>OX467289.1:2461267-3661267 GCA_950108345.1 Malthinus flaveolus | reverse complement strand
TAGGAATACCTACCTAAATCCAAAGTTCCAAAACCCATCCCTACTAAACCGAAAGTAAAAGATGAACGTAGTTTAGAGTGGGGCTAGTGGGTTTTGAAGATTTCTGAATTTCGTACAATGCACAAGCAAATACAACTTAAATAGTTAACTGTGGGCAAAGCTAGTACCCTCGTGATCTCACACAGGAACTACAGACTTCGAGTGGGGAGCACCAAGAGGTTGAAAAGTAGAAAAAAAGATACAGAGAAGAAAAAGATGATCGATTTGTTTAAATAAAACTACAATTGTTAAGCGACGTGTTAATAGCTTTTAATTAAACGCCCGCCTTTGATTAGTACAGGTAACTTAATAGCGCACAGTTTAATTAATCCCAACGTGCTAAAAGCCACAAATCGAATTTAAACTGCACTCTGTAACTTTGAGCTATTAGGCACTCTGTAGGGCAAGTTGATATTATAGTACTGCCAAGTAGTGCCCTACAAACAACGTATTTCAGAAAAGTTTAGTAAAAAACAAACTAAGCGTTGCTAACAGACTTCCTCGGATAGCCATCATATTATCCAATAGCTTTATCGAAGGTCTTTCGTAGCGCAGGGTTTTTAAAAGAATTTCCACCTGCAAATAAAACTTGTATAGATTTGCTGCAGATTGCAAACCGTCTTCATTGATCCAAAATATTAATACCCAAGAAATTCCAAAAATACGACTAAGTTGTAGTATAGGGCACAGACAACAATTAATGCAATTTGGATATATTTCTTTAGAAGGCATTATTTGTCAGCTAATATTTCGTTTGGTACAACCCCAACTACTACCAAAAGTTTAATTACTAAATTTCATGTCTGATTGTTTACCTACAACGTATTGATCTGACTTTTGGTATCATTAGTTAAGGTCACTAGTTATTTGCACTTGATTTTTGTTATACAGAGTGGCGTTAACTGAACAAGCTACTAGTTAATAATTTAGAGCATGACTACTACGGAAACACCGCAGTACTTCCTACTAGAACTCGCGTCTTCCCGTTACTATTTAAAGAACAACCGCAGATAGACTAATCAACAGCTTCTCCGACGGAGAGTCTGAAGTAGCCAATTGATCCGAAGTTCGCGTATGGCTCCGCCGAGAGCCCCACTGTACCGAAACAGCGGGAGTAATAAAACAATCCATGAGACGCATACGTGGAGACACTTTAATTCCAGTTTTATACGTTGGTGACTAACCCGTTTTCTGCAACCAATCCCGTTGCAACCCGTTTGATCTGATCTGCGCAGACTGAAAGTGGAGAACTTGAAGAAACTGTCAAGAAAGAAGGACGCGTGGAAAGCAATAACTCACATAGCTCTAGACCGTAATGGGGCGTAAAAGTTATTTATTATTTTGGTCTTCATTAATCTCTTCCTCTAAGATTTTGGTGCATTCGTAAATTTCATATTTGGCACACCACAATCCCCAAAAACACACAGACACAAAATTTATTAATTTAACTTTTGGTACTAAAGGGTTCTATCTAAGACTCTATAACTTTGGGATCATACTCACTAACTCTTTCTGTGGCATACTCTCGTCGTTCAAAATGCCAAGTACAGTTTGACTGTATTCCAGAGTTAGCTTTTCACAAGTATCGGGTAGCGCGAAAACTTACTTAATGAGTGGCTGCTAGAAGCTGGAAATCGCGTGTTAAGAGTTACTTTTCAAGCCTGAATCCAGACTTCTAATCAACTCAGAAGATACGCTAAATACACAAATTTGTATCTATTATATGACTTGTATCTGAAAATATTTATTAAATTAATTTTAAAATTTCCCAATCGATTACCTATAAAAAAAGCTGATGAGTAGGTAAACGAAATTCTAAATTTTTGTAATCAATATTGGTAGTATTTGCTTTTGAAGATTCGTATCTAATTTGGAAGTATAGATTTAGTTCGTCAATAGTCGGTATTTCGAAACATTCAGTTGTTGTCGCAAGAAGATAGTTAAAATGTCGCCTAAACCAATATGTCCCAATTGCTTGAATTGTTGCTTTGGCCCTATGGTCCAACTAACTCGAATTTTTGGATTACCAAATACATCGATGTCTTGTACTCATCGAAATAATATTGCAAAGACACACATGGTCCTATCAAAATATTGTTTGAGTTCAAGTTTAACATTAGCTTGTGTCTTACTGCTATCGGGGGTGTACTACGCAGTGCGCATAAGAAGAGAATTAGATATTCTTGAAGACGAATTATTTGACCTATTACTTTTACTTCCTGGATTCTTCACGTCTCTAACGACAGCAACAATGATGGTCATTTCTATCTTGCGAGTAAAATACATAATACAAGTAGTGACAAAAGCAGAACTGCTAGTATACAAATGGAGGCAGTTAAAAAGCGATATATTATTACCAGTTGAAGAAATACGCAGTATAAGACTCTGGACTTACTTAATGTCCATTTTCATTTACTCAATCACGATACTATCTGTTATAGTAGTATCTTGTTTAGACGACGATGCAAATTGGACAATCGTCGAAAAGATCGGAACAGTAGTAATGATTTATGTGGTATTGTCAATAGCTTGTCTGATATTAGTGCTATGCATTTTTTTCCGGAAACTTTGCGCTCGAGTTTTTATTAATTTAAAGGCGGACTTGTATTTTGTCCACAATAAAAGTAAGCTCTGTTTCTATCGACGAAGATACGGAAAATTGAATTTAAGAAACTCTTTATCCATGTACTGTCAAGTTTACACTATCCTAGTCGGCATCATACGTGGCGTTAATGCGTACATTAATCCAAGTATAATTATTTATTTTTTAACGTCGATATTCATTTTCATTTCCGCAATTTACGTACTACTCAGAAGTATTTACATAAATCCGTATAATTTGCTCAATCCTCCACTACTTTTAATTCAGCTTCAACTGGGACCATTATTAGTGGTCCTCATAGTATTGCTGTATATATTAGAAACAATGTGGATTGAGGTTAGTATATTATCCATCTTTCTAAAATGGCTACCAAAATGTTCATAAAGACTGTATACTCACTCCACTTTTATTCCAGAACGATAACGTCGCATCATTTTTGTATAAATATTCGATAACCAACCTGCGAACTGAAGAAATTTTACAAGTAAGTTCAATCTTACTGACGCATATACGCTTTTTGATACCACGTAAATTTGTACAATGTGGCAACAAATTACATCATAAATAACTGTCACGTTTTGAAAGTATCATTGCTGAAGACTCAACAAACAGAGTGCGATCCCCGATCCTAAAACGATGTGGAGACTTTACACGTCCAGTCGGAATAGATTGATGAAGTAGAGCCCCTGAATGTTATGCAACCAACACTACACATTTACACTATCTGATCTCTCATTAACCCTAATAGTTCCTGGTGATTGTTGATTGAATCAAAATTGAATATAAATTTGTTTGCAGGTGGAAAGTCTTTTAACAACTCTGCGTTATCAAAGACCTTTGATAAAACTATCAGATATAATCACCGTACGAGGGAGCCTTATAGCAACTGTAACGTAGGTTTGAATACGCAAGGGATTTTTTTTAAATGAATTGTTTGTAGGGTGTTGGAATAATAGTCACTTATTGTCTGAATATACTGCAAGTCCAACTTCAACTACAAAGAGCCCGAAATCGCGACAGTGCCCCTTAAGATAGAGTTTTAATTACACTATTAATTAAGCAACTTTAATATTGCGCTTGATTAAATATGTTACTTTTATGTTTCGCGATGTAGTATATAGCGAGACGCTTAATTATTGTTATGATTAGTACGCACAAAAAATATAAATCTATAAAAGTACGTAGTCGCGTGTGCTCCTTGTGCTTTTGTATCTATCTCATCTCATACGTCTCGCTACCCATCTTACTTTATTATGGCCCATGAACAAAGAAACCACACCATTTTTGCCGGGGTACTTTTAGGTTATGTATAACCATGAGTCATGCGCCAGTTTACTTAGACTTAGGGGTATAACAGCCAAAGTCTGTAGGTGAAACAAATTGCGGCCTAGCCCGTTATGGGCAACTTTTCGGTTGGGCGCAGCGTGCTGTTATAGTGAGTGCATATGACATTTAAAGCTAGCACATACACTTGCGAGAAATGTCAGAGAAACTGCCACAGTTATAAACCAGTTTGATGTTTAATGTAAACTTCTGTAACAGCGGTGTTCTCGTACTTACAGTTCAATTTACATTAAGCTAGCTTCTGTCTGTTTCTCTTCCTGCAAACTCTCGCTAAAGTTTTCTCGCATGTGAAAAAGAGGCCTTTACTGTAAGCTAACGTGTCAACAGTACTGCAAGCGACTTCTGCAAGACTTCCTCGAGTGTTCTCGCACTTAAAGTCCAATATACATTGAGTTAGTATCTGTCTCTCTCTCTCTTCCTGAAATTAATTGCTGAATCTTTCTCGCATGTGAGGCAGAGGCTTTTAAGCATCGTTTTACAGTAAGCAAGAGTGCTAACAGTTTATTGCAAGCGACTTCTACAAGACTTCTTTGAGTTTTCTTGCACTTACAGTCTCACTAGTCTACACTAAGCTAGTTTCTGACTTCCCCACTTCCTGCAATCTCTTATTAAAGTTTTCTCGCATGAGAAGAAGAGGCGTATAGCCCTCGTTTTACTACAAGCGAGAGTGTAAATAGTATTGCAAGCGACTACTGCAAGACTTTTTCAAATTTTCTTGCACTTACAACCCAATTTACATTAAGCTCTAACTCGATCTGAGGGTTTATCTGAAATTTCTTGTGAAATTTAAAATCTTGCTACTTGACAGCTCTTATTATTTACTTCGGTTAAATAATTTACTGAAGTAAATAATAATTATTGAGCTGATGGTCAGGTTTATGGGCCAGTAGTAGAGGGAAAAAATTAATAATATATTATTTGCTTTCGGAGATTTGTATCTAGGTCTGCGGCCATAAGCTTCATACGTTAGGTAGGTACTGTATAAGTAATAATTAATAATTCACAACACGAAACTACGTATTGTATATCATAATTAGTGGTTAGTTCAGTCTCTACCGATCTATTGTAACGACAATGGCTCCAAAAGAAATTTGTTCGAATTGCTTGAATTGTTGTCTAGGTCCTATGGTTCAACTTACTCGTTTTTTAGGATTGCCATTTGTGTCAATATCGTGCACTCACAGAAACAATATTGCCAAAACAAATATGGTCTTATCAAAATGCTGCTTAACTTCAAGTTTAATATTTATTAGTGTTCTGCTGATATCGATTGTGTATACTGCTACACGTATAAAAAGAGAATTAGATATTGTTGAAAATGAATTATTTGATGTGATAATTTTGATTCCTGGATTCTCCATGTCTATAGCGGCACTTGCGTTGTTGATAATTTCTGACTTACAAGTCAAAGTGATAATGCTTGCAGTAACAAAATTCGAACTACTAATTCACATATGGAGCAAATTAAAAGACGATATGCTATTGCCAGTCGAACAAATACGCCGTTTCAGAAATGAGATTTACTTAATAATAATTTTTATCTACTCTATCACAGTAGCTTCGGCTGTATTAGTATTTTGTTTTGACGAAGAAGAAAATTGGACAATCACTGAAAAGATGGGCACAATAGTATGCTTCTTTGTTGGATATTCAATAGCGTGTATCGTATTATTACTTATTATGTTTTGTCAGATACTTTACAGTCAAGTTTTTATTAATCTAAAAGCAGACTTGGACTTTATGAGAGACAAAAGTAAGATCTGCTTTTATCGACGAAGACATGGCAAACTAGATTTACAAAACTCTTTATCTGCGTACTGTCAATTTTACACAATTATGTTGAATATTATAAAAACTGTTAATGCTTACACTAACCCTAGTGCTCTCATATATTTTATAGCAGAGGCAATTACTTTCATTTTTGCAATTTATATAGTGGGGGTAAGTATCTTCACAAATCCGCAGAATTTACTAAATCCTCGATTACTTTTAATTGAATTCCAAATTGGGCCATTGCTGCTAATACTTCTCAAAGGAGCATTTGTGTTAGAAGAAATATGGATTGGGGTTTGTATCTGTTTTTACATACTTCCTGATAAGACTATAGAAAACAGACACTTCTTATTTAGTTGTTTTTAATTCCAGAACGATTTCGTTGCTTCGTTTTTGTATAAATATCCAATAAACAACCTGAGACGTGAAGAAGTTTTACAAGTGAGTTTATTTTTACCAACCGGTGTAGTAAAAAGTATAGTCGTGTGTAAGTATTCATGTGTAGGTTAGATAAGAAACTTCGTCGAGTTTTTAACTTGTAATAGCCTATAGACTAATCATTATTGGATTATTGGCTAAGTAGGCAGTGAAGGTGGAGTAGAAGAAAATGGTTAATTAGGACTACCTACTTATAAAACCTCTGGTTATTAAAAGGAGAAGATAATATACTCAGCGACATGGAAATTGCAACACCAAAAAGGAATAGTAATTTTTTGATCAAATTAGGCAAAACCAAAAAACTACTCAGGGTTAATAATTAATTAAAACAAAAAAATTGGTTACACACTCCGCTACTATTTGTGTCATTGATTTCAACAGGTGATCAATATCCTCCTGAGGTTGCTACCTGCAACTCATTTGAAGAGCTAACAGCGTCAGTGGAAGATCTGCTAAGTTTGTCAGTCCTCTTCCCATAATGTTATGTTCTTCAAATGTTCAATAGGCGATAGGTCGGGAGATCTGCGTGACCATGGCAAGACATTGGCATACACCTCTCCAAATCGGTTAAGGAAAATTATTGCGACATGAGAATGAACATTATCCAGTTGAGAAAATCAGATCTTGCAGCTGCTAAAGATATGAAGAATCTGGTACTGGAGAATCGATCGCTAAATGACATAAGCCGAAAGTGCCGGTCCTGCACTCTATTAGTTTTTGTTTTAGCCCCCAGGATCCTCTTCTACGACGTTGTTGGTCTTCTCTGATTCGTGCTCAGTAACATCACGTGATAGTGGATTGATTTCCATAGAGACAATTGGCGATTTCCCTATACGAAAAACACCTTATAGGCATAATTCCACTCCCAAAGCAAGTGAAACAGAAGAATGACAAGACAACGTTAACGAAATTTACAAAAATTCGCAAGAAATGCTCCTGATAATAATGTAAAAAAAACAACACCGAGTATCAGAAGAAATGCCATTACTATTTATACTTGATCAATCTCAATTAAACGATTTTGACAAATTTTATCAGAAAATTCTTAGTCCTTCTTGGCGTTGCAATTTCCATGTCACTGAGTAAAATTATCGCAACTAGACAATCGTAATTTTGTAATAATCGACTATACGAGAGCGAAGGTCCAGTGATGGTGTATCAATAAAGGCAATCTACGCCGAGGCTCCAGAATATTTGATTGTCGAGCCTAGTAACTCGTGATACCATAATACAAACTCTGTTTACAGGTAGAAAGTCTTTTAAAAACTTTGTATACTCAAAGACCTTTAATAAAAGCATCTGATATCGTCACAATACGAGGTTATTTCGTATCGACTGTAAGTTTAAATATTAATTCTATTTTATCGCCTTAATGAAATGTTTGCAGTGTGTTGGAATAGTAGTCTCTTACACTTTGAACATACTACAATTTCAGCTTAATCTAAGGAAGGCCTGAAGTCGCAAATTAAAGTAGTGCGTTCCTTTTAGTGCACAGAATTCGTTAATTTGATTTAACATAATGCTTTATGTAATTACCCCCAATTGGGGGTAAAACACACTGTATAATGTATAGTATAGTTGAGTGTATAAATTGTGCTTAATAAATAAATCATTAATTTATCACGGTTTCAACTACAATAGCCTTACTTATTGTATATCTTTACAAAAATGTGCCTCTCAGCACCCTCCTGCTTCTCAAGCATAGTGGCCCTCCTTGAAGTTCGATTTTATAACTGCTGCGGAACTGTCTACAGTTGTCCCGAACTAATCTACGAATGATTGCAGGGACACTCACGAGACACTATCGACTACACAAACATCTCCACACTCTGGGCTTGGTAGATAATCTCATATATGTCGTGGATGCGAACTAGAAGACGAAACCGCTGAACACGTGAACATTTTAGCGAATTTATCTCGCATAAGTAGTCAACAGTAACTTTGTACGGTAATCCCACCCTGTATAAAAAATCAAATTTTTAATAACCGGCGACCAGAGGGGGATTCAAAGTCGCCAGAGGCGCTAGTGTACAAGTTTGGAAAATTTTTAAAGGTTTCTGTAGTATTATCCTAAATTTTTTGATTTTGTCACATTGAACGTCAGAATTTTCATAAGCGTACGCCAAATTTTTTTCGTAAAAGATGTATTTATTTAGAAATAATATGTTCATTCGTTTTTAAAGAAAATAGTGTTTATTTACAAATTTGTACTCCAAAGGGATTCGTTTGTATGCGAGGTGTCGCCGTTTCCGCGAGAGCGTAAGTCGTAACTCTTAAAAATGTGACTTTCTTGCTGAAAAATAGCAGAGTTGTGAACCTGACCGTTCAACCTGGCGGAATTTTTTATAAACATTAATAATTTTGTGCAGGAATGACTCGCGCTTTTATTACTAATCTTTGGAACTTAATATTTTGGCATTTCACTATTGTTAGGGCTGCCTAGGCAAAGTGAAATTTTAAACAAAATCCGTGAAGAAAATTTTCAAATTACACTTTCGGGGTAACACCGTTACCTCGCTTATGAACGCAATGTTTTTTTTTAAAAGTTCAGACCTCCTACTCCAATCTATTATCGTCTCATAAATACTAAAATTTTTATTCTCAAGCTTCTGTCAACCTGGAAGCGACTGCCATTCAAATCGTCATGGTTAATGATGTCAGCTACGAGATAGTCTCAGCTTACTGTCCACCCGCAAAACGACTCCTTTCACCCGACCTAGATGCCTTCTTCGGACGACACCTCCACGTCATCGTCGCAGGAGACCTGAATGCCAAACACCGCAATTGGAACAGTTCGAGAGCCAACGCTAGCGGCAATATTCTCGACCGATACGCAACCACCAACAACCTGTTCGTCCACGGACCCGATCGACTAACCCACTACGGAGCTGTAGGCAGACCCGACGTCCTTAACATAGCCATAGTCAAAGACATCCGTCAAGACATCGAAATCGAAGTCCTCGACGAACTCGACTCCGACCACGTTCCCGTCCTCATGCGAATCGGTCAAGACATCGTTCAGCTACCAGCCACCTTCACCAAGACCAACTGGCCAGCCTACAACTGGAACCTCCAATCCAACGTAGGACCAGTACCTGTTATCAATTCCGTCGAGGAGGCCGACAACGCCTTGGAAAGGTTGACGTCGTCCATCCAGGACCATGTCAGAAGCGCGACCACCACTCACGCAGTCAAGGACTGCAACTCGACCCCCCTACGCATCCGTGACCTCATCACCGCCAAACATCGTGTGCGCAAAAGATGGCATAGAACCTAATTTCCAGGGGACAAGAGAGAATACAACCGTCTCACTATCGAAGTCAAGCAAGCCCTGAGAGAGAAGAGGAACGAAGACTGGCACGTTTATCTAGCGTCTCTCAACACTCAGGACAACTCGCTCTGGAAGACCCAAAAAGCTTTCAGGAAAAAGAAAACTTCCATTCCTCCGATCCACGGTCTTAACGGCATGGCATACTCCGACAGCGACAAAGCAGAAGTCTTCGCGGACAACCTCAAAAGCCAATGTACCCCCCTAGAGTACGACAGTTCCGACGAAGACGACCAGGTGGACCTCATCAACGGTCGTGTTCGCAGACTACTCCAAGTCGAGGAAAACGAGACCATCACTCCCACCAGCCCCCTCGAAATCAGGACTCTCATCAAGAAGACCAAGGTCAAGACAGCTCCCGGCAACGACGGCATCTCGAACCGTGCCCTCAGACATCTTCCACCACTAGCCTTAGTCTGGCTATGCACGATAATTAACGCTGCTTTACGTTTTAGGTACTTTCCTAAGAAGTGGAGATGCGCGGACGTCATCCTCATTCCCAAGCCAGGTGGTAACCGCACCTTTCCGCAAGACTACCGACCCATAAGCCTTTTGCCCACCATGAGCAAGATCGCCAAAAAGGTCATCCTATCCCGACTCTGCGAGTCCTCCGACGACCTGAACGCCATCCAAGACGAACAATTCGGATTCCGACCTTTCTACTCCACCGTCCAACAAGCCGTTCGAGTAGTAGAATTCGTCGCACAAGGACTGCGCCGCCGGCGTGTTCCTCAATGTATCCAAGGCATTCGACAAAGTGTGGGCTGCTATACAAAATGATCACCGCCCGATATCCTTTATCCATGGTAAAGTTAATACGTTCATTTCTAACTCGCCGTTCTTTCAGGGTCAAGATCGAAGACAGGAGTGCCACAAGGAGCAACCCTTTCTCCCCACCTATTCACCATCTTCACCAGCGACATGCCAAAGACAGATGCCACGAGCCTCTTCATCTTCGCTGACGACACAGGTTTCATGGCCAGCTGCAGGGACCCTCGACTTGTTCGAATTTGACTGTAAAACGCCGCCGACAACCTGGAGCGTTGGTTCAAGAGATGGAAGATCGCAGTCAACGCGACCAAAAGCGCCGCCGTCTTCTTCACGAAGCGCCCCAGCCTCCAGCGACCATCTAACATCGTGATCTTCGGCCAAGACATACCTTGGAAGGACGACACACAATACTTGGGACTCACCATCGACAAAGGCCTCATTTGGAATCCCCACATCGAGGGAGCAGTCGCCAGAGCGCGAGCCGCCTACTCCGCCCTCTACCCGCTCTTCTCAGGAACAACTCTGGACCTTAGGAACAAGTTGCTGCTGTACAGGACCGTCATCCGACCCATAATGACCTACGCCGCTCCCGCCTGGGGGTACGCCGCTCCGACTCACATCAAGAAGTTGCAGACAGTCCAAAACAAGATCCTGCGAACCATAGTCAACGCACCATGGTTCGTGCGGAATCGGAACATCCACGAGGACCTCCAGATGATCAGCATCCAGAATTTCATCCGAGAAGCTGCCGCCAAATTCCACGACGCAACGATCGACCACGACAACCCCACCATCCGAGGATTGTGGGGTTACAACGTCAACGAGACGAGACTCCAAAAGAGACCCAAGTTGGTCTTGAACAGGGTCTAGTTCTCGCACACCAAGCTCGACAATGATTAATGTTCGCCTCTGGCGAACCAAGTAAGACGCGAATCGTCAGCGACTTTGGTCGCACTTCATTATTACTGTAATTCTAATTACCCATGTTTTATCTTTTCAGATCCATCCGATGAAGAAGCAATGGACCCAGTTCCAAAGTTTCGTAGCCATTTAAGATTCACGATTCACGATTCAAGCTTCTGTGAAGCACGGGAGTCATTGTCGATACGTAAACGACGATATTTTTGCCTTTAATGATTAACTGTAAATTTCTTAACAGTTAAGCTGGGTTTTTCCCAGGTATTTTTGTAGTTAGTAGGTAGTTATTTTATGTTACCTGCTTTGTATATTTCAATAATAAAGTTAGTTACAAGTTTGCAATCGAAGAGTTAGTATCCTTGCTCCAACAACTCAAAAATATTCAGTAAGGAACAACGCGCTTGTGGCCCCTGTGAACCAACAAAACAAAAACCCATACGTAAAATTACAAATTACAAAAATATACAGTCCACGCCTCCACAGTCATCCCGTACCAATAGTCTAAATTCGATTTTTTATTGAATCCCCCTCTTAACCAATATTTTCATAAAGTCAGATCAATAAATAATATGTTGCATGAAATTTAGTAATTATTAAACTTTGTATTGGTGTAGAACGAAATATTACGGGAGCAAGATATGGCTTCTAAAGAAATTTATCCAAACTGCATTAATTGTTTTCTAGGCCCTATAGTGCAAATTACTCGTGTTTTAGGAATACCTTGGGTATCGATATCTTGCACTCATAAAAATGGCATCGCCAAAGCAAATATAGCCGTATCAAAATATTGTTTAGCTGCAAGTATAACATTTATAATTCTACTGTTCATATCGAGTATATACAGCGGAATACGTCTAAGAAAAGAATTCAATATTCTCGAAGAAGACTTGATCGACCTAATAATTATAATTCCTAGACTCTTTTCTACGGTGGCAGGAATTGTGCTGTTGGTATTTTTAAACTTGCAGCTAAAAGATATATTGCTCGTATTAACAAAGTTGGAACTGCTTATGTACAAATGGAGAAAATTTAAAAACGACATACTGTTGCCAGTTAAAGACACACGTCGTGCAATTAATTTAATTTTCGTAGTGAAAATTTTAATTTACAACGTCACGATAGCTTCAGCTATAATAGTATTTTGTTTAGACAAAGAAGAACACTGGACTCTCGCTGAAAAGATTGGAACGGTAGTCGCCATCTATAGCGAATTCTCGCTAGCTTCCATACTATTACTGCTTTGTACTTTTTGGAACACACTTGGCACTCAAGTCTTTATCTATTTAAAAGCAGACTTGAACTTTATGAGAAACAAAAATAAGTGCTGCTTCTATCGACGAAGACACGGAAAATTGGATTTACAAAACTCCTTATCCGTGTACTGCCAATTTTACAAAATTTTGTTCAGTATCGTGTGTGTCCTTAATAATTATATCAATCCAGCTGCACTACTTAATTTTACAGCATCGCTATTCATTTTTATTTTTGGAACTTACTTAATACTTAGAAGTGTTATCATGGATCCGTATACTTTGCTAAGTTCTCGATTACTTGTAATTGAGATTCAAATATGTGCACTCTCGCCGATAATTCTATTTACTTTGTATGAATTAGAAGCATTGTGGAGGAGGGTTGGTATACCTATTTTTATCCAAACATCAATAAATACTCGATTTATTCCAGAACGATTCCGTTGCATCGTTTTTGTATAAATATCCAATAAACAACCTTAGACAAGAAGAAAGGTTACAAGTGAGTTTACCTTTATCGTAATATTTATAGTTATGACGTCGATTATTTCACATTCAAGCTTCTCAGAACTAGATTCGAGTTTCTAATCTAAATCCTCTAACTTTACTTTATCTCTGAAAGCTATAAATATCTCCAAAGTAACACATAAAGATCGAGGTGTCGCCTTTAACTCAAGACTTTTGTTCGATTTACACGTGCATGATATTGCTGGGGGACTTAGAAAATATTGGGCTTTCTCATAAGATCTACCAAAGAGTTTAGCTCTCTTTTGGTTCTGAGGTCTCTTTACAACGCTTATGTCCAGAGCAAATTAAATTAGCCTACCTAGTACGGTTTGAAATTTTTGCTACGGGGTACATGCCGATAGACTTGAGAGAGTTCAAAGAAAATTTATATCTCACCTCTTGAGACGCGCTAACCATCGATCAAATGTTGGTGTTAGTAGTTTGATGTTTCGGCTGCATCAAGAATGTTTTGAGAAACACAACTCTTAGCGATGTCGTGTTTATAGGTATCTGTATAAGTTTCCTTTGCAGGTTGAAAGTCTTTTAAAAACTCTGCGTTATCGGAAACCTTTACTAATCATGTCGGATATCGTCACTATCCAAGGAGGAGTTATAGCGACGGTAAAAATTTGAATTTATAATTAATTTTTCTAAAATAAATTGATTGTAGAGTGTTGGACTAATAACCACATACTGCATCACAGTACTACAATATCAACTTGCACTAGGAAAAGCCTAAAAGCTTACTGAAGAGATAGAGTTTAAAGTTGGGAAATGGCACTTTTGAAATGGAGCACGAATAACTTACAAAGTAAATCACTAGAAAGTGCTGTTAAATTACCTGTATCTATTCAAACACGAACATTTAATTAAATGCTATTCGCAATTTGCTTAACCACTGTAGTTTTTATTAAATCGTATCGATCTCCTCTTGATTCTTCTTCTCTTTCTTTATTCCAGAAGTTCTAGTGTGAAATCACTGATATATCTTATAACCTTCGATTAGAGTCGTTCCATATGAAATCGTCTAATCGGTAAAGCCAGCATATTTCAAATTTTGTTCAAACTTTGTGAGAATCTTCATTAGGGATCCAAAGAAGGAAATCCAGCGTAATTTAATTTTCGCATGCGTCAGTTCCTCCTACCCCAATTAAAGCATTTTAAAAACGTCATTTTTATGCTTTAAGATTTTGAGCTGTAAAAATTTTTCCATTGGAGTTATCTGCACCATCAAGGTGGCATTTTATAGCTAAAAGATAGTCGTTTTGGTAAAAAATATAAAAATTCACACAATACATTCGATTTTTCGTGATTTTTAACTGACTCCAGTGTCTCGACTGTTGAATGCAAACAGCCAATATTTCTCAGAGATCTAGTGCACATGTCGTGGAAGAAGTTAAACCTACAATTGACTCGTTCAGCCTACTCTGTACAAAAAAATCACTGCTTGTAATTTTCAAAAATCGCATTATTTAGGCCGAAATATAAACATGTGGACCGCAAGATAGAAATATGAAACTTACAGGATAATGAGTTATTAATTATATTATAGTACTTAGGAATACTTTTAAACAATTTTATAATTCAAAGATTTGTAGAAACATTTATTATTGAAGATGCTATGTGATAAAACTAAACTATCCCTGTAGGTATGCTTGTATTATTTTGTAATGTTATGTTTATGTTTGCCAATTCAAATCTTTATAAAAAGGACGCACGACGTACGTGACGTAGTGAACCGAATCGTCACGAGCGGCGTAAAATTAGTCAAAGAGAAGTTTATTCTTCTGTTTAGATTAACAAAGAGTGAAAAAAATAATTTTTTTTAACTGCATTGTACTCAGAAAACAAGCTTCTTTACATGCTGACTACCACTTTTTTTCAAAAAAATTTCCAAAAAGAATTATTTTCAAAATTTTTGAAAAAAAAAAGCTAAATTTAAAAAAATAGTCCGTCAGCGTGAATTCTAATAGTGTTATAAGTCATTTGGCCATTTCAGAACAAAGAAAATTTTTTCAATGTGCTTAGAAATAGCTAATTACTTTTCCGATATATTTGTCTCTCTTTCACACTTGGTCGACTTGGTTGTCCGGATTCGCCTTAAGCGAAGTGTAAGATAAATACGGAAAACCGGAAGCCTTTACGGTTTATCCAAGATACACAAACTTGAAGTTCCATTACGACTGATAGTCAGCGTCATTGAATCTCCTACTTTCAACTTAAGGTCGTAACTCACCTATCAGCACAGCACCCGACAAGCATCGTCACAGCACCGCCGAGTGGTCAACTCGACGGTCGTGCGTGCGTTCATCTAACGCCTCAGCACGGGATCAGCACCACCGCAGTACCGGCACACTCACATCTTTATTGCAGTTGCATTTTGTTTGTAGAAGTAGGTAGATTCGTGTGACAGAATATGTTCCGGTTTTCAAATTTAGAACTAGCTATGATTGCTCTATCATTAGACGAAGAAGGGAATGATAAACGCCAAAAAAGAAGATATTGGATAATTAAGAATTACAATGCTATAATATTAGTATAAATAAAAAAATAAAGTTATTCTCGGCCTATTCTACTCAAAAAGTAGTAAAGAGAAATTATAATTTTCCGTACTTTATTTATCGCTAGGAGTAACGTTTTATATTCTAAAATTTTTATAGCAAATTTAAATTTTTTCTAATCAAAATTTATATATATGTTGATGATGCTTTCAAGTTACAGTATAAACAAATAAACGTGCATTCATTGAAAAACTTGGCCCCTGGAAAGCTTTTAATAAAAACAATCGTTTCCGACAATCTAATAAGTTTATAATTAAACAGAAATGATAGGCAGCATTATAATGATAAGTTAATGTACTATACGCAATTTCAATTAAAAATTTCAATAATTCAACGAATTATGAGAAAAACAAGATTTAAAAACTAGCTTTTCTTAATAAACTTTACAATTAACTTCTTTTGTTTTAATAATTATGATCGGAAGTTAGAGGACAGTGATACGAATCGAATGATGTATCACACGTTATTTTTTGCTTAAAAATAAAGTTTTAAAGAGAAAAAAACGATTTGATGTGCCTATCGACACCCCTTAAATTTTAAATGTGTATTTGCAATTCCCAAAATTTGCGCATTATTAAAATTTGCGCAACAAGCCCGGCTCCTGCATATACTCCACTGATTGTAAGTTGCAACTAAGCGAAATGTGCTGTTAAGTGAGTGTACGACATCAGCACGGTATCAGCACATCACAAGCACGTCACCCGCAAAATATTCTTTTGGAGAAATGTCCGGTGGTTGAGGCGTTGAGGTGCCTTGTCGGTGCTGTGTCGATGCTGTTAGGTGGGCGCGCTTACATTTAAATACAGGTAAAGAAATAAAATTTGCCGGTGACGATCAGTCGGCGTTCCTATGCTGTGCTGATAGGTGAGTTACGACCTTTATAGTTTAACCAAGTACCTACATACCTAACAACACTAACTTATAAAACCACATATCGGAGAAGGTCCTTCCTTTGGAAAAGATTCGACGCAATTCGTGGAGAAGTTCAATAGTGTACCGTTTCTAAGCCCATCAGTGCCCGCCCATTTTGGAGTTACCTAACAAATCCCAATAAATAAGCTGCAAACTATACGAAGTTGTAAGTGGCGGGTAAGAAACTTTAGAAGACTTGAAGAAAGAGAATTGAACCATTGAAGGTTTAAATCTTAGCTCATGTACCAGAATTACGCCCAGACCACACGCAAAGCATAAATTTAATACACAAAGAACAATATTGCACCAACTTACTGTCTAACGATTCGTATCATTGTCGGTACAAACCGTACAAAGATGAGTTGTATATAAAAAAATAAAATAAAACTAATACCTAACGTTTGTTTTCAGAGATTAGCATCTATAGATTTACTGAAAATTTGGTTTTTGATGATAAGTACTTATGCTAATCATTTATTAATTCAAAATACAGTATTAGTAAACAAAGTTTTATACGTCAGTCTCTCTCGAATGTTGGTAGCGAAAATGTCGTCAAAAGAAATTTGTCCAAATTGCTTAAATTGCTCTGTAGGCCCTATGTCGCAACTTACTCGTGTCATAGGAATACCTTTTGCGTCCATAACTTGCACACACAAAAACAATATCGCAAAAACAAATATGGTTGTATCAAAATTCTATTTGTGTACAAGTTTAATTTTTATCAGTGTCCTGCTGATATCGATTCTGTATACTGGAATACGCATAAAAAGAGAATTAGATATTTTAGAAGAGGAATTATTTGGCGTGCTCATTTTAGTTCCTGCATTCTCCATGTCTATAGGGACACTTATAATGTTGATAATTTTTAACTTCCAAATGAAATTGATAATGCTCGTAATAACGAAAGCAGAACTACTAACCTACAAATGGCGGGAATTGAAGAACGATATTCTATTGCCACTCGAAGAAATACGTCGTTTGAGAAATTGGAATTACTTAATGATAATTTTTGTCTATTCTGTTACAGTAGTGTCGGCTGTAATAGTATTTTGTTTCGACGAAGAAGAAAACTGGACACTCGCTGAAAAGATGGGGACAGTAGCGTGTTTTTATGTGGGATATTCAATTATTTGCATAACATTACTACTAGTCATTTTTTGCCAGACACTTTGCCGTCAAATTTTTATTTATCTTAAAGCAGACTTGAACTTTATGAGAAACAGAAGTAAGATCTGCTTCTATCGACAAAGACATGGCAAACTGAATTTACAAAACTCCTTATCAGCGTACTGTCAATTTTTCAGAGTTCTGTCGAGTATCATAAGCATAGTCAATGCTTACGTTAACCCTAGTGCGTTAATTTATTTTATATCATCGGCAATCGTTATAGTTTCAGCATTTTACGTAGTGCTGTTGAGCATCTTTACAAATCCGTATAACTTACTAAATCCTCGATTACTGTTAGTTGAACTCCAACTTGGCCCATTGGCAATAATTCTTATAAAGTTGCTGCTCGTATTAGAAGAACTGTGGAACGAGGTTCGTATCTTTTCTAAGATTGCTTAAGATTATACCAAATTAATAAGTTCTTTGTGTTTAAATTATTTTTATTGCAGAATGATACGATTGCATCCTTGTTGTATAAATATCCGTTAAACAACCTCAGACGTGCAGAAATTTTACAAGTGAGTTTAGTATAAGAAGTGCCCCAACACAGATCCTCACATCACTGTGAATCTGGCAAAAATACCTGTAAACAATTTTTCCTTTTGATTTGACAGTTTTTAGATTTTCCTGACCTAATATCTGTAACTTACTTACTTATAGCCAAGGGAACAGGTATAGGAATATATGGCCCAAAATATAGGGCATCGATAGCCTTAGGAACCTTCCCAACAATTATGCAAGCTGAAACACTTGCAATAGACCTATGCGCCCAGGAATGCCTACGAAAGCGTATAAAGGGTAAAAAGGTTTATACAGGGTGACTGGTAACCTACGGAAAAAACTGATAGGGCATATAGATGGGACCAAAATATAGTTATTTTTTAAATAAACTTTATATAAAAATCCAACAACAACAAAGTTATAGTGGTTTAAAGTTATTATAAATTAATGCCCACTTATTGAGTACCGCTGAGCTTATTGTATTCGCGTCAATTAGAAACAATCTGATAATCTGATAAACGCCAAATAATTTTGAAGTAAATCAGCAGTTCTCAATACGTGAACACCGATATCTGCGTATTTTAAAGAACAATTTAAATAGCCATAACATTCATCTGATACAAATTTAATTAAAATTTTTACTGAAATTTGTTTGATTAACTCCGAAATATTCTAAATGTGAATTCAAAACGTCAGTTATAAGCGCATTTCTTAAGAAATGCGCAAGAGTTTACAAGAACTTTAAACCACTATAACTTTGTTGTTGTTGAATTTTTATATAAAGTTTATTTAAAAAATAACTATATTTTGGTCCCATCTATATGCCCTATCAGTTTTTTCCGTAGGTTACCAGTCACCCTGTATAATGTCTGACAGTCAAGCCGTGCTGAAGGCACTCAAAGCCAACAGCTATGAATCCCTATCCACTTGGGAATGCAGACAGTCCCTAAAAAAACTGGCTAAGGGCAACAAAGTTGCCCTGCACTGGGTGCCAGGGCATGAGGGAGTTATAGGAAATGAAATATCTGATGAACTAGCTAGAACAGGCTCAAAAGCTATCCCGATTGGACCAGAACCCTTCTGTGGGCTATCCAAAACACACAGAACAGCAAAGATCCAAAAATGGGAAACTGAGAACAAAAAATCTCACTGGCATAAGAGTACACGAGAGTACTCGTCTACGAATGCTAAAAAGCTTCTTCTTCTATCAAAGAACGAAATCAGACTTATCACAGGTCTGTTTACTGGACACTGCCCAGTGAGGTACCACCTCAAAAAACTGGGATTGGAGGATAGTGCCATATGCAGGTTATGTGAAACGGAGGTCGAATCCGCCGAGCACATTATCTGCAATTGCGATGCACTAGCTCGACTTAGGTTGAGGCAGGCACAACTAACGCCTGAAGAAATGAAAAGAAAGCCTCTTAGGGACACTCTAGGCTTCGTTGACAAGATTGAATTCCTGAGAATATAATACGAGTAGGGTTATGAACAAAAGATCAATGCTGGTCGCAGTTCTGTAAGGCTTACGTAGCCAATTGACCCCTGAGTACAATACAATACTTATAGCCAAACGCAACATTGCTAGGACTTTTTGATAACATTTTTAACTGTAGCATCTTCCTAATTTACTACAAATTCTGTTTGCAGGTCGAAAATCTTTTAACAACTTTGCGTTATAAAAGGCCTGTAATAAAGCTATCGGATATTATCACAGTACGAGGTTACTTCGTAGCAACAGTAAGTTTTATTTATTAACTCTATTTTATTGCCTTCAATAAAATGTTTGTAGTGTGCTGGAATAATAGTCTCTTACACTTTGAATATACTACAATTTCAGCTTTTGCTAAGAAAGACCTAAAATCTTTAATTTACACATTGTATTTGTCAATTCTTCGTATTTAAATTGGAAGCTTTCTTATGTTAAGTTTGTGAGCAACGATCAAAAACGATGGCACCAGCTTCATAATACTTTTTTATTGAATCAGTGATTGAATTGTAAAAAAACTAGCTTAATAAATAAATAATTTACTGTGCAGATTTTGGCGTTTAACCCGTTACCTGCATCCCATCACATGCAGGATAAGGAGAAGTATCCATCGTTTTAAGAGCTGTCCCCTGGAAGTACCAGACCAGCCCGAACGAACAGCCTACGTCTTGTACGTTTTACCGGGTCTAAAACCCATCTGCTCAATTAGTATATCAAAGTTTTACAGAGCAGGGTGAGAGAGATCACCACTCCCTAGTTAAGCCGTAAGCCACTGCGAATCCAACCTCACCAGAAGCTTTAAAATTTCTGCCCTCAGTCACGCAGCCACGAACAGGCTACGTACGTTGAATACGGATCTAGGATCCACCTGCTCTCCCCGCTGCACCCAGCTTTAGCTATATCAGAAGTTATAGAGAGCAGGCTACAGACAGAGTAGCTTATTAGGCCTGAAGTGATCAACTTACGTATAAAGCGCGATTGCTTTTGTTTCCTAAATAATCCACGTTTAGCCGCCGTTTGCTCATTTAACCCAGTATAACTCGTATAGTATAACTTGTTCAGTAAACGTTACCCTGTCAGGCACGTAGCTATAGGGGGACTTGGGGTAGCCAGGCCCCCTTGAAAATCCTACTGGCTTCGGACTGCTACCCCACTACAAAACCGTAATGATTACAATATTCGATGGTAATGATTTATAACTCTATCAGAAAAAGAGAGTTTGGGGTTTGGTTCATTTTTCTTTATAAAGCCCTATTTCGGAAAAATAGAAGAATTTTAACTTATTTTATTACCTTAAGAGTTTCCAAGAAAAGAGTTCATAGCAGCAAGGCCTGGTTACGGGAGTAAGGCTGAAACGGAAGACTCGAGGGTTTATAGGAAAAGTTCAAACCCCATACCTCCCGTTCTACGGTCTTGATATGAAGTAATAAGGTTAAGCCGAGGTTAACTAAAAATCTTAACTGATATAGGTTATTTTTGTGGACCACCAAGTTTTCGGCAAGCTTTCCAAAGGCCTCTCTTTAAAAAATGATCTAATTACGTGCCTGCGCCCTGTAAACCAAAATCAAGTTATAAATAAGCGGTGACCTAAACCAACAACACAAAAAGTCAGATCAATATATTTATTGTCGTTTCAGACATGAAATTTAGTAATTAAGCTTACGGGTAGGTAGTAGTTGGGACTCTATCGAACGAAGTATTAGTTGGGTCAAAAATGACTCCGAAGGAAATTTATCCGAATTGCATTAATTGTTGTCTAGGCCCTATGCTACAACTTACTCGTGTTTTAGGAATACCTTGGGTATCAATATCTTGTACTCATAAAAATGACATCGCCAAAACAAATATAGCCGTATCAAAATATTGTTTAGCCGCAAGTATAACATTTGTAATTCTTCTGCTCATATCGAGTGTATACAGTGGGATACGTTTAATAAAAGAATTCGATATTTTCGAAGAGGACTTGATCGACTTAATAATTATAATTCCTAGAATGTCGAGTTCGGTGGCAGCAATTGTGATGTTGGTAATTTCAAACTTACAACTAAAGGATTTCGTGCTTGTAATAACAAAATTGGAACTGCTTATGTACAAATGGAAAAAATTTAAAAACGACATACTGTTACCAGTTGAAGCTACACGTAGTATAATAAATTTAATTTATAAAGTGAAGATGTTAATTTACACCGTCACGGTAGTCTCAGCTATAATAGTATTTTGTTTAGACAAAGGAGAAAGCTGGACAGTCGCTGAAAAGATTGGAACGGTAGTAGCCGTTTACGTAGAATTCTCACTATCTTGTGTAACATTAGTGATTTTTACGTTTTGGCACTTAATTTGCGCCCAAAATTTTATCCATTTAAAAGCGGACTTAAACTTTATGAAAAACAAAAATAAGTTGTGCTTTTATCGACGAAGACATGGCAAATTAAGTTTACAAAACTCATTATCTGTGTACTGTCAATTTTACAAAATTCTGTACAGTCTCGTACGTGTCGTTAATAATTATATTAATCCGACCCTAATAATTCATTTTATAACATCGTTATTCCTTTGCATTTCTGCTACTTACGTAATACTGAGAAGTCTCTTCACGAATCCGTATAATTTGCTGAGTCCTCCAGTACTTTTAATTGAACTTCAAATTGGACCATTCGTGCCGCTAGTTTTAATTGTTTTTTATGTATTAGAAACATTGTGGACTAGGGTTTGTACCAATTTTTTGTTCCAAACGTAAATAAACATTCGATTTATTCCAGAATGACTGCGTTGCATCGTTTTTGAATAAATATCCAATAAACAATCTGAGACGAGAAGAGAGGTTGCAAGTGAGTTCACTTTTGTCAATAGGAACCGTCCAAACTTCAAATCCAATTTTCATTAGAAATCTCTGTTTTGTAATTATTATCTTAGACATCTTGATGCTGATAGTTATAAAGTAGTTACAAAGATATTTTAGTATATTAACCCATTACTGGCAGTTAGTGCTGAGCTTGCTTAGTGAAGAAGGAGGGCTCTTGAAGCCGAAGAAAATGTTCAGTGTCCTATTTCAAAGCATGTGAGGTCTTCAAAAGCCGCTTTACCGTGTGCCGTAAGATTAGATAATAATGGCCACCTTATCAATAGAGTAGTTAACTGCGCAAGACTGTAGATTATATTTTAACAACAGTTTTCTGCCAAATGTGTCTTTCATGTAAAACTTTTGTCAAAATTAATGCAAAATTTGTGTAAGTTGATGTGTTTTGAACATATTTCAAAAAATTGCTATTTTTATTGCCTTGACCCTTACCGTGTATTGAGTGAGATTTGAGACCTATGATTGTATCACGTAAGCTGGCATAAATATTTTTTTCACATTTTTAAATGTGCTGGAGGACAGTAACAGAAACACAACAACTGCAATCTGCAATGAATCTATACAAATTTTTTTTGCAGGTGGAAATTCTTTTAAAAACCCTTCGTTATAAGAGACCTTTACTAACTATGTCAGATATTATCACTATCCGAGGAGATGTTTTAGCAACGGTAAGTTTAGTTTTACACTTAATTTAACTGATACAAATTGTTTGTAGAGTGTTGGACTAATAACCACTTACTGCTTGACAGTACTACAATATCAACTTACACTAGGTGATGCCTAAAAGCTCAAAAGCGCAGCATTGAGGATACTGAATTCAAAGTTGTAAAATAGCACTCTCTGATTATTTAAAATAGTGCACGAATAACTTACAAAGTAAATCACTAGCAAGAGTTGTGTGCTGTTAAATTGTCTGTATTAATCAAACACGAACGTTGAATTAAATGCTGTCAACGCCTTATCTCTTTTTGCTTCTCCTTCTACTTTTCTCCGCTCGACCCTGCGTAACCTCTTCTTGCTCCCGAAGTTTGAAGTTGCAGTGACAGATCACTGATAGATCTTATCCTTAATGAGTTATCATAACCTTCGAGAACAACATTACTTGCGATTTAGTAATTATGAACTAGTAGGTCGGTTTACAACTTGCATTTCTTGTAAAGTCGTTTTACACGAATGGTGACAGTAAAACGTTGCTCAACGGGAATACCGAGGTCATTAAAATTTACTTGCCACGACATCAATACATGGGAGACGTCGAGGAGACGGGTTCAGCAGATCAATGTACTCAACGAACGCCTGAAAACATTTAAGCTGTTTAGGATTCAATAGGAAAGAGCCAACAACGATCGGTAAAGAAACACAAACACGCACTAGCATTAAACCTAAACCTTGATTAATAACGACCACGATTTTGGTCGAATGATGCTCATTTCCAACTTAGTGGCAGAATTGCAGATATTGGTCACTTGAAAACCCTTGTCAATTGCACAAACGAGCATTACTCATATACTCATTATTCATTACACAGCCAACAAGTTATAGTTTGATGTGCCATTTCAACCCGGTAGGTGATTGGCCCGTACTTTTTAGAAGATGTAACGACAGTGACGTCCGAACAATACTATGCTCAACACCAACTTTTGTAGCAGAACGACTTCAAAACTTTCTCTCTCTTCATAATCCTTGGTTTTAGCAAGATGGAGCCACGGTCCATACCGTGGCCACTCGACTGTTCGTTGGTATCCATGTATTAGTCTCACAGTTTAGTGACAGTTGGTAGCCATGTAGTTTTACGGTTTGGTGATATTCGTTAACTTGCAAAATCAACCAAGCGCCACACGCTCAACAACAAGTACACGACTCGATACTCGCCTCAAATAAGAGTCTTGATGACTTATACACTAGATCATGTTGCCAACCTAGTAATTACGCTTCTAGTGTAAATAATTTGAACTAAAATAAACGCAAAATCCATAATATCAATGCGTAAGCGAAATACATCAGAATCAATCTAAAACTTCCACTTTACAAAATGAAAACACTTTTAACCCATTTAAAGTCAATGTTGCGTTTTCACAACCATCTCTACGGAATTTTTTAAAATGCTTTTGTAAGCAAAATTTGACGGTTCCAAAATTAGATATGTTTTCTTGAAGTACTAAAGTACTACTTGTTAATTATTTTGTTTTATTACATATTTACTATGTACGAGTAAATAATGTACAAACATTGCCTATTTTTAGTACTTTCTACAGGGGGATAGTAATTTTTTTTCCTGTGGCTATTTTAATAATTAAAAAAAAAGTTTTTAATTGCAACGTACAATAACTGGAGAATTTAAATATATTAATTAAATTTGAAAAGAAAATTGTTTAGTTAACAATTTTTGACTCTAAACTATGATGTTGCGAAAACGCAACATTGAGTTGCTATGGAATTGTAAGGTGAGACTATTTTTGCAAGATAATAGAAGTTTGAGTAGTATGGTAAGTGATATTTTGCACGAACAAATGGTCCCTTATTTTGAAGGTCAATCGGCAAAAAGTATATCAAAGGAAAATCAGTACGTTTCGGCCCAAAAATACATAAACCTTGGGCTTTAAAATTTGGTGCCTTACTTCAAGTGACAGATATTTGCTCCAATTTATTCTGTGATGGTAAAAATGTTGAAATTTGTTGAAATTAGTGATACTCGATTAGGACTAGGTGGTGAAGTGATAACCAAATCTATTCCCCCATTCTAAGCAATTTTTAAGAAAAAAAATTATAATTCTTTTTAAATTCTTATAGCGGTCTGAAATGGGTTAAAAACATCAGTGAACAGTCCAATCACTACCATCCTGCCATTTGCCAGCTTTTATTATCGGCATTGGTATTAAATAATCGTTATGAACGTAAGCCAGGTTTATACATAATATAATTAGTGCAAAAAATATAATTTTAACTGTATATTTGCTTTCGACGATTTGTATCGAGGTGTGCGACAGTAAGGTTCATGCTTATACAGGATGTTTGGTACGGCGATGCGTATATTTTTTTAGTGGATAGATACTAAGACTCGATTGAGACCAATATATTCCTATGTAAATCAAATTAGAGAAAACAAACAAATATTGGTATCAATCGATTCCATGCAAGTCTTAATATCTATTAAAAAAATATATATACCGCGCCGTACTAATTACTCGGGAAAAACAAAAGATGAAGTTTAGAAGAAAACGTGCAAACTTTACATAGAGGTATATTAGTCTCGATCGATTCCCAATGAGTCTAAAGTATATAATAGAAAATTATACATATCGCCGTACTATACACCCTGTATAAGGAATTAATAATTTAATTCGAATGAAGAAATCGTATTGTAACATAATTAGTGGTTAGTTGGTTAGTTCAGTCTCTACTGAATTATTGTGACGAAAATGCCTCCGAAAGAAATTTGCCCGAATTGCATGAATTGTTGCCTAGGCCCTATGGCTCAACTTACTCGTGTTTTAGGATTGCCTTTTGTGTCAATGTCTTGCACTCACCTAAACAACATACCCAAAACGAAGTTAGTCGTATCAAAATTCTGTTTAATTTCAAGCTTAACATTTATAAGCATCCTACTGGTATCGATTGTGTTTACTGCTATGCGCATAAGAAAAGAATTAGATATTCTGGAAGAGGAATTATTTGACTTGTTAATTTTAATTCCTGGATTCTTCATGTCTGTATCGGCACTTTTGATGTTGGTAATTTCTGATTTACAAGTGACATATATAATGCTAGTAATAACAAAAACAGAACTATTAATGCACATATGGAAAAAATTAAAAAACGATAATCTATTACCAGTCGAAGAAATGCGCCGTTTAAGAAATGTTATCTCCTTAATGAAAATTTTCATCCACGCTATCACATTAGCTTCGGCTGTATTAGTATTTTGTTTCAACGAAGAAGTAAACTGGACAATTGCTGAAAGGATTGGAACAGTAGTATGCTTCTATGCTGGATATTCAATCGCTTGTGTCATACTGTTCCTTATGATTTTTACCCATACACTTTACGATCAAATTTTTATTCATCTACAAGCAGACTTGAACTTTATGAGAGACAAAAATAAATTTTGCTTCTATCGACGAAGACATGGCAAACTGGATTTACAACACTCTTTATCGGCGTATTGTCAATTTTACACAACTATGTTTAATATCATAAGAACTGTTAATGCTTACATTAATCCCAGCGCCTTTATTTATTTTATAGCAACGGCGATTACCGCAATTTCTGCAATTTATATAGTGGCAATAAGTATCTTCACAAATCCGCAGACTTTATTAAATTCTCGATTACTCTTGGTTGAGCTCCAAATTGGACCATTGCTGCTACTAATTATAAAAGGCGCGCTTGTATTAGAAAAATTGTGGATAGGGGTTTGTGTCCGTTTGAAATCCAATATTTCGTATTATAATTTTTTTTAAACTGCAGAACGATTCTGTTGCGTCGTTTTTGTATAAATATCCATTATGCAATTTGAGACCCGAAGAAGTTTTACAAGTGAGTTGATTTTTACCAACCTGCGAACCTGCAACCGGTAATATAGTAAAAACTATCCAAGAGAAATCACTTTCATGTGCAGGTTGGATATTGTAGACCGAATCTATAACTTTTCATAGTTCATAGGCTTATCACTAATTGGAAATAGACAGTGAATACTAAATTTGTTTAGACTACCTCGACAACTTTTAATTTTGACATCCTCGTCATTTTATAAATACAAATTTTATTTGCAGGTGGAAAGTCTTTTAAAAACTTTGTATGCTCAAAGGCCTTTAGTAAAAATGTCCGATATTATCACAGTACGAGGTTATATCGTATCAACTGTAAGTTTAATTTATTATTTCTATTTTATTTCTTTAATAAAATGTTATGTACTAGGCTTTTGGAATAGTAGTCTCTTACACTTTGAACATACTACAATTTCAGCTTCAGCTAAAGGAAGACGTGAAATCTCAAACATAAGCAATGCACTTTTCAGTTTTCAGTATTTTAATTCCAATTAGCATGTAACAACTGCTCCAAGTTGATTTTACATATTATTCCTCATGAAAGTTTGCAACAGAGGTAGAACACACTGTAGAATAGTATAATTTAATTAGCGTTTAAATATTGTAAACTGATAGCCTAATAAATAAATCATTAACTGTGGTTTAAATTGTGGCTATTATAGACGGTGTTAAATCCGCCCCTCTAACTTTACGGCAAGGAGTAGCTCAAGGTAGCATTCTTTGTTCTCTCCTTTCTGTTCTTACACTGTCAATATGCAGACGATGCAAAATTACTTACAGCATGCAACCCTTCACTGATTGTGTCTGACTAGGAGCAAGTGTTCTTCGTCAGGAGGCACTTAAAATTTGAACCGTTTAGCTTCAATTGGGCGATACCATCATGCACTCTTCAAGCTTGTCTAAGAGCTTGGGTCTAACTATCGACGCTAACATTTCATTTTAACAGAACATAATCTATCAACTAAGTGCTAAAAGTGCTAAAAGTAACTTTTCAATTCAAAATCCCGACATCCAGATAAGCTCTTGAAAGTCTTGAAAGCCCCAGAAAAGTCTCTTGAAAGTAAAATATATAATGCAAGTAAATCCGTATAATTTGCTCAATCATCCACTACTTTTAATTCAGCTTCAACTGGGACCATTGTTAGTGGTCCTTATAGTAAAGCTGTATATGTATATTAGAATCAATGTGGATTGAGGTTAGTATATTATCCATTTTTCTAAAATGGCTACCAAAATGTTCATAGAGATTGTATACCCACTTAACTTTTATTCCAGAATGATAACGTCGCATCATTTTTGTATAAATATCCGAATATTTCCCTCATGTGTAGAAAATCCCATTAGAGGAGTGCAATTATCAACAGTAATGTATTAAGTGCATAGCGACTTGCCGATAATACTGACAGGAGAGATGCACGACTGCATGTTGCGACGAAAATTTTCCAAAGCAACAAGCAAGAGTGCGTCTCCGATCAGTATTATCGAAGCAAGTCGCTATGCACGAAATGCATTTTGCGTGACTATTGCATAAGTAAAAAGAAAAAGCTAGAGAAAAAATTAAAACTGCTTTTGAAATCTAGTAGTAACAATTTGTGGGTCGCTTTGACAACATAGCCTAAACATAGCAACAAGTAAACAAATCATTTTTTCTGTAAAGCCAAAGCGAAAATGGCAAAACGTTTTGGTGAAAAATCTGTGCTAAATATAGAAAAAATTGTGAGTTTTACGATGCCAGAAAACACCAAGAAGTCCAAAAAATATATATGGAGGCAATTTGAAAAGTTCTGCCAAGAAAAAAACTACATACTGGATGAAAACTTGTCGGTAGTGAAAATCGCCGCAGTTTTGGCTGATTGGGCTTTCAACATGAGGAAAGAAGACGGAACTGAGTACAAGGAAAGTGTCGTTAAGCTCTTGTGGAACAGTGTGGCAAAGCTAGTATACAGGAAAATTATTACAAAAATTATGGAACAGTGTTTGATCCTTTCAAGGATGTTACCTTCAAATTAGCCCGAGATGCCAGAAATTCAAAGCGCCGTCAATTGCAGCAAATACCAGAAAAAAGAAAAACCAGTTCGGCGGCGATTACTCCAGAGGAACACACAAAAATTGTTAAGCTTTGGGATGAAGACACGCCAATAGGGTTACAAAGAAAATTTTACTACCTGGCTGCCCTAGAATTGGCATGGAGGGGCGGAGAAGCATCCAAATGTATTTTGCAACACTTTCATGAAGAGGTCACGAATACAAGTGCCCCTACAGGACGAATAGCATATAATACTATCTTCAGCAAGACTGCTCAAGGTGGAGACAAGCGGCTGGCAGAAACAAAGTGGCTAGTAACGAATACAGAAAATCCCAATTTATGCCCTGTGAGGTAAGTTACACCAATAAATAAATAATTAATGTTCGAAATAATAATATTTTTCATTATTTTAGGCTCTACAAGAAGCTATTGAGCAAGAGGACGCCTCAGATAACCATTGACCGGTTTTTTCTAACACCAAATTCGAAATGGCAAACAGGACAGTCATTGTGGTATAAAAATATCCCAGTAGGCAGGAATGAACTTTCGAAGTGGACTGTGGAGGCTGCAAGTAAAATTGGGATTGATGTGAAGAAAGTTAAGATTACAAATCATTCTCTGCGCTCTTCGTCGGTTTCTCATCTTGCAAAGGCGCGTGTGCAAGATCAGGAAATCATTAAAATGACCGGTCACTCAAGTGCGGGGTCCATCAAGCCCTATTTGCAGCTGGATGCAGAGCACCATCTCAACCTTGTTGAAAAAATGAGGAGCCAGCGTAACAGTTCTAAAAACCTGGTTCACTCGACAATCACTTCAACGTCGACATGTCTCGAAGACTGCACCAACGTTACAAAAAATATTAATTATAATAATTGTGTTTTTAACATTAATAAATGAGTATTTCTAGTTACTTGGCTTAACGTACACTTATTTTTATTAGAAAGCTGTCGGGCAGGTGAGACGTTAAAGTCAGACGTCGAACCAAATGGCTATAGGACATAGGTTGTCTAGAGGGGTCAATCCTACTCTACCCGGGTGATGTCCTTGAACGCACTCCTGGCGATAACCCGAAAACGATAAGTGCACACCGATAAGTGTTCACCTTACACTTATCGTTATAAGTGGTCTGGGATTGGTCTGAATTATGAAATAAAAGTTTTCTTATTGGTTCTTGACATACGTATGCAATAGTCGATTGATTACAGCGGCAACTGCACTGTAGAAACCGAAAGAGCACTGTGATAATTGCATTGTTTACGTATCCACGGTAATCCCATTGTGAATGCATTATAATTAAAAATAAAATCAGTTTGACAAGTAAAGTCAAAAAATATTTTTTTAAATTTTAAAATTGATATTTTGTATTAAAAAAAAGAAATAGGAGTTTAATATTTAAACCAATATTTGATTCGGGAAATATTCCCCCGAATTACACTCGTGCATCTAAATAACCAGATAATTTTGCATTGGAGCGTGTTGTCTAAAAACTGCATGAGTTCATTTTCATATTTTGGAGAAAAAGCCCGACACCGAAGGTGTCATATCATTGCTGTCATGCAAAATTATCGGTAGTTTTGATGCACTTGTGCAATTACTTCCGATAACCAACCTGCGAACCGAAGAAATTTTACAAGTAAGTATAATCTTAGCGACGCTTATACGCTCTTTGAGACCACGTAAATTTGTACAATGTGGCAACAAATATGAATACATAAATAAAAAACTGTCAAGTTTTAAAAGTATCATTGCTGAAGACTCAAAATTCGGAGTGCGAAATACTTACTGCCCCGATCGTAAAACGATGTGGGACTCCCCTCGACCAGTCGGAATAGATTGAAGAAGTAATGCTCCTGAATGTTATGCAACCAACACTACACATTTACACTATCTGATCTCTCATTAACCCTAGTTTGTAGTTCCTAGTAATAGTTGATTGAATCAAGATTGAATAAAAATTTGTTTACAGGGGGAAAGTCTCTTAACAACTCTGCGTTATCAAAGACCTTTGATAAAACTATCAGATATAATCACCGTACGAGGGAGCCTTATAGCAACTGTAACGTAGGTTTAATACGCATAGGATTTTTCATAAATGAGTAATTGTGTGTAGGGTGTTGGAATAATAGTCACATATTGTTTGAATATACTACAAGTTCAACTTCAACTACAAAGGGCCCGAAAGAATTCTCTTCGTGATTTACTAAAAATTCTGTTTGCAGGTCGAAAATCTTTTAACAACTTTGCGTAATAAAAGGCTTGTAATAAAGCTATCGGATATTATCACAGTACGAGGTTGCTTCTTATCAACTGTACAAGTTATAAAGTTAGTAATGACTACTTATCTACTTAGTGTCGTACGTTTTTAAGTGCCATTTACATAGACAGTAGTGCAATCATTCTAGTAAGGACAAGAATCGTCTAAAAGCTTGAATGGGGTTTTTTCAACGTGCCTGTTTACAATGAAGTATAGTTGGCAAGGTCGTTGCTAACAATGGTCAGAAAGTTTGTAATGTTTAAACTTCTAGACCACTTTCCTTAGTAAATCGGCACCAGCCAATCATAGAAGCGCATCTCTCTCCCGCGGCCCAGCTATTTGAAATTTAAACAAATATTTAACAAAATAGTTGCTTTGATTTTATTTCTTCATTTTGGTTTTCGGTAGTACTATTTTAATCTCATCGTTCAAGTATAAGAAAAAAAAAATAGGAAAAAAAATAAGAAAAAAAAATGATTACCACTAAAGTCTATGTAAATGGTTTTACGCCACGTTGCCCACTTGGCGAGTTCTAGACCAAACTACACCATCAATCTGCACTAAGTTCTATGTAAATGGGGCTTTAGTGTGCCGGAATACTAGTTTCTTACACTTTGAATATACTACAATTTCAGCTTTTGCTAAGAAAGACCTAAAATCTTTAATTTACACATTGCATTTGTCACTTCTTTGTATTTAAATTGGAAGCTTTCTTATGTGAATTTTGTAACAATCAAAAGCGATGGCACCAACTTCATAATAATTGTCTATTATGAAACAGTGATTGAATTGTAAAAAAAACTTGCTTAATAAATAAATAATTTACTGTGCAGATTATTATTATTTTTTGTGTATTTTACGTCCGCATCAACTACTGAGGTTATTAGCAGACGGGACCTACAGCTTTAGGTGGGTTCCGAACCACCACCAAGACCGGGTATTTGACACATGGAAACACTTCAGTGGTGTCAGCCGGCTTTGAACCTACGACATTTACATCCGCATGAGACGACGCTAGCCTCTAGACCGCCCCGGTCCTGTAGATTATTTAATTTAAATTTAAAATTAATTTAATGCAGAATTAAGCTTAGTAGCGAAGTATAATTTCGCGTTAGTATACCGTACAGAGTACAGTGTCATATTATTTATGGTCGCGATAAAATTATTAAAGGTAGGTAGTTCCGGCCGTAAAAACAACTACTAATTTAGATACTATGTAGATATCAGTTTTAGTGAGACATTCAGTTCGACAAAGATTACCATTACGAAATGGATGAGTTACACGATAAAGAAACCCAACCACTTCTAATCTGGACGTCATAGTATACAGGGCAATATCTTACATCTTATAGCGGATCTACGTTCCCCTGCATCCAAAATTAAACATACTCAGGGTATTAGAGAGCAGGCTTTCTAGAAAGTCCGTAAGCCACTGCAAAGCCAACCTCATCAGAAGGTAACCATCTGCCTGCAGTACCAATGTTAGAGTCATCCCCCACGCACCGCTAACATCATGTAGAGAACGGAATCATGTTTACTTGCTCATTCTACCGCGATTGGTAACTGTTTAGGATCGCGAAAGCTCTCACCCTATCACCAAGCGACCGCTCGCATATAGCCATCATCTAGACACACCGACAGCGGGACCTGAGCCTGCAATAGCGACAAGATAGATAACAAAAAAACTAAACACATACTGGTAGTTTTATGTGCTTAACCATTTAAAGCAAGAACGTATAAATATGTATATTCCTACCAGGACTCACGCTTTCCCATTACTATTTAAAGCATAATTCAAGATAGACTAGACTACAGCTCTTTGCGTGCATCAGCTAATTGGCCAATACATTACGTATAGCTCCGCCTAAAGACTAACACTCTGAGACAGCGGGTGTAATTAAGTCCCATGAAAATCAAACGTTGGGATCCCTCTACTTCCAGCTAATATGCGTCAGTGCTCAGCCGTTACCTGCATCCCACCAAGTGCAAGGTAAAGCAAGACCTCTGACGTTTTAAGGGTAAGCCTCTGGAAGTATCAAGCTTGCCCAAATTCAATTCGCTACAAACAGGCTACGTCATATGATTGTTTGGTCTAAGACCCTCCTGCTCCTCTCTTGCATCTACTTGCAGAATATCAAAATGAAAGAGAGCAGGATGATAGGGGTCGCCACTCTCTAGTTAAACCATAAGTTCACCATAAGCAAGCTTCTGCTCGCAGTACAAATGTCAGAGTGGAGTGTTTAGGGCCACTCTACGCACCGCGGTACGCGCAGGGCGCAACCTTGTTTGCATTCGCACTCTACCGTGATTGGTAACGGTTTGGGATCAGGAAACCTCTCACCCTTCCACCTTCCAACATATAATCGCTTGCGGATCATCCGTTACGACCAATTACAGACCAGGTTTTCCATAATGGTGTGCTAAGCGAAAAGGCCCACTCCAACCTTCATCTAAACACTGACCAACAGCGGGGCCTGCGCCTGCAATAGGGATTAGCTGGATTGGCGAAAACTAACGTGCCTAATCGTTTATAGCATGACTACTGCGGAAGCACCAAAGTACTCTCTACTACACCTTTCGTCTTCCCGTTACTATACAAAGTACAACCGCAGATCGACTAGTCCACAGCTCCTGCCCCACTGTACCGTCGCGAGTTAAGGGTTAAATTGTCTGTATTAATCAAACACGAACGTTGAATTAAATGCTGTCAACGCCTTATCTCTTTTTGTTTCTCCTTCTACTTTTCTCCGCTCGACCCTGTGTAACCTCTTCTTGCTTCCGAAGTTTGAAGTTGCAGTGACGTATCACTGATATGTATTATCCTTAGTTAGTTATCATAACCTTCGAGAACAACATTACATGGACCAATAGGTCGGTTCACAACTTGCATTTTCTATAAAGTCTTTTTTCACGAATGGTGGCAGTGAAACTGGTGCTCAACGGAAATACCGACGTCATTAAAATTTACCTACCACGACATCAATACATGGGAGACGTCGAGGCGACGGGTTCAGCAGATCAATTGATCAATGTACTCAACGAACGCCAGAAAACATTTAAGCTGTTCGGGCTTCAATCGGAAGGAGCCAACAACGATCAGCAAAGAAACACGAACACGCAGTAGCATTAAACCTAAACCTTGATTAATAACGACGCTGATTTTGGTCGAATGATGCTCATTTCCATCTTAGTAGTATGTAAACAAGCAGAATTGCAGATATTGGGCACTTGAAAACCCTCGTCAATTGCACAAACGTGCATTACTCATTACACAGTCAAAAAGTTACAGTTTGATGTGCCATTTCAACACGAGAGGTGATTGGCCCGTACTTTTTTGAAGGTGTAACGACAGTAACGTCTGAACAATAATATGCTCAACGCCAACTTTTGTAGCAGAACAACTTCAAAACTTCCTCTCTCTTCATAATCCTTGGTTTCGGCAAGATAGAGCCACGGTCCATACGGCGGCCACTCGACTGTTCGTTGGTAGCCATGTAGTCTCACGGTTTGGTGGCATTCGTTGGCTTGCAAGATCACCAAACACCACACGCTCAACGACAAGCACACGACTCGAGATTCGCCTCAAATGAGAAACTTGATGACTTTTACACTTCATCATGGTTGCCAACCTTGTAATTACACTTCTAGTGAAAATAATTTGAACTGAAATAAACGCAAAATCAATAATATCATTGCGAAAGCGAAATATATCGGAATCAATCTAAAACCCACTGCATAAAATGAAAACATTTTTAAAAACTTCATTGAGCAGTCCAATCACTACCATCCTGCCATTTGCCAGCTTTTATTATTATTCACCTTGGTATTAAATAATCGTTATTAACGTAATACCTAGTCAGGCTTATACATAATATAATATGCTATTAGTAGTGCAAGAAATATAATTTTAGCTGTATATTTGTTTTCGACGATTTGTATCAAGGTGTGCGACAATTAGGTTCATACTTATACAGGATGTTTGGTACGGCGATACGTATATTTTTTTATTAGATAGATACTGACTATAAGACTCATTTACAATCGATTGAGACTAATATACTCCTATCAAAACCAATACACTTTTTCCTAAAACTTCATTAAACTAAATTTCGAAACAAAAAACTGCGTTTTAGAGAAAACAAACAAATATTGGTATCAATCGATTCCATGCAAGTCTTAATATCTATTTAAAAAAAATAGATATCGCGCAGTACCAATTACTCGGGATAAACAAAAGATGAAGAAAACGGTCAAACTTTACGTAGAGGTATTTATATTGGTCTCGATCGATTCCCAATGAGTCTAAAGTCTAAAGTATATTATAGAAATATATACTTACATATTGCCGTACTATACACCCTGTATAAGGAATTAATAATTAATTCGAATGACGAAATCGTATTGTAACATAATTAGTGGTTAGTTGGTTAGTAAAGTCTCTACTGAATTATTGTAACGAAAATGCCTCCGAAAGAAATTTGCCCGAATTGCATGAATTGTTGTGTAGGCACTATGTTGCAACTTACTAGTATTTTAGGATTGCCTTTTGTGTCAATGTCTTGCACTCACCTAAACAACATACCCAAAACGAAGATAGTCGTATCAAAATTGTGTTTAATTTCAAGCTTAACATTTATAAGCATCCTACTGGTATCGATTGTGTATACTGGTATACGTATAAAAAGAGAATTCGATATTCTGGAAGAGGAATTATTTGACTTGTTAATTTTAATTCCTGGGTACTTCATGTCTATAACGGCACTTTTGGTGTTGATAATTTCAGATTTGCAAGTCACATATTTGATGTTAGTAATAACGAAAACAGAACTATTAATGCACCTATGGAAAAAATTAAAAAATGATAATCTATTACCAGTTGAAGAAATTCGCCGTTTAAGAAATGTTATTTCTCTAATGATAATTTTCATCCACGCTATCACATTAGCTTCGGCTGTATTAGTATTTTGTTTCAACGACGAAGAAAACTGGACAATTGTTGAAAAGATTGGAACAGTATCATGCTTCTTTGCTGGATATTCAATCGTTTGTGTCATACTGTTCCTTATGATTTTTTGCCAAACACTTTACGGTCAAGTTTTTATTCATCTACAAGCAGACTTGAACTTTATGAGAGGCAAAAGTAAGTTGTGCTTCTATCGACGAAGACATGGCAAACTGGATTTACAACACTCTTTATCGGCGTATTGTCAATTTTACACAACTATGTTTAATATCATAAGAACTGTTAATGCTTACATTAATCCCAGCGCCTTTATTTATTTTATAACAGCGGCGTTCGCTGTTGTTTCTGCAATTTATATATAGTGGCGATAAGTATCTTCACAAATCCGCAGACTTTACTAAATTCTCGATTACTCTTGGTTGAGCTCCAAATTGGGCCATTGCTGTTACTGCTTTTGAAAGGGGGGCTTGTATTAGAAGAATTGTGGATAGGGGTTCGTAACCGTTTTGCTTTAAATCGTACAAATCCGATATTTCGTATTTAATTTTTTTAAATTCCAGAACGATTCTGTTGCTTCGTTTTTGTATAAATATCCGTTGAGCAATCTGAGACGTGAAGAAGTTTTACAAGTGAGTTGATTTTTACCAACCTGCAAACCTGCAACCGGTACTATAGTAAAAAATATCCGAGAGAAATCACTTTCATGTGTAGGCTGGATATTGTAGAGCGAATTTATAATTTTCCGTAGTTCATAGGCTTATCACTTATCACTGATTGGAAATAGGCAGTAAATGCTAAATTTGTTTAGACCATCTCGACAACTTTTAATTTTGATCTCGTGATTTTATAAATACAAATTTTATTTGCAGGTGGAAAGTCTTTTAAAAACTTTGTATACTCAAAGGCCTTTAATAAAAATGTCCGATATTATCACAGTACGAGGTTCCTTCGTATCAACTGTAAGTTTAATTTATTATTTCTATTTTATTTCCTTAATAAAATGTTATGTACCTACTAGGTTATTGGAATAATAGTCTCTTACACTTTGAACATACTACAATTTCAGCTTAAGCTAAAGGAAGACGTGAAATCTCAAACATAAGCAATGCACTTTTCAGTTCTTAGTATTTTAATTCGAATTAGCATGTAACAACTGTTCCAAGTTGATTTCACATATTATTCCTCATGAAAGTTTGCAACAGAGGTAGAACACACTGTAGAATAGTATAGTTGAATTAGTGTTTAAATATTGTAAACTGATAGCTTAATAAATAAATCATTAACTGTGGTTTAAATTGTGACTATTATAGACGGTGTTAAATCCGCCCCTCTAACTTTACGGCAAGGAGTAGCTCAAGGTAGCATTCTTTGTTCTCTCCTTTTTGTTCTTACACTGTCAATATGTAGACGATACAAAATTACTTGCAGCATGCGACTCTTTACTGATTATATCTCCTCGTCAGGGGGCACTTCAAATTAGGACCGTTCAGCTTCTATTATTGGGAGATACCATCATACACTCTTCAAGCTTGTCTAAAAGCTTGGGTCTAACTATCGACGCTAACATTTCATTTTAACAGCACATAATCTATAAACTGGGCGATTAATATGCTACATATTATGAGGATGAGAGCTATATTCCAGTTTAAACACGTGTTATCGTCCAGTACTAAGTGGGCTCCGTTATTAAAGAGGGGAATTTAAGACCAAGACCCAAGCAATCATGCCCGTTCATCCGGCATGATTCACTGACTTCATAGAAGCTCCAGGATAAATATTGTAATATGTATGGGAAGATAATAGGTTGGAGAAGATGTCTTAAACTTTTGTAAAAAAAACTTGGCCTTTATAAGCGAGGTGTCGTCGTTTTTACAAGAGTGGGCTCTGGCGAAGGCTCTGATTTTATGTGCTCTCATAGGTCTACGCTACGGGATCTACCACGTGTTAGGGCAAAGTGTTTGGCTGGATTCCAGAGTTCACTTTACAAGTATAGGGTAGCGTGAAAGCTTATAGACTTAGAGAAAATGAGGGACTGCTGTTAGCTTGAAGATAGCACAACGGAAGCGAATAAATGGGCCAAGTGCTAAAAGTAACTATTCAATTCAGAATCCAGACATCCAGATACGCGCAATACAAAAATTTGCATCTTACTCGAGCCTGAAAATATTTACTAAATTAATTTTGTAATTACCCAATCCCCAATCGATTGTAACATTGTAACAAAAGATGATGAGTTATAAGTAAATAAAATAATATATTTGTAATTATTAATCAATATTGGTAGGTAACACTTACTATTTGTTTTCCAAGATTCGGATCTAATTTGGAGGTGTGGATTTAGTTGGTCAATAGTCGGCATTTCGATACATTCAAGTTGCGTCGCAAGAAAGTAACAAGTAACAAAAATGCCTTCTAAAGAAATTTGTTCCAATTGCTTGAATTGTTGCTTAGGACCTATGATCCAACTAACTCGCATTTTAGGACTACCGAATATATCGATGTCTTGTACTCATCAAAATAATATTGCAAAGACACACATGGTCGTATCAAAATATTGTTTGAGTTCAAGTTTAACATTAGCTTGTGTCATACTGCTATCGGGGGTGTACTACGCAGTGCGCATAAGAAGAGAATTAGATATTCTTGAAGACGAATTATTCGACCTAATACTTTTACTTCCTGGATTCTTCACGTCTCTAACGACAGCAACAATGATGGTCATTTCTCTCTTGCAAGTAAAATACATAATACAAGTAATGACGAAAGCAGAACTGCTAGTGTACAAATGGAGGCAGTTAAAGAGCGATATATTATTACCAGTTGAAGAAATACGCCGTATAAGAAACTGGACTTACTTAATGTTCATTTTAATTTACTCAATCACGATACTTTCGGTTATAGTAGTATCTTGTTTAGACGACAATTGGACAATCGTCGAAAAGATCGGAACAGTAGTAATGATTTATGTGGTATTGGCAATAGCTTGTCTGGTATTAGTGCTATGCATTTTTTTTCGGAAACTTTGCGCTCAAGTTTTCATTAATTTAAAAGCCGATTTGAGTTTTATTCAAAATAAAAGTAAGCTCTGTTTCTATCGACGAAGGTACGGAAAATTGAATTTAAGAAGCTCTTTATCCATGTACTGTCAAGTTTACACTATCCTAGTCGGTATCGTACGTGACGTTAATGCGTACATTAATCCAAGTATAATTATTTATTTTCTAACGTCGATATTCATTTTTATTTCCGAAATTTACGTACTACTTAGAAGTATTTACATAAATCCGTATAATTTGCTCAATCCTCCACTACTTTTAATTCAGCTCCAACTAGGGCCATTGTTGGTGATCTTAACAGCATTGCTGCTTATATTAGAAGAATTGTGGATTGAGGTTAGTATATTATCTATTTTTCTAAAATGGCTACCAAAATGTTCGTAGAGATTGTATACCCACTCCACTTTTATTTCAGAATGATAACGTCGCATCATTTTTGTATAAATATCCAATAACCAACCTGAGAGCCAAAGAAATTTTACAAGTAAGTTTAATCTTACTGATGCTTATACGCTCTTTTAAACATAGAACCCACGTAAATTTGTACAATGTGGCAACAAACATAGATTTGTAAATAACTGCCAAGTTTTGTAAGTATTATTGCTGTAGACTCACCATTCAAATGTTGCGTGCGAAATACTGGCATCCTCGATCCTAAACCAATGTGGAGACTATAGGGCAATACTCCATTCAAATTCAAGACGCAGTAAATGCCAACACATACAAGCAAATGTCTTGCTAAATTACGGAATGTAAAATTTTTTTTATTAGGCTTTTAGCCTAAAATTTTATTAAAATTTTTATTATTATTATTATTATTTATTAAAAAGTTAGAATAATATCTGCAGTCAATTGCAGTCGTTACGCGATGATCACTGTTGACGTTTACTGCACCTTGAATTTGAATAGACTATAATAGTCGGAATATATCGAAAAAAACTCCTGAGTGTTATGCAACCAACACTACACATTTACACTATCTGATCTCTCATTAACCCTTAGTAGTTCCTGGTGATTGAGTGATTGTTGATTGAATCAAGATTGAATATAAATTTGTTTGCAGGTGGAAAGTCTCCTAACAACTCTGCGTTATCAAAGACCTTTGATAAAACTATCAGATATAATCACTGTACGAGGGAGCCTTATAGCAACTGTAACGTAGGTTTGAATATGCAAGGGATTTTTCTTAAATTAATTGTTTGTAGGGTGTTGGAATAATAGTCACCTATTGTTTGAATATACTACAAGTTCAATTTCAACTAAAAAAGGCCTGAGATCTTGAATTGATATAAGGATATAGGTGTACATCTGTACATTGCACATCACTCAGCACTGAGCATTTTAACATGAAATTCTAATGGCACTGCGTAGAATATGTAGCATGTAGATTAGGGTGGAGCGAAAAAAGTCAATATTTTTTTTTGAAAACGGGTACCCTTCAATGACTGTGTATGAGACCTAGTAACAATTCTGTAAAATATTAAATTTTTACGACGTCATCTTGAGTCTGCACATTTGGCTTAAAGTTTGAAATTTTTTGAAATTTTCTACTTTTCTTTTTCTTTTTTTTTAAATACTTCAAACAAGAAAAAACCCTAACGGGTAGTTACTAAATACTAGAACAAGGTCTTAAATATAGACAGGATTTTTTTAAATATTTTTAAGTGGTGGGTTCAGTCTGCGCATTAGGCCTAAAGTTTGCCAAATTGTCCGATATTTTTAAAGTTTTATAATTTCTGATAATGTTATCAAAACTTGTTTATATAGCTTTCGTTAATAAACTTTGCATTATGCAACTCTTTGCTAGTTCATATTAAACTACCCAGGACTCACCACGAAGAGGTGGTTGCACTTCGAGTCCCACCCATGGCCTCCCAACCACCCAACCATGAAAGCATGTATTTACATCTTTAAGTAAAGTTTTCAACAGGTAAATTGTTTCTTTGTGTCATATATTGGAGGGATATTTCTATCAAGCAGTCAAGTTTTTATTAAGCTTTCTCTTTTCTTTTGATCACAGACCAATTTTGAAGAAGAAGTGACTTCTTCGACGGCTCTTTCTACCGCTTGAGTATGTGATGGGAGTTCAAAAAGAGTGCACTCAGAAGCTATGTTTACACTCTCGGTTTCCAGTAACCTTTGCAAATCTTGATTTGTCAAATGACTTGTGAGAGGTGGTTCTGTCACTTCCACATCAATCCAATCAATCAAATCGACATTCTCTGATGCTCCAAAACTTATTTTCGGAATGTCTTAATGGTTTACTGGCTTGTTCTCTAGATCGAGCCTTGATGATATTATAAAGGTATTGTTGGTCAGTACTCAAAGCCTTTTCATCACCACGATTGATTATATCAGTAAACCACTAAGACTGTTTGAAATCCCGAAAATAAATTTTGGAGCATCAGAGTATGTCGATATGATTGATTGGATTGATGTGGAAGTGACAGAACCACCTCTCACAAGTCATTTGACAAATCAAGATTTGCAAAGGTTACTGGAAACCGAGAGTGTAAACATAGCTTCTGAGGGCACTCTTTTTGAACTCCCATCACATACTCAAGCGGTAGAAACGGCTGTCGAAGAAGTCACTTCTTTTTTAAAATTAGTCTGTGATCAAAAGAAAAGAGAAAGCTTAATAAAAACTTGACTGCTTGATAGAAATATCCCTCCAATATATGACACAAAGAAACAATTTACCTGTTGAAAACTTTACTTAAAGATGTAAATACATGCTTTCATGGTTGGGTGGTTGGGAGGCCATGGGTGGGACTCGAAGTGCAACCACCTCTTCGTGGAGAGTCCTGGGTAGTTTAATATGAACTAGCAAAGAGTTGCATAATGCAAAGTTTATTAACGAAAGCTATATAAACAAGTTTTGATAACATTATCAGAAATGATAAAACTTTAAAAATATCGGACAATTTGGCAAACTTTAGGCCTAATGCGCAGACTGAACCCACCACTTAAAAATATTTAAAAAAATCCTGTCTATATTTAAGACCTTGTTCTAGTATTTAGTAACTACCCGTTAGGGTTTTTTCTTGTTTGAAGTATTTAAAAAAAAAGAAAAAGAAAAGTAGAAAATTTCAAAAAATTTCAAACTTTAAGCCAAATGTGCAGACTCAAGATGACGTCGTAAAAATTTAATATTTTACAGAATTGTTACTAGGTCTCATACACAGTCATTGAAGGGTACCCGTTTTCAAAAAAAAAATATTGACTTTTTTCACTCCACCCTAATGTAGATGCTTAATTCTTGTGATAATTAGTAGGTATACGCACAAATACAAATTAGTTGAAATTGCGCACGAATAACTCACGAAAGAAATAAATCAGTACCTATCTAACAATAGATGCTTTATTTTTTCACGAATCAACTGTACAATGCAGGGAACAGGTAAATGACTAGAACATTTTTTAGAGGTGGCTCATCGGGAGAGCTCGCCGAAAACTGGGTGGGCCACAAAAATATACTTATGTCAGTAGATTTTAATAGAGTTTCATGTATAATCTTATTAAGTCACATCAATAACACCGTAGTCGAGAGGGCGAGCTCAAGGGGGTTTAAAACCCTCCTCCCAAAAACTTTGAGAGGTCAAGGAAACGCCATTGATAAACCATTAAAAGAAAAAGATATTGCTTCTATACGTATTTGCCGGATTACTGATCGCTGTACTATGAAGCGACTTACAGACTGATTTTTCAGCAGAGGTATCCATAAAGAGAACCTCGTCACAAAATCTTACATACTATATGCACTATAACGTAGGTGTTCAAGACTCTGCACGTTCAGACTACGGACTACGTGGTGAAAAGAATGAATATTCTTAACCCATTATAAGCAGATGCCAAGTTTTGCGGCATTGAGAGAGTCTACACTGAGTTCTCTTACTGTCTTTAAAAAGACCAGACTAAGCGCAAGGAGCTACGACCTCGTATTAAATAATAGCGAGGAGTTACCGTAGTAAACCAAACCTTTTTCAATCTGATAAATCGTAGCCATTGAATATTGTACTAGTGAGATGGCCAGTTCAGGCCCAGATAGATTTTTAAAGGAGGGCAGGCCACTCCAAGCCCCAAGCCCAAGCCGTAGTTACGTGCCTGATGGGGAATTAATTTCGATGAGTTTACGACCACTCATTTTCTAACGACCTAAGTTTTGCATCTCCCAGCATTATTTCTCTATAATCTACTAACACTAGCTGGGTATAGGGTCAAGAGCGGGATGAGAAAATGAGAATGTCTTCGGCCACTACCGCTAAAGCTCACCTCTCATTCATCGATACTTTTAGGATATTCACCACCATCACTAGACACCTACAAATGAGTATGTGAAGCTTTAAAACTATTGGATTTTTTAAAAGTCAAGTCCATTTTTGGTTTTCGTTGACTGGACTACTAACTAGAACAAAATTTATTTGGGTTGGTATTAAACATGTGTAACAATTGCCTTTTGGGCTGAAGTACATCAAATTGAGCTGACGTATTTGGTAACATGTATTTCATATTTAATGCGCATTGAAAAGGGCCAAAGTTCAACAAAATCGCTGTAGTAGTTTTTATTTGACGGCGTTTAATTTTTTAACGTTTTGGATTCAGGGGAGCCCAAAACTAAATAGAATAAAATGTAAAAAATTTTTCTATCATAATCCTTTTTCAAAGTAGACAGTCAACGAAAAAGAGAAACAATTACAATAAAATATTTTTTATAAAGTTTTCGGTTCTTCTTAATAAACGATAAACAATATTAACACTGTGTGAACGCCATTCTCATGCAAATATCAAGTTTATTGTCAAATGTTTCATCCTTAATCCGACTCTTATAGAGATGAGCAGCTCCTCTTATCCTTCTTCACCCCCACTGTAAAATAAAATCATTAATAAAGCCCATAATTAATTCTTAAAATACAAACCTATTTGAATTCGTTAATGAAATCCATAAACGTAAAGAATCGCTCATATATTTATAAATTTCTTCCAACGAAATAACCAAACTTAACTTTTGTATTTCCATTTTAACCTCATTATTCCAAAACTCCGACTCTTCTTGTTCCAACAGTTTTGTGGACTGATATCTTTTATACACCATATAACCCAAGTCGCTTTTAAGTTCTTTTTCAATTTTATGCTTCGTCGTAAATGTCACATCTTTACGTTTACTTACAAACTTCACAACTAAATTTTCTGTAGCAGGCTTCTCTTCCGGTAGGTCCTCGGTATGTGGAACTGTGGAAGAAACCTCCTCATCTATCGCTTCTACTTTCTCCTCTTCTACTTTCTCGTCTTCTATCACTTCTACCTTCACGTCTTCCATCTCATCTACTTGGTCGTCTTCTATCACTTCTACAAGCTCGTCTTCTATAACTTCTGTCTCCTCGTTGCTTTGGAACTTCACAGGAGCCTCGTCGTAAATTTCGAAAGGTTCGACTATTCTAAAGTCTTCGGAAAGTATGTAAGTTTTATTCTTCAAGTGTTCGTGTTCGTTGCTCTCCTTTTCCAATTGTTTAGCTTTCTTCTTAGCTCTCTTATTAAACCTCTTTTGTTTTCGTCTAACGATCGGTTTCATGATTAAGTCTTCAAAGATAGAACTTTTCCAATACCGCGATCGTATCTTATCACTAAACTTTTGTCGACTCGTAGATTCGTCTCTAATGGTTTCATTCGCTTCAACTACGCTCTTATTAAACTGCTCACTCGAGACTTTGATGTCCGATTTGTCATAGATAGTTTTAGGCACGTTGGGGTTGAATTGTGAAGACCAATTTTCGTCAGAATATTTAGTTGGTATTTTACGAGGTCTACCTCTTTTACGTTTATTATAATTCGAATCGCTGTTGTAATTTAAGTAAAAACTCTTTTTTGTATTGCTCGAAGCTAAAATTGAATCCTGAGGCGAACTCCTTTGTTTCAATGTATCTTTCACAAATAGTTTTGATATGTCGTTAACGTCTACACTTTCTGATTTATCTTCCGATACTTTTTCGTACTTTTCAAACAGGGTGTTCCAACAAATTACTCTTTGTGCTTTCTTTTCTTCGCTGATAAAATTTGTTGGAAATACTTCTGTAACGCGAGACAATTAAAGTGAAAATTAATTAAATTGTTGTTTTTCTTACCGTTCTCTTTATTCAATTCCATTCATTACATTTAATAGCATAGAATAGAAATAAAACATATTCACACTAATCGTATTGTTTACACAACAACAAGTGAGGTTATGTTGTTTATTTTGGTGTTTTATGTAGCAATGTGGCTAACGTATCGGTTGAGGGACATTAATATTTTTATATACAGAGTGGCTCACAACGTATTATTAATTGAATGAAATAAATTAAAACTTTTTATTGTTAATAAATTTATTGTTATAATTCAACTACTTTAATCTATATTAAGCTGTTTGAAATTTCCTTGGAGACCAAACAAATCTGAAACGTTTAACTTTTCCGTGCGCAATTCTTCATTTACGCGTAAGTTACTAATTTCGTTAAACATTGATGTGTATTCGTAAAATTGCAATTTCCATAACTCTAAATAAAAGAGAATTTGTTTTAAAAATGAGTTTTGAGAGAGACAGTGGCGTACCGTTTAGTTCGTGTAAGGATTTCTCTTGTCCTCCAAAGTCAGCAGGTAAAATTTCCGAAGGTATCATCGCGTGAAATGTTTTTATATTTGCATGAATCATAATCTATAAAATTTTGATGGTGAATTAAAGTAAAATTGTAACGATAAACGTACCCTTCCAGCAATTTTAGGCTTCAAGAACGTCTTACATAAACCAATAAACGATTCCACAACCGCCGAAGCGTTAATTAAATGTATTTCTTGCAATCTATTTGTTATAACTTTCTGAAATCATCATTATTTATTATATTTATTGATTAAAAATTAACTTTTGATTAAACCTGAGAGACGAAACTTATTTTTTTGAGCAAACTTGGGGTGAATTTTACCAAGTGACTCGACTTGAGTCCATCGCAATCGAAGACGTAAATTAGAGACGCGTTGCAATCATTACGAAGACGAACTTCTACGTGATGGAAAGCGTGGATAAAAGCTAACCACGGTTTAAAAGCATCAGAACTTTTATCAATTAGTTTAGCAATTACGACTCTGTGTAGTTTGTGCGTAAGTTTCGGTAACGGTAACACGTATCTGTAATCGAAAGTTTAATATCAAGATAACCAGTAAATTCGCATTCTTAACATTGTATCCCGCACAACTTTGATTTCTGGATCTTTAATTCCTTTATCAAATATTTCCGGTATTAAAGTGCGGATGGTATAATACATGTCGAGTTTTTCTTTTGTTTTTTCCATTACAAATTTGTTAATAATTAAAAAATTCTCTATAAACTTATCGCCTAGAACAAGACCCATTAAATTATCTTAATGAAACCTCCAATACTTACTTGGAGTTTCAGGAAGATGCTGCTGCTTCTTAAACCATTCTTTAATCATTTTAACATCGTCTTGAATAGAGGCTGACGTTCGACCGTAAATTGATAAGATTGCATTCCTATCTTCTTCCGAATACTTCAAAAGCTCCATAGCGAGCAAATTCGTTTGTGTTTAAAGTTGCTATTATTTCTTTTATATTTGCATCTTTAACCCTTGAAGTTAATGTTTCGTGTTGTACCTACTTGATGCGCAAATATCGTCCTGTAATCGCAAAAGAATTAAGTGAAAAATAGTAAATTATACAGTAATTTATGTAGTTTTTAGTTTAATATAAAGAATTAAACAGCGTTTATATGTGAATTCTTAAAATTGTTTGTAATACTTATCTTTTTAATAACAACTACAAAAGAATCCTTTTATACGTTAATTAGTAAACTCGCAATTTCAAGGTTCATTACATTTAATTGCACTTGCAGTAACAACAAAAGCTTTTAAGCAAAAATTGTAAATAAAAAGACTTTAATAATCAACAGTAGTAAATGAGATTTCTAATTCATTATTTTATTTTTTATTCAAAGAAAAATGTGTGTTTTCTTCCAAAATTACATTGCGTCGTTTGAAGATACAATGTAAACGAACGTTTAAAGGTTGCAAACAGTGAAAAAGAAAAGAGGAAAAATTTAAAGATCAAAAAGGCAAAAAGGGGTGTAGTTTAAAAATCTAGAGTCTGAAATAAAGATAATCTCGGTGACTAACCGAACCACCCCAAATATAACGTATAAACGGTGTCGATTTTGCCAGTTTGGAACCAGAATCTTAGGACTCATAGCAAAGTCAACATCGTTACATAAACTTCGTAATAAAATCAACAAATAAAACTCAAATTACTATTCAATCAAATAAATCGCGTTAACACTAAATACAGTATTGTACGATGGGTTGCCTATGCAAAATTTTTAAACAGTCTATTTCACCGTCGAGTAAAAAGCATGGTAGCCACTGCAAAGAAACTCGAGAGCTCGAGAGAAATATCAACTGTCAAATGTCAGTATTTGTGTAGTTTTAAAACTGCTATAAATGAGAAAATGAGTCGAGTTTAGTGCTGGCATTGGCATAAATTGCATACTGGATACTTACAAATACAGACCAAGTTGAAAGGAGCCTCATAAACGGTAAGTGCCAAAAATTATAGCCATATTAGTGAAAATTGAAAATCTTACCGAATATTATTATGTTAAGTTTTAGCTCGTAAATTAGACGACGAATCTACCCTTGGACCGATGTTAGCTGCAAAACAGTATACTACTTGCTATCGCGGGTCCACAGAATATAAAGTAGGTTCAATTTTAATTTGTTAAACTTTCGAATTTTTACATGTTTTGTCGTTTGTGCTTTTGAGTTTGATAGTACTTTTAGTTCAGTCTGGTTTGCTTATCAAGTGCGATTGTGTTACCAAAATGTGCTTGCTATATCTTAAGGCGGTCCCACATATATTGCAAGTAATTGCGAGTACAATTATTCGCAAGTATGAGCAATGACAAGTGTAGATCTCCCACACAATCGAATATACTTACAAATGCAAAATCGAAAGAACTTGCCTTTCATTGCAATATTATCTTTAGTTCCCACATCGTTATACGAGTATTTCCGATAGTGTAGGAGCTATTTAAAATGTGTAAACTGCAAGTTTAAACGAGGAAATTTTTCTTTGACTCATACTGTTTTACCGACAACCGATGGGAAGCACACGAGTACGAGCAAAAGGATATCCAATGTACGATTGTGCTGTCCCACACTAATCGCGAATATCGGCAATCGCAATTACTTGCGATGTGTGTGGGACTGCCTTTAGACTGCTCACTGTAAAAGATTTTGAGTGAGATCTGTTTTAACGACTTGCTTATTTATTGGGTTTAGGCTAGATTGGAGTAAGAGTAACACTAAGCAACAAGAAAGAATGACGACTATTTGTGAAATATACGTTTAAAATTGCCTACAAAGAGTTACAAGTTTGTTATCATTATCACCTGTTATAAACGAAACTAACCGTCCTATGACTTGTGAAGTCCTCATACTTAACCGCAACAGTTAAGAATGTTTTTCTCGTATTAGAAATTGTTCGTTTAGTGAAGTAATTCCATAGTTTGCTAAAGGAAATACAGTCGGGTCCGAGCTTTCGGCTTTAGCGAGTAATTTCTCATGGCACGAAAAATTCACCATTTAATCATAGACGAAATATATCGATACGATATATTTCGTCTATGATTTAACTTATTACATTTTGAGTTCTGATACAACGAGTTCGGATATAATGACTAGATCTTAGATCTGTTACTGTTATAGCAAATCGACCAGGGACATCTATGGGCTTAGTTTACCCATGATTAGGGCTGCCTACAATCTGATAGTCGCTCCTTTAACTTCGTTAATAAACGAATCAATCAGACTCGGGATTTTTCCGGATGCCTTGAAAATTTTGAGAGTGGTTCCCATTTCCAAGGGAAAACGTGATAGGGATCATTCCTCTAATTGTAGGCCCATTTCTATAATTCCATTATTAGGCAAGATTGTCGAAAATGTTTTAAATTTGTCTTTGGCCGAATACATGCAGTCTAACAATTTGTTAAATTGGGGCAATTTGGGTTTCGAAAGAACTAGCACTACGGATGCCATTATAAGTTTGGTGGGATATATTGTCGATGGTTTTGAAGCTGGAGATTGGGTTTGTGGTCAGTGTTGCGACCTCACGAAGGCTTTCGACTGCGTTTCACATGACCTGCTGATTAGAAAGTACCAACAATATAGGTTTTCTGATGGTGGTGTTTCAATGATTCGGTCGTACTTGGAAAATAGGAGGCAAATGGTGCAGGTTGATGGCTCTCAGTTGAGACTTCAGGAAGTAAATTGCGGAGTTTCGCAGGGCAGTTTTGGGACCCCTCTTATTTTTGATTTACATATAAACGACTTGCCACAATCTGCGCCGGATTCTGATTTTGTACTTTTGGCCGACGACACGACCATTATTAATCGCAACAGTGATTATGACTCTCTGATGTGGTGGTCTTGTGAGGCGGGATCGTTGGCTGGCGAGTGGTTCCGGGTGACCATAGTAAGTCGGTAACAGGACCCTTACTTGGGAGAAACATGTCGGGGTCACTGTCTGATAAGCTGTCAAAGAGCATTTTTTTCTTGCCAAACCTAAAGGGCACTGTTGACAAACGAGTTTTGTGGGCGGATTTTCGTAGTTTGTTTGCCTCTCGCAGAGTTGTGCGGTACTGGTCTGGAGCTATTCGCCCCATTCCAGGATCATATTCAGTCTTCAAAGACGGGCGGTGAGGGTTATCCTGGGGGGCTGGGTTACATTTTATGAAAAATTTAAAAAACAGTTTTGTCCGAAATTGTAAGATTAAGGGGCGCTCTATTCAACTTCAAGAGCTTCTTATTAACGACTTGAAGGTACGATCAAGAATTTGTTTAAAAAAATCTTTAACTATGTCCTTATTCTAACTGATGTGATATGGGAAACCTTGATCGTGCCTCTAAGTCGTAAATAAAAAGCTCTTGAAGTTGAATAGTGCGCCCCTTAATCTTTCAATTTCGGACAAAATTGTTTTTTAAATTCTTCATAAAATGCAAATGCGGAACCTGGCACCACTTTTTTTATAAAAAACCTTTTATTAGGTCCTTATTCTATCTGATGCGATATGGGAAATGTTTATGATACCTCCTAGTTATGAATAAGAAGCTTCTGAAGTTCAATAGCGCGCCTACAATTTCGAGCAAAATTTTTTAAAATTTCTTCATAATAATTGAAGATGAAACCTAACACATTGTTACTTTCATAAATCTTAAATAATCCATCAGTCGATAAGTTTGGTGGCTGACTCGTTTTATGAGACTTACGCGTCTGACCCCACAGTTTGTACAGCATTATCCCGTAAACGAATTTATTTCACTCTTCTCTGCGCTATATCTCAAAAACGGTTAAACTTATGAAAAAAATTTGTATAACCAATCTTGTAGATAATAATGTTTTCTATAACTTTCATAATAACCTTCATCAACATACGATCTATAGAAGACGAGTTATTAGCAAAAAAACAAATTTTATGACCTTTGACCTTGAATATCTCAAATTGCTCCACCGATTTTTTTAGGATTTTGTCATATACTCATCTGTAACACCTAAATGTACGTGTCTACCAAAATCCAGCTTTGTAGGAATTATTCTGACCAAAAACCCTTATTTGACTGGACTACTTACGTACTAGCAGACATGGTCAAACTGCGGAATAACTTTACTTATAACGAGCAATTTCTAGTACGTGAAAAACATTCTTAGCACGATTACAAGGAAGATTTAATGATTCATTGAACCGTTAGCTAGGATTAGGCGATTAATCAATAAATCGATTCGATTTTTTTTTTGTAAAAATTGATTTGATTTTAAGTTGGAGTAAGAATCGATAAATTGCATAAATTAAACCATGCGGATAGTGGAAAAGCACTTTGAGCTGATTTTGTATGAATTTCAATTTTGTCGGTCCAAAGTAGGTACAAAATAAAATAAGGAGTCCTAAGGGCCGATATTTCAATCTTTTATTAAAGTTCCTTTTTAATAATGAAACGTTATCACAACACACGTGAACGTGACTCCGATACTTACTTATACAATGATATCGATTTGGTATCGTTTTTATGGACGAATAAATTTTTTATTTATCTCTTGCCAACTTACTGTTTACTATTTTTTAATCTTATTGCATTCGCATAGGTCCGGTGAAAGAAGGGTCTTAGAAAAGCACAATATATATACATAGTAAACACAGTGGATGACTTCAAAAATTAGAATGTAACACATAACAATATAAAAATCTTGCACCAGGCCACCAGGCATATTGGAACTTAAACAACGTAGGTAGCTGCTTTTGTTTTAATTTTGTTTGAACTGGATCTTCGCTAATTTAGTATGTAATGTTGGGAGTTGGGAGTAGTTATTTCAGTTATTATTTACCACATAGTGGAAGAATTGATTATACATGGTGGGATTGACCAAGGACCAAGGGGACCAAGGAGGTAAATTATAAGTGTCTTTTTACATCTTAACGGAGGCTGTGAAAAACGAAAAACAGCGATGCCATGAAGTTATAAAACAAATCAAACAGACGTTTACATTTTTCATTTCTATTTGATGTTTCTTTGTTTTGTAGTACAACAACAGAAGATTTGGGTGCATCGGGACAGACAACCCATTGGGTTGTTAGTAGGGAATTAAATAACTTTCATAGCAAATTCACTGGGCACTAGACTAGATTAGCACATATTTGAAAGTGATGTCAACAACATAATATTACTAGAACATCGGGTAAGTACTGAAATTGTTTTCAATGTAAAACTAGTGACGTTTTTTATTAATTGATGCCTTGTTTTAGTTTATACTTGTCCTAATCAGAGAATTTGTTATCTTGGAATGATAAAATATTGATCGCAGCAAGAGTGAATAGCATACAACTTGTAACAATGTAACATCCAAAGGTTATACCAACTGGCCCTTATAGATAATTTTTTACATTTAGCAATTTTTAGAGCCTAATCCTGCTTGGTTTGATACATAATCTTGGAAGTTGAAATTGTGCGTATTTATAAAATAGTGGACTAATTTGCAATTGGGCACTGCAAGTATAGAAAGACCACTCCGTTCTGGCGCTAGTGACTTTACCACCAGCAGAGAGGTACAATAATGAATAATCTCTTTCGATTCTTTTTTTCTATTGAACCTCTATGGGTAGCGTGTTGTGATTTAACCCTTAACTCGCGACGTTAATATTTTTTACGCTATAGGCGAACGGCGGTATCTGACGCTTCTCTTATTGTATAGCAGTAAAACGCACAGAATAATACGCAAATATCATTTTTTTATTAACTGATATTAAAATGCAAAGCTTAAAGTATAAGATAAGCCGAAAAAAATAAATTTTTATGAAGTAACATTTATTTTTATTACCGTTTCTTCCGAGTTAGATGCCAAAATTATATTTTAACAGTGTACCTACTTGAATTTAAAAAAATCAATTAAATTATATTTTCCAATAATAAACAAAGAAATTTCACAATATAGTTACTTTGATTTTTAACACTTTATAAAAATACACAAATACACACGTAATAAAATTAGTCACGCTGTAGGCGACGGTTGGTATAATAAACCGCGCGAACCTTGGCAAACTGTCTCTAATTTAGGGATATTAAAGACTGGTGACGGCGACATCCGGTCAATTCGTCGATAACACAATATTTTCAAGCTAGACAAGTCAGCAACTTCTTAGGTGTGCAAATAAAATTGTTATCAAACTTTAAATTTTAATAAACGTATACGATAGTAGTTGACTATCAATACATCGCTGTATGTTGGGTTGCATATACTAAGCAAGACTTTTAGGACACGCCCTGTGTAACAAATTACTGTGTTATTAATTTTGTGTTACGTCCAAACTGCTCTCAACTCGAGTTGGAATCTGATAGGTGAAGAAAAGGAATGGCAGAAGGGGTGTAAAGTATCAGTTGAGGAAGGTCACGTTGTTATATTTAATTAACCTAACCTAACTTTGATTCTTTTATTTGTAGTCGTAAATTTCTCAATTACATCTTTAGTTTTATTACAGTTTTAAACTTTTTGTGCGGCGCGGCGTATTTTTTAAAATTACTTTGCACTCGCTGAACGCAGTGAATCTACGCTTCGTCGATTCATAGCGTTGAGTTCTAAGGCATCATTTGCCAAGTTGAATTACGACGACAGTACTTAATTGGTGAATTCTTTGAATAATTACTTATTAGAATTTATTTACTTTAGTAGTTATAGTAATTAATGAATTTTTCTGTTTTAGAAGAAAGTGTCGTTTTATACTAATTTGAAGATTATATATTATATATTTTATACTAATATTTTGCCCGTCGTGTTTGAAGGTCACAGTATGTATGGTAAAAAGAATGAATATTGTTGAAATATTGCTAATGAATTTGATTTTAGTGTCTTGAATTACACTGGAAGTGATGACGAAGAACAAACAAACAAGAATTAAGACCCAGCTGTTAACGAATCTTCTATAGCGCGTCTCAATCAAAAGTGTTACTGTTGCAAAGATAGGGACTTTCTAGCTTTCTTGCACACACGCTAATTCTACTTAGCGCGTTCCTTTACTATCTGCGCTTCGTTGCCAGTTTATCGTGAAATTTTATAAAGCCTTATACAATGCGATTTTTTTTCGTTATAAAATATTTTTAATAAATTTAATGAAGGAGAGGTACAATATTTATTGATCAATTGTAGGTAATTATTTAATTTTTATAAGTGATTTAAAAAAATTATAATTCGTATAGTAAATCAGGCATCGCTGTTCCCTATGCCTACAACAGTAACACTTTTGATTGAGACGCGCTATACTAGTTCAGTTCAAGACGGCACAATAATTAATAGTGATGTTAACCAAGTGGATACTATTGATAGTAGAATTATTGATGTTAGTAACGTTGCTAATCATACCAGTCAAAATGTAACAGAAACTCAAACTGTTGAGAAAGAAAATGCTAATTTAAATATTACTCCAAGTTCGATTGTCAGAATCAATATTTGAAAGTAACGATAAAGACGTCGATAATTTAAACTTGGATTTTAGAAGATGTTTTTTCGAAATTAATATTGTTAAATTGACACATCTGGCAAACACAAAAAATAGTTAAATAAATATGAAAGATTATGTTAATAAGGGATCTAATTTTTCTTTCTTATTTTTTGTATGTAAGATGCCCGTTATATATATTGTCCGTTGGTGAACCTTTGGTCCCACCTTATTTTTAAATTATATTGACATTTTAGAATTTGACTATTAATTCGATTATAACATGGCATGTACACACAACCGAACTTATATGGAATCATGTATTATTTCCAACTTTCTAAAGTACTACGAAAAAAATTGTAATAGGATATTAGAGGCACTTTATACTAATACTAATTTACAAAAAGAAATTTAGCAAATGCTTACAAATAATAAAAACTCACTAAGATATGTAAAAATAAGTAGAATCAATTAATTTAAAAAATGCTTATTTCTATAAAATTTTTAAATTGTTTAACTTGTTTGTCACGTTAATAGTCAGTATTGCCACCTCTAGCCCTGATACAATCTTCAATTCGCCGGGGAATGCTGCTGATCAAATTCACAACTTGATCTTGGGGTAAGTTTGGCCATTCTTCTTGAGCGGTTTGAATGAGCTGATCCACATTTCCTGGATTATCCCTTCGAGCTCTAATCTTTCTTTTAACAAAGTCCCAGACATGCTCAATGGGATTTAAATCAGGTGAGCAAGCAGACCCTTTTAAAACAGTGATGGATTCTGTTTCAAGAAAGCCTATAGCAACTCTGCTGGTGTGCGGTGGCGCATTATCCTGCATGAAGACAAAATCATTTCCAATTGCACCTCTCCATAACCTCACTATGGGTTCTAGTACCAGGTCAACATATCTACGACCTGTTACACTTTGCCGTATAGGAAGCAAAGGAGTTTTTTCGTCGACCATAATACCTCCCCAAAACATTACAGTTCCTCCTTTATATCTTGGGACAGATCTTGCAGTTTTCAATCTAGCTTGTTTTCCCCAACCTCTTAAAACCCGAATTCGACGATCATCTGATCGAAAACCAATTCTGGTTTCATCTGAAAAGAGAACATTTCGCCAATTTTCAATTGTCCAGTTCTGATGTTCCAGACAACAGTTTAGACGACCAACTCGATTCTGTCTGGATAACTCGGGTACCCTCAACTGTCTCCTGCTAAATAAATTTTGGGCACGAAGTCTCTTTCGAATTGTTTCTACTGAAACGTTAATACCTGTAGCCTGCAAAAGTTGCCTTTGGAGGTCCGGATGAGAAGAGGTTGGATTTCTTCTAACTAGTTGAGCTACAAACCGGTCTTGTTGTTCAGTAGTTACTCTTCGACGACTTTGTCTAGGTCTGTTCCGCAGTGTTTGCAATTCCAAAAATCTTGCATACGTCTTTGAAACAACGCTTTGAGAGACGCCCACTGTTGCTGCGATTTGTCTTTGTGACATTCCCTGCTCAACAAGAGTAATAATTCTACCCCTCTGAACATCTGATAGACCTACATAGGGCATTGTTATCGGTTTTTAATAAAAAACTTAACCTTACTACGATACTGTGATTTTATGACTGAACAGATATAATAAAATTTTTAAAGACAATTTCATCAACTTTGATCAATTACTTATATAATTATCTAAAAAAGCCTTTATTGTTAATCTGTATGATACGTTTTCATTATTATCTTACTATTATTGCAAAATATTGAGTGATTCCATATAAGTTTGGTTGTGTGTATTTCGTTTTGCATACAAAACTTTCATCGTAAATGTAGATCTACGTCGCAAGGCACGTGTAAGCCGATAAACACCTGTTAGGTATGCTATTCAGTTGTGGTATTTCGTGGTTTTAATAATTTCTTTTGGTTACAGACAGTGGTGGTGCTATGGACATGATTTCTATTTGTAAGTACTTTGTGCTTATGGGTGATTTTACTTGAGCTTTCTTTATATTTGAGTAGTACTTCCGTATTTTGGAAACAACTTTGGTCAATTTTATATTCTCTTCTGCAGTCTCTGGATTTGGCTTGCCATATAAATGTGGATTTTAAGGTTATGTCGTAAACCTTTCAAAAAGATTTCGTAATTGGGGTTTTGGAGTTGCAATTCGTAGTTGTGTAAATTCTAATTAGTCTTCTGGTATGGTGACAAATGATTACAAAACTATGAAGAGAGTTGGGCGCTAAACTTAGTTTAGTAATTAAAGGAGAAAATAGCACAATGTAAGTACACAAATTATAATCAAATAACTTAATCGATAGGACCAGAAAAACGTGATTTATTAATACAGTACTACCAATGGTAAGACCCGTTTCTTTTTAGAGATTCGGATCATTAAGGTCATTTTATAAAATGACTCGTTTACAAAGATTCGTTCATATGATCGAGTCAATCGAGTGGCCAACGCCACACGCGACTCTATGAGTAACGAATAGGAGAACCTATACTCAACAAAACTGATCGACGAAATTTTTTGAATGGAAAGCGAGTCTCGCAAAATTTATTTTTAAATGCCAATTTATAGTTTCGGTCGAAATAAATTATTTTTATGTTCAAAGATAGTTTTTTAAGTATTGCTAACATACCTATAAGTATGAATTTATACTTATGTATTAATTACCTGCTTTTAGGGCCGATATTTCAATCTTCCTAATAGCTATTTGCCTAATAATTTATTTAGTTGCTAATTGATTATAAAAATTAACCAATTATAAAAAAGGATTCACATAGCAACCAAAACTTATTCGCCAAATAGCTATTAATAGATAATAATCATAGCATTCGTTTAATTTATAAATTTAGAATCGAATTTGTGTTTTTTGTTAGTGTAATAACAAATACTTGCGGAGAAAAAGACTGCGTGTGTTTTTTAGATTACGGCTAGTCTCATTTTTTTTCTCTCGGGGGAGCCTGTAACCCCTAGAGAGCGCGTCCCCAGGTGGCGGATAGGGGAACGCTCGGTATATTTACCGGGTAGGAGACGTCTCTCGCGGACCAAACAGGCTTTCTCGTGGCAGTAACTTGTTCAGCTACTTGCGGAGAAAGAAGACTGCTTGTGTCTCTTAGATTACGGCTGTCTCAACTTTCTTGTGGAAGTAACTTGTTCAGCTACTTGCGGATAAAAAAGACTGTGTGTGTTTTTTAGATTACGGCTAGTCTCATTTTTTTTCTCTCCGGGGAGCCTGTAACCCCTAGAGAGCGCGTCCCCTGGTGGCGGATAGGGGAACGCTCGGTATATTTACCGGGTAGGAGACGTCTCTCGCTGACCAAACAGGCTACTATCAACTTTCTCGTGGAAGTATCTTGTTCAGCTACTTGCGGAGAAAGAAGACTGCTTGTGTCTCTTAGATTACGGCTGTCTCAACTTTCTTGTGGAAGTAACTTGTTCAGCTACTTGCGGAGAAAGAAGACTGCTTGTGTCTCTTAGATTACGGCTTTCTCAACTTTCTTGTATAAGTAACTTGTTTAGCTACTTGCGGAGAAAGAAGACTGCTTGTGTCTCTTAGATTACGGCTTTCTCAACTTTCTTGTATAAGTAACTTGTTTAGCTACTTGCGGAGAAAGAAGACTGCTTGTGTCTCTTAGATTACGGCTTTCTCAACTTTCTTGTGGAAGTAACTTGTTCAGCTACTTGCGGAGAAAGAAGACTGCTTGTGTCTCTTAGATAACGGCTTTCTCAACTTTCTTGTATAAGTAACTTGTTTAGCTACTTGCGGAGAAAGAAGACTGCTTGTGTCTCTTAGATTACGGCTTTCAACTTTCTTGTGGAAGTAACTTGTTCAGCTACTTGCGGAAAAAGAAGACTGTTTGTGTCTTTTAGATTACGGCTAGTCTGAACTTTCTTGTGGAAGTAAGTTATTTAGCTACTTGCGGAGAAAAAAGACTGCATGTGTCTCTTAGATTACGGCTAGTCTCAACTTTCTTGTGGAAGTTTATGTCGACCGTTGCAGGCACCATCTATGAATCGTTAACAGTTCAAATTACAGGTTTCTTTCTTACCTTTAAATGACAGATTCTCTTTTTAACCTAAAGCAGGAGTTCCCAACCGGTGGTACGCGAGAACTTTTCAGGTGGTACGCGTGAGTGATGTGAGCAACATGCTATTAATATCTTAATACCATTTTAATCTATTTATTTCTTCTTTATTATAAGCATGTTATAAATAAACAAATATCTAACCATTAAATATGAAGTTTTCTGAGAAATTTAATTCAAAAACCCTTTGAACACTTTTAGAAGAGTAAATATTATACGTTTATTAAAATATTTAGGTCTGGTGGTACGCCAAAATTTTTCAAAAAGTTAAGTGGTACGCAGGTGCAAAAAGGTTGGGAACCCCTGACTTAAAGGAACTCCGTAATTAGTACTGTTGCCAGTTAGTTGCTTCGGTTTATAATAGATGGTGCTTGCTAACGTTTTCAAAAATTAATACGAAGTTGAACCTAACCTACTTACAGTTACACCCAGAATCTTTTTATGCAGAAATAATCGAATAATGTGGTTAAAGCAAAACCCGGAAATTGTGAAGAAGCGGAATCGATTTACGAATTTAGTGCCAGCACACTTTAACGTGAAACCGTATCGTTCGAAAAGCACAAAACGCAAATTTACTTAACAGATCTACCGGCTGTAATATCGCTCTTGAGCTGCGTAATGTTTCTCACTTCAAGATTTTTGAATAGTGGATATCATTTCCAAAGAAAATTTCAGCAAAAACATGATGGTATGTGGTTGCGGTTATAAGCTTAGTGATTCTAACCTAAAAGCGTTTCTCTTTATTTATTTTCTAGTAAACATGGAAACAAACCTAATATATTTTATAACCGCATGTAACCCTGCTCAATAACACGGTTACTCGAGTTTTAACCACGGTATTACTTTTGACGTCAGGTATGACGTTTCATCGCTAAAACATACTGGTTACAGTTACCGGACAAACCAATAGTAACCAGGTTACTCGCAAAAAAATGCCTTTTGTCATTATCAAACGTCAAACTCATGCTAGAATCAATAACTAGCGACAATCGTCTTTTAACGATGTCGTTATGAGTTACAAAATTGTGTAAGTCAAGCTAATAATCATATCATTCGTTTCATTTATGAATTTAAAATCAAATTTGTATTTTTTTTTAGTGTAATAACTTACAGTATTTTCAAAGAAAGAACAACGGCCTACACGATCAAGACTATGAAGGTGCTCTTTGCTTACCCGACATCAACTGACTGCTTTTATTTTTATATAATTTTTAACGCTTCAGCATTGGCTGTGGGGTTCTAGGGTATTTTTATGTTTATGGAATATGCTGACGTAGCATCGAGATGAACATAACATCTGTGTTCACATTAGCGAGGCATACACGAGCGGATTATCAGATGCGTTGGAGATTTGATTCGACAGTTTTGGTTCGAATGAACTAAATCTTACGATTCCCACTAACTCAAGTATAGAGATGTCATAAACAAATTTGATATGTCTGTGCATGTTCCAATTTCAAGCGTTATTTGTCTACTGTGTACTGTGCACTGTGCGAGATTTTAAAAAATGTTTTAGCCATTCTTTTCGTGCAAAATGGAATCTAGTATTATTCAACATTAAATTTGAAAAGGAATAGAATAATAATATAACGTTTTAATAATATTATGATCACACTTATGAGCAACTTGTAATTATTTTGTTTCGATGAAAAGTGGTACAACTGTATGGGTGAACACAAAGGTTTTGTCCCCGACATTTTGTTTGCGACGAGCGTCCGACACATCGTATAAGTATGTGACCGATATTAGTTTGCAACGTTTTAGTTTTTCATTGACATTTTAGTAAATTTTAGTAAGCTTTATTTATAGTGTTTTCTTCACCGAAACACATACTTACCGCTCAATTAAAAAGAGGTCCCCTTCTCAAGTCACAAACCTTAAACCTGGATAAAATAGTCCAACTGTAAAAAGCAAACAATTTTGTAACAGTCAACTAGAGGGGGAGGTAAAAATATTACTCAAATTTGTCATGTTATCTAGGCAATTCTCGCTTTTTTATGTGCTTTTTCATTTTAACTTCATTTGTAATCGTTTCTCACATGATTTCTCATCGTTTTCTAATATTTTGTGACTTTGTTTTAGCTACTAACGACTACAAGGCCTCATTATAAGTTGGAATACTATTGGAAAATCCTTGACAGTTCATATTAGACCTTTGAGCAGATGTAACGTTTTTATCGTGTATAGGATTGCACAGGTTTGATATGCCGTGAGTTCATCAGTTTGTTATTTGTCTTATAAATAATAGTTATAGCTTATAACCTGTAAAATTTGACAATTTAACAAGTCCTGGTTGAAAGCTAATTCTGAAAAATTTATAGAACACATCATTATTTTTGAATTGGACCCTCCAGACCTACAATCAAGTGTGCAACTTTGGAACGCTAACTGTTTTGAATCCTATATTCCGATAAAATCCTTATTTGACGGGTCTTCCTATGTTAAAATGAAGAATATAAAGAACAGCAACTGTATGACTGGTATGCAGTGGCGTAGCTAGAAGTCAAAACGCCGGGTTGCAAAAGTTGCACAGCGCCTTTTGAATGCAACGTATATTACCAGTGGCGGCTGGTGAGTCTTTGGTTGAGAAAGTCCAAGTCTAATTTTGATTGTCTCCTAAAAATATATAGCGCCGCAGGCAAAATTTTTGGATTGTTTTGGATTGTTCAAGGTCAAAAGGCTTAAAATGAAGTACAAAAATTTTAGTAGCTGTTAGTAATGTCCCAAAAGAAGGTGTTTCACCAAAACAAAACAATATTCTTTTGTCTTTTGATATTGTTTGAGGCTTGGGGGCGACGCTCCTCACCAGTCGCTACTGTATATTACTGATTTCGCTTTAATAAAAGTCCAAGGGGTATACGTATTTTGCAGGGTAATTGAAATTCGTCGTGAAGCATGGGGATCGCGCTTACCTGAAGAGCTAAGGAAACTAGAAACTTATTTGACATCTTTAAAAAATGATTTATGAATTCGAAAGGTAAATAACAATGTCATTGTAAAAAGACCTAAGAAAAGCAACCCTTGTTTAATCCATTTATTTAGTAGTAAGAAATCTCTAATTTTAGACAGAAGAATTGAGGATATCCCAACCTACCTACGTGATTGAAATATCTCTACACAAAATATTGTATATATGCTTTACAAGATGGTTTAGTTTAAAATAGGAGACAACTTGTATTTAAAGGGATAAATATTAATTCATAATAGTTGATTTTAAATCAAGAAAAAGTATTTTTAATGTAGAAATTGGATGTTAGTTTTACGCCTAAGTGCTGGTGTAAAACTAATTCCACCCCAAACGTGGAATTACCTGTATGTTAGGTACATTGAAACTTTTTTCTTTTTGGTATGATCGTATTTTATACTTTTCTTGTTTTAGAAATTAGAATTCCGAAAGGCGTAAGAAGCTATACAACTATTTAGATATTACAGTCATGCTACGACTGAAACTTGTGATGATTGATGATGAATGGAGATTTTGGAAATGATTAGAAAAGTTATTTAAAAAAATGTATTTCAATTGCGATTTTTAGATTACGTTTCCAACAGCAAACTGAAGTCTTTTATGTTCTAAATATAGGAATGTTTACTTGAAATTTTCCTAATTCGTTAAAGAGCATTGGTAAGCTGGTTTGGAACATAACAATGCGGTTTGGAACATAACAATAGAACAAGATTCTTAGAAGATATTTATTTACTATTTTCATTACGTTAACATTTGCAACATATTATAATTATAATTTACTCTTGAACTACCCCTCTTCTGATAAACTAGATTTAGTTATTAGAAAAATTAATATTGTTAATTACTGTGGTAACAGTTTTAGTTTCAATGTTTCTCTTTTCAATTTGTGAATGAAACGTTTTGCTCATTGCTCAAAGAGCCTAACCGAGCTCGCTTAGTCCAGTGTATTAAAGAGTTCGTAAATTTGTTAAATTGCTTCTCGTTAAAGTGATTTTCTTGTTTTACTATTAATTATAAATCAGTAGTTGCAGCATTGTTTATATGTTTATGTATTAAAATTTATAATTATAACATTAGTTTATTAATTAGTTAAAAGTATTATGTATTTTTCCTTCTCTATTGACCAATTTCTAAGTTGAAGTAATGTAGAAGTCAAGATTGTTAAAATCCCAACTTTGTACGCCTACCAATACATAGGCAACACTTCTTACTCTCCCACTACATTATAAATTTTGTATCGACGATAGAAATTTTGTAAAGTGGGGCGATCACATGACCACTAAAAGTTTATATAAGGCCAAGATTCGGCATTCGGAAATTTTCTAATCTCCACTTCAAATCAGCTTCGAAGAGAAAATTTTAGCTTTGCTCGTGTAAAAAATCAACTTCAACTTTTTGAATTTTTTTTTCTTGGAAGTTGTTAGAGGCATTGTTCTGAATATCTTTAGCGACTTTTGGATCATTTGGTCGAATATTAATGCGGGAAATTAAGTTTTTAAAAATCAATTTTTTATTCGTACCACAATATTAATTAACTCGGCATTCTTGTTTGGAAGGTGTTTGGCGCTTCTTAAGACGCTGTTATTTCTCTCTTCCGAGGAAAATTTATTTTTAAATTTATTTTTGTCTTATAGTTTATTATTATTGTATGTACCTATGTAAATTACGTTGAAAAAAATAAACGATAAAAAACAATAATTTCTTTTATTATAAGCTACCCTATTTACAAGCAAAGTCCCCGTTTTCGGACTAGATAGTTGGAAAGCAAAAGGGTGATAGGGTTTAGGAAATAAATTTTTAATTAAGAAGATACTTTTTGTTCAAAAAAATTTTCAAATCGTTTAAGCGATATTACGCCTCGTTTCATAACATAATGGCAATGCTTTTAAAATTCTTTTAAATAAATATTTCTCTAATTTATTTCGTTTACCTTATCGACCTTCTGCTCTCCTACTACCTAGTCCGAAAATTTTAAATTTTGAAAGAAACTTAAAAATAAATATATTTTTTAAAATTTGGAATTACGCAGTTTTAAGGGTGCCATTCTTTAGCCCTACTAGCAGCAAATATTCTTGTATAATTTGGGCGCTCCTGCTCCTCTAGTTTGGAAGATATTCGACATAAAGCATACAATTTCAAGATTTATAAAACATTAAAAATAATTTAAAAGTCGAATATCTTCTAAACTAGAGGAAGCAGGAGCGTCCAAATTATACAAGAATATTTGCTGCTAATAGGACTAAAGAATCGTACCCTCAAAATTGCGTAATTCCGGGTTTTAAAAAATTAATTTTTAAAAATTTCTTTCAAATTTTACAATTTTCGGGCTAGGTAGTAGGAGAGCAGAAGGGCGATAAGGCGGTCGAAACAAATTTTAAATTATAATACTAATATTTTTGAATATTAAAACGCTTATCTTTTAAGCGATAACGCCTCGTTGCGTAACATAATAGCACGAGCATTTAAATAAATATTTCTCTTTAATTTATTTCGACCACCTTATCGCCCTTCTGCTCTCCTACTACCTAGCCCAAAAATTGTAAAATTTGAAACAAATTTTTAAAAATTAATTTTTTAAAACCCGGAATTACGCAGTTTTAAGGGTGCCATTCTTTAGCCCTACTAGCAGCAAATATTCTTGTATAATTTGGAGGCTCCTGCTCCTCTAGTTTAGAAGATATTCGACTTTTAAATTATTTTTAATGTTTTATAAATCTTGAAATTTTATGCTTTATGTCGAATATCTTCCAAACTAGAGGAGCAGGAGCGCCCAAATTATACAAGAAAATTTGCTGCTAGTAGGGCTAAAGAATGGCACCCTTAAAACTGCGTAATTCCAACTTTTAAAAAATATATTTATTTTTAAGTTTCTTTCAAAATTTACAATTTTCGGACTAGGTAGTAGGAGAGCAGAAGGTCGATAAGGTAAACGAAATAAATTAGAGAAAGGATGTTATACAATTTTTATAAGGGAAATGTAAATTGAAAAAAAATTTTTTTTTTTTGTGAATTTGCAGTTTGATTTTGTAATTTTTATAGCTTTGCTAAATAAATTTATTATTATTAAATATTTATTTAAAGGATTTTTAAAAGCATTGCCATTATGTTATGAAACGAGGCGTAATATCGCTTAAACGATTTGAAAATTTTTTTGAACAAAAAGTATCTTCTTAATTAAAAATTTATTTCCTAAACCCTATCACCCTTTTGCTTTCCAACTATCTAGTCCGAAAACGGGGACTTTGCTTGTAAATAGGGTAGCTTATAATAAAAGAAATTATTGTTTTTTATCGTTTATTTTTTTCAACGTAATTTACATAGGTACATACAATAATAATAAACTATAAGACAAAAATAAATTTAAAAATAAATTTTCCTCGGAAGAGAGAAATAACAGCGTCTTAAGAAGCGCCAAACACCTTCCAAACAAGAATGCCGAGTTAATTAATATTGTGGTACGAATAAAAAATTGATTTTTAAAAACTTAATTTCCCGCATTAATATTCGACCAAATGATCCAAAAGTCGCTAAAGATATTCAGAACAATGCCTCTAACAACTTCCAAGAAAAAAAAATTCAAAAAGTTGAAGTTGATTTTTTACACGAGCAAAGCTAAAATTTTCTCTTCGAAGCTGATTTGAAGTGGAGATTAGAAAATTTCCGAATGCCGAATCTTGGCCTTATATAAACTTTTAGTGGTCATGTGATCGCCCCACTTTACAAAATTTCTATCGTCGATACAAAATTTATAATGTAGTGGGAGAGTAAGAAGTGTTGCCTATGTATTGGTAGGCGTACAAAGTTGGGATTTTAACAATCTTGACTTCTACATTACTTCAACTTAGAAATTGGTCAATAGAGAAGGAAAAATACATAATACTTTTAACTAATTAATAAACTAATGTTATAATTATAAATTTTAATACATAAACATATAAACAATGCTGCAACTACTGATTTATAATTAATAGTAAAACAAGAAAATCACTTTAACGAGAAGCAATTTAACAAATTTACGAACTCTTTAATACACTGGACTAAGCGAGCTCGGTTAGGCTCTTTGAGCAATGAGCAAAACGTTTCATTCACAAATTGAAAAGAGAAACATTGAAACTAAAACTGTTACCACAGTAATTAACAATATTAATTTTTCTAATAACTAAATCTAGTTTATCAGAAGAGGGGTAGTTCAAGAGTAAATTATAATTATAATATGTTGCAAATGTTAACGTAATGAAAATAGTAAATAAATATCTTCTAAGAATCTTGTTCTATTGTTATGTTCCAAACCGCATTGTTATGTTCCAAACCAGCTTACCAATGCTCTTTAACGAATTAGGAAAATTTCAAGTAAACATTCCTATATTTAGAACATAAAAGACTTCAGTTTGCTGTTGGAAACGTAATCTAAAAATCGCAATTGAAATACATTTTTTTAAATAACTTTTCTAATCATTTCCAAAATCTCCATTCATCATCAATCATCACAAGTTTCAGTCGTAGCATGACTGTAATATCTAAATAGTTGTATAGCTTCTTACGCCTTTCGGAATTCTAATTTCTAAAACAAGAAAAGTATAAAATACGATCATACCAAAAAGAAAAAAGTTTCAATGTACCTAACATACAGGTAATTCCACGTTTGGGGTGGAATTAGTTTTACACCAGCACTTAGGCGTAAAACTAACATCCAATTTCTACATTAAAAATACTTTTTCTTGATTTAAAATCAACTATTATGAATTAATATTTATCCCTTTAAATACAAGTTGTCTCCTATTTTAAACTAAACCATCTTGTAAAGCATATATACAATATTTTGTGTAGAGATATTTCAATCACGTAGGTAGGTTGGGATATCCTCAATTCTTCTGTCTAAAATTAGAGATTTCTTACTACTAAATAAATGGATTAAACAAGGGTTGCTTTTCTTAGGTCTTTTTACAATGACATTGTTATTTACCTTTCGAGTTCATAAATCATTTTTTAAAGATGTCAAATAAGTTCTCTCCAGTAATCTTACGAATGAAACGACATTGTCGTAACAAAGTTTAAACTTTGTCATACCAGCAGTGGCGTAGCTATCGGGGTTGCAGGGGTTGCGGCGCAACCCGGTGCCGAGGTATCGTAGGCGCCAAGTGCCTAACGGCCTAAGTTGGGATTTTAACAATCTTGACTTCTACATTACTTCAACTTAGAAATTGGTCAATATAGAAGGAAAAATACATAATACTTTTAACTAATTAATAAACTAATGTTATAATTATAAATTTGAATACTAGTTTTAACTAATTAATAAACGAACGTTATAATTAAAAATTTAACTGCATGAACAATACTGAAACTACATACTGATTTATAATAGTAAAACAAGAAAACCACTATTAACGAGAAAAAAAAATTCATTACATTAACATTAAAACTAGTACGGCCTGCTGTAGAACAATCAAAAGTGCAGGATAAAGTATTTATAGTTTATAGTCCAGTCAACTAAAAACCAAAGGGTTTCACTTTCAAAAAAATCCTTGAAATTTTACATAATTCTTTGTAGGTGCCTACTGATGAATATCCTAAAAGTCCAGATGTATCAGAAATGAGTTTTAGCGGCAGTGGCCAAATACATGTCACTGTGTTAGGTTTTTCGTTATTATCTCGAAACTCTGGGTTGGAGCTGAAACGTGACTATAATATAAAATTAAAGTTGATAAAACTTGCTACAAAATTGAATACTTTTAGTATTACCAAAAACAAGCATACACATAAATATTCAATTCTGTGCCAAATTTTATCAGCTTTAAGTTTGTATATACATAATCACTAATCATATTTCAGCTTGAATCCATAGTTTTCAAGATATTAACGAAAAACCAAAAAAGTGACGTCTTCAGCCACAGTCGCTAGGCTAACCTCCGATTCATCTGGTCTTTCAGGATATTCATCGCTAAACAATTAGACACCCAGTAATAAACATTTGTCCTCATTTTTAATACACAAACAAAACAGAATTTCGCATAAACGCTATTCAAGTAGCAAGTATCTTCTATAGTTCAAGTTTTCTAAGATTTGTCACATGCCATAAAACCGATCGATGAGCAATCATCGACATTTGTTTTTTCAACAATTATATTAGAAGTTTATATCCCACTTGCACTGATATATCTCCTTAATTAGTAATTGCATACTAATTTCCAACTTCTTCAGAAGTAAAAAAGTATCGACCTTCTTTCTCTTGTAGGTACCTACTCATCTTTCAGTTTTGGAGACCAAAATAAGTTTGTAGATGAAAATTTGCATTTCTTCTTAATATTCTCATTATAGTTAGTTACACTTCCATTAAGTTTCATAATAGAGTGCAACTGACACATTGATATGCCTGTAACAAGAAAGCAATTACTATTAACTAATTTTAATTACAATGATCCGTTACATATTTTACTTATAAGCTTATTAAAACCTGTTAGAGCATTTGAAAGGTCGGAGGGCGCTAATTACTATGAGTACGTTTACGTCGAGTGTTTTCAAGCCGCTTTAACGAAGTGGATACGACGTAAACGAAGCAGCTTCAAATTTCGAGCTGCTTGAAGCACTTCAGTCAAGCCTAAAATTTTAATAGCTTGACTCGAGTCGAGCCAATCGAATTAAACTTGAAAGAAAGTAAACACGACATAACCAGGATTGAGTTGAAGTAGTGACAAATCACGACTACCAATTTCAAAACTTAAATGTTCCGCAATTTGTATTTCTCTTTAATGTTTTTCATAAAATCATAATGCGAATTTGAGCTAAAGTTTGTTCTATTATCTTAATTTATATGAATTTAATAGTTTACAGAATGATGCATTTTTGATTAATTAGCACCGTCGTCGGTAGAGGCTATGGTCTCCTGAATCGCCAACTCTTAATAAGCAAAGTTACTAACTTTTTATTTCTCTTTTCAGACTGAAAAAGGATCGAGTCGAGTCACTTCAATAATTCACGAAGTAAACCTGACGTATTGAATAACAAGATTGACTTTACTCAATCTGATTCAGTCGAGCGGATTGAAAACACCCGACGTAAACATACTCTATAAGCAAAAATAAAATTAATAATCCAATTAAGCTTTAATAATAAAACAATTGTTACAAAATATGCTTTAAGTTATTCAAAATACTGTAAAGAACAACTTCTGACAGAAAAAAATTTCAAAATCGGAAGTTAATTTTCTACACGAGTAACCTTTAGGGCTACCGCACATGGCAGACAGTTGGTGACCGTCAAAATAATCGGTTAGAATGCTCAGTAGAGATTCTTATGTAGCACCGCACCGTCATTTCTGTCGGTTGTGCTGTTGAGTGTGACTGTTGTAGTGTGCGAATGCTCTTAAATTTTCTCTCGAAGCCCGACGTGAAGTAGAGATAAGGAACAACTAAACTACTGACAAAACTCTGCCTTATATTAATTCTGTTCTACCCTTTCCTTACCACAAACTCTAAGGGCAAGTTGTACATTAGTAACCCAAAGCAAGCTCGACGGTAAACCTTCCTTATCATTGTCAATAAACCTGCATGGCAAGGCCAGTGAAATACCTTAAAATCGCAAGTTCATATTTATTTTTTTTGGATTCCTCACATACTTTTTGGTTGTTGTAACCGTTAAAAATATCGAATAAAACTGAGTTAAAACACTTTGATTTTTGTTCCAAATGTTCCTCAGTTTTAATCGCTTTCTAATCAATTAAAATTTCAGTAAGTTAAACTCTTGTAATCAAAATTAAAATGGGAATTAGTTGTTGGGCTATCATATTTATTTGAGAGAGTAATGCATATTTTTTTAATATCCCACTAACCCGAAACAATTGAAAATGTGGCTAAAACTCCCAGGGAAAAAAAATAGTCGTAATCGAAACACTCAAAGTTTAACGAAAAAGGGCTAGACATTTAGAAATTAGATTAAGAAATGTCAAAACCACAATTAACCCTCAACCGCTACGACTTGCAAATGTAACATAACATAACCTGGAGTAAGCAATTTTTAAAGCGATGCCGCTACATAGTGGGTTAAACAATCTTAGAATCTACGTGTACTTACCTCAAACTGAAGCTGGAGGTATATTGAGCTCACCCAAATCTTTACATTGTAATCATTTGTCACCATACCAGAAAGTTAATTGGGTTAATTGAAATTTACATAATTACGTACGACACTTTAAAACATGCCAAATCCAAAACCACAATTTCGAAATCTTGATAAAATGTTTACACCATAACCTTAAAATCCGAATAATAAATGTCAACAAATATATCAGACAGCCGAAAAAGAATGGGTGACAATTTACATAACGGGCATTTTACATACAAGGAGCCAAGGAGGAAGCGTACGTTAGGTTGGCTACGTTCACGGCGTAAAATTATACTCTCTTCTTTATTTTAAAACTAAATCAATCGGGATTTAGGAAAAAGAATTTAAATGAAAGGACGTTAAACATTGTTTGGCTAAATGGGAAAAGTGAAATTTTAGTGAAAGTGGCGGTATTTGTAATTATAAGCGTGCTTTTGAGACTGCACACAGAAATAGGTTAATAAAAAAACTGAGAATGTATGAAATTCGAGAAAACGAAAAAAAAATTGTTTGAAAATGATCTAAATGTGCGATCACAAGTTACGGTATTTGATAATAAAAAGTGCTTGAAAATTCTGGTACAACTAGGAGTTCCTAAAGGGTTGGTGTTGGGTTGTTTGTTTTGTATATTAACGACCTGAAATTAAATCGTAACTATCATGAAACTAGAAAATAGTGGAAGGGTTGAGCCGACGAGAAACTTGAAGCTCTTAGCGCAGGACAAGCTGTCAGTTGCTTAAAAGAGGTCCAAGAGTGTGGTTGTAGGTACAAGTGACAGTTCCCTGGTGTCCTCAGCCGCGCACACTTTTGAGCAACACCCCCCCTTACGTTACTGATGCTTGATTTTTAGATACCTTCAAACTAGCTTATAACCATTCCACTTATTTTCTAGATCCATGTTAAATACATATTACGGATTTATAAATTTGTATACGAAGGATTACAGATTTTTAAAGCCATTCCACAGGAGATTAGTAATGTCTCAAATTTAAAAGCTTTCAAAAGAAACTTATGTATTAATAAATCACATTTTGCTCGTCCTTTAGATTAAATTATTAAGAGCTGCATTTGTTTATACTTTCTTTCCACTATTTTGTTATGTGCCGTTCCTAAATCGTTCGTTTATTGTAAGGAGTTAAAAGTACAGGTACCAGATAGTTACTTTATTATGATGTGGTACACTCTATTTTTTAAAGGTAGCATAATTGGCGTTTTATAATTGCGCCAAAGATTGCACAAACACAAACAGCAGTTCGAGTACTCAAACGTCAAAGTTCCGTTTTTGATGCAGTTCAAATAAATGAACATGAGTTTTAAAATGACAGGTGTCTGTTACAACAGTGCGCTCGAACATGAACTTCATGTACTCCAATAACCCCCTTCGGAGTTATGGCACGTGATGATTCTATCTTTACTTTAACGCATAAACGAACGCAGCTAAAATTATAATCTACGTGTACTTACATGGTGCTGTTTTCTCTTTTCATTACTAAACGAAGATTGCCATCCAAATCTCTACATTGTTTGGTTATCATTTGTCACCATACCAGAAGGCTTTCGAATTTACACAATTACCAATTCCAAATTCAAAACCACAACTTCGAAATCTTGGTAAAAGATTTACGACATAACCTGAAAAATCATATATAATAGCTACTGAAATCCAGATAGTCGAGAGATTATAAAATTGACCAAAGTTGTTTATAAAATACGGAGGTACTCAAATAAGGTAAATCTCAAGTAAAACCACCTAAGCACAAAGTTGAATTATTAATTGAAATCAAATTACAACAAAAAGTAATAATTATAACTACGAAATACTACCACAGAATAGCATACTTCAACCTAACAGCTGCTGTTTATCGTTTTACAACCGCCTTGCGAAGTAGATCGGTATTTACGACGAAAGTTGCGCCTACAAATCCAAATACATGTCATAAAATCACAATAAATAATGTCAAATACTCAAATGGCAACACGCTGAAAACAGTGTGGCCAAGGGCCAAACTAAAGGTACGCCAATGGACAATATATATAACGGGCGTTTTTCATACAATGAAGGAAATGTGTAGTGCCATCTATGCAATAATACATAAAACTCCTTAGTACACAAATTGACTTATTGGTGTCGCATAGTCACGTTTAACCATTACTTGGCGGTAAAAATAAATTATTGTCATTTTCGCACGATCAAAAATCTCGACTTCGTCTCGCTTTTTTAAACTTTTTCTCGATTTTGTTATATTGCACTTACCAACTTTATATCGCAATAAACTATTACGAAATTAGAAACGTTATAATTAAACAAATTACAATGAAAGTGATTCAAACTACCCATACTTATAAATACTTTACCTCAAATGAGTTATTTGAGATGTTTGTTGGGTTGTTTATAATATCAGGCGAATTTAACACCAATCATTGGATGTCCAACTGGGCTATTCATTGCTTATTATTGTTGACGTGTGTAAACGTTTTATATGTAAACAACACGAATAAAAATTATTATTTTTATTATTATTATACGATTAGCCGCGCGGTTACAAGGCAGATGGGCTTACGAGACCCCCTCGTTAGGTTACAGGTATGAATCGATTTTTTAAAGCAAAGAAAAATTACTTGAATATTAACTTAATTTTTACTGATCAATTGAAACTTGTTTTTCATTGCTGGAATATTTAGCAGTGAAAAATGACTTTGCTCCTTTGCTGGTTTAAGTTAAGAACTCAATAATCGGAGTTTGTGTAACTACGCCGTTGGTTATTTTATATTTTATAAATTCTAAAACAAAAAAGGTTCAATTATGTCTGGACGCGGCAAAGGAGGTAAAGTTAAGGGAAAGGCAAAGTCAAGATCGAGTCGTGCCGGACTTCAGTTTCCCGTTGGAAGAATCCATCGTCTTTTAAGAAAGGGGAATTACGCCGAACGAGTAGGCGCCGGCGCTCCCGTTTATTGGCCGCCGTAATGGAATATTTAGCCGCCGAAGTTCTGGAATTGGCCGGTAACGCTGCACGCGACAACAAGAAGCCTCGAATTATTACTCGTCACTTGCAACTTGCCATTCGTAACGACGAAGAGTTGAATAAACTGCTGTCCGGTGTTACTACTGCACAAGGAGGTGTATTCTAATCCCGCTCCGTAAAGTTCTTTTTGACTTACGCCACCAGCAGAGAGGTTCAATACAATCAATAGAAGAATAGAATAGAAAGAGATTATTCATTATTGTACCTCTCTGCTGGTAGTAAAGTTACCGACAACTTTACGGAGCGGGATTACTTTACTACCGAACATTCAAGCCGTATTGTTGTCTAAAAAACTAACTAAAAACGGTAAATCAATAAACAATATTGGTTTGCTGAAAAGAAGTCGCCTAGAAGAGCTTATCCCAACCCAAAGGTTAACCACCCACCATAAATTACACCGGGCTCTTCCTATGTCGAGTGCATTTCCTTCCTTTTCACGTCATCTAAATAATACCAGGTGTTTGTGTTTGTTGCTAAGCCGGTCATACTTCGTAATCGTAAGGCTATAACCTTACGATTTTTTGGGCCAAAAAATGAAGGTCGTAGAAATGCATTTTTGACGTGGAATATCGTAAGGCTAACCCCTAGGCAATACCCTTCCGTATTTCCAAGAATAAATTGCAAAATTTGAATCTTGAATTTCCACTCGAAAAAATCGTAAGGTTAACCCCTTACGATTTTTTTGGGCCTAAAAAATGAAGGTCGTAGAAATGCATTTTTGACGTGGAATATCGTAAGGCTGTAGCCCAGGCTATAAAGTTGCGTATTTGCAAGTTTAAATTGCAAAAATTTAAATTAGAATTTTTAATTGAAAAATTCGTAAGGTTAAGGCGAGTATTTATTGCACAACGCTGCGGTAATAGGCTCCGCCTCCTTTTTAACTTCCGCCGTCATTCGCTAACGGCGTCTACTATAAATACTCGCGAAATACGCGGAGCTCATTTAGACATTTAGTTATATCCGACAACGCGACTGTCCGACATCAGAGTTTGTGTAACTACGCTGTTGGTTATTTAGTTATTTTATATTTTATAAATTCTAAAACAAAAAAGGTTCAATTATGTCTGGACGCGGCATAAGAACAACGGTCCTTTTAAGGGCCACAAACTATTATGAAAAGAGCATTTTGTAAACTAACTAAAAAAGGTAAATCAATAAACAATATTGGTTTGCTGAAAAGAAGTCGCCTAGAAGAGCTTATCCCAACCCAAAGGTTAACCACCCACCATAAATTACACCGGCGTCTTCCTATGTCGAGTGCTTTTCCTTCCTTTTCACCTCATCTAAATTATACCAGGTGTTTGTGTTTGTTGCTAAGCCGGTCATACTTCGTAATCGTAAGGCTATAACCTTACGATTTTTTTGGGCCAAAAAATGAAGGTCTTAGAAATGCATTTGTGACGTGGAATATCGTGAGGCTAACCCCTAGGCAATACCCTTCCGTATTTCCAAGAATAAATTGCAAAATTTGAATCTTGAATTTCCACTCGAAAAAATCGTAAGGTTAACCCCTTACGATTTTTTTGGGCCAAAAAATGAAGGTCGTAGAAATGCATTTTTGACGTGGAATATCGTAAGGCTAACCCCTAGGCAATACCCTTCCGTATTTCCAAGAATAAATTGCAAAATTTGAATCTTGAATTTCCACTCGAAAAAATCGTAAGGTTAACCCCTTACGATTTTTTTGGGCCTAAAAAATGAAGGTCGTAGAAATGCATTTTTGACGTGGAATATCGTAAGGCTAACCCCTAGGCAATACCCTTCCGTATTTCCAAGAATAAATTGCAAAATTTGAATCTTGAATTTCCACTCGAAAAAATCGTAAGGTTAACCCCTTACGATTTTTTTGGGCCAAAAAATGAAGGTCGTAGAAATGCATTTTTGACGTGGAATATCGTAAGGCTAACCCCTAGGCAATACCCTTCCGTATTTCCAAGAATAAATTGCAAAATTTGAATCTTGAATTTCCACTCGAAAAAATCGTAAGGTTAACCCCTTACGATTTTTTTGGGCCTAAAAAATGAAGGTCGTAGAAATGCATTTTTGACGTGGAATATCGTAAGGCTGTAGCCCAGGCTATAACGTTGCGTATTTGCAAGTTTAAATTGCAAAAATTTAAATTAGAATTTTTAATTGAAAAATTCGTTAGGTTAAGGCGAGTATTTATTGCACAACGCTGCGGTGATAGGCTCCGCCTCCTTTTTAACTTCCGCCGTCATTCGCTAACGGCGTCTACTATAAATACTCGCGAAATACGCGGAGCTCATTTAGACATTTAGTTATATCCGACAACGCGACTGTCCGACATCAGAGTTTGTGTAACTACGCTGTTGGTTATTTAGTTATTTTATATTTTATAAATTCTAAAACAAAAAAGGTTCAATTATGTCTGGACGCGGCATAAGAACAACGGTCCTTTTAAGGGCCACAAACTATTATGAAAAGAGCATTTTGTAAACTAACTAAAAAAGGTAAATCAATAAACAATATTGGTTTGCTGAAAAGAAGTCGCCTAGAAGAGCTTATCCCAACCCAAAGGTTAACCACCCACCATAAATTACACCGGCGTCTTCCTATGTCGAGTGCTTTTCCTTCCTTTTCACCTCATCTAAATTATACCAGGTGTTTGTGTTTGTTGCTAAGCCGGTCATACTTCGTAATCGTAAGGCTATAACCTTACGATTTTTTTGAGCCTAAAAATGAAGGTCGTAGAAATGCATTTTTAACGTGGAATATCGTGAGGCTAACCCCTAGGCAATACCCTTCCGGATTTCCAAGAATAAATTGCAAAATTTGAATCTTGAATTTCCACTCGAAAAAATCGTAAGGTTAACCCCTTACGATTTTTTTAGGCCTAAAAATGAAGGTCGTAGAAATGCATTTTTAACGTGGAATATCGTGAGGCTAACCCCTAGGCAATACCCTTCCGTATTTCCAAGAATAAATTGCAAAATTTGAATCTTGAATTTCCACTCGAAAAAATCGTAAGGTTAACCCCTTACGATTTTTTGGGCCAAAAAATGAAGATCGTAGAAATGCATTTTTGACGTGGAATATCGTAAGGCTAACCCCTAGGCAATACCCTTCCGTATTTCCAAGAATAAATTGCAAAATTTGAATCTTGAATTTCCACTCGAAAAAATCGTAAGGTTAACCCCTTACGATTTTTTTGGGCCAAAAAATGAAGGTCGTAGAAATGCATTTTTGACGTGGAATATCGTAAGGCTAACCCCTAGGGAATACCCTTCCGTATTTCCAAGAATAAATTGCAAAATTTGAATCTTGAATTTCCACTCGAAAAAATCGTAAGGTTAACCCCTTACGATTTTTTTGGGCCTAAAAATGAAGGTCGTAGAAATGCATTTTTAACGTGGAATATCGTGAGGCTAACCCGTAGGCAATACCCTTCCGTATTTCCAAGAATAAATTGCAAAATTTGAATCTTGAATTTCCACTCGAAAAAATCGTAAGGTTAACCCCTTACGATTTTTTTGGGCCTAAAAATGAAGGTCGTAGAAATGCATTTTTAACGTGGAATATCGTGAGGCTAACCCCTAGGCAATACCCTTCCGTATTTCCAAGAATAAATTGCAAAATTTGAATCTTGAATTTCCACTCGAAAAAATCGTAAGGTTAACCCCTTACGATTTTTTGGGCCAAAAAATGAAGATCGTAGAAATGCATTTGTCACGTGGAATATCGTGAGGCTAACCCCTAGGCAATACCCTTCCGTATTTCCAAGAATAAATTGCAAAATTTGAATCTTGAATTTCCACTCGAAAAAATCGTAAGGTTAACCCCTTACGATTTTTTTGGGCCTAAAAATGAAGGTCGTAGAAATGCATTTTTAACGTGGAATATCGTGAGGCTAACCCCTAGGCAATACCCTTCCGTATTTCCAAGAATAAATTGCAAAATTTGAATCTTGAATTTCCACTCGAAAAAATCGTAAGGTTAACCCCTTACGATTTTTTTGGGCCAAAAAATGAAGGTCTTAGAAATGCATTTGTGACGTGGAATATCGTGAGGCTAACCCCTAGGCAATACCCTTCCGTATGTGCAAGAATAAATTGCAAAATTTGAATCTTGAATTTCCACTCGAAAAAATCGTAAGGTTAACCCCTTACGATTTTTTTGGGCCAAAAAATGAAGGTCGTAGAAATGCATTTTTGACGTGGAATATCGTAAGGCTAACCCCTAGGCAATACCCTTCCGTATTTCCAAGAATAAATTGCAAAATTTGAATCTTGAATTTCCACTCGAAAAAATCGTAAGGTTAACCCCTTACGATTTTTTTGGGCCAAAAAATGAAGGTCGTAGAAATGCATTTTTGACGTGGAATATCGTAAGGCTAACCCCTAGGCAATACCCTTCCGTATTTCCAAGAATAAATTGCAAAATTTGAATCTTGAATTTCCACCCGAAAAAATCGTAAGGTTAACCCCTTACGATTTTTTTGGGCCTAAAAAATGAAGGTCGTAGAAATGCATTTTTGACGTGGAATATCGTAAGGCTGTAGCCCAGGCTATAACGTTGCGTATTTGCAAGTTTAAATTGCAAAAATTTAAATTAGAATTTTTAATTGAAAAATTCGTAAGGTTAAGGCGAGTATTTATTGCACAACGCTGCGGTGATAGGCTCCGCCTCCTTTTTAACTTCCGCCGTCATTCGCTAACGGCGTCTACTATAAATACTCGCGAAATACGCGGAGCTCATTTAGACATTTAGTTATATCCGACAACGCGACTGTCCGACATCAGAGTTTGTGTAACTACGCTGTTGGTTATTTAGTTATTTTATATTTTATAAATTCTAAAACAAAAAAGGTTCAATTATGTCTGGACGCGGCATAAGAACAACGGTCCTTTTAAGGGCCACAAACTATTATGAAAAGAGCATTTTGTAAACTAACTAAAAAAGGTAAATCAATAAACAATATTGGTTTGCTGAAAAGAAGTCGCCTAGAAGAGCTTATCCCAACCCAAAGGTTAACCACCCACCATAAATTACACCGGCGTCTTCCTATGTCGAGTGCTTTTCCTTCCTTTTCACCTCATCTAAATTATACCAGGTGTTTGTGTTTGTTGCTAAGCCGGTCATACTTCGTAATCGTAAGGCTATAACCTTACGATTTTTTTGGGCCAAAAAATGAAGGTCTTAGAAATGCATTTGTGACGTGGAATATCGTGAGGCTAACCCCTAGGCAATACCCTTCCGTATTTCCAAGAATAAATTGCAAAATTTGAATCTTGAATTTCCACTCGAAAAAATCGTAAGGTTAACCCCTTACGATTTTTTTGGGCCAAAAAATGAAGGTCTTAGAAATGCATTTGTGACGTGGAATATCGTGAGGCTAACCCCTAGGCAATACCCTTCCGTATGTGCAAGAATAAATTGCAAAATTTGAATCTTGAATTTCCACTCGAAAAAATCGTAAGGTTAACCCCTTACGATTTTTTTGGGCCAAAAAATGAAGGTCGTAGAAATGCATTTTTGACGTGGAATATCGTAAGGCTAACCCCTAGGCAATACCCTTCCGTATTTCCAAGAATAAATTGCAAAATTTGAATCTTGAATTTCCACTCGAAAAAATCGTAAGGTTAACCCCTTACGATTTTTTTGGGCCAAAAAATGAAGGTCGTAGAAATGCATTTTTGACGTGGAATATCGTAAGGCTAACCCCTAGGCAATACCCTTCCGTATTTCCAAGAATAAATTGCAAAATTTGAATCTTGAATTTCCACCCGAAAAAATCGTAAGGTTAACCCCTTACGATTTTTTTGGGCCTAAAAAATGAAGGTCGTAGAAATGCATTTTTGACGTGGAATATCGTAAGGCTGTAGCCCAGGCTATAACGTTGCGTATTTGCAAGTTTAAATTGCAAAAATTTAAATTAGAATTTTTAATTGAAAAATTCGTAAGGTTAAGGCGAGTATTTATTGCACAACGCTGCGGTGATAGGCTCCGCCTCCTTTTTAACTTCCGCCGTCATTCGCTAACGGCGTCTACTATAAATACTCGCGAAATACGCGGAGCTCATTTAGACATTTAGTTATATCCGACAACGCGACTGTCCGACATCAGAGTTTGTGTAACTACGCTGTTGGTTATTTAGTTATTTTATATTTTATAAATTCTAAAACAAAAAAGGTTCAATTATGTCTGGACGCGGCATAAGAACAACGGTCCTTTTAAGGGCCACAAACTATTATGAAAAGAGCATTTTGTAAACTAACTAAAAAAGGTAAATCAATAAACAATATTGGTTTGCTGAAAAGAAGTCGCCTAGAAGAGCTTATCCCAACCCAAAGGTTAACCACCCACCATAAATTACACCGGCGTCTTCCTATGTCGAGTGCTTTTCCTTCCTTTTCACCTCATCTAAATTATACCAGGTGTTTGTGTTTGTTGCTAAGCCGGTCATACTTCGTAATCGTAAGGCTATAACCTTACGATTTTTTTGGGCCAAAAAATGAAGGTCTTAGAAATGCATTTGTGACGTGGAATATCGTGAGGCTAACCCCTAGGCAATACCCTTCCGTATTTCCAAGAATAAATTGCAAAATTTGAATCTTGAATTTCCACTCGAAAAAATCGTAAGGTTAACCCCTTACGATTTTTTTGGGCCAAAAAATGAAGGTCGTAGAAATGCATTTTTGACGTGGAATATCGTAAGGCTAACCCCTAGGCAATACCCTTCCGTATTTCCAAGAATAAATTGCAAAATTTGAATCTTGAATTTCCACTCGAAAAAATCGTAAGGTTAACCCCTTACGATTTTTTTGGGCCAAAAAATGAAGGTCGTAGAAATGCATTTTTGACGTGGAATATCGTAAGGCTAACCCCTAGGCAATACCCTTCCGTATTTCCAAGAATAAATTGCAAAATTTGAATCTTGAATTTCCACTCGAAAAAATCGTAAGGTTAACCCCTTATGATTTTTTTGGGCCAAAAAATGAAGGTCGTAGAAATGCATTTTTGACGTGGAATATCGTAAGGCTAACCCCTAAGCAATACCCTTCCGTATTTCCAAGAATAAATTGCAAAATTTGAATCTTGAATTTCCACTCGAAAAAATCGTAAGGTTAACCCCTTACGATTTTTTTGGGCCAAAAAATGAAGGTCTTAGAAATGCATTTGTGTCGTGGAATATCGTGAGGCTAACCCCTAGGCAATACCCTTCCGTATGTGCAAGAATAAATTGCAAAATTTGAATCTTGAATTTCCACTCGAAAAAATCGTAAGGTTAACCCCTTATGATTTTTTTGGGCCAAAAAATGAAGGTCGTAGAAATGCATTTTTGACGTGGAATATCGTAAGGCTAACCCCTAAGCAATACCCTTCCGTATTTCCAAGAATAAATTGCAAAATTTGAATCTTGAATTTCCACTCGAAAAAATCGTAAGGTTAACCCCTTACGATTTTTTTGGGCCTAAAAATGAAGGTCGTAGAAATGCATTTGTGACGTGGAATATCGTGAGGCTAACCCCTAGGCAATACCCTTCCGTATTTCCAAGAATAAATTGCAAAATTTGAATCTTGAATTTCCACTCGAAAAAATCGTAAGGTTAACCCCTTACGATTTTTTTGGGCCAAAAAATGAAGGTCTTAGAAATGCATTTGTGACGTGGAATATCGTGAGGCTAACCCCTAGGCAATACCCTTCCGTATGTGCAAGAATAAATTGCAAAATTTGAATCTTGAATTTCCACTCGAAAAAATCGTAAGGTTAACCCCTTACGATTTTTTTGGGCCAAAAAATGAAGGTCGTAGAAATGCATTTTTGACGTGGAATATCGTAAGGCTAACCCCTAGGCAATACCCTTCCGTATTTCCAAGAATAAATTGCAAAATTTGAATCTTGAATTTCCACTCGAAAAAATCGTAAGGTTAACCCCTTACGATTTTTTTGGGCCTAAAAAATGAAGGTCGTAGAAATGCATTTTTGACGTGGAATATCGTAAGGCTGTAGCCCAGGCTATAACGTTGCGTATTTGCAAGTTTAAATTGCAAAAATTTAAATTAGAATTTTTAATTGAAAAATTCGTAAGGTTAAGGCGAGTATTTATTGCACAACGCTGCGGTGATAGGCTCCGCCTCCTTTTTAACTTCCGCCGTCATTCGCTAACGGCGTCTACTATAAATACTCGCGAAATACGCGGAGCTCATTTAGACATTTAGTTATATCCGACAACGCGACTGTCCGACATCAGAGTTTGTGTAACTACGCTGTTGGTTATTTAGTTATTTTATATTTTATAAATTCTAAAACAAAAAAGGTTCAATTATGTCTGGACGCGGCATAAGAACAACGGTCCTTTTAAGGGCCACAAACTATTATGAAAAGAGCATTTTGTAAACTAACTAAAAAAGGTAAATCAATAAACAATATTGGTTTGCTGAAAAGAAGTCGCCTAGAAGAGCTTATCCCAACCCAAAGGTTAACCACCCACCATAAATTACACCGGCGTCTTCCTATGTCGAGTGCTTTTCCTTCCTTTTCACCTCATCTAAATTATACCAGGTGTTTGTTGCTAAGCCGGTCATACTTCGTAATCGTAAGGCTATAACCTTACGATTTTTTTGGGCCAAAAAATGAAGGTCTTAGAAATGCATTTGTGACGTGGAATATCGTGAGGCTAACCCCTAGGCAATACCCTTCCGTATTTCCAAGAATAAATTGCAAAATTTGAATCTTGAATTTCCACTCGAAAAAATCGTAAGGTTAACCCCTTACGATTTTTTTGGGCCAAAAAATGAAGGTCTTAGAAATGCATTTGTGTCGTGGAATATCGTGAGGCTAACCCCTAGGCAATACCCTTCCGTATGTGCAAGAATAAATTGCAAAATTTGAATCTTGAATTTCCACTCGAAAAAATCGTAAGGTTAACCCCTTATGATTTTTTTGGGCCAAAAAATGAAGGTCGTAGAAATGCATTTTTGACGTGGAATATCGTAAGGCTGTAGCCCAGGCTATAACGTTGCGTATTTGCAAGTTTAAATTGCAAAAATTTAAATTAGAATTTTTAATTGAAAAATTCGTAAGGTTAAGGCGAGTATTTATTGCACAACGCTGCGGTGATAGGCTCCGCCTCCTTTTTAACTTCCGCCGTCATTCGCTAACGGCGTCTACTTTAAATACTCGCGAAATACGCGGAGCTCATTTAGACATTTAGTTATATCCGACAACGCGACTGTCCGACATCAGAGTTTGTGTAACTACGCTGTTGGTTATTTAGTTATTTTATATTTTATAAATTCTAAAACAAAAAAGGTTCAATTATGTCTGGACGCGGCATAAGAACAACGGTCCTTTTAAGGGCCACAAACTATTATGAAAAGAGCATTTTGTAAACTAACTAAAAAAGGTAAATCAATAAACAATATTGGTTTGCTGAAAAGAAGTCGCCTAGAAGAGCTTATCCCAACCCAAAGGTTAACCACCCACCATAAATTACACCGGCGTCTTCCTATGTCGAGTGCTTTTCCTTCCTTTTCACCTCATCTAAATTATACCAGGTGTTTGTGTTTGTTGCTAAGCCGGTCATACTTCGTAATCGTAAGGCTATAACCTTACGATTTTTTTGGGCCAAAAAATGAAGGTCTTAGAAATGCATTTGTGACGTGGAATATCGTGAGGCTAACCCCTAGGCAATACCCTTCCGTATTTCCAAGAATAAATTGCAAAATTTGAATCTTGAATTTCCACTCGAAAAAATCGTAAGGTTAACCCCTTACGATTTTTTTGGGCCTAAAAATGAAGGTCGTAGAAATGCATTTTTAACGTGGAATATCGTGAGGCTAACCCCTAGGCAATACCCTTCCGTATTTCCAAGAATAAATTGCAAAATTTGAATCTTGAATTTCCACTCGAAAAAATCGTAAGGTTAACCCCTTACGATTTTTTGGGCCAAAAAATGAAGATCGTAGAAATGCATTTTTGACGTGGAATATCGTAAGGCTAACCCCTAGGCAATACCCTTCCGTATTTCCAAGAATAAATTGCAAAATTTGAATCTTGAATTTCCACTCGAAAAAATCGTAAGGTTAACCCCTTACGATTTTTTTGGGCCAAAAAATGAAGGTCGTAGAAATGCATTTTTGACGTGGAATATCGTAAGGCTAACCCCTAGGCAATACCCTTCCGTATTTCCAAGAATAAATTGCAAAATTTGAATCTTGAATTTCCACTCGAAAAAATCGTAAGGTTAACCCCTTACAATTTTTTTGGGCCTAAAAAATGAAGGTCGTAGAAATGCATTTTTGACGTGGAATATCGTAAGGCTGTAGCCCAGGCTATAACGTTGCGTATTTGCAAGTTTAAATTGCAAAAATTTAAATTAGAATTTTTAATTGAAAAATTCGTAAAGTTAAGGCGAGTATTTATTGCACAACGCTGCGGTGATAGGCTCCGCCTCCTTTTTAACTTCCGCCGTCATTCGCTAACGGCGTCTACTATAAATACTCGCGAAATACGCGGAGCTCATTTAGACATTTAGTTATATCCGACAACGCGACTGTCCGACATCAGAGTTTGTGTAACTACGCTGTTGGTTATTTAGTTATTTTATATTTTATAAATTCTAAAACAAAAAAGGTTCAATTATGTCTGGACGCGGCATAAGAACAACGGTCCTTTTAAGGGCCACAAACTATTATGAAAAGAGCATTTTGTAAACTAACTAAAAAAGGTAAATCAATAAACAATATTGGTTTGCTGAAAAGAAGTCGCCTAGAAGAGCTTATCCCAACCCAAAGGTTAACCACCCACCATAAATTACACCGGCGTCTTCCTATGTCGAGTGCTTTTCCTTCCTTTTCACCTCATCTAAATTATACCAGGTGTTTGTGTTTGTTGCTAAGCCGGTCATACTTCGTAATCGTAAGGCTATAACCTTACGATTTTTTTGGGCCAAAAAATGAAGGTCTTAGAAATGCATTTGTGACGTGGAATATCGTGAGGCTAACCCCTAGGCAATACCCTTCCGTATTTCCAAGAATAAATTGCAAAATTTGAATCTTGAATTTCCACTCGAAAAAATCGTAAGGTTAACCCCTTACGATTTTTTTGGGCCAAAAAATGAAGGTCTTAGAAATGCATTTGTGTCGTGGAATATCGTGAGGCTAACCCCTAGGCAATACCCTTCCGTATGTGCAAGAATAAATTGCAAAATTTGAATCTTGAATTTCCACTCGAAAAAATCGTAAGGTTAACCCCTTATGATTTTTTTGGGCCAAAAAATGAAGGTCGTAGAAATGCATTTTTGACGTGGAATATCGTAAGGCTAACCCCTAAGCAATACCCTTCCGTATTTCCAAGAATAAATTGCAAAATTTGAATCTTGAATTTCCACTCGAAAAAATCGTAAGGTTAACCCCTTACGATTTTTTTGGGCCAAAAAATGAAGGTCTTAGAAATGCATTTGTGTCGTGGAATATCGTGAGGCTAACCCCTAGGCAATACCCTTCCGTATGTGCAAGAATAAATTGCAAAATTTGAATCTTGAATTTCCACTCGAAAAAATCGTAAGGTTAACCCCTTATGATTTTTTTGGGCCAAAAAATGAAGGTCGTAGAAATGCATTTTTGACGTGGAATATCGTAAGGCTAACCCCTAAGCAATACCCTTCCGTATTTCCAAGAATAAATTGCAAAATTTGAATCTTGAATTTCCACTCGAAAAAATCGTAAGGTTAACCCCTTACGATTTTTTTGGGCCTAAAAATGAAGGTCGTAGAAATGCATTTGTGACGTGGAATATCGTGAGGCTAACCCCTAGGCAATACCCTTCCGTATTTCCAAGAATAAATTGCAAAATTTGAATCTTGAATTTCCACTCGAAAAAATCGTAAGGTTAACCCCTTACGATTTTTTTGGGCCAAAAAATGAAGGTCTTAGAAATGCATTTGTGACGTGGAATATCGTGAGGCTAACCCCTAGGCAATACCCTTCCGTATGTGCAAGAATAAATTGCAAAATTTGAATCTTGAATTTCCACTCGAAAAAATCGTAAGGTTAACCCCTTACGATTTTTTTGGGCCAAAAAATGAAGGTCGTAGAAATGCATTTTTGACGTGGAATATCGTAAGGCTAACCCCTAGGCAATACCCTTCCGTATTTCCAAGAATAAATTGCAAAATTTGAATCTTGAATTTCCACTCGAAAAAATCGTAAGGTTAACCCCTTACGATTTTTTTGGGCCTAAAAAATGAAGGTCGTAGAAATGCATTTTTGACGTGGAATATCGTAAGGCTGTAGCCCAGGCTATAACGTTGCGTATTTGCAAGTTTAAATTGCAAAAATTTAAATTAGAATTTTTAATTGAAAAATTCGTAAGGTTAAGGCGAGTATTTATTGCACAACGCTGCGGTGATAGGCTCCGCCTCCTTTTTAACTTCCGCCGTCATTCGCTAACGGCGTCTACTATAAATACTCGCGAAATACGCGGAGCTCATTTAGACATTTAGTTATATCCGACAACGCGACTGTCCGACATCAGAGTTTGTGTAACTACGCTGTTGGTTATTTAGTTATTTTATATTTTATAAATTCTAAAACAAAAAAGGTTCAATTATGTCTGGACGCGGCATAAGAACAACGGTCCTTTTAAGGGCCACAAACTATTATGAAAAGAGCATTTTGTAAACTAACTAAAAAAGGTAAATCAATAAACAATATTGGTTTGCTGAAAAGAAGTCGCCTAGAAGAGCTTATCCCAACCCAAAGGTTAACCACCCACCATAAATTACACCGGCGTCTTCCTATGTCGAGTGCTTTTCCTTCCTTTTCACCTCATCTAAATTATACCAGGTGTTTGTGTTTGTTGCTAAGCCGGTCATACTTCGTAATCGTAAGGCTATAACCTTACGATTTTTTTGGGCCAAAAAATGAAGGTCTTAGAAATGCATTTGTGACGTGGAATATCGTGAGGCTAACCCCTAGGCAATACCCTTCCGTATTTCCAAGAATAAATTGCAAAATTTGAATCTTGAATTTCCACTCGAAAAAATCGTAAAGTTAACCCCTTACGATTTTTTTGGGCCTAAAAATGAAGGTCGTAGAAATGCATTTTTGACGTGGAATATCGTGAGGCTAACCCCTAGGCAATACCCTTCCGTATTTGCAAGAATAAATTGCAAAATTTGAATCTTGAATTTCCACTCGAAAAAATCGTAAGGTTAACCCCTTACGATTTTTTTGGGCCTAAAAAATGAAGGTCGTAGAAATGCATTTTTGACGTGGAATATCGTAAGGCTGTAGCCCAGGCTATAACGTTGCGTATTTGCAAGTTTAAATTGCAAAAATTTAAATTAGAATTTTTAATTGAAAAATTCGTAAGGTTAAGGCGAGTATTTATTGCACAACGCTGCGGTGATAGGCTCCGCCTCCTTTTTAACTTCCGCCGTCATTCGCTAACGGCGTCTACTATAAATACTCGCGAAATACGCGGAGCTCATTTAGACATTTAGTTATATCCGACAACGCGACTGTCCGACATCAGAGTTTGTGTAACTACGCTGTTGGTTATTTAGTTATTTTATATTTTATAAATTCTAAAACAAAAAAGGTTCAATTATGTCTGGACGCGGCATAAGAACAACGGTCCTTTTAAGGGCCACAAACTATTATGAAAAGAGCATTTTGTAAACTAACTAAAAAAGGTAAATCAATAAACAATATTGGTTTGCTGAAAAGAAGTCGCCTAGAAGAGCTTATCCCAACCCAAAGGTTAACCACCCACCATAAATTACACCGGCGTCTTCCTATGTCGAGTGCTTTTCCTTCCTTTTCACCTCATCTAAATTATACCAGGTGTTTGTGTTTGTTGCTAAGCCGGTCATACTTCGTAATCGTAAGGCTATAACCTTACGATTTTTTTGGGCCAAAAAATGAAGGTCTTAGAAATGCATTTGTGACGTGGAATATCGTGAGGCTAACCCCTAGGCAATACCCTTCCGTATTTCCAAGAATAAATTGCAAAATTTGAATCTTGAATTTCCACTCGAAAAAATCGTAAAGTTAACCCCTTACGATTTTTTTGGGCCTAAAAATGAAGGTCGTAGAAATGCATTTTTAACTTGGAATATCGTGAGGCTAACCCCTAGGCAATACCCTTCCGTATTTCCAAGAATAAATTGCAAAATTTGAATCTTGAATTTCCACTCGAAAAAATCGTAAGGTTAACCCCTTACGATTTTTTTGGGCCTAAAAATGAAGGTCGTAGAAATGCATTTTTGACGAGGAATATCGTGAGGCTGTAGCCCAGGCTATAACCTTGCGTATTTGCAAGTTTAAATTGCAAAAATTTAAATTAGAATTTTTAATTGAAAAATTCGTTAGGTTAAGGCGAGTATTTATTGCACAACGCTGCGGTGATAGGCTCCGCCTCCTTTTTAACTTCCGCCGTCATTCGCTAACGGCGTCTACTATAAATACTCGCGAAATACGCGGAGCTCATTTAGACATTTAGTTATATCCGACAACGCGACTGTCCGACATCAGAGTTTGTGTAACTACGCTGTTGGTTATTTAGTTAATTTATATTTTATAAATTCTAAAACAAAAAAGGTTCAATTATGTCTGGACGTGGCATAAGAACAACGGTCCTTTTAAGGGCCACAAACTATTATGAAAAGAGCATTTTGTAAACTATCTAAAAAAGGTAAATCAATAAACAATATTGGTTTGCTGAAAAGAAGTCGCCTAGAAGAGCTTATCCCAACCCAAAGGTTAACCACCCACCATAAATTACACCGGCGTCTTCCTATGTCGAGTGCTTTTCCTTCCTTTTCACCTCATCTAAATTATACCAGGTGTTTGTGTTTGTTGCTAAGCCGGTCATACTTCGTAATCGTAAGGCTATAACCTTACGATTTTTTGGGCCAAAAAATGAAGGTCTTAGAAATGCATTTGTGACGTGGAATATCGTGAGGCTAACCCCTAGGCAATACCCTTCCGTATTTGCAAGAATAAATTGCAAAATTTGAATCTTGAATTTCCACTCGAAAAAATCGTAAGGTTAACCCCTTACGATTATTTTGGGCCAAAAAATGAAGGTCGTAGAAATGCATTTTTGACGTGGAATATCGTAAGGCTGTAGCCCAGGCTATAACCTTGCGTATTTGCAAGTTTAAATTGCAAAAATTTAAATTAGAATTTTTAATTGAAAAATTCGTTAGGTTAAGGCGAGTATTTATTGCACAACGCTGCGGTGATAGGCTCCGCCTCCTTTTTAACTTCCGCCGTCATTCGCTAACGGCGTCTACTATAAATACTCGCGAAATACGCGGAGCTCATTTAGACATTTAGTTATATCCGACAACGCGACTGTCCGACATCAGAGTTTGTGTAACTACGCTGTTGGTTATTTAGTTATTTTATATTTTATAAATTCTTAAATAAAAAAGGTTCACTTATGTCTGGACGCGGCATAAGAACAACGGTCCTTTTAAGGGCCACAAACTATTATGAAAAGAGCATTTTGTAAATTAACTATAAAAGGTAAATCAATAAACAATATTGGTTTGCTGAAAAGAAGTCGCCTAGAAGAGCTTATCCCAACCCAAAGGTTAACCACCCACCATAAATTACCCCGGGCTCTTCCTATGTCGAGTGCTTTTCCTTCCTTTTCACGTCATCTAAATAATACCAGATGTTTGTGTTTGTTGCTAAGCCGGTCATACTTCGTAATCGTAAGGCTATAACCTTACGATTTTTTTGGGCCAAAAAATGAAGGTCTTAGAAATGCATTTGTGACGTGGAATATCGTGAGGCTAACCCCTAGGCAATACCCTTCCGTATTTCCAAGAATAAATTGCAAAATTTGAATCTTGAATTTCCACTCGAAAAAATCGTAAGGTTAACCCCTTACGATTTTTTTGGGCCTAAAAATGAAGGTCGTAGAAATGCATTTTTGACGTGGAATATCGTGAGGCTAACCCCTAGGCAATACCCTTCCGTATTTGCAAGAATAAATTGCAAAATTTGAATCTTGAATTTCCACTCGAAAAAATCGTAAGGTTAACTCCTTACGATTTTTTTGGGCCTAAAAATGAAGGTCGTAGAAATGCATTTTTGACGTGGAATATCGTAAGGCTGTAGCCTAGGCTATAACGTTGCGTATTTGCAAGTTTAAATTGCAAAAATTTAAATTAGAATTTTTAATTGAAAAATTCGTAAGGTTAAGGCGAGTATTTATTGCACAACGCTGCGGTGATAGGCTCCGCCTCCTTTTTAACTTCCGCCGTCATTCGCTAACGGCGTCTACTATAAATACTCGCGAAATACGCGGAGCTCATTTAGACATTTAGTTATATCCGACAACGGGACTGTCCGACATCAGAGTTTGTGTAACTACGCTGTTGGTTATTTAGTTATTTTATATTTTATAAATTCTAAAGCAAAAAAGGTTCAATTATGTCTGGACGCGGCATAAGAACAACGGTCCTTTTAAGGGCCACAAACTATTATGAAAAGAGCATTTTGTAAACTAACTAAAAAAGGTAAATCAATAAACAATATTGGTTTGCTGAAAAGAAGTCGCCTAGAAGAGCTTATCCCAACGATCTTATTACTCAATGTCCCAACCCAAAAGTTAACAACCCACCATAAATTACACCGGGCTCTTCCGCGAGCCCGAGAATAAATTGAAAAATTTGAAACTTTAATTTTTCTCGAAAAAAATCGTAAGGTTAACCCCTTACGATTTTTTTTGGCACAAAAATGAAGGTTGTCGAAATGCATTTTAGACGTGGAATATCGTGTTGGAAAAGTTGGGAGCCTTGGTGGAAAATTATTCACCTTCAAACTCGACGATAGGTTAATTTTACTTAAATCGCTGTATCTGCTGTTCTTAAAATGGCGCACAAAGCAAAATCTAATGAAACTTGCAAACGTACAAGATTCACGCCAAAAGAAAAGTACTTCTAGTCCGAAAAGTTGGAAAATGTGAGGAGCCCTGGTGGAAAATTATTCGCCTTCAAACTCGACGATAGGCAAATTACTAAAATCGCGGTATCTGCGGTCTTAAAATGACGCACCTAACAAAATCTAATGACCCAAAAATTTTGAAAACGTACAAGATTCACGCCAAAAGAACACTACTTCCAGTTCGAAAAGTTGGAAAATGTGGGGATCCCTGGTGGAAAATTATTCGCCTTCAAACTCGACGATAGGCAAATTACTAAAATCGCGGTATCTGCGGTTCTTAAATGGCGCACATAACAAAATCTAATAACCCAAAAAATTTTAAAACGGACGGGATTACCGAATGAGTCCAAGCGGAAAGAAAATAAATATTTAACCCCTATTTTGAGGACTTACCTTGGCATCCAAATTTGTGTTTTTCCTATTATGATATAAGCTGAGGAACTTCCATCGCTTCTATTCAACAACATATACTTGTAATTGGTGGAAATACGGTCGGTTGTCTTGCACTTTTGTCCCACAGTCTGCAATAATTTAATGAAAAGACATGAAATATTCAAATACATATTACAATAACGAATATTATTATTAAGGTATTTAGCTCATGATTAACTACGATAAGTTTTCACGATTAAAAAGCCACTTCTAGGGAGACTCAAATCATCACCTCAACTCGATTTGCAAGGGTAGGTATACAATTAAACGTGCGCGTCAAATCTCGATTTGTTAATGGGGCACAATACACGTATCTTTCAATACAATCTTTAATTCAAATTAAAAATTGCAATGTAAAAGTGGGCACTAAAATTAAGTTTCAAAATCAGAAAGGTAGAAAAGTATGCATATCTTGTTGAGGTACTATCTACCCTAATTACCTCCTACTAATTCCCTAACTAATTCCCGATATATCAATGTGGCCAAAATGCTAAATTATTTTAATTTAAATAAAGAAAGCTAAATCGTTTCAATTGGTTAATTTCCCTAAAAGCATTATACAATTAAAGTTCAAAGGGTAATTAATTGTTAGAGCCCATTATTATTAATTTAAACAACACAAAAGTTGTAAATTAAAATTTTAATGGACCTTGATGTTATACAAGATTAAACCACTAAAATTTTCTAAGTACTAATTGAACAATAATTTTGTAAACAAATGCGCAAGTACTTACTAATTCCTTCACTATTCAAACTCTCGGTTTCTTTATACGAGGGTGGAAGGTGGATTTAAAAAACTATATTTGAACAAACATGTAAAAACCACGGACACGACTTTACCAAATCGACTACTAATAATCTAATAAATTGTATATAAATTGTGTCAGTATCTGCTCGCGCTACAGTTGAAATGTGCAGGTGTGCAGATGTTATCAACACGCGATTAGAAAATGTGTAGTTTTAACGTAAAATAGTTGAAATTCGAAGTGAAATGAAAATCAAATAAACTTTCAAATATTCCATTTTTACGTTTTTGTTTGGAGAAGCATCAATTCGATTGAAAAAATGAATTAAAAATGGAAATTTAATTTCTCGACGTCTCTGAATCCAAAAGTGAAAAAAAAATTAATAGTTAGAGAAAGTCTGTCTGTGTGTGAATGTGAACTCTAGACCTTAAAGACTTGGGACTTAAGACTAGAGACTGAGACTAGAAACTAGAGATCAGAGATCAGAAGCAAAAGAATAGAGATCTGAAAACAGAGAACTAAGAATAGAGACTACAGACTAGATGAGGCACTATAGACTACAGACTAGAGGCACTATAGACTACAGACATCTAGAGACTACAGACAACTAGAGACTACAGACTGCAGACTATAGACTTAAGACGACTAGAGACTAAAGACTACAAACAAAGACTAGAGACTACAGACTAGAGACTAAAGAATAAAGACTAAAGAATGTAAACTAGAGACTAAAGAGTAGAGACCAGAAATAAGATAGTAGATACCAGAGACTAAAGAATAGAGACTAGAAATTATAGACTAGAAACTAGAGACTAGATACTAGAGACTTGATAGAGACTAGAGACTAGAGACTAGAGACTAGAGTCCAGAGACCAGAGACTAAAGAATAGAGACTAGAAACTAGAGGCAACGGAGTCATAGTTGTTTTTTATTTTTCCACATACACCCGAGAGCTTACCTTTACTAGAAACTAGACATTGAGACTAGAAACTAGAGATTAGAGATCAAAAACCAGAGACTAAATAATAGAGACTACAGACTACGGGCACTGTATACTACGAATACAGACATCTAGAGACTACAGACTGCAGAAAACTACAGACTACAGACTATAGACAACTAGAGAATACAAACTACTCACCTAAATAATGTACCATTTTTATACCCAATACCTCCCTTTCTTAGAATTGTTATTAAAAAAATTGTATGTAATCTAATCATTCTTGCAACGCTGCTCCATAATACCTTGACAGGCCACTGGCAACACTGGTCGCAAAGGTAAAGCTTTTATTTTGAAATGACAGCTAAAATTTCCCGCTCACCTAAATTGTGGCAAATTCAACGTCTAAATTAGTTAATATGTTAATAAGTGTTTTTTCTATTTAATTTTAAATATCTACGGCAATTGTGTTAGTGTTTGTATACGTTTACTTCTAGTTTGCGTTTTTAAACTAAATTAGTTTGCCGCCTCAACATTACATAACCTCAAAATGAATAACGTTAATTCATTTTTAAACCATCAATTTGGATATTGTAAGTTAATTTGAGTTTACTTTCATGAATAAAAATTACACTATTTAATTTGTAGCAAAATGGCGAAATTACGATATGGCTATTAAGAGGCTAAGTTGTAAAGTGAACGAAGTTTACACATCGATTTTTCCTACCGAAAACTTTTACGATTCTAGTGTAGTCGATACACCTATATTTGCGTGTAAATTTGCGGCTGCTTGCGGTTTTGAACACATGCTAGCATTAGCAGACGAAGATGGTAGAATAGCAATTTACGATACAAAATTGAATGGAAGTCGATACGGCGGTGGCGCTCATAAAAACGCAATTTTCGATTTGGCCTGGTTTCCCAAACGCATGAAATTTGTAAGTGCCGCAGGAGATCATTCGGCGACTCTTTTTAACGTTGCCGAAGGCTACGTAGTTATCGAAAAAGTATTTCAAGGCCATACGAGATCTTTAAAAACTGTCTCGTGTCGTACAGACGATTCGTCCGTTTTTGCGAGTGGAGGACGTGATGGAAAAATTATAGTTTGGGATCCTCGCATATCGAGAAGTGAAGTTATGTGCGTGCCGGATGTTTCTCTCCCCTATACGCATTTTCCGAATAAAAGTAAAGTGAAACGGTTTGGAAAGTATCAGCCAATTGTTTCGGCGTCTAGTTCCGTTACTGGTTTAGTTTTTCAAGACGATAACACTTTAATTTCGTGCGGTTCGGGCGACGGTGTGATTAAAGTGTGGGATTTGAGGAAAAGCTATTATGCCAGAGATCGGGCTCCCGCTCCCAAGTATATGTTACCACACTCCGGAAGAACGTCGCAGGTGGGTTATAGTAATTTACTTTTGGACTCGACCGGCACTAAATTATACGCCAACTGCTTAGATCACGTCATTTATTGCTACAATGTCGCTACTTATCATCAAGAGCCCATTATGAAATTTACCGGTCATAAAAACAGTACTTTTTACATCAAATCGAGTCTTAGTGCGGACGATTTGTATCTGTTTAGTGGTAGTAGCGATTTCAACGCGTATGTTTGGAATACTTTGCGTTCCACTCCTCTAGTCAGACTCCAGGGACACAATGCTGAAGTATCTTGCGTCGCTTGGAGCGGGCAGCGAAACACCACCACTCTAGTCACGTGTTCAGATGACTTACAACACAAGGTATGGCGAATAGGGCCCGAAATTGTCACGAACGATTTTAAAAGTGAATTCTCCGACCGCGCTACCGTCGTCGATACCCATCCCAATAAATTGGAGAGCGAAATATCGCACAAACGCCCTAGGGAGATTGACGAAAATTCCCCAGACGGGACTTCCTGTCCAAAAGTACAAAATGTCACAGTGGACGTGCGTAATTTACGCAAACGCCGCTTATTTTCTCCAGTGGACGAAAACGTAAATAAACGACCAAGAGATGAATCAAATTGCGATTCTCCAACTAGTAATTTACCAAATTTTGTGTTTGATGGTTCGGCCCCTCATTTAATTAGTTCGCCTGTTAAAGATGTCGAGAAGGATTGGCTCACAAAGTTACGTTTAAAAAGGCTATCTACGAGCGAATTGAGTCCCAAATCGCCAAAAGTGCGTAAATTTGACAATAAAAATTTAACGCCTTCGAAAATCGACGGACAAAGTCCTCGTTCGCGTAAGAGTCGCGATAGTCCTTCTACCAAAAGTTCCTTATTAAAATTTTTTAAAGTCACAAATAATACAGGACAACAGTGTAGATCTAAGTCGCCCAATTCGATAATAACGTCGCCCAAGTCTCGTTCTTCTCAGTAATTTTGTGATTTAAATTGATAGTATTTCTTTAGCCTAAGTCAATATTTTAATTTTTGCAGTAGGTAAGGTACTACTTCGGTGAAACGGGAGTTCCCTAAAGAATCTTTATTCGTTTTAAGAGTATAAAAAGTGTAAGAATCTCAATAAGTTAACTTGAACTGGATCTTATTTAAAGTTAGAATTTTAAGTAAATGACTTGAATCGATTAGATGAGAAGTGTTTTATTATGTTAATAAATTTAATGTCATCTTTTTTAACTTTTTGTGTAACTCCACTCCAGTATGTTTTACGATGTAACTACTACTGCATGTAAAAAGTTATTGAAATAAAAACACATATTTATTATAAATTTAACAAAGATTTAGTTAATAAATTAAATTAAATTACACATTCGCGCTTACAGAATATATTTATTGCCTTAGGAATTAACGTAATTTTAACAGGTTTCACTTCAAAGTCTTCCTTATCGATAGAAAACCATTTTGCATGTTCATCGGCTTCATTTCTCTTGGGTGTAATTGTAATTTCCTTAGCTTCGATCGTCTCGCTCACTTGTTTTTTATTACCACTTTCAATGTCCCACCCTTGTTTAACAAAGCCCAAATAATCGACTGAAGTTGGTCCTAAATCGAGCTTGAGTTTGGGCAATTCGTCACTATTTGTCGTCGCTAAAGCTACATCTAATGTCGATATAGAACGTTCGTGAACATCCTTACAATGCTCATTTGTACCCACTACACGATTATTCCTACTACTATAAGGTAAAAACCAATGATACCATCGAGTGGTACTTTTACAACAACTTGTGCAACCGGCACACGGTAAAGTATAGTTAATGTCGGCTTCACATTTCAAATGTTCACCGTAAGTGTTAAGTAAATATGTTACATATTTTCTAAAAGGTCCAAACACCCAATATTTATCCTTCTTGGCTTGAGCATCCCTAAATGCTCCCCATTCGATTCCAGAAACTGCATAAATCGGTTTCGCGTCAATCTGTTCCTCGTCTAGAAGTTCGATTTTCATCGCATCGATTGCCATCGTACGTCTTTCTATAACTGCCAAACACGCATCGGCTAAAGATCTCACATGTTGAAGTTCTTGACCACCGGGAAATAAAGTTTTACCCAAAGTATTATTACCTCCAAGAGGTAAAATTCCTACAAAATAATTATTTAACCACTTCGTTTACTTTAATTAAAGTCTTACCTATGGGCACGTCGACTCGATTTAAATTTGCTTTTCTCATCAAACCTGTAACGACTTCCGACAACGTCCCATCCCCACCCGCGACGATGATAGCATCTGTGGCCTCAACTGTTTGACTTAACGTTTTAGCGTGTCCCTCTGACTCTGTTTGTAGAATATCGACACAAATTCCGGCCACATGTAAGATTGGAGCGCAATATTTATCGAAATCTTTAGTCGCTTTACGTTTGTTTGCTTTTGGGTTTAAAATTATTGTTATGCTACGTGGATTTTCGGTCAGTCCTATTGGTTCATCACCATAAATTCTCGCTTTCTCACAATAATCACGCATAAGCGTTTGAATTCTTTAAGAAAATTCAAGTTTAAATCATTGGTAAACAAATTTTGAGGTTAGATTCACTTACTGATAGTATTCTTTTGTGTAATTACAACCGTAAGTTATGGCAATTGTCGCAAAAATTGATTTTTTCCAATGGTTTCTTACTCCTTTAGCAAATTTAATCACAAATGCCATATTTGTTTCAATTTTTAAGGATAAATTCGAAAAATTTTGATGTCAGCATGTCATGTCATTTGAGGTGGTTTTTTATTATACTGGTCGTAAGTTATAATGGACAGTATTTATACTAAAGTAATTATTTTGATTTTACAACAATTTAATTTTGCATTTTTTATTATGAGTATGAGCATGAGAAAAGGCGTAGTAACTTATAATAGCCAAGTATAAATAATTATGTTAACAGTTTTCAAAATATTACTAAAATGACCTCTTTATTTTGTCGATGAAATAAGATACCTGCACCAAATAAGGCCACGTTAAGGGTTTAATTATTATTTACTCTAAGATTTGATAACCAAGTGATTCAGGAGTTAGCGTTATTTGTTACTAGGGCTTTGAGTACGTATACTTACAATTTTATTTTTTTTATGTTACTCATATAGAAGTTATAAAAAAAACAGTGAGGTCACAGGTACTGGCCTTATTGGGAACAGTGTGTCCATAATAAGGCCAACAGTGAAATAAGAACCAAAATGCATAGTAAACCTGAAATTTAATAGAAAAAAATGAAATATAAACTTCTTTAAACATAAAAATATAAATTCCACCAATAAATGTCATAACAACACCGAGACACTTATGATTTATTATGGTTTGGTTTTGTGGCTTTATTAAGAACAATGCGATTTTGACAAAAAAAAATTCTTATAAAAATTTTTACGGGTTAAATTATTGTTTACTTACGTCATGAATTAATAGATATTTAGTACACCTTTTGGCAATAAAACGAAATTTAAAATTTTTTTATAACAACGTACAACACCACCAACTAGAACTTGCAATGTTATAAGGGGAAAGTACCGATAATGCGTTTAGATGCCTTGCCATCTTGCCATTATCATACAAACTTAAAAATATTCTTAAACATTGTACGACAGATGTCCTTCGATCTAACACTCACAAACTCAACATATGATTTTAAACTTGGCTGTAATAGCGTACTGGCCTTATTAAGTACATGGCCTTATTTGGTACAGGTACCTTATTATTAAATTGGCTCAAAGCAACTTTCATCAAAATTGTTTTACGTTTTACTTATTAATTTTTGTTTGTATTACACACAGACACACATACCTCCACAGGCACAGGCAGACAGATTTTTTCATTTTTTACTCTGGAGATTTGGGGGGTCTAAAATCGTGGAGAAATTAACTTAAAAATTTTTTAATCATAGTGCGAAGTCGAAAAAGTAAAATTGATAATCGAGTTTTGTAACAGTAAAAAAATATATTTGAAATCGAAATATCGGAGTGTCCTTGGCTTTTTGTTATAATTGATAATTTATGCTCCAGTAAGTCCAATTAGAAACCTAATTTGTATATGAACAAAAAACTGACTCATTGCAAATTATAAACATTGAAAAGTCTATAGGTTATCGTTTAAATAGTAGAATTAAACTAAACATTAAAGTTCATGTCATTTTAGTGTAATTTAGGTAATTGAATAGTGTGCAATGTTTTTTTAAAATTTTTAGATACTACGAAAACCTTCAGCGCTCCCACAGATTTGTCAATTATCGTCATAATTTTAGCCTCATTTTGTAATTTCAACCAAAAGCCTACTTGATGCTTTAGTCAAGGTTTTACTTATATTCAGTATTCAGTGCGCATTTGTTCAAGATTATCAGGTAAAATCCTAAACAAATTAAAGTGTTTGTTGTTAAATAATTAATTTTAGGATGTTGCTGAAGCTGCTAGTTTTAAACTTGGTGTTTGTCGACGCCTTAATTAAAAATCACGGATGTTTGAACTATGCCCAACAAACAATTTGTTCAAACATCGACGATCAGCAAATATTACACGATTCTCTCAGAAGTACCAAAAAATCGCTAATTCTAACCAACTGCAATGTGGAGATTTTACAATTGGGAATTTTTCCAAAAAATTTGACCAAACTTTCGATCGAAAATTGCGGATTGATTGGAATCGAAAGAGGAGCTCTGGCAAATTTAAATAAACTCCAAGACTTATCCATCTTCGGCAACTCAATTCACGGATTGCAATCTGGAGTTTTTTCTGGTTTGAGCTCGCTTAAAATTTTAAGCATTTTTTACGATAATCTGGAGCATATCGAAAAAGGAACTTTCGTCGGTTTACACGAACTGGAACAAATGGACTTATCTGGTAACACTATGAAGGTGCTCGTAGATGGAGTCTTCGAAGATTTGCGTAAATTGCAAACTATGGACTTGCAAAGCAACCAAATCAGGGTTCTCCGCGACGGCTGTTTCAAAGGCTTGCACAGCTTGCAAAAACTCTACTTGTCGAGGAACCAAATTCATTCAATACCGACAAACCTATTCGGCGAGCTCAATTATTTACAAGAGCTCTTCTTGAACTACAACCATTTGGAACGTCTCGACTTGGGAATTTTCAACGGCCTAAACCAACTCACGCATTTACACATTAAAAACAACATGAACTTATCTTTCATATACCCGGGCGCTTTCGACAACTTGCCATCGCTCAAATTGCTTGATTTGAGTTTCAATTTAATCGCGCCCATACACAGTGCCACGTTTAACGGCTTACACAACTTACGCGATTTGATTTTAAACAACAACGCCTTCATGTCGATCCCCCCTTTAACTTTTGCCAACTTAAAAAATCTACGCAACTTAAACCTGGACTATAATAACGTCGAAATTTTGGAAAACGACACGTTTGTCGGCCTAAACAAACTCACTCGTTTGAGCTTGGGAAACTGCATAATCGAACACTTACGTGAAAAAACATTCGAGCCATTAAAAGCCCTGACTTATCTAAATTTGGAAAATAATCGCCTTAAAAATTTAACCAACGCCACTTTTGATCACCTCCCAAATTTAGTCGACTTGTACTTATCGGGAAATTTGATCGAGGGTTTACAACACAACACTTTTAAAAAGTTGACGAATTTACGTCACTTATATCTGAGTAAAAATAAGATTCGTAATTTGGAAATTGGCACCTTTTCGGGCTTAACTAACTTGGACGTTTTGTATTTAGATTTAAATCGCTTGGAACGCATAACTTCGCGTCTTTTTAAAAATTTGCCAAATTTGGAAATTTTATCTTTGGACATGAACGAAATTAAGTTCGTCGAAGACGACGCCTTTTACGGTTTGACAAAATTAAAAGAGCTAAATTTACAGAACAACCAAATTGATTACGTCGAAAATGGAATTTTTGCCAATTTTACCAATTTGAGGCTCAGCTTACACGGCAATAAATTGTCCAACGAGGCCATGGGGGAAGTTTATGGAATTGTTAGCGAAAATACCAGAGATGCAAAGTAATTTTAATTTATAAGAATTAATTAGTCACTTTGTTGAGTTTTAATAATTAATTGTTTGAATAAAATATTTTTTTAATCAATTTTTAGGTCACTGCACAGCGACTGAATATATTAGCGACGATTAGTACGATATGGAGTCTGAAACCTTTTACTTTCGGATGCCCAAATGAAACTCGTCCTTCTGGTACTATTTGGCGTATTTTTTGATAAAGAAATAGAAGATAGGATAATTGGCGTCAAGCTTGTGATTTTAGAAAAAACAGAAAAGTTATACACCGCTGTATGTTGGGTTGCATACCCAGTATTTTAAACTCAAAGCACAGTTAGTAGTGAAGAGTACTTGAAATACTGCCACTAGCAGCAGAAACGTTAAGATATAAAAGATTGCAAGTGGTTTATGGTGAATTTGTCAGGATATAGCAGTTTTTTGGGGTGATTGTTCCCTCAAAATTCCAACATACACTCAATAAACATCTTTCTAACTGATGTTTAGAAACCTTCCAAAGGTTGGCTCACCCCACGTATTGGAGATAGTCCTCACCATAGCGTACCCCCACCCCTCTTTTGAACAACCTTAATATGGAACTAAAACTTAAAATAATGCAAAATGTTGTTAATGTATATATAAACAATCCCCCTTTCTCCAAATTTTGTTCTATATATTTATATTATAAATACAAAAAACATTTCCTTAAAACACACATATCACAGACATGTTTTAAATACTTATAGCTAAACAATGTAATAAATTAATATTAAAATTACATTTACTATAAAACTTCACGAACTAACTTAAGATTAGTTTTCAATTTTTAAACGTTATCACAGCGCAGTGGATTGTTTCCAACTGTTTCTATTAGTGGTGAAACTACTTTGAGTTCCCTAAAACAAAAATAATTTAATATGTAGACAGAGAGGCCAAATTAAGAAATTATTAAACTCTAAATGAACTTAATGGTTCCATTGCTTGATTCCGTCGTTTAATTAACTTTCTCGCCCTGTTATTAAACTGCCACAGTACCGCCAGCCCTAACTGTACGATTGTAGATCTTTAAAAACCTAAAGAGATCAAACTAGGTCATTTGAAGGGTCGTACCAATCATAATAATAGTGACGTAACTACGTACTCTACGTAAAGTACTCAATCTCAATCTTAAAATTTAAGCAGAATCCCCTAAAACCGTTTTCCGTAAGATTAGTAGTGTGGAACCTTTTGCAATGCCGTTTCTTTTAAAAAATAATCGTCCGATTAAAAAACGTGTTACACAAAATTTGTTCTCCGTTAAATTTACTATAAAAAAGGCTTGGTGACTTTTGGATGAATTAGCAACCCCTAAAAAGTTATGTTAAAAGAAAAAAGTCTCTTAAAGAAAGTTGAAGTAGTCGATAATGAACTCCGTGCGCAAATAACAATATTATGGCGTTTTTGTGCAGATGGCGTGGAGAACGCATCCGTGCTGATGCAATTTAGCTAAGAAAAAAACTTGGACCGCCATCCTGAATTAAACCCGAGCCCTTCGGCGACGCTCCGTGTGCTCTACTCACTAAGCTATCTAAGTCGGATGATCGGACGCGATTCATCAGTCATATTTGAATAATACCACGAAAGAAAATTGTAGCAAGATTCATACTTGAGCGATCTATAGTACACTGAGCACTGAGCTATCTTCTAACTACTTACTCTGTGATGGAGTGGCCGTCTTGAACCACTTCTCCTTTGGATAAAACTGGTACTGTGTGCAGAGTCAGAATTTTGATACTCTGATCTTTTTCTTTTGAAGATGTGCGAGTTAATAAATTTTTGCATCTAAAAAAATAAAATTCACAAAACTATAAATTTATTTATGAAGATTTGTGTTATTTCATTATTAATTACATCACTTACTTGCTTTATGAACATCGTAGTAGTTATTGTATACAATACAGGATTGAGGGCCGAATTAATGGGTAATACTAGTATTGCCAGCCACGCGTACAAAGCTTCCGATATAGGAAAACCTAGTGGAAATTATTGTTGAAAATTAAGGCGAAACTACTTTTTGCAATTTACCTGCTAGAGCTGTTATTTTTACTACTATTATTGGAACCCAACACATGCAGTCGGTGAAAACGATAACTCCAAAGCGTTGAGCGACTTTATCCCGATCCTGGCTTTGCCTTGTTGAACGACAAGCTATAGTGCTCGCTCGTATTTCTCTAATCATGCGATAGTAAGCAAAACATATAAAAATTAACGCCATTGTGTTTACAAAAATAAACATGGCTGCCGAATATTCCCATCCCTAAAATGTCGCGTTAAAATAAAACGTTGGGGAAGAAAAGAGGTTACCTTATCGTATGGGTTGTGAATGTGTAAAGACAAACAAACGCCGTTGCTTCCGTAATATTCATCCCCAAAGTACCTTTCAGTAATTTTCGTGAGTGGAACTATCGCCACCGCAAGGGCGAGCACCCACAAAGAGATTAGTGTAAACGTGGCGGTTTTCGGCGAAGGTTGCTTTTTGGCCAAAGGTTGCGTCACAGATATGAACCTATCCCAAGTCACCAGCGATAGTATCAACACGGACGACTCGCACGACAAAGTACTCAAAAAACCTTAAAATAACAATAAATTAATTTTGATCAACCCAAAAGACCACGTTTTGTTTTAAATTACCGCATAAGTTGCACAGGGTGCTGTGCCGCCAATTGTACTCGTTTTGCAAATAAACGCCCCGGTAGTGTTGATCTGCGCTCGCAATTACAAATAAGTAGACGCTCATCAAAAAGTCGGAGAGGGCTAAATTTCTTATGTACAAGGAATGAACGATATTTTTTGTCGGCGTCACAAAACGACCCAACAAAACTATTAAATTACCGCAACAACCGACGAGACCCATAATCCAGACGCTGCGAAAAATTACAAATTTAAATTTTGCAAATTTATTCCAAGAGACGAATTATAATTTACCTCGTGCGCAAAAGAGGGTTGTCTAATAAATGAAATTGACTCGAAATTCCGTCACCTTTTGGTTCGCACACCCGTACGTGTTTTACCGAAAGGCACATTTCGAAACGATCAAAATATCTACAAACAAAAAAGTTGTTATTAGTTTAAACAGTTTAATGTTATTCAGACAGCGAAACGTTAAACTTTCTGACAGGTCGGCACTTTCAACTTTCCTCAAGTGTGGGAAAACGTTTGTTAAAACAGTTAGACGTGAAGTTTATCGCGACCTAGGCATTTGGCTCACACTGCTCTCAAATTATCGTGGAATAGTTTGAGTCAGGGGCGAAACTAGCCCAGAGTTTGGCATCGCTTGGCAATCGACTAATATCCACATTTTTTATTTTCTTGCTTAACTCATGAAAGTAGACGGGTTGTTTCAACGTAATGCGGTCCACACAAACGGCAATTCTTGGAGTTATTTTCTAGGGTACGAGAGTCGGGGAATTGGATAAAATTCTCCACACTATCCAATCTGTGAGTATAATAGTGGAACAAGAAAATTGTCGTATCAGGTCGATATCCTAAATCTCAGACTGTGCAGTTCTCTTCTGCCGAAAGTCCACAGAACTAAAAATGCATGCCAGCCCAGCTAAGTGGTGTCTAACCTATTCCAGGTAGGTTGTGCCTAATAAAGTTGAGCTTGGTTCTGCCTCACCCAAATCCTTTAGGTTCCATCTATCTTAGCACTGGCTTACACTGTTTAGCCTATTTGTGTTAATTCAACTATAACCTGGACAAAATCTCTATGTAGTTAGCTAAACGCTGTTTTGGAAAATTTGCGTAAGAATTCACGAAACGACCAGGCTGCTCTGGGGCCCTTGTGAACTATAAGAAAACTCTAAGCTAGTTTTGGGATACAGGAAAAATGTGGAAGCCGTTTGGTGCATAACTCTACTAGACTTTAATGGGCTAGTCATTTGGAGACCAAATGGAACGAAATTTTGGCCTGGGTAGTCGAGAGAAGTCTCCGAAACACTTTCAGCTGCCCCAAACCTTCTTTTTGGATCCGATGAAGCTTCCTCAAAAGAAACCTTGTCAAATTGCTCCTCAAGAGATACAAAAAGCTTTGGCAGATTTGGACACCTAGATGGAAACATTCAAAAGGCCAAATATTGGGTGAGTAGAAAGTAGAAGTAGTCCTAAGACAACCTGCTTTTTGGTCGAAGATCAGGCTCTATAACACGTTCCTCGTGTAACTTTAAGTTTGGTAGTTTAAGGTAGCAGCACTGGTACTAGCAGTGCTATTTTACCCAGCCAGTTTTGCAATTATTTAGCTAACGTTTCACCTCTTTGTGCCCCAGACTCCAAAACGCAAAAATGTTACTTTAACTGCGAAATACTTACATGTACTGAAGTTTAGTTAGGGGTTGAAAAAGACTGTTTGGTACCTTTCTAAAGGCATTGTTCTTTAAATATCTAAAAATAAATCATTTTAAAGGTCCTCGGGTTAATTTTTTATACTTACAGTGACGTAAGATTATAAACATCTTGAAAAACGCCCAATTCTATAGTTCTAATGCCATTCCCTTGCAAATTTCTGAAAAATTGTTATCAATTGTTACAAAAACAAAATAGCAAGTAATAAGGAGCTTAGAACACTACCACCACTCTTTCTGACGTCATAAATAAGCCACGCCCCTAATGCATTTACAGCTGCGGTTGAAATAGCTGTTGGTATTAGATCTGTATTGAGCGGAATAAAAACCCCAAAATTGGTTCAGGGCCATGTTCTATGTTGTCATAAAGCTACAGTTGAAAAGGGTTAAATTACCCACGTCTTATTACACAACAATTTTTTTTAATTACACGAGGTGTTTGTGAGAGTTCACAAATTAATCCAACCGCGCTTTAGAGGAGCTTTAGCCTTCTTTATTCATTCGACCTGTTATTTAACAAAAATATTTACACATTAGAAAAAAGCTCGTCTTTTTTTTTGTTTATTTCCCCTTCCACATTTTAATTGCATTACAATTTACAAAAATAAATTTTTTCGTAGCGATAAATTTAATGCTTTCACTCTTGCCTTGTTTTGAAAAAGTTACCTCGACAAGCATTTAGGTCACTTTCGTTTTTATGACATTGACGGGTTGAAGGGTTTTGGATTACAACTTGTTCATTTGTTTAAAAGTCGGTGATCGATATATTTATGTATGTCAAAACGTTTTAAAGGGCCATCGCAAAAAAGAGCTGGATAAAGTAAAAAATATTTTTGCTTCCGCGTAAACTTTTTTATAATTCTCTTAACGTCTCCAAACAAACTTGATGGGTACTTTACACATACACAAAGCGGGCCTTTAAAGCCTTTTGTTTACAGCTATGAAATAGCATCTTTTTGAAGCGTTTAATGACACTTTGGAGAGTTGCAGACTAAACAAATAGGTAGATACTTACAGCGCAACGAGCTGATTGAGTCCATAAAACGTCCCGTTAGATAAATATTTTATTTTGTTATCCGTGAGGAACCTAAAAGCAAACGAGATAGTTATATTGTGTACCAAGGCACTTGAAAGTGGTGCTAAAAAAGCTTTAGGGTTGAAAAGCACTTCAGTTCTAAAATCTTCTGAAATTATAAGCTTACAGGATTAAAGACTAATGTTACTATTGAGGTTAGGTCTTGATCGCGAACACCAACGCTATTATCGAGGTCGCGCTTATGTGTGCACTGCTTTAGCCACAATGGAATTTTTGCGAGGCAGCAAAAACATATAACTTTAGCGCCGAATTGGCTACTTTTCTTTCTGTCACTTTAAAATTTCACCAAATTTTTTTTTGTTTTTTTCTTTGGGCTCATTTCAATGAAAACAAAATAACAATTATTTCTACTCAACTACCAACGTAAAACTAATAAAAATTCTTTTATTTTTCTTTTCTTCACAATATAAAGGTTAATTTTCTCCTAGTTTCAAATCGTTTACACGTGCAACGATCATTCTTAATTAAATTAAACGTAAGAGAATGTAAGTAAAACGAGGGAGAGACTAGCCCAATTTTTTCACACAAAAACGGACGAGATGCCACCCTTGTCAAGTGTTGAAAAAAATTGTTTAATTAATGGATTTTTTATAAGTTAATTACTCAACAGCACGTGGTAATAAAATTCGTTATTGCTCCTGTTGGCGTTTACACCTAATCGCAAATTGTGTTAGTTTTATTACACGCCATACGTTTTATCCATCAATTTATTGAATATTTGCGGCAACTACTTACACCCCAAACGGACGCAAGGTAACTCAAAGCTTACCATTGAGTGCCTATAACTCGTGGTTTGCTGTTAGAAATGTATCTAGATGAAGCACACAAGCACAGCCTCAAGCTTTTGCCAAGGTTACTTGGCTCATAGGAACTAAAACTGCGACCAAAGTTGACCAAATTGTGTAGCTGATTTTAACAGCTGGTTACAACATCCTCCCTCTAGTCCCTCTAGTCGTGTCGAATCAGATGCTCGATCTCTTGGACATTGGAGCCGAACAGTGAACAGAACACATTTGTTTAGTTGTTAGCGACTCAAGACTAATGCGAGGACGCGTGAAATGCAAATGAATGGCAAAGACCCGAAGTAGCTTAGTGGTAAAAACATCCAACGCGACACAGTAGAGAGTTGCGTTCAATCCCCGATTGCGGTATAAGTTTTTTCCTTGGATAAACGTATACCGTCCACGATATAGCTGTGTCCCCTACGTGATTAGTCAACAGTGCTCCCCACTCCAACTACAGCACGCAAACACGCTCATGTTCGACGTCTTTCCTCGTCCTAGCCGTGGGAGTGTATGTAAGATTGGAGGTTCAGGCCGCACGTTGCACGACGTCACTGGACGTCTTTCTAAAAGGTGAGTTCTGTAGCGACTCAAGACTAACGTGAGCACGCGTGAGATGCAAAGAAAGTGCAAGGATCGAAGTGGCTTAGTAGTAAAAGCACCCGGCGCGACACCGTGGAAACTCGGTTATGATCCCCGATCTTGATCCAAGTGTTTCTCTACCGTCCGCAATAACGTAACGCGATTCAAAGTTATAAGATTTATATGGTCGCCATTGGAGACTGGTTCGAGACAGCTTGCAAGGTTTTTCGATAACACTAACAATGACAATGTTGGACGACATTCTTTAAGAGACCTTCATCAGTTCTGACCGGTGGGCCAGGGTTGCGCAGATGCGCAGCTCAAATGTCCTTAAACCCAGCCTATTATTGGAGTTATATTTGGATACCTGTTGTTCGGCAGCTCCACTCACTTCATTCCAACATGAAACAGAAAATGGCCTTGGAACTGCTTGAAACTTGCAAAACACTTCGGTTTGAAGAATCGAAGTGTGTCTATCTAGCAGAAAGACAACTAAAGGAGACCACGCACTGGTGGTAACTCAACACAGGTTGTGTCAAGTTTAGTTAAAACCACAATACGTTAAACGCCCATTTAATTAATTCCAAGCGTCCCCTTAACAATTTATTGCTATATAATGTAACGTAACCTGGTCAAATTACTCTCCGTTATTTTAATTACAGAACGAATCTTATTTAAATGGCAAGGCGCAATGCTCGCTAAAGACCTAACTAATTACAGATCAAAAGCGACCCTCCCGAATTTTAATTAAAAAACTTTAAATCAACGCACTTTCCGATGGATTTAAAGAAATTTTAATTCGTAGCTATAGCAGTTCAAGTGGCGACCCGAGAAAAGTGCGTACATCTGAGGAAAATCGAGGTAGACGCTCACATCGCGTCCAGTTTTCAGAGCTACATGTTTTTTAACGGAAGGCAATTTTTTTCTATTAATTTTTTTTGTTTGTTTTGTGTTCCAATTTATTGAATTTAATTCAATAACTTGTTTACTCGATTCAAATAGAAAAGAAAAACGCTTTGAATTGCGACTCTCGTTTCTTCCAAAAATGAGCTCTTATGAACACGTTTGGTATTTAAAAGAACTTATTAAAAGCTAAAACTTACAAATTTTCCAGCAAGGGAATGGACGAAAATGTTCCAATCTCGATCTTTTCCAAAAAGTTTTCGGCCAAAGATAAGCGTCTCAGTGGAACCTTTTTAAATAAGTTGGGTGTAATCGTCTGGAGTTTATTTGCATTGAGGTATCTAAAAAAAACACTCTCATTAGTGACGGTTTTGCATTGGATCAGTTGTAATTAGCACACTGTAGCAATGGCCCACATTTCTTGAGCCCCATGCCAAGTACGGAAAAAATTAATAAAAATACGACTTTCTGATAACTTCGCAAGGAAAAAAATTAATTGAATTTGACCTTTATCGAAATTTCAAGTTACCTTTTCAATAACATTAAGTATGATGTGTAGGAGGAGGACCAGTAGATTTTTTGATTAAAGTAAAATAAAAATATTAAGAAATTCCTTCTTCCGTTTCCGCACCAAAAAGAGAAACTAATCAACTGCCATCTTATCTATAAATAAATAGAATTTGTGTATAATTTTAAATTTAGTTCGCCCAAAATATTGCAGGTAATCAAAATGGACACGTTGTAGTGTTGTAGTACAAGCTGATTGATGTGCGATGTCTGATGTGATACCTACCCCGACCAACATTTTAATATTTTATCACAGCCCAAAGTGCTAACTTTATCGGAGCTGTTTTTGCGGGGTTCCTGTCGTAGGAGATTCGTGGTGAATAGGAGATTTATGGATTTTCGGTTTGTTTGCATGTGCATCAAGTAGCTGGCGAAGGATACAAACGACGTCGGTTAAATAGGATCAAATTTGTTTGACTTTCTTTCAGCGGCGTAGGTTGCGGGTTTTAGGACTAGGACTAAAATCAATAACTTCCAATATTTGTATTATCTTAATTCAATTTTCATTTTAAATGTTTGGGTAGGCATGTTTGAGTACAAATTTTGCACTCGTTAATTTCTAAAGGACCAATCAATGGGCAAGAAAACAACGCCCCAATACCGCGAGAAAATATTTTTTCTAGTCCTAAAACTACACTAGGCTTTTGAATTTTTTAACCCCTTCACACGTAGTAATTCCGCTCATCAAGTTAGAAATTATGTAAATATTAATTTTAATTCGTACAGGGGGCCTAATACTTCCTCATCGCAAGTTTCTAAAACTGCGTTTTACTCTACATCTTTTGGGTTCTTTAAAATAGTCTAATGGCGTACATTCATCTAATATGTAATATGTAATAGTCCGGGAGACAGCGAGCACTTTTTCTAAACGATAAAGAACAATATTTTTAACTCATGCATGGTTTACGGGGTAGCTTCGTAGCTCGAGCTCGAGAAGGGTGGATTTTTGCTATATTTTCGGTTTTTCGCTTATAACTCGATAGCTATGGACTTTACAAGAAGAATGCTTTTATACAAATACAAACTAAATTAAATTTCCTACAAATTCTATTTCACACTTTCTTTTCTCTGACGAGCGGTTTAGGCGCTAGAGCGCATTAAAATGTCAAAATGTGACAAAAAAATGTTTTATCACTTATAACTCAAAAAACAGAGCACTTTTAGAGAAAAGTGTTTCTATACAAAAGATTTCCTGAAAAATTACAGAAAATAGAGGCTGAAAGAACGGCCGTCTGCTATTCCTGAGCGGTAGCATCAACTTTGGGGCAGCTCAAGAAGGGATACCAGGAAGAGCTTTCTCCCGTACGCGCTACGTCTGAGATATTATAATATTAAACATTACGAAATTAGTACATTAAGGAAATTTAATGTAGGTACTTCATTTCTTCATAAAAACAGTTTATGGCCCATTTTGAAATTTTTGTCGAACTTTAATGCGCTCTAGCGCTTAATCCGCTTATTTTACAAAAAAACTTAAAAAACATAATTTGTTTAGAATTTTATGTAGCTTATTCTTGTATACAAACAGTTTTCTCTAAAATTGCGTATTTCTTGAGTTATAAGCGAATAACTAAAAGTACATTTTTTAGCCGATTTCGGAATTTTTGTTGATCTTTAACGCGCTCTAGCGCCTAAACCTTTTAGCTGACAAAAAAGACATACGAAACATAATTAGTAGGCTATTTAATACAGTTTATTTTTGTGTAGGAACAGTTTCTTCTAAACGTGCGTATTTTTGAGTTATACGCGAATAACTACAAAACCAATTTGTGACCGATTTTGAAATATTTCTAGAGCTTTAATGCGCTCTAGCGCTCAAACCGTTTATCTGACAAAAAAGATTTAAGGTACATAACTGGTAGAGCAGCTGATGTAGTTTATTTTTGTATAAAAATAGTTTTCTCAAAAGTGCGTATTTATCGAGTTAGAAGCAAATAACTAAAAAAGAAATTTGTGACCGATTTTGTAATATTTATAGAACTTTAACGCGCTCTAACGCCCAAACCGTTTATCTTACAAAAAAGACTTAAGTAACATAATTAGTAGAATATTTGATGCAGTTTATTTTTGTATTTTCAATTTTTTTTAAAAGTGCGTATTTCTCCAGTTAGAAGCGAATAACTAAAAAAACAGTTTTTTGGCCGATTTTGGAATTTTTGTTGAACTTTAACGCACTCTAGCGCCTAAGCCGTTCGTTCCAGAAAAATAATCGTAGAAATATAATTTGTAGAAAATTTGATGTAGTTTATATTTTTATAAAAATACTTCTCTTATAAAGTGCGAAAAACCGAAAAAGAAGTAAAAGTTGCATGCATTTAATTACTCACTTTTGCAATGTTCTTGTTTACTAAAAGTGATCGCTGTCTACCGGACTACAGTAGCTCGTTTTCACTGTTCTAATTGATAATGTTTTGAAGTTTTAAGTAGCCAATAGACACAGTATAATAATCTTTCAAATATTCTTCACTTCTACTCAAACACCCGGTACAGTTTAAAATTGGTGAAAGAAGAAATTTCCTATACGTATAAAAGAACATAAATTTTACAACCTTCATTTTTAGCCTTTATAAAAATCCTCAATTACATCCATAAGGAGCATAATAAAAATGTAATGATATCGCAAAAGTAAAGAAGAAAAAAAGACATCATTAATGATTAATGACGTTATAACTTATAACAAGTAGGTACTCGTATATACTTTATGATAATTAATTTAGAAAAACAAATCGATCTTATACGTTATCGGAAAAAAGAAAATGAAAATTGAACTTACAATATTTCCAAATTAATTAAGGGTTGAACGAGCTCTCTTCGAATTTCTTCCAGACGATTGTAACTTAAATCGCTGTAAAGTAAGACGAAAATCAATTCGTTAATATCAAAAGTTAGTGCCTTTAATAACGTGATAGGTACTTACAGTTCGATTAGTGTGTTCAAGTATTTAAATGCTCCGACATCGATGCGAGTCAGTTGATTTCGGTGTAAAAGTCTGAAGAATAAAAAAAGAAAAGAATTTAATTACAATTTTTGTCTGTTAAAGGCATTGATGAACAGTCAACAGGATGCCGATCTCTATATCCACTACAAGTCAAACGGTACAATGGGAGAATCACGTTACGTTTCTCGTCGGAGTAAAAGATTGTTAAAAGGATTTAAATTGTACGTTTTTATTGCCTTGCTCGCTTGTTAGAATTTTATTATTATGTGCTATTTTGTCTGTACGTAGCTACGCAGATATACAGAGTGGGCACTGAAGTACGAAAACACCAATTGGAAAAGATTGGGAATACAATTTTCGGTAATGCACAGGAAGTACAACAGGCCAATACAAGACGAGGTTTGCTTCCGTCTCATTCGAATTTAAAACTCGCATGATGACATTGGATAAACCTAAAGACTTGCAATTAAAAATACAACTCTATAAAACATAAAAGCTCTAAATCTCTAATGAACAGTTAGAAGCTTCTTAAAGCTTTAGGAATTAAACTGTATCGGTATCTGTATCTGAGGGGTTTGAAGCTTCTTCGAAGCCAGTAGGCTGTAACTGTTGATAATTTTGTTGCTTTCCAAACATCAGAAAAGCTTTACATACCTCGGTTGAACAGTAAGAAGTTTCCTAAAGCTTCAGGAATGAAACTATAAGTAGCAGCAGCTCCAAGAGGCTTGTGAGAGTACAATAGATCCTGGGGATCCACGTGGTAAAGAGTTTGTTTCTATCGCACCCCAATAAAAAATAAAGAAGTCGAAGAAGAGGTTTGTAGCTTTTTCGAGGCTAGTAGGCTGTCGATAGTTCCCAAAAAGAGATGAGTAAGATAGACCCCAAAGATCGACGTGCAAGTTGCTATTCAAACCTCGGAAAAGCTCTACAAACTTCGAATTAACGGTAGAAACGCACCCATCGCCCGTCCACTGAAGAAATAACTTAGAAGAAGCTTTCAAATTAGAACTGTATCGAACTGTTGACTGATGGAAACGTACAGACAGTCTGTCGCGTTCCCGGATCCTAATAAAACTCAAAAAGACACTAAGAAATTTTTTAGAGCCTTAAAACCAACTCTATGAAAACCCATAGGCAGTAGAGATCTTGAAGTTTCTTTGAGAAGCTTTAGATTTTCTTTAAAGAGCTTAAGACTGATTAGAAAAACGTTTTAGAAGTTTGAGAGCCACTGGAGCAAGTGAAAGTCCTTCACAAGATCAAATCGATAAATAATGAAATAAATGATAGTCTCATGGATAAAAGTAATTGGATATCCTGGAGCAAAAACTACGTAGGGTTCACTAAGTAGTGTGGGCAAATTTATTTTAAAAAAAGCAAGCTTTCCCTTCAATTTTCTCACTACTTATTTTGTGGACGTATTAATTTGAAACAAAAGTTTTAATTAACTTATCTAAAAATAAGGGATGAAATTGTAACGTGATAGATACTTATCGCTTTTGTTATATTTGGCAACTTGAAAGTAAAGATGTTGAGAGATAAACTTGAGGTCGTTTAATGTGGAAACGTACGTAATGAACGTGTCGTTGGTGCGTTTAATAAATTTTGTTTAATTGTTTTGGTTGTTACAAGACGACGCGCCCAATCTATGCAAATTTTCGAAAAATATACTAATAAAACTATCCTCAAACTAAAATTGGACGCTATTGTTTTAAATGCAAATTAATTTAGAGTTTATAAAAGTTTCTATTTTTTTTCTTGTAGATAATGTAAAAACACGAGGAAAGTTTTCTTTTAGTGTTTCTATTACTCGGTCTCTTACGTTAATAAAGTGTTTTTCCTCTAGAGATACGTACTATCACACACAACGCGAAAAGTTTTGCAAAACTTGGTCAGCAATTTGAAAATAAAAGTTACAAACTAATCACATTTACTATCATTTTTTTTCCAAGAGATAAAAATTTAAATTGCGCTTTGTAACTAAAGCCGAAAATTGAGTTTTCTGGAAAAATTTTTACTTTTAGGTGAAAAGTTTGCGTGCAGTTTTAAAACTCGTTTTGCTTTCCCGGCGCACAAAATGGAATGAGCTTTGTAACGGCGTTAAAAATTTGAAAAATGACTGGTCGAGACTTTTCAAAGTTTTTACTCGTCGTTCTAATTCTGTTGTTTAAAAAAATCAAGTTGTGGAAATAACACAAAGAGTGGGCTGGGCCCTCGTTAAGAACAGATCCAACGGTAAGCCCCAAAACAAGTACAGAATTGGAACAATAGAAACTGAAAAGAGATGTAGTCAGAGCGTTGGGAAAAGTATAAGAGAGTGAACGAACAAAAGCTGAAAATGGAAGGAGATGAACCTAATGAAGACTTTAGAAAAAGAGTACGGTGAAGGGGCAATAGCAGGTTCAAATACTAGAAAATGGATGCAGTTAGAACTTTTGGAAAAATATAAAAAAGTGAACCGATGGAAGCTGAAAAAAAAGAGATGAATCTAGTGAAGTTTTTGGAAAAACAGCAAGATGGGGAAGCCATACAAGCTTTGACGACGAGGAAATGGAGAAGTCAGAGAGTTTGGAAAACTATAAGAGAGTGGCCGATATAAGCTGAAATGAGAATAAGATGAATCAAGTGAGGTCTTTAAAAAAAGAGTGGAATAAGGCAGCAATAGAGGTTTCTAAGACGAGAAAATAGATGCAGTCAGAGCGTTTGGAAAAGTATAAGAAAGTGGACCGATAAAAGCTGAAAAAGAAAGGAGATGAATCTAGTGAAGTTTTTGAAAAAAAAAACAGCTGGATAGGGGAGCAATAAAAGCTTCAACAACGAGGAAATGGATATAGAAGAAGATGTATATTGTCAGAATGTTTGGAAACCATAGAAGAGCGGACTACTAGAACGTGAAAAAGTGGGAAGGCACAAATCGCCACACTTCGTAGCCGTTTAAAAAATAAAATGATGCACTTACAGCGTGTGTAGTTCGTTTACTTTTGGAAAAACTTCCGAAGGAAAGTATCTCAGATCGTTGGAATCCAAATGGCTGTAAATTGAAATAATTAATTTCAATGTTATCCAAGGGTAATAAAATCTACTCACAGCGTTTTTAAATGCGGTAGGTCGTAAAATGTCCCAGACGTTATTTCAGTAATTGCGCATTGTCGTAGAACCCTAAAAAGTATTATAAAACAATTAAATTAATAATTTGAGAGAAACGATAGTAGAAATTGGGGATGGAAATATTTAATTACACCTTAAAATGTATTTTTGTAATTCAATTTGGAGGAACAAAGATTTTAAACTTAGAGCTTAAAGATAATTTATTTAATTAGGGCATTCTTTGTGTAATTAAATATCAACTTTTCAAAGCTCGACTCGTCGAGCACATAAAGCGAGCCTCTGTAACTACCCGACTTGAAAAACGCCCAAATGCATGCTTTATTGGTCAGCTATTTAGGACCCCCCACTTTGCCATTTTTAATTCCCATCTGATCTCTCACTATCCGGGGGCCTTATGAGCGTTTTTTAAAACGCAACTGTGATGACTGCATTATTTGTTGAGTTTCCGATTTGGCCACCAAAGTCAGCAAGGCGCTGCAAAACAATTAAGAGGGTTTGCTAGGATGGTCACTTATTGTGAGCTGTTTACTATCAATTTTGTAGGTCGAGTGTGCTTTATAACCGATAGAAAGAGTCCTCGTTTCTAACTTGGAACTGTTCCTATTAAGGCCATTTTGGGCTACCGCCCCGCCTTCCCGAAATAATTTACCAGACGGTCTCTAACTTGGGCTCCCAAGCAAAATCTCGTAGCGTCATTTATGGCAAGTACGCACATGACTTTCACTACCACTCCTTGGAGTAGGTGGACTGCTCTACCTCGAGTCTTTTCCATTATCAATTAACTGAGTATGATTGTCATTGATAAAGTTTTTGGGAACATACTAATATTATAAAATAGCCCGTGGATTTCAGTAGTGAGTTTATAAAGAGACATCTAAAGATAAATAAACCTACAAGTTCATTTTTTTCTGTTTGCCAACTTTTAATGCTTAACTAAGACGGTGTTGGATTGACATTTCCATTAGTACTCAGTTATCATGCTGCTTACATTTCAAAAGATTATTTTTAGAACTTCTCGAAGCTTCTTATCAACGTTTAAAAATATTATTAGCTCATCATTTATACAGTGTGTCCGAAAAGTAACATATGGGCGAGTAAAAACAATTTTAATAAAAGTTGGATGAGAACAAAGATGCCACTACATTTTAAAAAGGATTTTGAGTTATTCAGGGTAGACTATAACGTCGTTTTTTTGGAAAATGGAGCATAGGAACATTTTAATCTAAACCAACGACAGCTTACTGCAGTTGAATCGATTTCGGGTCGACTGGTGTACTATTGGGTCAGTTTCAAAATAAGATTGCCTATTATTTATACGGGGTGTTCTATTTAATATAATAACAGTTTGTCGTGTCGAGCGCACGCCGTACACCCTGTATAGCTGAGAATAACATCACGCTATAGTATACTCGAACCGTTCTGTTTTGAAGCTAGTGACTTATATACCACCAGCTGAGAGGTACAATAATGAATAGTCCCCTTTTCAATAAAGTCTATATAAGTAGAAGAACATAATAGAACGATTGGGAGAGCGTACCTCTCTGCTGATGGTATATGCGCCACAAGTTTCAAAACAGAACGGTAAGAGTATACTCTTATTCACTTGTAATGTTTTACTGTAATTCGCAGGAAGGGCGCTACCGGTCAAAACTTTTTAGAGGCCCGCCCTGTATAAATTCTATAAAGTCACCTTAAAAGTAATTTTTATTTTACGAACACGCTGTATATTGGCAAAAACTTACAAGCTATTCAATTTTCTTGGTATGCTTCGTATCGATGTAATATTGAGAAGTCCGAACGTATTACCAGTAAAATCTCTATAAAAAAGAACAGTAAAAAGTAGAATTGTAATTTCTAGTCTATATAAAGTAACACGAAAATATACTCACAAAAGATCGATTTCTGATGATGGTAAATCAGGTGGGGCTTTCTTGAGGTTTTTGTGTTGGCATAAAATTACTTTACTGCGACATATACAGCTTCCATTGTAAGAAAAATCTAAAATAAAGTTTCAAATGAATAAATATCCCTCGTTTACCGTTTACGTTTACACCAACGCGCAAAGACATAGTTACTGAAAACGCTCGCACGAGTCCGGGCTACTACTACGCTAGTTCTAGTCCGTCACTGAAGGTTAGTTCTGTTTTAGTGATTTGAAAATAATAAAAATGAAGAGTATAATACTGCGACTAGGGTCGTTCAAGAATAAAGGCCTGAAAACTAAGTCCAGTTACAATAATCTCTTACGGCCTTCTTGACTCGAAAAATTTGCCACGCTTCGTCGTCTCCCTAGTGCTCCAGTTCAACTTGTCTCAATTGCTCTTAACATTTTTATTTATTTCGTCCGTATAAAACTTCTCAAAATCATTTCATTTGATTGAGAAGAATTGCGTATATTGTTTGTTTCTTTTTATTTCTATCATTTTCCATCGTTTATCCCAATACTTTCAGATACTACTATCGAAATTGGCCTCTTGGACAATATTTAAAATAATTTTTATTTGTTTTTTTATTGCCCTTTAATTGAAATAGATGATCAAATTGATTAAGCTTACGTTGGCTTGACACAAATCATGCGAATTATTATTTACACACAATACAGGGTGGTCACTGTTTTTCGCCACGTTTTACAGTAAGCAAGACGTCACATTGTCAGTTACACACCCGGTATCTTTACGAAACTTATAGTAGCAAAAACACGACTTGTATTTTTGATGTCAAAGAACTGAACAAAAATGTTTGTTTCTTTAAAAAAGTATAAACAGAGCTTTTACTACCCAAATTCCATTAGCAAAAGCTTCTAAAACTTATTGAGCGTACATTGGCTTGTAATCACATAAAAGGGTTACTTTTCATCGATGTTACGGAACTTATCGAATGGGGTTAAAATTTGTCTCTCGTGAAACTCGACACTTTTAACCTTAGGCAGTGTAGTATAGGAGGAAAACAAATAACTATTTACGTAGTAAACCCCAAGTGTCAAATTAATTTCGCACCAACGCCCTAATTAAGGCTTCCACCTTTTTTTGTAAATGTTATAAACCCTCGATTGATCAATTCATTAAGTGACGTAAAGCGAAAATTACGCCTAAAATACCCTCACTCACCGCAAGCCTTATCCAAGTCGTCGTGTTCTGCGCTGGGATTTTTTCTAAATAGGTGATCCCAATACTTGGATCCTTCTTCATCGGCTTGAATCAATTTGTATTAAGCGAAAGTCGAAAAAGTTGTTTTAATAAAACCTACCACAATCCCATTCGTCGCTACCATTTTCGCAATCAGTTTTACCGTCGCAATTCTCTATTTGCGGTATGCAAACCGTGCTATTGTGACACAGAAAGAATCCTTTTCGGCAAAAATTTGTTGAAGTTTTGCCTTCAATGTCTGTAAAACAAAAGAAAAGTAAATTAATTTATTTGTACATCGAAACACAAAGGAGTAATTAAATATTTGGTTTCGTGCTCAGAGCAGGTACAGCTAACGGCGGTTTTTGTCTGTACAGTTCACGCCTCAACTTCTTAAAAATGAAACATTATTAGCTTCAGTGTTCAATTTCAATTACAAAGGGAAAAGAGACAGGTAGACATACAGATGGACTGATGCACGAATGGTCGTACGGATGGACGGACAGATATACAAGCAGATAACTAAATAGAGTCAGACCAGAAGACCAGCCTACAACTGAATACTGATAGATGTAGAAGCCGTAAGCTGTTAGACCGTCAAACCAAGTGATCAACAGCGAGATACCGATTGACTAACTGGCCGTAGGCCGACAGACCGTAAGTTTGCGGAATTACTGACTGTAGGGTGTCAGGCCAGCCGCTGGTACACTCACAGTGACTTGCTACAAACCGCCAGACCGGTAGGCCAAAACACAACAACCGAGCACCGACAGACTAACTAGCTAATACTGCAAGGCCTATATATACAGACTGAGAAATTGGCAGCAGAATATCAACAAACCTGCTGTAGGCCGCCAAACTTGCAGACCAAAATCTCAACAGCGATATATTGATATCTTGACAGACTAACTGACTGTAGGCTGCCAGATCGTACACTGAAAGACCCATCCACTAAGAGAGTAACAGAGAAGTACCGACGACCAATAATTGGCCGTAGGCCGCCAGGCTCCTAGAAGAAAAAATAAAGAGTGGCGTACCGGCAGATTAACTGGCCGTAGACCCTCTTACCTACAACAGACTGGCAGTACGGCAGACAACGCAGTGACTCCTTGATCTATAGCTCGTAGGCCGCCAGACCCCCAGAGTGAAAAATTAAGAGTGACGTACCGACAGACTAACTGGTCGTAGGCTGTCTTACACACAGACCGACAGAAATACGGCGGTGCTTCGTCTCATAATTATAAGCCCCCAGACCTGAAAACTTGACAAAATACCAATAGCGACATACCGGCAGAAAACTAGCCATAGGATGTCAGATAGGCAAACCTTGATCAACAGTGCCTTTTGCACAGGCTGATAGGCTGTCATACCAGTAGATCAGAATGAACAGCGACATGTCGTCAGACTAACTCAGGCCGTAGGCCGCTAGACTGAAAGAACGAAAAATCAGTAGTAGTGACATATTGATAGACGAATAGGAACATATTGACGAACCATAGGCCGTGTGCGCATAGTCTGATAGATTGGCCAACCAATAAGCAAAAAGATCGACACACATAATTTTTTTAAGCTTCAAAATGTTGTTTATCGGATAGCTGATGGTGAAGATTCTGAAAAATCTCGAACAAAAATGTCTCGAATTTTTAACTTTGAACTGGTATGCCGGAGAAAGTTTATAATATTAAGAGAAATGGAAGCTTTCAGAGCTAATAAGTTAATCTATTGCTGTAACATTTTCAGATATTGAATTATTTCAAAATTAATTTTCAGCGCATTTTTTTAGAAATCACAGACATCGGCTTCATGGCGGAGAACGATAACGTTTTAAAATTTTAACCATGCTCGGAACTACGAACAAACATTGTGTTTCTAAATTACGTTATTACATTTTTGTCGATCTCGCGCTGGGCTTTCTATTCTTTATTGGATATCCGCTAATAAATATTAAATTTTTCATTTGTAAACAATTTTTTTCTGAGGTTTTAAAAGTTGTTTTCAGTTACATAACAAAAAAGCATTACAAATTTAAATATTTATTCCTATACTCTTGAATCTCCGAGAAACACTCGTTTATGTCAAGAGTCTAAGTAGATAACAAGTGCAAATTGGGTGTCAAAAGTGTGATGAGACCGCAGAAAGGGTCGATGAAGTATTGGCGCATTCAATAGACTCAATAGAGTATGGAGAAACAGTCAATAGAGTATAAGGGGTTTAGAAAGAGGCGAAGAGTATAGAAGAAGTAGAAAAAGCACTAAAGGCGCTAAAAATGTCAAGGTCATGTAAAAAATGTATCTGTAACGTAGAAAGAGATCTAGGAAAACGTATTTAGAATAAAAAAAGCAAGAAATAGAAGAATATGAGCAACTTTAGTTTGAGAACATGTCGTAGAGGGCGAATTTTAAAGCGATGCGCAGTTGGGCAACCCTAGATGGTTAGGTGGTGCTTACAATTTATGTGCAACTTACTTAATTTTAAGTCTCACATTTGTGAGAAAGTGTCCTTAAAAGAAAATGGGGGAAAATTCGTCCCATTTCAAAATAAACAGAATGAAGGACACATATTTTATCTTTAAGGGCAATATTTCAGTTACATTATGAATATTATACGTTCTTATCTATTTTTTCCGTCATTCCAAATATCTCAACTTAATCTTTTATCGTATATTTTTGGTACGTTACGTATCACATCATATTAAGTTAGTCGAGAGAAAACAAAAAGCTTAAGAAATTATCAAAACTAAACTTTCTCCAATTTTCTTTGTCAATCTAAGATATGGAAATTGTTTTTATTAGGCTTTCCTTCAGAGAACTTTATTATATGGGCGAATTGGGCGAAACGAGGGTTGTTAAATAAAAAACTATATTTTATACTTTCCTTTCGTATATTAGTCAAACGATTCGACAAAATTGAAAATCAGATTTAGCGAAAACCTCGAAATTTGTTCCATCAATGTGCGTTTATTAAAAGGCGAGTTCATTTGAAAGACAAAAGGCATTAGTGAAAAATAATGGTACAAAATTAAGTCATTTACTTTGTGAATTTATGCATATTGCGTCATTATTTACAGAACTCTTTTTGTATTTCTCCATTATTAACCAACATTTGGGTACTTAAAAAATGAAAATGGCGATTAACACGAGCTATTCGTTTAGAATTTTTTTCACTTTATCGTTTTAGATTCAAAAATTCATTTTCATTACAACTCGAACATTAATCTTATCAAATTTACTTCATTTATCTCGAACTGGTGGTTTTCCATTCGTAAAATCTTTTAAGAGGGTTAAAATTCGCATATATTTCGTTTCGTTCTTCAGTAACGCTCATATCGTGACGACACGAGCGTCTCACATTCAATTTTTTCTACAGAACCGCGAGACCGATACTGGAACCGGTAAAACAATTTTTCAGAGCGATGAGAGCTTCTTAAAAGCAAACTCATTTCAAAGTTATATACAAGTTCTATTGGGGTCCTAGAGGACCCTATGCAAGTAGGGTATAAGAGAAAATTATGAATCTTCCTTCCCAACTCATTTTAAGCAGATGCAGAAGCAGCAATTGTGGCATTGAGGTTCTATTTATCTGGAACCAATGGCAGTGGATATGCAAAAGACCCATCTTCACTCTATTACGACCGGGATGTACAAAAGACCGAGAGCCCCCATCTCGAGGACCCTCGGAGAAAAAAAGAAGAAGAAAGCATCTCCGGTACAGAGCTTCTATTTTAGAATTATTTTTGTTGCGTAACTATAAGCTACAAGTACCTCATATCGTTCTTTCAAAATATAGGAATTAATAATATAGTTTCGGGTAGCTCATCGGAGGCTTAATTAAGCATGCAAATTGTGTATTTTCTGAGAGCTTAATTTCGCCGTACACGTGTACTTTGTAGTTAAACTTTCCTTAATATTGTTGAAGTAGAAAAAGGTGTAAATTGAAAATTTCATTAGCAGGTGAAAACTCTTTAATGTTCGAAAATTGTTTTATAATTAATGTTTATAGCAATTTTGATTATATCTTCTTAATAGTATCAATCTGAGTACGCGTGCGTCGTTAACTAATTTTTAGGTAATAAGAGGTAATTGAAATTTCTTATCGTGTCGAACGTTTATACGATATTGCAATAAATTGAGAACAACTTAACGGCTCAAGGGACGTCTATGCTAGCCGTGAGTCTTAGAGACCATATGCCAAACGAAGAAGCTTGACGGAGGTCAAGAGGTCAAGAGTTTAAGTCATTACTGAAATGGAACCGAGAGCGTCATGTGACAAGAAGCCAAGAGAAAACAAAATACGCTTAAAAAGCGAGGATTAAAGAAGTCAGGAGTGAAGTCCGAGCAGATGGACAAACGACCTGAAAATGGCTACAAAAAATACTGGATGCTATACGTTCAGAACAGACAAAACTGGAAGAAATTAAAGCAGCCCATGCCCATGTGAACGCAAGTTTAGGATGATGAAGAGGAAAACTTTTATACTAACCATCGTACACGTGGAAAGCTCTTGAAGGAGCGATGACCATGTGTCCGAATTTTTTGCAATCAAAAATACTTCATGAGTAAGGGAGTTATTTCTAGATAATAAAGGACCCCTGATCGAACGCATAATACACTTACTACCCCTCCTACTCTCTTCTGAAACCTACAGCATATTAAAAGGCTCAAAAATTAGGACAATTATTGCAAAGAGACATTCAGAAGACAGGTAAAGCGCTGTCGAGTTCACGACCATGGAGCATACCATCCACCCGAGTCCTATAAAACACTAATATATGGATGCTAATCATGGTGTTCAGCCATTGGAGACATAATGCCTCCGCTGACTTGCTCAGATCTTGAAACGACGAGGAAGTGCCTCTGTAACGAATAAATTCAAAGGATACCTACTCCTCTGCTTTATAAGCCATCCGAATCGCCTTGTGTTAGTTCTCGGTGTGCGTATAAGAATCGCCCTGTATATAAACTTAAATTAAAACTATCGATGTAGAAGTCTCTTTAACTACTTTTGAACAGGATCTCGATAATTTACAGAGTTATCATCGGATTTGAATTGGGTTTTGGTGGTTGACGATTAAGTAAACTTACTCAACTGTTCCTTTATTAATTTCATTTTATTTTCATAAAAAATATCTAACACAAACTCAACATTAATTAAAAATGGCGCCAATATACAAAAAAGAACTTTATATTCGGTTAAATTTTAATCCGAACCGTATAATGTTTCCTAAAACATTAATCTCTTATAATGCGCGAGAGAGTGGTGGGAAAAAAGTTTTTAATTTAACCTTTAACTGACAATCTATTTGCTATTAAGTGATGTATGTGCTTACCGAAAAAAGCCAAAAAGTGCTATAATTTCCCATTCGAATTATAATAAATCAATGTGTTCGATACAGATCAAATTTATGGATAAATTATGGTGCAAGAATGGTTGATAATGCGTAAGATAGGCCGCGTTTAAGAATTTAAAGGTGGAAGTTTCGATTTTTAAAGTTTTCTTACAACAAATTAGTGGTCGCTCAGTAGTTCACGACAGTGCTACTAATAAGAGCAAGTTAACTTACGTTAAGTGGTGTACAGCGCGGTTAATCCGCTTTAATGAGCTCTATTGATTCAGCTTAGTGGCTGTGGAATTAGAACTCTCCACTATTAGTTTGTTGGCAAAAATCTTGAGAACCATCACTGATATAGAAAAGATGTGCTAACAAAAATTGTTCCTCGCTTGATTTTCTATAAATTTAAATCTAACTTATTTTTGCGTAGACTCAAAGGTAGCGCCAGAGAATGGCCCAAAAGCACGAAACCATAACTTCTGAAGCGCGGTTGCTTAATTTTATAAGAGCATGGCATTTAAGGATTTTTATGGCCTTACCTTAGCACCTACGCAAAAATATGCGAGAAATAAACTTTGAGAGGATTAAGCACAGAATGATTTTTGTTATAAAAGCTTTTCCATGCGCGTAATAGTTCTTGAGATTTTGCAAAAAACAAATTTCATGAAATTTGGTTTATCTTCTCTCACCAAGCGATTACTGAGGGTACCTCGTAGTTTTTTAGATCCCTCTTCTGTATTCAATTCTTTCAACATGAGATGTGAGATGTGTTACTAATTTGAGACCAAGTTAACTTACGTTAAGTGGCAGATAGCGCGATTACATCGTAGTTAAGCCGTCTTATGTGCGTCCTATATGGCTGTGAGGTTAGAACTATCCACGATTAGTTCTTTACAAAAATCTTGAGAACCATAACTGATATGGAAAAGATGTTCAAACAAGAAGTGCCCCTCGCTTAATTTTCTATAAATTTAGTAAGTCTTTTTGCGTGGACTCAAAGTAAGGCCAGAAAAGAGCCCAAAAATCACGAAACTATAACTTCTGAAGCGCGGTTGCTTAATTTTACAAGGCTTGTCATTTAGGCGTTTTTATGGCCTTATCTTAGCACCTACGCAAAAATGTGCGAGAAATGAAGTTTTAGAGGATTAACTACGGAACGATTTTTATTATAAAATTTTTTTAATGAGCATAGTAATTCTTGAGATTTTTGCAAAAAACTAATTTTTTGATATTTGGTTTAACTTCTCTCACGAAGTAATTCTCATCGTAACCTCGTATTTTTTTAAATTCCCCTTCTGTATCTAATTCATCTAGCACAAGATAAGCGAAATTCAACCCTTAAAATTGTCTGATCGTCGCTATTTGCTTTAGACAAAAATAAAGCTCGTAGGTTGGCTATTCATTGTTTTCGCGAAAGTCAATTGAGAGTCGAGGCAACAAATACTAAAGGTCACTTTGAGGCTCTTGTTACATTTATTGAATATTAGATTTCTGATATACTTTTCCCTAAATCAGCAGTTAATAAAAGAGATTGTTTTTTTTTCATAAATTGTATTTTATTTTGGTCTTGGACTAGGTTTAAGAAGGAGGTGGGATAAAACACGCGAAAACTATTAAGAATGCTGTAAGAAAACAAAAAGGAACATTTTATACGTTGCCGTAAATTTCATACAACCCTCGATATTACATGGACATCACAAAAATATCTAAACCTCGATCTTTGGCAATACCTATAATTAATTGTTTTTATAATTGTTTTTCTATTTTAATCGTTTTATTTGAGGCATTTTAATCAAATGAAAACAATTCAATAAGAATACAATTGTAGGATAATTGACGCTTGGCGCCACGCGTATAAAGCGCTCAATTTTCAATTTGTGTAGGTAATAATTTGCATTTTGCTCGGCAACAGAAGCCTTATTTTAAAAAGTTCCCTGTTAGTATTCGCTTTGAGCACATATTATCGCCAAATACAAAAACAAGCAACATTTTAGGGTTATAAAAGTGGGCAAAAGAGAAACGGGACACGAGTTACGAAAGAATTTCGTTAATTAAAGTTTATCCCGCTACATCAAACTGGCAGCTTTTACTTTAAAACGACGTAAAAATAGCTTAGGTATTCAATTGTTATTACTTTTTCATTTAGGAAAACAAATTTTTTGGATAACAACAGTGTTGTTATAGGCTGGAAGATGAGTGTGAGCACGAACTAATATTTCAGATTAGAGCAGAGTTAAGTAACATTTTTTAAATGGGAAGCTCGCTAAAGTGTAGCTTCTCTGCATGTCACAGACGCCACCCTAAGAAAGAAACTCGAGCTCGTATAATGGCCCGTTTCAAAATGGCGGCGAGTTGAAATTTTTTATCTTCCACTGGGGAGAACAATAAATCGTTCTACCACCTATTGTGCTACTGAATCAATGAAAATCAATTGTTACTTTAATTTTTTAATAAATGGTTTAGTGACAATAATCAAAAGGCCTTGCTGTTCGCTATTTTAAAATCTTGTTGATTATCACCGCAACTCTTATTTACTAAGAGACTTTCATTTAAGGTTCTACTGAAAAGGTTATTTCTTCTCTCTTCCTCCACTCTTGGCCTACTCTATAAAATAGATCAACTTCCAAATAACGCTCAATTATTCATGAATTCTAACGACTTCATATACCGTTCGTATAATTTAAGTGTGTATCGATTTGAACTGGAGATGAATGGTTATTCTTGGAGTATTATTATTTCACCCTGTATATTTGTTTCGAGCTCACAATTTGCAAAAAGTCAAAATTCTTGAAAAATTATTAGTCGTAACTATTGATGTGGCTCTGTCGTCTTTTCGTCCGTCAGTGAAAAACTTTTAGGCTTTTATGCTATGAGATAGAAAACTAAACATTTGCAATTTGCATTTGCACAGCAATTGCATAGCTGAAGCTCAAGGGGGGGGGGAGGGGTAGATATTTTCAAATTTAATTTTTATGTTGTTTGGACGCTAAATCCGAGTTTCAGCTTTGCCACTCCACCTCATAAAAATGATCCGTTCTGAGAAAACTACGAAAAACTGCAAAAAACACTCTTGTTTGGTTTTTCGATTATAACTTGAAAATTAAGAGTTTTTTGAGAAAAGTAGTGCTACACAAAAATAAACTACATTATATTTTCCACAAATTAAATGCTTAACGTTTCTTGGCCAGATTAACAGTTTTGGCGTTAGAGCGCGTTAAAGCTTGACAAAAATTCCAAAATCGGCCAAAAAACTGTTATTTGCAGTTTATCCCTTAACTCCAAAACTACCACTTGTAGGGAAAATAGTTTGCTTACAAAATCAAAGCACACTAAATTTCCTACAAATTATATGTTTTAAGTTTTTTCACCAGATTAACAGTTTAGGCGTTAGAGCGCGTTAAAGCTTGACAAAAATTCCAAAATCGACCAAAAAACTGTTGTTTGCAGTTTATTCCTTAAATCAAAAACTACCACTTTTAGAGAAAGGCGTTTGCTTACAATAACAAAGTGCACTAAATTTTCTACAAATTTTATCTTTTAGTTTTTTTTTGTCAGAAAAACAATTTAAGCGCTATAACGCGTTAAACTTTATTTGAATAATTTCCAACTTTTAGGCTTTTTTAACAATTGAACGTAGCGTCGAAATTTTTAAGGCATTACCAAAACTGCGCTACTTTGTCACTAAAGCGATTTGACAACTCCATATTAGTAAAATTAATAACTCTCCAGCCGGTATAGTTTCGATCTTTACGCGTTCAATTTGGTATTACTTCCGCGCGTCTTGAAACTATTCAATTACGACAAGATTTACATACAGCGAAGAAGCAAAATTAGTATATCATTGAATTGAATTTAACCTTAATAATTTAGCCGCTTGTAGTGCAGAATTTGTAATTACTAATTACTACGTTTTACGCAACACATATAATTAAAGTCTTGCCCTAATAACTAATAACTAAGAAACCTATCATCTGTAATTAGTAATTATTAATCGAGCAACACGTATTTTATACTGCCAAACTCGAGCTCATACAAAAATTAAACTTTTTCGAGTATAATTACATTATTTGAGTAAAATATCGATTTATGGAGGCGTATAAAAGAGCACAGAAGAAGTGATAAGCAAATACTCGACACACTATAATACAGTGTAAACGCTTGTTATAGGCACCTACTTGATTGAGTGCGTTTGATATGAGGGCGGCTTTGACGTATTACGTTTTTGGTAATTTCAAAAATTGCTTTAGTAGTTAAAACAAACAAAATTTATATTTAAATCAAAAGAATCGACTCTCGTAAGAAGGGAGTGGATCCGGGCGAAAAAAAGCTTTCAGCTTGTAATCACAAACAAAGCTTGCAGATTAATTTAATCTCATCATTTGTGCACTCGATGAGTTTGGTCCTTTGATGTTAAGCAGTTTTAAGTAGGTACTAAAACAACTAAACAAAACGAGATTAGATTAAGTATAAGTACAGTCGGCTCCAAAAAGAGGCCCAACGCCCAAAATAGAGTTATATGAAGGTACATCGAGAATTTTTTACAACATTTTAGGTACTTTCGTAAGTAAGCAAAGAAAAAAATTTTTCTCTCTATAATTTTGTAGGTGAAAAGTTTATGGATACTGTACGATTGCTGCTCATGACTGATGACAGCACAGGAAATTGAAATCGGTATTTTTATCATTTTTGTAAAAAATCAATTGGTAAGATGTAAGATACGTTTAAGATTTTTTATATAAAGATGTGGAAAAAGTAGCTGACGACGTTTATGACAAATTTAAACTAATAAACTAAATGAAAGGGTTAATAAAATAAAATTTTCGATTATTTGATTTTTTTTCCATTTTTCGAGACACGGCGTCGAGGATCTCTTTTATTGCATATTAGGAGAGGTACATTTAGTATTTTAAAATAGCAAAAGTAAAATTTTTTTCCCAATTTCGACGATTGCAACCAATTATTTTTAAAAGTGGAAAAAGCCCGGAAAAACAACGATTCGGAAAGAATAACATTTTGCTTGGTAAGGTAATAAAAGCGAGTAACAAACTGAACATCAACAAACCAATTCCCCATCCTAATTATTGAGCTCTCAAATAAACAACTAATGCTTTATAAACAAAAGCGACACACTTTCTTGTAATGTTTACTTTTTTAATGTTTGTAAGCTGTGAGTATGTTGGAGGTTGATTCAAAACACATGATCGTCCCCTTGTATTTTGAAAAACATTAAAGATAATATCAACTTGCGTTGCGATGAAAGCTATAGCTACATAATAATCGATTCCGGTGAGCAGTTAATTTGGAAATTCTGCATTTGTATTTTTTCCAAAATGAAAAATTTATTAGAACGTTAATTGTTTTAAATAAAGGTATAGTGAAAATTGAACTCGCCACGAGAAAATGCGAGAGTTCTTAGTTCATGGTTTAACCGCATACGCTCAATATTTCTACACTAAAGTTCCAAGTCCTCTGGCGCCTAAACCTTTTGTCTGATGTAAAAAATACAAAAAATATAATTTGTAGAAAATTTAACGTCCTTTACTTTTATATAAAAACCTTTTTCTATAAAAGTGAGTATTTTTTGAGTTATAAGCAAATAACTAAAAGAACAGCTTCTTGGCTGATTTTGAAATTTTTGTCGAACTTTAACGCGCTCTAGCGGCTAAACCGTTTATCCAAAGAAAAAAAATAAAAACATATAATTGGTAGCAAATTTATTGTAGTTTACTTTTATATAAAAACACTTTTTTCAAAAATTATAAGGGTTAATAAGGGTTATAAGGGAAAAACTAAAAAAACAATTTTAAGACCGATTTTAGAATATATGTCAAATGTTAACGCGCTCTAGCGCCTAAACTGTTTATCTGAAGAGAAAAACTTAAGATGTATAATTTATAGAAAGTTTAATGGCAATTAGTTTTGTATAGAGGCACTTTTCTGAAAAAAAGCGTAGTTTTCAAGCTTTAAGCGAGAAACTAAAAAAGAAAAAGAAAAGAAACTAATTGACAGACACATATTTATGAAAAGTCTTAAAAATGATTTTAGTTCTGTTCCCGCCTCACAAATTGTCGCTCAATAAAAATTCCACCAAAACGTCACGGCGTTACTGTCACTTAAAACAATGAGAGTACCTACCTAAACGTACCTAGTTAATTTGTGAAAAAAATATGTTTAGCTTCATGTAAACGCAACCCACCATACACTCGTGTATTATACACCACCTGCTTTCGTTATATTGTGACAAATAAAACGCCCACTTTCAGCATATTCGTTCAATAATAATTATCATAGTATAGTAGTAAACTTACATTTCCATTTGACCTTCTTAGGCAGTGACCTGCCAGATAGGAGAAACCGCCCTTGATTTTAACTAATATTTGTACTGAGCTTTGACTAGCTTCTAAAATAACTTAAGAGCTTTTTTCTAACTATAGGTAGATTAAAAAATAATAAAGTATTAACAAAATTGTACTATGATAATATATAGATAACGTAAATACTTGTTCAATTACATAATTATGCTGCCACACGAGTTACGTAAAAGAAATTATTTTTAACTCATAGGTATTGAAGTAAATTTGTTAAAGAAAACCGTGAAATAAAATTTTCACCGCTCACAAGCGAAACAAAAAATACTCAATTTTAGTGCAAAGTGAGTGAAGTGGGGACAACTTGTGGTTGAACTTACATGAAATAGTCCAATGATAACAAAATCTTAAACCAATGGTAAAGAATTGCGAACCCTTTGTGCTTTCTAAAAATTTCCCTGAAAACCCTGAAAACCTATGTGAATGGATGAACTCCTAATATCGCCGATGTGTGTACATCTGGCCCAAGTGCAAAGGACCCCTACAAAGAAACATAAAGAAGACATAAAACTGAGAGCTTAAGAAAGAAGGAAATAAAGTGTTAAATTGGAGTGGAATGAAGTGTTCGCTACTAATGTACCTACAAGATTTTATTTGTTTTTCTAATATTATTTAAAACAATTAAGTGAATAAACCAAAAACGACACCCTTGAATAGTTCCAGAAAATTAAACATTGACCTACTTTCAAACTGCAACAATTAGTGCCCAGACTTTTCTCTCATCAAACGCTTTTCCTTTGTAAAAAAAAACTTTGCCAAACTTCACGAAAAATTGTTTCGTTAATAGCGCTTTGATTAATTACAAGTTTTTTAGCAAAAAAAATTCGAGGCCAATAAAAATTTAGTTGAAATTAAAATATAAAAATTATTTTATCGGTCCACATAAACTTTTTTTATATGCAAGACATTTAAAATTATAATTAATGTAGAAATTACCCGAGATGAAGAGTAGTAATTTTAGGGGACTTAAGTAATTAAAAGTGGCGTTTAATAAATGGACTGTTAGATACGAAAAGGGGGAATTATAAAAGCTTAAGTTTCATTAAAGAAACGGATACAGTCGGCTAACAAATTGTATTTTTTGTATGTGGCGTGCAATGGGGAGAAGTTCTAGATGTGCAATCTAAACATCGTCTAGTAGTGCTTTCCACTCAATCTGAAGTTCTTTTATATTAATTATTACAAACTACTTCCGTTTTGAGTATGGTTTCCTATTTAAGTGAAAATTTCTACGGAAATTTTCTCCGCAAAATGCAAATTAAATTTAATCAATTCCAATTTATAATTTTCACACTGTGGCATGGTTTTCATCAAGCTATAGCACGGACTTGCTTTTAGTCACGTGAGCGCGTTTCCAGATGTTGTGACCGAATCTGTAGAAAATGAAATATATTCGTTTTCACACTATATTAAAACGACTTCATGACTTTAGTTACGGGGAGCAGGTTAACGAGGCCACAAAGAAAGTCAACAAAGGTACCTGTCAAAACGAAAGAAACATTCCATCCAAACAGAAAGAAATTTTTTCAGGCCTCAAAGCCCTTTTGTATTTAAAATTTCGCAGTTGTACAAATATTACGGGCTTTTGTTATTTTATTTACGACTTTTCTAACATACTTCCCAGTAGCTAAACTAACGAAGTCATTTATGCATATCTTGAAATGAAGTATACTCTAATAAGCTACACGTGGCCTTTGAATGGGCTCCATGGTAGAATAAATATATTAGTCGGTGTGCTCCAGATTAGTCAAAAATCGAAGGGAATCTCGAGAATATTTTCTTCAAAATTTTTCATAAAATAATAGCATTTTGACCTCTAGTTTGAAGGGTCACAAAGGGCATCGTACCTCTTAAAATTTTGCAGATGGGAGCAAAGGGATTAGTATTAGCGCAACACTGATTATGCATCATAAAATTTACTTCCCTCCTCACTAAGTAATGAGGCGATTGAGTCTCATGACCTTGACCTTGAGATTTTATGTCTCGTCTCTTTGGAGACGTCTTCATTGACCTTGATATTTGACTTTGGCACATTAGATTTTACTTAACGGTTTGTGGAAACCCAGGTTATGGGAACTAAATCCAGACTGCGGAAACTATATCCTTATCGTGGGAACTAAATGCACCCTATCGATTATCGGTTATGGATTATGGACTATTTATTAAGGCGCCTTCACCCGCTTAAACCATTTCTCTCGCTCATTCTTCTCCTCATGACACCAGCTTTTATCGCACCTAGGACCCTTCTAGACTCCAGAGTCACTTCTAGAGACTTCTTTTGACGGCAAAAATTACATCCGGCAAAAATACAATTATTAGGATTTTTTCATTAAGTGTTTTTTTTATTAATTTTTATCAGTATCAAACTTGTCTTATTTGTAGCTTGAGGGCGCTGTATAATTATCACAACATCACAACAGTCTTTAGAGCAAATCAAGATTTTTTTTGAGGTGGATTCGAAGGCTCAAAAATTTAGAGAGTTGCGGGAAAATTCTCCAAGGTCGAGACCTTATTATTACCCCACTTCATTGTGAAAGATTCAGTTTATCGTGAAAAAAATCAGCAACCCCTGAAAACGGTTTTTCGGCTACTTGGCCCTTTTCTAGAAATTGGTTTCTAATTTCCTTCGATATCTCGTCTAAAATTGAGTGTTTTTTAATTACAGTTTAACGCAAGAAATGCGAGTCGAAAGAGAGGGTTGCTCTATTAAGAAAAAAAAACTTACAAAAAGGGCACCGAGCTCGAATTTCTTTCCATCCACAGATCCTTTTAACGCTTCATAATTTTCAACCGTTTCTCTTTACAAATTGACGTGAAAACGCTCCAGAACTCATCTGAAAGTGCCTCATTTTTGCATTTTATTATCTATTTCATTTGTCAGTCACCGTGAATGATGTAACTTTATTCGCTAATTTTGTGCTAGAACTAAAACTCCATTGTAGGTACCTACTACTCGGGGATTAATTTTCAATTTGCCCTCTTTGTGAATTAATTATTATGCCCTTTGAATGTTTGATTATTTTTTAAAATGCTAGCAACTAATTAATTTGTAAGGTAACTGAAAGTAAAATCTAATAAATTATCGCCCGTTTAGTAATTTATTGTTACGAAATAAAAGGTAAGTGGCACCAAAAAAGCGAGTGAACGACTGTTGGCAATTTACCTTTGTACGACAAACTAATTTTCTATACTCTTTGTATATAAACAAATTTCAATCACTGCATATAATTTAAGTTTAAATTGAAAGAAAAGTAATTATAGTTTTTTTTTAAATTAAATTTCCAATATTTTGAAAAACCCTTTTATATGTCGAATTTAAGTTGTTAATAAAACTAGCCATTTTTGGCTTTTTTTCGTCGACATTTCAACATTTTTGCTCTAAAAGCGCACGAGCTAGTAACATAAATTGTATTTTTTACTTAAAATATGTAGTCGTAAGCACCGGACGCTTAATCGACCAAAACGTATAATTTTTTATTTCAAAAATGGGGTGAAAATTTAAGATTATTTAGGAAACGAACTTAATGGACTGTAATAATAGTTTTTACTTAGATTCGTATATTTTATTTATTCTTGAGGGGTGGGTGAGTGCACTACAAGTTTAGAATTATCCAACTCTTTGTGTATAGTTTCGTATACAAAATTTGCATTTCAAACTTTGAGCTCTAAGCACTAACTTAACTTGTTAGGTAATTTGCTTATGCATAAGCAGGCAAAACGACATCAGATATACTACAGACAAATCAAAAAGACAGAGGAACAGACGAACAGACAAATGAGCACACAGGTAGACAGACATGCATACAAGTAGATTATGGGCCCAGACGTAGATTGTGGGCGATTATTTCGATTCACCCTCTTGATACAATCGATTAGGAGCACAAACGCACTCATGCAGTGCGCTTTTAAAAATGACATTCGTTTTCTTTTTTTTCAAGACGTGATAAATAGAGCTTAGTTTATTTTCTATCGTATATAAGCAACAAAACTATAGTCTCGTACGAGGATATTATGTAGAAAACAATGAAAAATTAATGAAGTGTAAGAAAACTATCGAAACGATAATTCTTTTTGAAATAAAAAAAGACCTCTCAACGCCCATTTTGCTTTAACAAACACCAAGTTTTTCGTAAAAAATAAAAAAAAGGAGCATAGTCGGTATGAGACTCGTTTACGTTACGTAATTAGGGCTCCGTTGCACGGATGGTCCAGTTTAGGTAGGACTCGAGTCACCTTTTTAACTTTTCAGATTGTTCGTAACGTAATCGTGCTTTTAAGACACTTTAATGATAGGTGAGCTAAAGTAGAGCCTTACTAAAAGAAGATCAACCAGTAAAAAAGACTAAAAGGTGCAACAAAAAAGTTTGGGCATTATTAAGGGTCGCTTTATGTCAAATAATTGATTTGAAATTAAAAAAATTGTCGTTAATATCTCGAAAAATCTGAACATTTGAGTTTTCATTATTATTTATAATTTCTAATCACTAGTATTTTGATTCAATTGGCTAATTATCTCATTCATCGACATTCATTTACGTTAGGTGTTAGGTAATGTAATTCATTACCGCACTGAGTGGTACAATCCATTATCGCACTGAGTGGTGTAATCCATTACTGCACTGAGTGTTGTAATGGACTCATTACGTAACCAATTTTTATTTACTAACCGATTGCCACATTTTCTGTAGGTTACGTTTACATAATAATTTGACTTGCCACAACCTCTTCCTCTTGATTGTTGCACCTAATAGAGCAACGAAAACAAGGAGTATTAATCAGGCTCAAGATCTTTGCTTACGCAAAGGGGTTACGTCGGGTTAGTCATCGACGTATAAAACTGGAAGTAGAGTGTCTCCATGTGTGCGTCTCATAGATTGTTTAATTACTCCTACTAATTCGGTACAGTGGCGCTCTTGGCGAAGCCATACGCGATCTTCCATTCAATTGGCTGCTGCAGACTCTCCACCGGAGAAGCTGTGGACTAGCCTATCTGCGGTTGTACTTTAAATAGTAACGGGAAGACGAGAGGTCTGGTAGGAAATACTTCGGTGCAATCGTAGTAGTCATGCTTTAAATGATTTTTGATTAGGCACGTGGGGACCACCAGTGCATTTATAGGCTTTCCACAATCTACCTAATCCCTGGTGCAGGCGCAGGCCCCGCTGTGACAGGATGAAGGCTGGAGGCGAGCGGGCCCTCTATTCTAGCACTCTGAAAACCATCATGATAAACTTGGTCTGTAATAGGTCGTAACGAATGATCCGGAAGCGATTAAGCGGTTGCTGGTAGAAAGATGAGGAATTTCCTGATCCAAAACTTCACTCTAATGCTGGTACTGCGGGCAGAAGTTTTAAGGCTTTTGGTGAGGTTAGATTCGCAGTGGCTTACGGCTTAACTAGGGAGTGGTGACCCCTCTCATCCTGCTCTCTATAACTTTGATAATATACTAATAGTGGGTGCAAGGGGGAAGCAGGAGAGGAGTGCAGGAGGGTCCTAGACCCACTCAAACGTTCACAACAGAAATTGTTTTCACAGGGAGGATTATTCTAGTTGATATTTTACCTCATGAGTCACTAGGACGACCTTAAGCAAAGGTGAGATTTTATTTAGGTCAAAATTTTGACCAACCAGCGAGTGCCGAAGTGACCTACGGCGAAGACGGTATTACACGTCCCATCAACCGCCTGTTTAACACTAACGCTGCTAGAAACGAACGTGCTCTTTGACAGATCAGATTTTAGAAGTACAAACGAGGTGAGGTGAGAGTAGGTTATTGTTGCTCCCCTTCCCAAGTCTCTTTTCGTGCCAATCTAAAGGGCGAGAAGAAACTAAGCAAACATGTTTGAACAACTGTTGGACAATTATTAGAGGTACAGGTTCTAGGCCTAATGTGCCGTGGTCGAAAGATTCTATTTGTGATACCTGACGTTTTTCCCTCTACTGCGGTAGGCATTTTCAAAGGGAAATTGGGCGAATCCTGTGCGGTAGCGGTTGAAGTACGCGTACCGGTGGATCAGGAGCGACTGAACGGCCAATTAGCCCTAGAAGCTCTACCTCTAACAGCTGATGACGATCTGTTTTAGTGTATTCGCTCTTGAGGAAGTACTTCAAAGGAAGTGTGGCACAACAGTGCGCCAACAGCATCGTCAGTGTGTACGCTAAGTACTCCAGAGACTTGGTACCTACTGACCGAACACAGAGCAACTAGGTGGGTCAATGTTTCACAACAATTTGTCAACTTATAGCCCAGTGGTGTTCGCCATAAAGCTTTTCCATAAAGCGACGCCCCTATTAAAAATTACCCAAATTTAATTAATTTTTGGGGTTGCGTCTTCAATCTAATATCTTTGAGGAAAAGCTATTTTCGTCGTAGTCACAACGTCATCAAATACAAACTAAATTCTCCAGTTTATAGAGAAATGTTTCCTAAATACCTCATTACCATCAAATTAATACAACCCTATTTCAATACCGTCATCGTTTTAAACTCTCCTATTTAATTTTAATTGCCTCGATGAAAAGGGACTCGACTCGGCCGCTCGAGCCCTTCTTGAAACGCACAGTTCAACCAACTCCATTGAAAAATGTTGAAAAGTTAATTAAGTAAGAGTTAACGAAGGCGATGTGGATACTGGATACAACAGGTGCTTTTGTCCTAATTAATGGGGAGAGAGCAATTTGAAGTAATGTGGTGAAATTGCGCCATTTTCTTAATTGTGGATTGTGGTTGTACCTACTAATATAATAGACTTTTTTTTTCTCCGTTCAAACGTAACGCGATTTTAATTGATTATGTTTGACAGCTAATTAGTCGAAGTGTTAATCTTCGGTCTCCGATACTTCCTTCCGTAATCGGGTGCCAAGTCAAACCAAATTTTGGTGCAGAAATTGTTTGTTTAACTTGAGTTTTCATTAATTTGTTTATTGAGCCTTTGATGCTCGATAATGTGAGTTTAGTGTGATGAGTTTGTAGACTCAATGGCGAATGTCCAAAGGTTGGTAAATACTTATACTACCGAAGGTATACAAATTTATAATTTCTTTACTAATGAAACTGAATAAAAAATAAATTGTGAGTATTAACTACCCTGTACCTATATCAAACAATTATTTAACAGCAGTTTATACAAAATTAATTCAGCTTAATTCGCTATAAGTACTACGATCGCCTCGATATTCGATATTTATCAAAGCTGGATAACATTAACAGCGATGCTCGTTTTATTTGGAACGTGAAATGTAAATATCGCCGTATAAAAATTATCCTCTAGTAATCCATGTAATAGGTTGTGTAATATAAATACGGCTCTTTTTTACTTTTCTGCGTTTTATTGCTTCGAGTACCTATATAGGTACGCGAATTTAACCCCCGAGCTGTATGAGGCCGAATCACTCAAATCTTTATCGATCTTCTACTTTTGAAATTCATTATTGATTTTAGTATTTTAGCTAACTACACTTGTAAATTATTATCAGGTGGGTATACTTCAAATAACGGCCGCACGAGTATATCTCTGATTAGCAGAGTTAAGTTGCTCGGAGGAATGCACATCACGATTAATCCAAACAATATCCTGATGCATTAATTAAATGCGCCAAAACGAACTTGCTCCAAAAGAGCTTCTACTAGCCAAAATGGTTAGAATTAGAAATACAAGTTAACTCGAATAGGACAATATAATATGGAGCTATTACAATGTCCGTTTTGTTGAAAATCTCTCGGTGCTGTGCACCGAGCCAGAAGGCAGTAAAGCCATCAATAAATATCCGAGACTTAAAGGATAATCGACGAGAGGAGCAGATGAAGTATAATATTAAAAGATAAATAATTACAAAATTTATTACATTACGGCCCACCTGTAAAACCCACTCCGGGTTGAAAGTGTTAAGTGTTAACAACAAACTGCACTCGTTTAGAAACAAATTTCGTAGTTACTTTCAAAATTTAATTAATTTATAGCCTGGCAAAGATAAAATAATTTGCCTCCTCGGTACTTGGCACAGTCGTCTAATTTAATATCATTTTCTTCGTTTAAAATGTAAAACGTTTTAATTTGCTTAAAAATTAAATGAAAAGCTTTAGCTTTAATTCTTATTAGAGAGTGGAGAAAAAGATTATGTAAAAAGTAAATATTTAAGAGTAGAATTAAACAATCTGTTTGAGCTTAAACTGAAAATTTCGTTTTAAAACGACAGGCATGTTGTTTCGTGTCACAAGAAGATACAACTTGAAAGTCCTCACTCGGCCTCCCACGATTCGTTTCCATTGTTTGCACGGTAGCAATTTTTTATTATACGTCCTTTTCGAAACGTCTAATTTCTAAGCGTCTCGCCAGACATTGTTTTAGCTTTGAAAGTCTCCCGAGACTTTCGAACCGTTTCTTGGAGAGCTGAGAGTTGTCTTAATAACTAGACACTTTCGAGTGCGTTTTTAACACGAAACGTTTACAAACTTGCGTTGAAGTCTGATGAAGTGAATTTATTTTTACTAAAGTTACTGTTGCCTGTTATTTTGTTTTTTCTAGTACTTTAAGGCACTGTGACGGCTCATAAAGTTTTTAAGAATTTCCCTTCTTCTTCAAATTCTTTTCAGAACTTAAGACTGTCCCCAAAAAGGTTCTTTGAGCTTAGAAAGGTTTTATTGTAAAAAATGTATAGTCAGCACTTGCAAACTTCCAAAGTCCAGTGAGGTCTGTAACTCCGTTAAACACTAATTTTCCCTGAAAAGCCCGCAGGATCCATTTTAAGTGCATTTCCAATGCTTAGGTTAGGTTTCTACTAAAAAAAGGCTCTTTGTGCATTATTTTACAACCAGAACTTGTGGACTTCCTGAGCCCGGCGATAAGTGCAATAAAACCGTTATTTCACTTAAAACCCGAGGATATTAACCGAAACTTGGGAACTTCTTGATCTCATCGATATCTGTAACTTTGTTAAACATTAACTTTTACTGGAAGGCCCGCAGGGCCCATTTTAAGAGAACTTTCTATGTCCAATGGATGGGTTTGTACTAAAAAAGTCTCTTTAAAAATCGTGAATTTTTTCTACCATCACTTTGTATTTAAAAGCACCGGAACGAGCCATTGATACTAAAATTTATAGCACTGCAGTGTATACTACTTGTAGCGTAATGTATCAAATAAAAGAGCGTTCTTCCAAGTATATGGCAACATTTAGTTTATGTTACATAAAATATGAACATATTACAATAATTAACTACAAGCGTAACTATGCAAACATAAATTTTAAAAATATAACCACTAACCGCGTATGATTCTAGCAAATTTAACAAAACAAGAGAATGGCTGCAGTGGATTTTGGGAAAATTTATATAGACAGTCTGTCGCCTATATGCAACCCTTAAAGGTGCAAAGATATAGACTACATTATTATTCGTTGCATATTTCTAAAACTCCAAAAATTTAAAAGCACAGGTTTGCTGCAGCTCCCAGGCCCGATTAGAATGCAGCATATTGTATTGTGTGTTGCCTATAGCATTAGGCGTATAATAGGCATTACTGAAGAAAGCTGTGTGGTTAAGTTCAAGATCATGGAGATTACATTTATTTCTTAAATACAACAAGAGACAGGTGCTAGAACATGGTCAAAAAGACAGTTTAAAACAAATCTTTTGCATAAATTCCGAAGAACGAATGCGTGTGTGGTAGAAAAACGTTTAGGTGCTACCTAAACAATTTCAATTACAAACTTTGGTCTTGGTAGTAAATTTGCCTCAAAATAATAAGCTAAAAGTTCTTTCAAATGAAACGAAATAATAAAATGAATTAATTACGGCAAGGATTTGGATTTTTCGAGTTGATACATATACGGGTAGGTCTCCTTGTTAGTGTCGGTGTATACAATTTCCATTGTAATGAGGGCTATTATACTTAATACAGCATATTAATCAAGTGTGTGATAAATTTAAGTCGTATTCATGTTGATATTACAACAATGCAAGGTATAAATTTCAAAAGAGTGCTATCGTGTCACATACAGTGGATGTTATCGTCCACAATGGATATTTAAAGTCATTTTATCTCAAGAACTGTTCGTTTGATAAACGTAATCCAATTAACCTCTTTGTAATATTTGAGTCTTACAAAGAATGTTTGATTTAAAATGGAAATTTGTACCAAAGTCTGTTTGTCTCCCTATCTCTCTGTACTTCTGTATCTCTTCAGTGTGTCTATTTCTCTTATCCCGGGTCTCTCGGATTCCCTGTCTCTATCTCACAATTATTCTGTTTCTTGGCTGTCTGTATCTTTGTGTTTTGGTCTCTTGTGGTATCTCTATACTTTTCTGCCTTTTTGCGTATCTTCTTCTCTATCTCTATGCCTCCCTGCCTCTATGCACTTGACGCATAAGGTACTCCAAGTTTCATAGGCTCGGCACTAGCTTCAAATTTGTCCCTAGTTGAATTTTCTCACTGTGTCGATGCTCGTGAAGCTTTCGAATTAATCGTGCCGAGCGTGCTTAGCTTGTTCTAGCGAGCTTCACAAACAAAATTTTCACGTAGTTAAAAATTAAAATTGGTAGAAATTTTCATAATATATTACAAAAGAGCAACGGCCGTAACTTCCTTGTTTTACTGATAATTGATGAATGTGGTTATTTATACGTTACGTAATTGAGTAAACGTTACACGAAATAATTAATCGCGATGTGCTCGAGTTTGATTTAGAGCGACGTGAAAAATGAATTGTAATGTGTAACGTAACCATTAGAAGTTATAATGACGTCATACAGGGGGCGAAAGAAGAGTGCGTATTCAATTTCATCAAATTAGTACCTTTCAAAGCTTTTTTATCCATCGGAAGATTTATGGCTTACTGAAATTTACCTATTCCTTTAAAAACCTCACATTTACTGTTAAAACTTGACAGGTGCTTTTAGCCAACTTTCTTCGGCAATAAGTAAGAAAGTTTGGCAAGTATAGCTGTGCTAAGACATAGGCTTCGTTAAAAAATTTTTTAAGTAATCAGCATAAGAGGCTTCTTTCCAACAGAACCAACTAAAGTCGCTCTGAGATGAAAATACGAGTATTTGAAAAAACTATAAGAGAGACAAGGTAGAGCTCTTTGGCCTTTCACAAGACAGTTTTGCAACTTAAAGCTATTTTACACAGAATACGAATGTTGATGAAGTTACAAAAGGTCAAATGACGACTCGATAGGCTGTTGAACTTAAAATAGTTCCTAAAGTGGCTTTTGTGAAAGCTGTGCGAGGCCTAGGAAGTTAAAGGATAACATTAGCAACATGCACAACTTACATTCTCACATTTTAGTAATCACTAGATCCTTTAAGAGCGCGTAGGAGAGCCCTCTTTCTACTAAAGTGGATGAAATACTGCTGATGCGTACAACTAGCACCCTCTCACTAATTGCACCTATAAGTTGTTTGTTGTACGTAGTAGAGGCCTTAATTCAAATATTTCAAAGAGTTGACTTCAAAAAGACATCAAACGCATTGAAAGCTCGGAAGCAACACCTATCTTTCGTGATGTGAGTATTGAGTATTTTAAATCTATCCGAAAACTGATAAAGATCCGTTTACGCTATAAAAGTGGCATATAATCAAGTACGTGTTGCCTGAAAAGCATATAGGAGTCTTTAAAGTTTTTAAAACTTTCGATGACTCTTGAATACTCTACACAACTACACATATATTTGTGTCGTTTGTCTGTTGAGCATAAAACTCGAAATCCTTGCATTATGAAAATATTTACAACCAAATCCAATCTTAGCTATTTTTCTTTGCATTTACATTCTTTTCATAAAGTTAATGTTATGGCTATACTGTATTCAAATACTTCTACTAACAAAAGAGCGAAATTTGAATAAAAATTTTAACAAACATAAATTGTTTTTTTATACAAGTTGCGGTTTGGCATGAATACGGTTTTAAAAGCTTTAAACTTTGGCAAATTGAGTTTTTGCATTTTCTATAACATATGAAGTATTATTTGGAATATTTGCCATTACAAACACAAACAAATGCAAATGCATTTTTAAATATTGCCGCAAGTATAATAGGTACGTCTCTACACATTGCATATCTTTCTTATTTTACAAAAAAAAAGAGATTGCTAGTACGCCACTGCATTTATCATATTTTGGTAGAAAACTAAACTTAAGATTTAAATTTTGACGTTTTTACCAAAGACAAACAACAGGAGCCTTCGCTCGAAAACAAAGTACGCATTAACAAGATCGTATTGACACTGAAACTTTAAAAACAAAAAATATTCTTCAAACAACTGCCAAGGGATAACTATCAAAAGTAAACTTTCTGGTGACAGTCTAATGAGTGATTGTTTATTGAAATAAGTAGGTAAAACTGTCTAAAAGCCTAAGCTAACAAGATCTCAATAGTCCCTCGTACGCGTATTTAGCTAAGGAGCATGTTGAGTTATGGCGCTTACGCCCCTTATTCTAGGGGGGATCGAACACGACCGTCTCGAGCGTGCACACACCGACGTATAATATATCAACCGCGAAGATGTCGCAGTGCATGCACAGCACATTTGTTCGTAGAGCTGTGGCGACAAATTGCGCTTCTGATGGAACTACGCTAAACCGTTAATTGAAATTTTGCTTAGTAGGATAAATAGTATAAAACTACAGGAGCGGAATGATAACTACCTGCGGCACACGCCAACTTGCGGTTTAAATGCAGCTGCTAGAGACGTCAAGTCGTGCTCTTTTCGGTTTATCTATGAAATGGGGGGCACATTATATCGCCGAAATGAACAGAAGGCACATAGCGGAAAGCCGGAAAGTTGACCTATTTGCGAAAAGCTCGACAACTTTTTCTAAAGTTCCAATTTAGCGTTTGTTTCATGCGGGAAAACTACTTTAACACTTTTAGTGACACGTTTTTAGTTTTCTATGGAAATTCGAAACAGTTTCAACTATTGTTGGCTGAGCATTGCACATATTTTTTAATCGCCATACGAGTATACAAATTAAATGAGTTTAGTACGAAAAAACATAAATACCTATCTGAAAGAGTAACCAAAATTTTAACCCATTAACGGGCAAAGCAATAAAAAATTGCAAATTTAATAATTGTTTTTAGTTATGTTTAAAACTCATCTACTAAAACGAATTTTCCGTATAAAAACTGTCAAAATTTAACACCTTTTACAAAAATAATAGTATATTATTCAACGAGCCGGTAATTAGCATAACCGTGAGTTGAATACTGTACTTTATACGCAACCGTAAAATTTTAAGTTGGTAGTACTGAATTTAATTTGCTATTAGCAGTATTTTAGTTAGTTGGCTGTCAACTGGCGTAAAAGTGAGTTAAGAAATTTGACAGGTTATGACACACATTAATTGTCAAAAATGTCATATGTAATTAGTGTAATGTTTAACGGTTCACGCGCAATTTTCTTCCTTTTTGATAAGGTGGTCAATATTATCTAATCTTGCGGTATATAAATATGATAAAGCAACTTTAGAAGGCTTTTTATGCTTTGAACACTGATCATTCTTCTCGGCATCAGGAGCCCCTACTTCTCTACTAAACTTCAACAAGCTCAGCACTAATTGCGAACGAACGTCTAGTTCTGAAATACTGCACTTATTTGTTATTTTATAAATCTTTCAGCTATTTACTGAAACAATGGTCACCACACCACCACCACCACTGCCATTCTCATGAAGGTCCATCTCTTTCCAGTTTTGCTAATTTGTTCAAAAGCGTCTGAATCGTCATCCGTCATTAACATCCAGTTGTACTTTATACGTTTCTATAACATCCGCTTCCAGTTTCCAGCGTTATCATCGATGTCGTCTTCATCGGTAACTGATCTGTTTTTGGTAGTACATAAATAACATCGATGTAGTAATTAGTATTTCTGCAATCAGGATCTTCTTCTGATATATAGGTACATAGATTCGTTGATGGTTGGTGGTATTTTCATCTTATATCCCTTATGAGATACATATAAGGTAGTGTGTGAAATTTACGTATTTTCTAAATGTTTAGCATAAAAAAGTCTTTAATGTTTCAAAATTAGTTAGGCAAAAAAATTATTTCTTGTTGGACGTAGTCGTAATTGGTCAAATTATGCCCATATTGGACAATTTCTTAAGTGTAAAGAAACTATATTATTAGGAAATAAAAATTATTCGCTATTATTATTTATTTAACCTTCGCAGTTCCAAAATAAATTACAATTATAGTTTACCAAAACCGGGTCATCGATGACCCATTTTTTATTTTGTGTTTGCGGATGAAATAAGGACATTTTGGTTTCAATCTAATCTCGCTTATTAGCGATTTTATCAAAAAATGTTACTCTTCGTAAAAGTTTTTGCTTGTTTCAAATCTAATATTCATAGTTTCATTTCTGCAGATTTTTATACAGGGAGTTCTTTTTTAACGTTTTTCTAAAATTATACATTTTTCGATATTTTCCAGCAGTATATTATGTAGTTTAGTATTTTAGGAAAATACACAGAAGGAAATTATATAAAAAAGTTTATCATAGAAGTTATTCAAAAAAATATCGACTTTCGGTCAGTCGTGACCCGGTTTCGGGACTGCGAGGGTTTTAAAAGAAATTATCGTAAAAAAAAGATTAAACTTGGGCCCCTGACTAGCTAAAAAAATTAAATCTAATGGTTACGTTTACGCACTTTTAGCGGTTAATGGATTGATAGCTCCTCGATTTTTACCCATTACTTTGGATAAAAATTTAAATACTGATAATGCTATGAGAACAAATATATGTCAGCACCAATAAATTAAAAAAAACTATGATAATAACGGTTTTTGAGTACTAATTATTTTAGAATTTAAACACTCTTTTGTACCGTTTCAAACCACAAGCTACTAGGAAAGTACCTCAGTGCCCGCATAATGGTAGATTGTATTCAGTATTTGATATTTGTCGCTATCTTAGGAAGAGTTCGAGCTATAAATGGTAAGTTTTTATTATTTATTTAATTCTTAAAATAGTGCCTATAGTGAGCTTGTGCGTAACCTATAGCGTCACTACAAGAAGATCCCACATTACGAATTACGATGACGTGGATTATTCGAACACTCTGTATGTTCACGAAACTACACAACAGAGGAGCGATTTTACAGTTTTTAATTTTTTTGATAAACAGCTACAGACAGTTAGGTGACGGCAGTGAAGCAATGAGAAAAACTTACAATCTTTCACTAAGATAGGTTTGCAGGTCTCACTTCAAACCATAATGAAACGTGAGCCCGTTAAAGTTATGTAGTAGTTCCGAGACTTTTGGGACACACGGTATTATATTTACTTATAAAGGGTGTCCCAAAATTCACGTATGATTTAAATTTTGCACCATTTGTGCTGTAACGTGGCAGCTGACAGTTCAGGGTTATTAAAAGGCTGTGACTAAAATAATAATTTGTGTTCTAAACCCTTATACCATATTATAGCTTAGGTTAGATTAGGTTAGGTTAGGTATGTATAAAATATTTACGAATATTGATGAGGAGAAGAAAACTGCAAGCGCTGCGAAGCGCACCGTGCTCGATTAAAAGTTTTAAACGGTGCGTGCAACATGGGCAGCGCGACTTGGTGCTTGGACTGGTCGGCGACCAATCAACCAATCTGATTAATTTTTATATTATAATCTTTACCAGCTCCGAAGCGCCATAAGAAAACAACTCGCAATAAACCGCCCAAAGAGAAAATTTTCAACTTTGAACACGAATAACGTTTTTCTGGTCATTAGAGCGCTTACTGTGGCATAAATGCATTTGAAGAAAAAATACTAAAGAGTCCAACGACTCAAAAACCATCGAGTTGCATGGGAGAAAACGCGAGATATGGGTCACAACGCATTTTCCAAGATGGTGGCGAAAGGGGTAATTTCACGGATACGCAAAATCAGAGGCTCTATCGAATAAAAAAATAAAAAATGACAGTGCCTAAAACTTTTAGGTCGATTCGTAAATGCACTGGACTATATTATTATATCATAGACCAGCTTACCCTGCTAGGAGGTTTCGAATAATTACCATAGAAGCCATTTCACTTTAACTCTTTATTGGGCCACTATACGTATATATTTAACAAATGTATCCTATTTGATTTCAGACGTATGTACCTTGGCTCTACCTGCAAGTTCCACTACTCCTGTAGTAGGTGTTGTAAAAGATCTACTTACCTTCTTCCCGGAATGTTTAAATAAAAATTTGACCTGCGACAAAACACCCCCAATTTCAAAAAATCAAATTTCGTATTATCTATCAAATCGAAATTTGACTCAAACGTACAATTTACTAAACGAGAACAACTTGAATTTGATGGGTCCCAACAAAAAAACAATAATGTTTTTACCGGCGTATTTATGTAATGTAACTAATGGGGCTACTCAAGCATTAATATCGGGTTATTTACAACGGTACGATTGCAATGTCATCAGTGTCGATTACACACGTTTAACCGTAACTCCCATAGACAAAGCTGCTTGCAACGCTTTCGGAGGGTCCAAAATAATAGCGAGCTTTTTGTGCGAGTTGGCCAGCAAACACGGCTTAAATTTCGATCGACTGCACCTGATTGGATTATCACTAGGTGGACAATACGCTGGTCTGATTGGTGCTTACACCCAAGAGATTTGTAATAGAAAAATTGATAGAATAACTGGGTTGGATCCGGCCGGATGTGCTTATCAAAATTTCGACACATCCAAACGTTTGGATAAAAGTGACGCACATTTTGTGGACGTCATTCACACTAGCATGGGATCTTTTGGTTATTACGGACCTTGCGGTCACGTCGACTTTTTTCCCAATTGTGGAAGTATCCAACCTGGATGTCCGATTATCGACGAAAATTCGATAAAAGCAAATTTACCACCACTACTCGGAAATCTAAGTGAGTAATAATTTAAGGAAAAAGCGCAATTTTGATTAATATTTGTGCCATTGCAGTTTTGTGTCCTCATTTGAGATCGCTTTACTATTTTTTGGAAAGTTTGAATCGTCCAAATCCACCCTTCAGATCGACTAGTTGCGAATTGTGCGGTGCGGCAAATTCTAGCGGATTATTATGCCAACCCGACACGTCTAATCAAAAATATGCCAATATGGGCGAAGACTGCCCACGTAATCCAGGGGCATCAAGATTTTATGTAAAGACGAATTTGTTTTATCCATACGCTAAAGGATAATATTTGTAAGCCATTCAGTCTAAATAAAAGAAAATGAGTCCCGTATTTATATAAAGTGTGTCCTAAAATTCACGCAAAAAGTGGTTTTGATCACAAATACATCAGGTGGCTGAATTTTGTCGATACAGCGCTCAATTTTCTCCTCCAGCGAGTGGGTGGCCGTGGGCTTGTTAGCATAAACTTTAAACTTCAAAAAATCCCCCCAAAAAGGCCAATTGCGTTAAATCGCATGATCTGGACGGCTAATTCTGATCACCATAATATGCCATTACACGACCAAGAAATGATTCTGCCGTACTAGAATTGTTTCTCGGTTTGCTTGGCATGTGGCACCATCTTGTTAAAACCACATGTTGTGGTTTCAACCACCATATCTTGCAATGTAGGCACAAAAAAATGGATTCTCATGTCGCGATAGCGAGCACCGTTAACTGTTATTGCCTTACCAGCCGCATTTTCGAAGAAGAATGGTCCGATGATGTGTCTCAAACCCAAAATCCGTACCAAACAGTGACACGTTGGTATAGGTATAATACGAGTAATTTACATTTCTAATTTGTGCATGTAAATCCGAGCTATACATGTACATTTGTACATACGACCCAACAATAATTGTAATCCTCCCGTCGCGATGCATGCCTTTGGTGATAGAAATCTTAAATTTTATTAAAAATTTAGGGTATGCATCAATTCGGTGTACTCTAAACGGAAATTTTGTTATGCTAAATAACTCCTGCCATAAATAATAAATCTGCACAAAGATACTTGAAGCACAAAATTTAAAACACAAATCCCGTAAGAGCAAAAATGCAAATTTTCCAAGAAATATTCGATTTTTCCTCCATTCTTGCATGTTTCCATCGAAAATAAGTCGCAAATCTCTCATTTTTACGGTCGTTGTACCCCTAAATTAAATTGATAACAGCTCGCGGATGAAAGTCCGACTTGTTAATTCCACTTTCTTAAAAAGAAAATCTCAATTTATCGCGGAAAAGTTTCAAAATTATTATCTGCAAATATAAAGTGCAGAGTAAAGCAATCAATTGAAGTTTTATCCAACTCCAATAAGATATTACTTAAATCAAATTCGACTTGTGTTTTTAGCCATTTCAATTTAAAATTTCCACCAAAACAAATTTTGCTCGACTCGTATTCTTTTGTTTTGACCTTTTTCGGAGATTTTTTCCATCATTCGATTTCCGTGTAAGTTACGTTTCAATTACTGCAGTAATCGTATTTGTTGTAATACTAAATTTATGTTGAGCTCACATACGCAAAATTTTGATCAAATTTGAATTTAATAAAAGTACAAAATCAAGCTTTCATACTGGGCGAGTGTGAATTAAAAGCCAATTTGGTCTCAATCGAGCTGCGTAAAAATGAGAAAAGACGGTGAGGCCGCCTTGTACAAGAGTTACTGGTCATGGAACGGTCTAAATCATAAAAATATTTTGTAATATACAGGGTGATTCTTTTTAGAGACACTTATTTTTGCTAAATGGCATCCCCGCTTTTGTACGTCTGTTCGTTTATGTTTTAGCGCAAAATTGATATTCATCAAAAAAGAGCCACAAAACCGACATTTTCACCCAAAATGACGAAACTTTTTTTTCTGCAGAGTTTTTTCTACTTTTTACGGAAGGTGGTGAAAGGGTCGAATGTATGAAAGTCGAGGACGGCTTGTACTGGAAATTTAGTAGGATGTGTGCCACGACCGATACGAAAACAAACCGCAACATTCCGGTAACATCGAAATGAGGGGTAGAGCGTATATGAGGGAAGATAACAATACATAATCGTTACCATTAACACGGTGAATTAATTAAACCATACAATAGAACTTTTTTAACAAGTTTAAACCACCTTTTTGGCGAAACTACTAATCAAAAAATTGATATTGAGTATGTATGTACTGCATAGAGTTTTGGGTTATTCATGGATTCATGATAAATAAGCAATACGCCCTATACTTCTTCGTAACGAGATTCGTAGTGCTGTTTGTGAGTTGTAAGCAAAGCAGATAAAAGATTCGAGCTAAGCGTAATCAGGAGAAGCTCAAAAGCAGAATTCTCTTTTTACACGTTTCCAATTCACTTATTTCTTTACTCATATTGACGAGATGTGTTTGTTTATTCCTTTACTATTCGAAAATGTTTGAATTAGGAAGTTATAGACGGGATAAGAAGCCTTATATCAGATGAAAGGAACTTCAATTAATTTTCTTGAGTACCAATCTATGGTCGGTTAAATTTAATTTAGTACCATGTTTGATGTAGGTATTTACTTAAATTCTTTTAATGGGCCAATGCCTTTACCAGGCGTCTCGGGACCCACTTCTAAAAATGTAGACCCCGCGCCTGTAATAAATAACCCAAGTAGTTAGAAGTTTGAGTCTACAAAGCTATTTAACTACGTTTCCTGTGTTTTTCGTACATTTTTAATTCAGCCGGCGCCAACCACAAAGTTCGAGCGTAACTGGAATCAAAAGCATCACTTTGGCGCGCGCATTTGAGATGAACGGCTCTCACATCTAAACTATTACCATTAGAATAGAGGAAAATCTTTCTGTCGTGTGAATGTTCTATAGAAATGTTGAGTCGCCTTTGATCATTAGTATATTTTTTGTACGCTTTCGAAACTAATGTTGAATAATATAGAAACATATTTGAAGATTGCCTGGACTGTATCGCACTTTTAAGACTTTTCTACTACATTGGGAAATAGTTTTACGATGCTTCATTAGTGCTTTTCCCTTATACGCGTTCTTTAATATAGTTCAAAGTGATATTTCATCTCCTTGCAATAAAAAACAATCTTCTAAGAGAACACTCTAAAAGTAAATAAATCTGTTTGTTAGTTGCTCTTGAAAACAATACCATTATTTTTTTAAATTAAGAAAGAACGACCGAACCACACTTTTTAGTTCTTCGTTTCTAATTTAATTACTTTTTAAACTTCAAACAAAACATAAACTAAAAGTTTTTCACAAAATTCTAAAAACTTTCGGGATACTCAATCAAATCAAACTTTAGAAGTTAGTGGGTGCCTCTACTTTAAACTTTAAGCAATTAATCTGTAAGGGCTGAAGTAAAAATATAGAAAAATGATCTTACCATCAGCTATGTATAACTTGGTATAACTAAAAATGTCTACCAGTCTAATCAAACACGTAATTTCTGCAACGTAATTTTTTTTCAGTTTTAGCAAAGAAGTTAGGAAATGAATTGCGATTCATTTTCTAGCTTAACAGGCAGTTATTTCAAAAATTAGTAAAAACAAAAGTTGTAGACAATCCTATTGCCAACATTGTTTGTTTGAAATATTTTTAGATAAAACGAACGGTGTTCAAGATAAATGGGCTAAAATGGATTCCGTGTTCCTATTTTGCAGTATACAAAAGGAGTTGGAATTTTCTGGCTCAACAGGAAGTTTATGGCAAAAATTTACAAAAACAAAAGTTGTAGAAAATTTTATTGCCAACATAGTTTGCATAAAACATTTTTAAACAAAATGAATGGTGTTCAAGAAAAATTTGCCAAAATGGATTGCGAGTTCCTATTTTGCAGTACACAAAAAGAGTTGGAATTTTCTGACTTAACAGGCAGTTATATCAAAAGTTGCTAAAAGCAAAAGTTTTAGACAATTTTATTGCCAACATTGTATGCTTGAAACATTTTTGGATGAAATGAACGGTGTTCAAGATAAATATGCCAAAATCGATTCCGAGTTCCTATTTTGCACTATACAAAAGGAGTTGGAATTTTCTGGCTTAACAGGCAGTTATGGCAAAAATTGACACAAACAAAAGTTTTAGATAATTCTATTGCCATTATATCTTGTTTAAAATATTTTTAGATAGAGTGGATAGGACGATTTCTATTTTAGTACTAATCCCAACTGCTTCGCAAATTAGAAAAAAATTTCTACGATTACCTTTTACTACCCGACTAACCGATTACTACGATTAGTAATTTCACCAGATTACAGTGGGTTGCCCTTTTCTCGAAAACGACGATAGGGTAATTTAACCTTCATTGCGTCTCTCGGTGAGCGACAAGTGCTCATTTAATTGAGTATTCAACAAACCTTTCCCTATTAATCAAATTAAGCTGCATTGTTTGGACGTACTCGATACTGACGCAAAACGTGGAAACGAAACCTAATTCTAAAGCCTAAATTTAGACATTTTTTCATATGTGTTTAAATGCAATGCACCAGAGAAATTGAGTTATTCAATTTAACGAAACTGTTATACGAGATCTCTTTGTTGCGGGCATAAAAAGAAGAAATCATTGAAATGTAATAAGTGACATTTTTGGGGCTACTATACGAAATTGATTTTTAAACGAATCGCTATAGTTTTGTGATACGTATCACGCCAATACACAATATAAAAGACGAGAAACTAAAATGTAATATAAATAACTACATCGAGGGAAAATTTCTAGAAAATAAAATTTTTCTTTTAATTTCCGCTTTCTCGATACCTATACTGAAAAAAGGAATAAGTTTGTCCTACTTTTAGCTTTCTTTCCAGTGGCAGAAACGTCTAATTTAAACAAAGCTCCTTTTATGATAACGTAACTTTTCTTTTAAGTTGTCGAGTTAAAAGCAAAAACTCAATTGTTACAATTTTTAAACCTTTTAGTATAAATAGGGACGGTAAACGGGATAAAATGCGAATCTTTTGAGTAAACATAAAATTTGTCTTCTTTTATGGCGCGTCTACACCACGACACTTCTCGATCTAAAATCAAAATTTATTATCTTTTATTCATTTAGGACTTCTCCATTATAACTTTGACCAATAAGTTAATTAAATTTACACTGAAACTATTACCACCACTTTAGACTTATGGTCAAACGCTTTGAACAATTTGCAAGTCCTGTAATTTCGTTTCAGCTTTGTCCCAGCTGTTGGGCAATGGCTATCGAGAGGTCACTTTTGCGGGCTTTAACCGCACCCCGTGACCCCGTAACGCGCACACAGTAAACACAAAATTTACCTTACAAACAAAAACTTACCCAATAAAAATATTTGCAGAGATGCGAACAAGATGATCTTAAAAGTTGGTGTCATTTTTATCTTCACTAAACTTATGTATTATTTATTACGCACTTTGGTCTTTTGTAAACATCCTATTTTACATACAATTTGAAAAGTTTTGCACTAATAAACTTTCGAGAGGTTTCCAGTTGCTGCCATACTACTTCTATTTGCATTTGTATACAAACACATTCAATATTATGTCTAATTTATTATCAATTTTATACCGAGGCTACACAGAAAATAAATAATCAAAGGGAGAGATTCTATAAATTAGACTCAATAATATATGTTTTCCGTTTGTTTACCGTTGTAAAAATCCCCAGGTGGAGTTTCTGAAAACCTTTTTTTGGTAAATTGCCAGACGTTTACTATTTAATCGCTCGTAAAAAAAACCACAAGTAGCTGTACACAATAAAATCACTAGCCCTACTGTGAAACAGCTACAAGCCTAGAGCTTCTGAATGAAATGACACTTGGCTACTTAAGGCTAGAGCAATTAATATTGGCGAGAGGCTTCCAAAAGAAAGTGATTGGAAATTTGCGTGTTAATAGAAGTGTCGGTGACACTCTGGAAAAGCACCCCTTAAAATTAAGAGCGCTCGAATGATACTCAACTGGTCTACTTTAATGGAAGTAGCTCTTTTAACTGTTAACCGGGTGTTAACTAAAACACTCGCACTCAAGTGATTGACACTGCACCCAAGTGATTGGGACATCAAGCACTCGTGAGGTTGTCAAAACTTTAATTTTTAGACCTCGTGTTGCTGCTTCTACAGAAGATGGAGAATTAGCAGGAGGTCAGAAAGATAACGAACCTTCCTAACACATTTAAAGTAGAAACCCAGCTTTTGTGAAACCGAGCGAGTCTGCCTGGATTATGCTTATCTCTTATCAGGAACCTTGTTCAAAGAGACAAGTTTGGGACGAGTCAAAAACACGACCGAGATGCACAAAGAGCCGTCTTTGTGACCTACGATAACAATTAACAAGACAAAAATGTAATTGTTTCAAACAAGCAGAGGGTCAGTTCAGTATTAAACGTTAAATTTCTAAAGTAGTTGTGCCAAATGATTCTTAAAAAAATTTAAATAAACTGAAGGCTAATAGACGAGTTAAGAATTTATGAACAATCGAATCGGTTGCTTAATTTGGTTTTTAAATTCAGCCAGTTTAGTTTTTTAAATTAGGTCACGACTTTGTTGAAGTTTTAAGGTAAGATCAAAAACAGACCCTCTCTATAATATAAGTAAAGGGTCCAGCAGAATGATGAACTACTATAGCAAATGCGAATAATTCTTCAAATTTCTGAAGTGAAAACGGACCGAAGTGGAAACTCGCCGGTTACGATTACAAAAGAAATTATTCGCTAAGAAATTCGAGAGCTTTAAAAAAGGGTCTTTCAAAAGTGCGTTGGGCTTAGTTTTAGCACACTGAGCAGCGTTAAAAGCTGTTCATTTTTGAAAAAAAACAATTAGCAAGGAACGAGCGTTGTTCATTTGAGAACAGTTCCATAGGTACCTACCAGAAATTTGATTTTTGTATTAAACTACGACCTAACGAATGACAAATATTCGTTTGCTAGAAGTGTAATTTAAAAATTTGGAATTTTGTACTATTTTTCTTATACTGAGCGTACCGCTAAATGTCTATAGACCCGAAATAAACTTTTAAAAAGATTTCGGAAAAGTCGCATCAAGTTGATGTACCTACAGCTAGTTCTTATTGGTATCCGAAGTGCTTAATCTGGGCCTGAAAGGCCCGAATGGACTCTAATCTTAACTTTTCTAACGTTTCTCCTATTGGAAAGCTTCTAAATTTCTACAAGTAAAAATGTGTTACTCCTGGTCTACGAGCTATTTAATTCTTCAATCAAAATGAAAATGTTCTTAGAAAAAAATTTTCTTTACTTTACGTTTCTACGATTACCATTCAAAAATTATTCAAATTTGAGTATCATTCTGCCGGATCTTGTAATAAAAGACAAAAACATTCAACTTCAAAACTTATCATTTGATTAAACTTCTTCGTTTTTCAGTTCGCAAATTTCTGAAAAAGTTAGAGCTGCGTCTAGACTAATCACCAACGAAATAAAATTATTAAAAGTGAAGATGTGTTTTCTAAAGAAAAACTATTCTAATTCAGACCTTGAACAATGGAATTGTGTTATGAAAATTCCAATACGAACAAAACACTTTTACAAACAACGAAAAACTTTTCTATTCGAGTTTAACCAAATTTGCGTTTTCTTCTTTCGAAAAGAAAATTTTCGTATTTTTTTTAATTGTTGCCAAACTCGAAAACGTACATTTTCTCACGAAATTTGAATACTAACTAATTTCGACACATGTTAATTTCAATTAACACATTCACACATGTATAAGTTTTATTACCCTCCATTTCGAAAAAAACGTCCTTTTGCGATTTTATTGACTCGCAAATGTTTAATTACTAATAAACAATTTTTCAATGTCACTTAAGTTGTAAAATAATTAAAAAAATATAAAAAGAGCGTGTTTTTCGTCTAATGTTGCGTTTTAGTCGAGAAGGCGACTTCTTTGTGTTTTGGCGTCGCGACGCGTACTGAACTTCACACGCTGCCGGAATCTTGCACGAAAAAAAGTCGTTTTATCCAGAGTGCGCGCATTTAATGATACACACGCACACACGTCGTTGCTTGTTCATCTTGTCGTAAAAGTTGATGTTTAACGCATATTGATATGATTTTAATGAAAATGTTTAAGTACTCGGGATTTTTCTATAAAGCTTTCATTTTAAATGGAAATTCCAGAAAAAATTTATTTATTAAAATGTTTTGATGAACTTTCGCAAAATTTGTTATTATGTTGTCAGGGGGCTTAAGGTACTTGAAGCTGTTCGGCATGATTGATGATCATTGGACACGGATACGCACAGCATAAGGTCTTCCTTCTATCAAAAACCATTTTCAACAACGAAAAACCACCTGTACTGTCTAATAATACTTTTATGAGATAAGGTAGGCGTTGCAAACATAGTCGTAAGAAGGTCTTTTTAATGATTTACAATCTTCAAGAATTTTTTTTGCTTACTACGCCAGGCTAAAATACCCAACAGGGTTTTCTAGTAGGTAGCACTCGACACATTTTAGGTTCATTCTTTTTTGAATATCCACTGATGGTTCCGGATTACTGGAGCTCTGGATAGACTAGCACAGTACCGCTAAAGCTGGATTGAGATGGCAAGAAATCATTTTTCGAGGGTCCCATTATCGGTCTCACGACTCTTTAGAAAAGATGGTCCACCCGCGCAAGGTATGATTAACTGGGGTATTGCTGAAATATAACGAGATTTGCCTGGCGCTCCGAGAAAGGCTTTTAAGATGGTACCTACTACATCTACTTAGCCCTGGCAATTCAGGCAAGACCATGGGCTCCATCTGGTATGATATCGTCATGTTTCATGACCATACGTAAGCCCATCATTTAAATCATGAGGTTGTTGCACTTGCATTCCTGATTTTTTAGCTTTCTTTTGCCATTTTGTTGGCCTTTGAATAAATTCATTCGTTTATTCGTTCTGCAATACGTAGTATAAATCGTGTAAGTCTTAACATCTTATTCGCGTGTAGCGCAAACGCGCCGGAACAGTTAATTTGCCGTCAAATGGTGCGCGTCTTATTAAAACGGGATTTTTTCTAAGCCTTTCTACTGATTTTTCACTATTTCACACCGTAAGTTTTATTTGTTTGATGACGGAATTCTAAGGGGTATGGCGTCATCGATAATTTTTTTTAATTACGCGCATTTTAGAAGGTTGCGGATTTGGAAAAGACGTATTTTTTTTATTACGGCAGTAACTTGTTAAGTATTAGGGTTACTCTAAAATATTTCAGTAAAACAACTGCTGGGTATAATACGGGCCACTACTGTTTTAGCTTTTTATTTATTCAAACAATTTAACTCTCCCCCTCCTACTTCCACGCATGGTGTATAAATACTATTCTGATTTTTGTAGCTTTTGTGATCCTAGAATAAAAAGCCAGAGCGAAGCACTGTACAATTAGCTAAGCTATACAAATCGCAAATAGGAAAGGTTGGGGTCCTTAAAGCTTAAGGTATCCTCAATTCTGACGTTTTCGGAGCACAACACCAGCACAGCCTGGCCAGCTTCGCTGGCTAGTCTACAAACTAACGAAACACATAAATATAATTTACTTTTATCTTTGAGGAGGTCCTTTTGGCTTAAAGTATCCTCAATCCTAACATTTTTAGAGTGCAACACCAGTACAGCCTGGCCAGCTTCGCTGGCTAGTCTACACACTCACGTAACATAAATATAATATACTTTTATCCTTGAGGAGGTCTTTATGGCTTAAGGTATCCTCAATCCTGACGTTTTTAGAACGCAACACCAGTATAGTCTGGGCAGCTTCGCTTAAGGATACATTAAATCCTGACGTTTTCTGAGCGCAACACCAGTACGGCCTGGCCAGCTTCGCTGGCTAGTCTACAAACTAACGAAACACATAAATTTGATATACTTTTATCCTTGAGAAAGCCCTTAAGGCTTAAGGTATCCTCAATCCTGACGTTTTTAGAGCGCAACACCAGTACGACCTGGCCAGCTTCGCTGGCTAGTCTACAAACTAACGAAACACATAAATATAGTATAATTTCATTCTTGAAGAGAGTGTATACAAATCCTCAAATATAAGGCAGTAGAGGGTAGCGCGTATTTTCCGAAATAATCCATACTGCACTGTCTCGCCTGAAAGAGGCCGTATCCAAAATTTGAATTGATTAGCTAAGCTGTTCCCCAACTTTAGACTAAAATGATAAATCGTTTTGTTTCTTACATCTTAAATATGAAAATTCTCTTCTTGAGATTCGAAAAAGCTTTAGTTCGTAGCATGTGCTCGTAAAAACTTCTAACCCTGCTTGTTACACTCCAATATCGCTTTTAAGTCAGGTGCAAGAATACGAACTTTTTAAAAGGTGATACTTGTTTGCTTTTTAACTGTAACTGACACTGAGTGTATAAGACGTGTTCCAATTTATAACGTTCGGCAAACGTCATTTTTATTGCAGTTTCGATCGGTGGTTAAAGATCACCCCTAGTAACGACTGCAAACGTTATAAATTTCGTTCTTGTGGTAGCTATAAAGTCGAAGATAAGAGGGTCTAGGTCTGTTTTACCCTCCCATTGTAACACTCTTACTTATGAGACAGTTAGTTCGTTTCTAGCACTAATTAGGGAAAATTTAATACCAAACGTGTCCATTTTGAGACTTTTTGTTGGTACACATCAATTTAAACACCAAAAAGTACTGTCTGGTAGTCTATTAGTCTTTCAGTGTGTCGCTAAGCCCACGCGGGTGATTTAGATAATATACACATTTGGTGTGAACATTCACGGCTACACGAAAACGGAACCGCAAGACGTTGGCCAAATTAGAGTTGGTGTAGGTGTTTTAGGGAGGAAGTTAACGATTCAGAATAGAAAAATACAGATGTGAAGGAGATCGTTAGTCATGAATTAGTACCACTGAGTTCTCGCTTCTCTTTATTCTATAATTAATCAACGAAACAGGGCATACTTTTGATCAAATTTGCTCATCTGTTGTAATAAAAATATAGACACGGTTTCTGAATATTTAAATATGTTATCTACGGCATTATAAAAGATTAGATTGTCATCACACAGAATGTCATATAAACACAAAGTGCAATTCAACACGTAGAATGTAGAGAGCAACGGCGTGACGAGTAGCTTGTGGCTGCACATTCAAAATGAAGTGCGCTTTTTAAATTTTGATTTGTTTTACAATTTTGGTTCCTTTTGGAACCGCTGATGTAATTGATAATTTGTATTCAAAAGTAAGTACACAAGTACTTACCAGTACAAGTAGGACTCGGATTTTTAAGCATTTTGATTTTTGAAATTTTTTTAATTGTTCGTTCACTTATCAAGAATTTGCCATTGCCTTCTTAAAAGTAAATAAAATGTTTATATCCGGTCTTTGTTATTACTAGAATTGTCACATTTTTCTAAATTGTCGATTTTTATTGTACCAGCGAGTTATTTTAGGGTCGCCACTGCGTCCAATATGCATTAAAGGTCAACGCGATCCAGCGCTTAACCTAAACCGTTCGTCTAGCGTAAAAAGCCTAAGAGACATAACTTGTAGAAAATTTAGTGCACTTTGTTTTTGTATAGCAACACTTTTCGTGTTGTGCGTAGTTTTTGAGTTATAAGCGATAAACTAAAAAACAGGTTTTTTGGCCAATTTTGGAATTTTAGTTCAACTTTAACGCGCTCTAGCGCCTAACCTAAACCGCTTGTCGAATGTAAAAAAACTAAGAGACATAATTTATAGAAAATTGAATGTACTTTATTTTCATATAGAAACACTTTTCTCGAAAAGTGCGTCGTTTTTGAGTTATAAGTAAAAAACGAAAAAATTCAGTTATTTTGGACAATTTCGGAACTTTTGTTTTGTTGTTTATGTGTTGTAGCGCCTAAATCGTTAAATGAAAAAATGTAACATACACAATTTGTAGATAATTTGTAATTTGTACCTACATAATTTTGTTCGAAAAGTTTCGAGACGAGACAAGCCTTTTTTTGTTAGTCTCGCTCTTCTCGTACTCTTAACGGTCCCGTTTAGTATTTTTGACGGCCCGTCCTTAACAAGGCCCTTTTCTCTGTCGGTCACTCTAAAAACAACGAACAAGTTGCCCGTATATCTTTATTTGTAATCGAGGGAGTGAGCTTTTCTCAATTTTACAAAAAAGTCTCCAATTAGCGAGCAATAAATCAAGTTTCCAAACCTACACATTAAGATTAAGAACAATTAAGTAACATTCCTTTAATTTATTATAAAGTTTTTACTTTATCGTTAATCATTGCTATACCTAAGCTGTCCAAAAATGCTTAATCTATTAAATTATTATACAACAAGAGGTTTTAGATAAGATGTAATTAATTATAGTACATCTTGAAGGAAATTCGCATTTTGTTGCCCGTTGCTACAAAGGTAACACGTTCTGAACGTACATAAATAATTAAGTGCTTAATTTGTTTTATATTGGGCACCTAGAGAACAGAATGGACACTTTAGTCGGCAAATTCGTTAATTTTTTACTAAAATCCTTTCAGTACGTCATTTAATTTGTACTAAACTAATAGAAAATACAATTTTTCCCACAATTTCAATATTTGATATTCATGCCGTTGCCATTTCGGCCCCACGTTGGGCGCCAAATATTGGGTTTCACGTCGGGCGCCAACTTGCGGCTTTGAGATCGATTATGCCTCAATAGTTCAACAGCATGGAAGGTGGCGTGTGATTCACCCAATTAAATATTATCTCAATTACCATCGTCCATTAACGTTCTATTGCTCTTCCACTAACCATCCAGCTTTAAACACGATACATTTGCTGAGTCCTTTTACACTCTCCATATTTGTTTTTCTTTTTGACTTTGTAGAAAAAAGACTTGATCTTCACGTGGTTTCGCACTGAACATATTCTTTCAACTCTAGCCGTATTCAGTAGAGCTTGAGCATTATTTTAAACACTCTGAGCGAACCTAGTGCTTGCCACTAGTCGGTGGTGCTTGAGCCTTACTTTACGCTCACTTAGTAATTTCGTATAAAACCTTTGAGAAATTAAACATTAACGATTTTCTCAAATTATTAAGGCACCGCCAGTATTTTGTACTACATAATTATTTTAATTTAAACTATTATACGCTCTCTGCTTACATAAGGTATTGAGTTCCACTTCATATTTCATATCTCATATTATTAACAATAATTAATTTGCATTTAAATACGGAATTTCCTTCAAACTTTTTGTTAAATTAAATTAATGTCACTTTACGTATCTATTTTGCATTCAAAACTACTTCTATTAGCGCAAAATTGACGTAGCTTCGAGTAAGTGCCTTTAGTGTATTAGTAAATTTGTACCAATTAAAAAGCATCAATTACTTAAAAGTTGAACGAGCGGCGGCCACCATTCAGAGAGGGTCTACACACCACGTAACGCTTTTAGAAGAGTCCCTCGGCACTTTTTCCAAAAGCTTTACCAACTCGAAAAGCGGCTGGTCGCTAGAGGTAGTCTCAGAAACAACATGTAGCTTTTGGAAGGAATGCGGGTTGATATCTATATCTACGTAGCATGATAGGGGCTATTACTAGCCCCTTCAAAGCTTCTTTTAAACCTCACCTAACTCTTAATACGTGTAGTCGCTAAGAGAACCCATAAATACTAACGAGACGCTTGTAGATGCTATTAGTGGGAGGATCTAAATCATTTAGGGGGGGGGAGCAAGCTTCCTGTACTACTTAAACCACTTAATCGGGTCCATTGTACTTCCTCCAAGCGGCCTCCTCATGCCCATCAGATCTCGAGCCATCCGACCATGTCGAGCCAGCAGTCCCCCAACACGGATCTTCTAAACGACTTTAGAACTGGACACCTGGACAGTGACAAAGCGGTAGCTTCTTAAAGCACTCCTCGATGATTTTGGTGTGTCTGTAAATTCCATATCTGAGGGATCATAGTCCCTATCCCCGCTGGGGAGGGAGGGTATGTGATTCTCTTGTATAGTCTCTTTTAAAGCTTTCTGTAACTCCAACTTGTAAGGTACTCAAGTCAAACACCAGCTACTCTCTTTGTCTCTTTTAGACTCTTTTCCACACTGCAGGCTAGGTGGCGACAGTCGCGCCAGTACCTCAGTGCGCCAGAATCTCTTATCAATTTTGGTGGAATTGTAAGGATTGGCTCGCTTTATAGAAGACTCGAGTATCGATGTTTCACCTTGTGTACAGCTCTAAAACGTTCCAACCGATATCTTAATTCGATTTGAAACTTTACAGAACTCTTCGGAACAAGAATTTTTAATTTTCACCATAAAATATCATTTCGTTAATCACTTTCATTTTAAATTAGAAACTGCATCGGATAACTATAATTAGAGTTTAATAAACTCCTCAAGTTTTGCTTTTTCTCATCGTATAGAATTTTATTTTTAAATTACTACACCTGGTGCAACTCACAACTTATCACTGCCCAAGACAATTTGGTGGGAAAGTTTTGTACTTACCAAGTCCTTCGTGAAATTAAAATTGTTAAACATTAGTATTAGTCAGTTTTGTAGGTCAATGAGATTTATTGCTCTCGTGGGCGTATGTGGATATATGAAATTTGTTGCTAAATAAAGGATTTTTGATAATTCATATGTGGGGAAAAGCAACAAATTTTAACTTTGTTATAAATTCTTGCCAACGAACTATTATGATAACTTGATAACGCGTAACTACTAGTGACTGTAAAATGATAAATTTGTAAATTGCTTCAGGAGGAAACTCCATATATTTTGTTTTAAGCAAAGAACCCTAACTGACTGCAGAAACTTTGTTCTTTTGTTACCTATTGCTAGCCATAGGTAAGTAATTAAAAATTACTCGACCACCTCTCGAAACATTCTAATTTTCGTGCAGGATCTCCTCTCCATGCACGACAAAAAATTCACCAAAAACCCCCCGCAACTTCTTCTAAAAGCGCACATTTCACTTTATGATTGAAGAGGACCTTTTAATCTCGTTAATGAGTAAAGTGAGTTTATATATGATTTAAAAATTGCAGACGCGATTTTATAAAATTAGACAATCTCGGGGCTTGAAATAAAACTTTTATCTGAAGATCCCGAGACCAGACGCCCGAAATCGAATTCAACTTTCTGGACACGACGTAGTGCTCCTTTTACCTCGATCTCGTGTGTTTTTGAATTTTTGGTATCAGAGAAATTTTTTGTTTCGTATAATATATGTATAAAGTCAAAAATCTTTTTTGCTTTACAGATTACAACGAGACACGAAGGCCTTAAAACTTAGTTCGACGTTCTTCATACACGATGCCGGTAAGCCATCTATTCTAATTTCCTTAACTGTGCAAACACAGAGTAAAAACTGAAAAATTTAAAAGTCAAATTTTAACCCAACTTTTTTAAAATTTTAATAAATCTCACAGAACTTGAATCCTTTCTCATACATTCATAATGTATACTTTTAAATAAAGGGATCCCATATTTCTTTTTAGGAGAAGCATCTAATCAATTCCAAAGTTTATTCCCTAGTCAATTTTCTTAAATTGCGATATTTACATTTTAGTTTATAATTAACATTGTACGCGACTGGTCTGTTCTAATCAAATCAATTTTATCAACGACAGTATTCTAATGAATATGACGACTCTCGATGTCTCGAATTCAAATTTAAATTAAAGTCATTTAATATTTAGATTCATAAAGTAACGATTAACCTGAAACAGCTTGGGTTGAAGTAAAAGTTAATTCGAGAAAGTGACTTTCGTTAAAACCTTATACGTGGATTTGTAGGGGCGAGAGAGCGCCTCCAGTAACAATATAGGTGAGGCGAGGGTAAGCCCCTCCTAGTTTTTGGTGACAATTTTACTCTAATTCGTAGTTTCTGGACATGTTCCTTGCACTTAGGACAGACGGCTCTTTGTATGTCTAGTATTAGTTCCAAATAAGCAGAGCTCGGGGTAGACTGTGCCAGAAGCTCAGAGAGTCTCACAAGCTATGCATCTGCATAAAATATGTTGGAAAGGTTTGTCCTCTTCTCCGCAGCCTCTGTATGTTGAGTGCAGAGTCCAGTCTGACTTAAGCGCCTATTTGACTAAAGAGACACATCGCTGTTCTCAGATGTGTCCTGCTCAGACAGTAGAATTTTGCTCTTTTTGAAATATGACTTCATTATAAAGAACCTCGCTTGTCTGAGACTCTGTCTGTATGTCTCAACGCTTCTTGTATCTCTTTAGTAGCTATTCAGCAAAGTTTCTGTTAGTGAAGCTGTAGGAAGTCCATAGACAAGGTTGGGCGTCTTCGAAGATGCTTTAAGAGTCTCTCATAGCTCGTTTATATTCCTGAATGGCTGGTTCAGTCAGTTCAGTAGAAAACCAATTCAGTGTCACGGAGTTGTAAACGGAAAGAGCCCGCGGCTTTGCCAACATTCGAGAATTAACCTAGAGGTCTTCTTGAAGTTCACAAGACCTGCCAAAGCAGCCTGTCAGTCCGTAAAAATTACAAATTTGTACCACCTATTATGGAACTTGGCACAGGTGGAGATTTCTCAAAACAGAGCGTCTAGTCTGAGTACCTCTCACTAGTGGGGAAGTTCAGGGGCCCCGTAGTACCCCACAATATCTTTTGTTTATCTGAAATAATAAATTTTTTGATACACTATCAAATGCTACTAAAATTACCTACCTTAAAGTTAATTGTCACATATCTTTAGTGAACAGATAATAAGATAAGATAAGGCCTTTGTAAATATTTCAAGATCAAAGCGGATTCCCATCCCACAAAGTAATAAGTTGAAAATTACGCCAATAATGCCCTTAAAAACGCACTCTTTCATTCCTGCTATTCTTCAAAATCGAACTTTTTTTTTTCGTATCCCATTAATTACATTGAAAGCTTTTTTTGTAATTTCACAAAGTGTATTCGAGTTCAAATTTAAATTAATGTCTTTGATAAAATAAAACTGGACAAATTGGTACGCGAACTCGAATTAGTGACAAATTTATAGTAACCAAAAATTTTTTATTAATAAACAGTAATTATATAAATTAATTGGGACATTATTCATCAAACAATGCCGGTTGATTTTATTTGAAAGACTCAATCATTTTTAAATTCCATGTCCAGACAATGAGTCGAGTTATAAATCGGCTTTGACGTTACCACGTAAAGATTGGAAGAGTTGCAGTGCAATGGACACGCCAACGAGAAAGTATCTGTTTCATATTTTGGCGATCAATAGTACATACAAGGTGGATATTTAACATCTAGAGTGTCTTCTTTCACTTTTTATTGAGGCATCGACCGACTAACATCAAACTTTTTACCACGCGCATTTGGACGCCTCTGGCGTCTAAACTAATAACATTGGAACAGAATCGTTCAAATGGTTTTTGTAGAAAATTTCCCGTTCTATAAAAACGTTTCTATTTAATTTTGCCGTATTTAGCTTATTTTTCAATATACAAGGGGTTTAAGGTTGAAAAAGCGATGATATTAATTAAACATTTTGTTATGTTCCCACATTTTTTCAACGAACAGAGGGGGCTCTGGCAATTAATTGAAATTAACTAAAATTATCAATTTTTCTACACAAGTAAATAAAATAATAACTAGTCGAATATTTACGCTATAATTAACTTTTGTTTCGAACTTTTTTAAAAATGAAGGCGATAACAAACATTTATAATTAGGCAAACGTGAACAATTACCTAAATTAGATAGGTAATTAATTAATTAGAAAAAAGAATTTGTTCAAAGTGGAAGTTAAGAATTAAATTCCTGTTAGTTTAACCTAAAAATATATAGCGTTAAAAAAAAATAATTAGACAAATTTATTTAACAAACATTAACAGAAGCAAAATGTACTTTTTGTGTGAAAAGTCTTCTACAAGGACGAAATTTGAAGATTTTAAATAAATTCATTTTATACCTACGACGTTTATGCTAAATTTTGCAAACTTGCGGTAGAACTATTAAGAAAGTTTGCCTTTCCTCATTCTACAATTCAAAGGGATTTCAAAGTTTAATTTAACTTTCTTCTATTAACGTTTATCTTTTGTCGATATCTCCATCGTCATATTTGTAAATGAGATTCAAGTTTTTGGAAGTAAAGTACACGAGAGTACACCTACACCACTTTCGAATTTCTATTTGTCGTTTAACATTGTGTTTTTACGCCCACAACAGTAAAAACTAAAATTACATCGAGAGAGCGTCTCTACCATTCCTAACCGCTAAGCCTTCTCGATACACTTTTACTTTAATCGCTCGATGCTCGCTACAGAGACTATGATCTTCTAAGCTACAATTTTAAATAACTTTAAAGGCTATTAATTTAAGTGTGTCGAGTTTGATATATCCTCTTAAAGACTATTAAATATATATTATACAGGGCCGGGTTTGTTAATACGAAACGTGTCGTGCATGTATAACTAACTTTAAACAAGATCTCCTTACGTAAACTTTGGCAAATTTTGCCATAAAAATAAGTGGACTTAAGAAAAGTTTTCTCAATGAACGTCATAGTTTCGATTCAGAATAATTTTGCCTTTTGTTAGTATTTGTTTAACAAGAAGGCTCAATTCTCATTGTTGGAAGTTTTCGCGATTTGAATTAAACAATGGAAGAATTAATTATTTTTACAAAAGAATCTTCCCAAAAGGACTTAAAATTTTATAAGACAAACAACCCATTTTTGAAACGCACAATTCTTTATTTGTTGTATACGGGGTGGCCTTAATAAAGAGCGCTATACGAATAACAGGCGGACGGATAAAAAATAAATAAGTTAACACTAACAAGTAATTAATTTTCCATTTTCAGAACTAAGAATGTGGTAATTAATGGCATCGCAAATTCGACCTAATTCGCTTATTGTTCAAATTCTACAGAATAGGGTAGTACGTAAGGTGCGCTGATCTTACTCTAAATCGTTTTAATCTCGCGCATTGTCTTGAAACTTTGAAATTAATAGGTAGTGATGGACAAAATTAAATAAGTTTAACGTAGATCTGGGCAATTTTAACCTTTTTCAAATTTTAAAAAATTCGGGGATTCCCAACTCGATACCTCCACGAAGTGGACCGGCTGGCCCGTGCTATAATAATTCAAAAAATTACGTTTTTTTCTTGGATAACGCATGAAAGGAATGGGGATAACAAACTGCCATAATAACGTTTAATTGTAAAGTTAGTTGCATTTTAATATTTTGGCAGTAAGTACTAATTATTACTTGTATGTTGTTGGTATGTTGGTTGTAATTATATTTTACACCGACTTGAATGGTAAATTAAGATTAGTTAATATATTGACGTAGGTACATATCCCAATTTAAAAAATGACTTGTACTTGATAAACGTTTACTATATAAATTGTATGTAATTATACTGGGTGTCCATGATAAGCTTTCCGAGAACTCCTGCAGTATTACAGGGTGAGAGATGTTAGCCCTCGCTGCGCTCGGGCAGTCAACACTCACTTTAGTCTAAAATCGGTGTAGGTATGTAACTAAAAAAACTACTTATGACTGGTCACTAGTACGTCAAGTACTTACAGGTCAGTACATCTCGAGTCCCTAAATGTATTTAAGGACCTTAAACAAGCCATACGACAGAGTACGTTGAATTATTGTTGCGTGCACTAGTCTAGGGGCAGTGTGAATGAGAACAGCCAAGAGAATAGCACGTGCTAAAAAAAATGTGCAAGGACTTGTCTCAATCCTAAGAGAGATGGCAGAACACCCGGTACTTAGTATGAGGTCTGATAGAATAACCAGAGCATATACCATCGAAAATACCTACGGAATAGAATTCCGACAAGGGAAGAATGGGAATGCAAGGCAGTCAAAATGAATAGCCTTGTTTTCTACACAGACGGCTCTAAAAGCTCAAAAGGCACAGGAGCTGGAATTAACGAGAACGGCAACTTGAGGCAAGGGGAGCACGCAACCGTCTTCCAAACAGAAATTTACGCTATTTGAACATGTGAGCAAGTACTGTTAGATCAAGGTTATCACAACCAAAGAATCTTTGTAGCATCTGACAGTCAAGCAGCCCTTACGGCGCTGAACGTCTGTGAGGTGGAGCCCGGACTAGTAACGGACTGCATCCACAGACTGAACGAGCTAGGAGAGAAAAATTTTGTTAACCTGGTGTGGTACGAGGAAGCGGGCGGACTGGCTAAAGAAAACAGCAAAATTCGACCCATCGGACCAGAACCAGCCTTCGGCATTTCGTATGAAATGGCAAAGAGAGAAATACAGTCACTCCTAGCGAAATAGCATACTAAGCACTGGAGGTAGAGACTTCCGGACAGGGCCTTTCTAAAGTCCTACTGGAGAAACCCTCTGACAAAAGAACCCACTCTCTACTCAGAATAGTTAGAGATAAGCTACGACTAACAACGGCTCTGATAAAGAGACGTTGCGAGCTTAAAAAACATCACCTGTATACGATGGGACTAGAAGAAGACCCACTGTGCACAGGATGTGCAGAGGTAAAGGAAACTCAAATTCATCTCCTATTACACTGCGAGACTTTCGCAAGAAGTCGTCACAGCATACTCGAAAAGGAGAAAACGCTCGAAAGAGAATTGCCCAAGCTATCAATAAAGAAAATTCTAAACTTTATCAAAAGCATAGAACGCACATAAAAGAATGGCTGTACTCTATTTTTCAAATGTTAAGATAGAAGTTTGTGAGTGTGGCCTAGTACGCCGTAATAGTCTAACTTCTCCAGTAGAATCTCGTGACTAACAGTATAGGAAGTCACTGACTTACGCGAAATTCATATTTTGAACGGTTTGAGAGATATTAAAAAATGAAAACTGTCTTCAATTAACCACTTTCCAAGGACTGTGCCTCTTTTAGGAGACACTTTAGAAAAAGAACATTACAATAAGCTCTTGGTCATAAGTCATATATTGACTTATTTTTCTACATTCACTAAAACGTTGAATACACGTTTTAGAATCACCTTGTATAAATATAATACTGTATGATATTATTATCGCACACAACTAATTAGACGTTTTAATTGTATATTCTTTAATGTTAGGTTTGTTTTTTATGTCACGCTTAATTTATTAACAACCGTTTAATCGTATTATTGCATTTTCAATGATAAACTAGTACGCACTGAAGAACTTACTTAAAAATCATTTGTTAGAGCCATAATAAATTATTTCAGCATTTAAAAACATTGTTTTGTATCGTGTATAAACTTCAAGTCAAGTAAACTAAAGTTTAGATGATAATGTTCACTTTTACTCCATATTTGATACTTTTTGTCACAATTTTGGGAAGAGCTCGAGCGCTTAATGGTAAATTTTTATTTTATCTATCGTGCGCGTAGCTTATTATACAGGGTGCTTCCTAGGTAGCCGAGAAATTTACACCAGGTATTTTAGAAGTGATTCTGAACAAAAAAGTTAATACGCACTTTAGGTCAATTTATTTCCGTTTTTAAAATACTTGCCTCGATACTTTCGATATTTTCAATAACTCGAATCATTACCATAAGAGCTATTTGACTTGAGCTCTTTGCTGAGCCACACTATACATAAATTCAATAAATGTATCTTGTTTGATTGCAGATGACCTCGACATATTTAATCCTGTTCATTACTTTGGTCCTGGAGGTCTTATAGAAGATGTAGTTACCTTGATACCGGAGTGTTATACACCGCACTTTAGCTGCGACAATACACCCCCAGTTTCAAAAAATGAAATTTCTTATTTTCTATCAAATCGAAATTTAACTCAAAAGTACAATTTACTAAACGAGAGCAATTTGAATTTGATGCGACCCAATACAAAAACAATGATGTTTATACCTGCGTACTTGTCTAATATGAGTACTACCGTTGGTCAACAATTAGTATCGGGTTATTTACAACGGTACGATTGCAATGTCATCAGTGTTGATTACACGTCCCTAGTCATGACTACAGAAAACAGGGCTATTTGCAACTCTTTCGGAGGGTCCAAAATAATAGCGAGCTTTTTGTGTGAATTGGCCAGTCAGCACGGTTTAGATTTCGATCAACTGCACCTCATTGGATTTTCGCTAGGTGGACAAGTCGTTGGTCTGATTGGTAGTTACACTCAAGAGATTTGCAATAAGAAAGTTGATAGAATAACTGGGTTGGATCCGGCCGGATGTGCTTATCAACATTTCGACACATCCAAACGCTTGGATAAAAGTGACGCCAATTTCGTGGACGTCATTCACACTAACATGGGATTTCTTGGTTATTACGGGGCTTGCGGCCACGTCGACTTCTTTCCCAATTGCGGAAGTATCCAACCTTGTACGGGCTTCGATAAAGATATGATAAAGATACTACCCCTCGTCAATATTGGTGAGTAAAAATTTAAGGAACGAAAAATTTAAATTTTATTAATTTTTTTCTCATTTACAGTTATTTGCCACCATTTTCGATCTATTTACTACTTTATAGAAAGTTTGAGTCTTCCAAACCCACCTTTCAGGTCGACTAGTTGCAAAACGTGCGGTGCAGCAAATATTAGCGGATTATTATGCCGACCCGACACGTCTAATAAAAAATATGCCAATATGGGCGAAGATTGTCCACGTAATCCAGGCGCATCCAGATTTTATTTAAAGACAAACGTATTCTATCCTTATGCACAAGGATAATAAGACGTATTAATAATTACAATAAAGCAATACCAACCAATGACGTTATCAATTGTCAGTCGTTGAAGAGAAACAGTCTCTGAAATAGTACTATTCCTGTTATTATTGCGTTCAGCATGTTCTCTAATTGTTTAAATAGTTTCAATAAAGCATTCTTATTACTAAATGGTGTCCAGTACTTATTGACTAATTTGTACTTTACGAAATTCGGTAGAATTCGCCCTGGACCATGATGTAGGTACTATAGAGTCTTCCAATACACACGAAATGTTTATAAAATGAAACAAAACAAAATCGCAGATACAACTACAATTTTTATTTTATTTTCAAGCACAAACGATTAAATTATGTTCTGCATTACCCACCCTGTACAAATGGCCAATTCAGATTTGTTTTATCAGAGTAAAATCGATCAGCTTAATTTTTAAGAACTCTAATTTCGTAGATGCATGCTTCGATATTTAATTTTTAGTCGTGCATAACGCCTGTTGAATCCCCAGTCGAGTAGGGGTGAGTTGAGTGCGACTCCACACACGACCCGATTGATGATAGTCCTCTTGAAATAGCAAAAAGTTTTGTATCTCCAATTAATACCCTGCACCTCGACGTCCTCGGTGGCGATCGACCGAGTCAACTACCCTTTATTGAAAAGTCTGCAGACAGACAAACTTTCAAAGATTCGGAGGTTCCCAGATTGGTGAAAAATTCGTCTGCTGAAGATCGCTACGAAGTAAACCGACTGGCCTCTGCAATTGATGTCAAAAATTACTTTTGCTCGTGGATAACGCACGAAATGAATAGAAAACAATTTTAAATTATAACTACTGTCGTGATAAGATAAAGCAACTACATATAGTTGCTGAAACCTCTTAACCATATTAAGATTCGAGATTCAAGATTACAGTCGTCTAAGAACGGCATTCTCTCCTCTCCTGAGTTCTTCTTGGTCTCTTATAGAAACTGATAGTGTATCTCGACTGTCCACCTTTACTTTGTATACCTCACTTTTTCAGCAGCCCCACCAACAAAACTCTAATAATGGTATGAGGGTTACGTGTAGAATTTACGCTCTTTGAGTTTAGTGCGTTCCTCGTCATTCATCACCCTGTATAAATGGACTGTAAGAAATTATTATCGCACACAATTATAATTAGACGTTTTAATTGTATATTCGTTGAATAACAACATTCGTGTCTTCTATCATTTAGCAACTACCTAGAACAACATATTTAATTATAAATGCATTATCAATGCAATTGATGCAATGTTATCACTTATCAATGATAACAACTGACACATTTACTTAAAAGGCTGTCGGTTTTTCGAATTTTAATTATTCTTACATTTAAACATTGTTTTGTAACGTTACAAGCGACAAGGAAAGTAAAGATGATTCCATTTTTGATAGCTCTCGCTATCATTGCAAGACTTCGAGCGATTAATGGTAAATTTTTATTTGATCTAGTAATTCTTAAAATAGTGTGCGTATGCGTAGCCTATATTGTCATTATAAAATTAATATCTCACATTATAATGTCGTCGACTGAGGACTAGAAATAATGATAGTAGATAACGTTAACAAAAAATACGAAAAAATGGCTTGTAGAGTCAACCTGCAAGTCAGGTGGGAGTCAGTGACGGCTCGATTAAATGCTCCTTTTGAGAAGAATGAAAAAACTTACCAACCTGCACTAAGGTCCATTTTTAGGTCTTACAGATTTCCCTCAAATCCTAATGATATGTTTGCACCCATTAAGGTTGATGCACCTGGCGTTCTTTTTTTAATTATTTTGATCACCGAGCTAAAAACAAAAAAAGATTGGAAACGTCAACTACTGCTAACTATCAAGCATCTTGGAAGACGGTCGATTGTGCTGTCAAAGAAGCTTTGTGATTTTGCAACAAACCACGATATAACATCCTCAACCAACTTCTCTAAATCGTCCCACACTTCACTAACCTACCAATTTTTCAGCGAGCGATAGGAATGGCTTTATAAAAGCGATCAGCCTGGGCCAGGTACACGTCACTGTTGATGTTGTACTGCATTTGGCCATTTTAGTCCGGGATTCGCCACCCCTGACGCTCATTATTGTCATTTCACCGGTAGCACTGGCTGTTTGAGACGAGCTCACAGTGAATAATTCCACTCAGATGCCACAAGACACCACATAGCCTTCTTGGAGTGCACGATCTACGAAATACACTTAGAAGTTTACCCGGCTAATACGTAAGAGAACTGAGAACTCGCGAGAAACGCATCCGGTCAATTTCCACACCTTGCCGAGTTTTCTGAGATGACGAACAATCGTAGACTGATCGATGTTGAAGTTCTCAGCGAGTATCTTGGTGGTGCTACTTTCGTTTTCTACCACAGCCGACAGAAGAGCCCGGTTATCATAACCCGAAGACCGGGTCTAGAATGCTGCTAGAAAAATAGTAATTCGTGTTCTAAATACTTTACTCAAGCTTTACCTACACTGTTGTTTCGAATAACTATTTTTTTGTGTAATTCCAGATCCTGACGGAAGCAGCTTAGCGGTACCTGCTAGTTCCATTACTCCTGGGCAACTTTTAGGAGATGTACTTACCTTTATACCGGAATGTTATTCAAAAAACTTAAACTGCAGCCACCCACCCCCAATTTCCAAAAAGCAAATTTCTTATTATCTATCAAATCGAAACTTAACTCAAAAGTACAATTTACTAAACGAAAACAATTTGAATCTGATGGGTCTCGACAAAAAAACAGTAATGTTCTTACCGGCGTATTTATGTAATGTAACTAATGAGGCTGCCCAAGAATTAGTATCGCGGTATTTGCAACGGTACGACTGCAATGTCATCACTGTTGAGTACACATCTCTAACAACAACTACCATAAACAAAGCTATTTGCGACTCTTTCGGAGGGTCCGAAATAATAGCAAAGTTTTTGTGTAAATTAACGAGATACGGTTTAAATTTCGATCTACTGCACCTAATTGGATTTTCAATTGGTGCACAATACGCTGGTCTGATTGGTGGTTATACTCAACAGATTTGCAATAAGAAAGTTGACAGAATAACTGGGTTGGATCCGGCCGGATGTGCTTATCAAAATTTCGACCCATCTAAACGTTTGGATAAAAGTGACGCAAATTTCGTGGACGTCATTCACACTAGCATGGGCATTCTTGGTTATTACGGGACATGCGGCCACGTTGACTTCTTTCCCAATTGCGGAACTTTCCAACATAGATGTCCGTTTCTCGGCGAAAAATCGGTACTAGCAAATTCGCCAAGTGAGTAAAATATTAAAAAAGAAAAAAACTCCAATTTGTATAATATTTTTGCCATTTTCAGTTGTTTGCGATCATTTTAGATCTATTTACTATTTTTTGGAAAGTGTGAATCAGCCAAATCCACCTTTCAGATCGACTAGTTGCGAAATGTGCGGTGTGGAAAAGTTTAGCGGATTATCTTGCCAGCCCGACACGTTTAATCAAAAATATGCCGATATGGGCGAAGATTGTCCACGTAATCCAGGCGCATCCAGATTTTATTTAAAGACAAACGTATTCTATCCTTATGCTCAAGGATAATAAGATGTCTTAATTACAATAAAGCAATACCAACCAATGACGTTATCAATTTTTTAAAAGTATTTAATGGATTCGGCGTTGACTTTGTGCTAATCAAGATTGACTTTTGTTTAAACTGAATTAGAATAGCCACTTGCACTAATTTTGTCAGTTTGGTTGCTGACAGCTGTTTCGATACACTGTATCATCTTCGGAGCGGGTTTTTAACTGTTTGCGTAAGGGTTGCATCTGGTATTTATATATGTATGTTCAAAGTAACAGTATTTTTCCTTATCTTGGGTTCCGTCAAGACCTTTATTATCGGAGAATTGTTGAGATCAATCTGGTCGTTTAATAATGTGTAGTTATTATTGTTGTGTTTTACGATTTCTATGGTTTCTAGGTAATTTAGTTTGATTCCTTTAGAGGATATATGTAGGATCTCGGGTGTGTGTGTGTGAATGTGTGGTTGTGGTTAAAGATGTGTTCGGCAAAGTTAGAGTCAGATTTTCTGTGTCTATAGCTTTTGTTCAAAGGTTCTGTTGGTTTGACCTATGTATACTGCATTGCAGTCGGGGCAGGAGAGTTTGTAGACTCCTAATTTTTTCATAGAGTCTATTTTGGGTTTTATGTTGGTTATAATAGAGTTGAGGGTGTTGTCGGTTTTGAATGCTACTTTTTTGTTGCTATTTTTGGCGATGAATTTTTCGGATGGAAATTCGATCTAAGTGAAAGCAGTGTATTCTTTTTTGGTATCATCGTGTGTCTGTTGTGCGTAGACCATAACCAAAGTCTTTTTGTTGAGTTTCTTCTTGAGGATGTTACTGATAATGTTGGGACTGTATGCATTATTTTTAGCGATTATGTATACAGTATACAGAACAGGACTCACATAACAAAATATTATATTATCAGAAGCGCACAATATACCCAAGAGGTCGCGGTTCAAGGAACCACTGGGAGGCTCCTCAGAGCAATAACAATAATACACAGTAGCCCGTAAAAGTTAATTTATTTTATTCCCTTACGCTTGCCGATTTAATAACAAAAAACACCGATCCAAGCACCGACCCCTGCAGTACTCCATAGATGACTCAGATGACGTTTGACAAATCATCATTCCACTGCATCATGCTGTGCTCTATTTTTCAAATGTTAAAGAAGTGTGTGAGTGTGGCATAGTACACCGTAGTAGTCTAACTTCTCCAGCAGAATCTCGAGACTAACAGTATAGGAAGTCACTGACTTACGCTAAATTCATATTTTAAACGGTTTGAGAGATATTAAAAAATAAAAACTGTCTTCAATGAACCACTTTCCAAGGACTGTGCCTCACTTAAGAGACACTTTAGAAAAAAAATTACTATAAGCTCTTGGCCATAAGTCATAAATTGACTTATTTCTCTACATTCACTAAAACGTCGAATACACATTTTAGAATCACCTTGTATAAATATTACTGTATGAAATTATTATCGCACACAACTAATTAGACGTTTTAATTGTACCTATATTGTATAGTCTTTAATGTTACGTTTGTTTTTTATGCCACGCATAATTTCTTAACAACCGTTTAATCGTATTAATGCATTTTCAGTGATAAACTAGTACGCACTGAAGAACTTACTTAAAAAACATTTGTTAGAGTCATAATAAATTAGGTATTTCAGCATTTAAAAACATTGTTTTGTATCGTGTTTAAACTTCAAGTAAAGTAAACAAAAGTTATGATGATAATGTTCACTTTTACTCCATATTTGATACTTTTTGTCACAATCTTGGGAAGAATTCGAGCTCTTAACGGTAAATTTTTATTTTATCTATCTATCGTGCGCGTAGCTTATTATACAGGGTGCTTCCTAGGTAGCCGAGAAATTTACAGCGGGTATTTTAGAAGTGATTCTGAACAAAAAAGTTATTACGCACTTTAGGTCAATTTATTTCCGTTTACCATAGGAGCTATTTGACTTAAACTCTTTGCTGGACCACACTATACACGAATTCAATGAATGTATCTTGTTTGATTGCAGATGACCTCGACATATTTAATCCTGTTCATTACTTTGGTCCTGGAGGTCTTATAGAAGATTTAGTTACCTTGATACCGGAGTGTTATACACCGCACTTGAGCTGCGACAACACACCCCCAATTTCTAAAAATCAAATTTCTTATTATCTATCAAATCGAAATTTAACTCAAAAGTTCACTTTACTAAACGACAGCAATTTGAATTTGATGCGACCCAATACAAAAACAATGATGTTTATACCTGGGTACTTGGCTAATATGAGTACTACCATTGGTCAACGATTAGTATCGGGTTATTTACAACGCTACGATTGCAATGTCATCAGTGTCGATTACACATCCTTAGTCGTCACTACACAAAACAAGGCTATTTGCAACTCTTTCGGAGGGTTCAAAATAATAGCGAGCTTTTTGTGTGAATTGGCCAGTCAGCACGGTTTAGATTTCGATCAACTGCACCTCATTGGATTTTCGCTAGGTGGACAAGTCGTTGGTCTGATTGGTAGTTACACTCAAGAGATTTGCAATAACAAAGTTAATAGAATAACCGGGTTGGATCCGGCCGGATGTGCTTATCAACATTTCGACACATCCAAACGCTTGGATAAAAGTGACGCCAATTTTGTGGACGTCATTCACACTAACATGGGATATCTTGGTTATTACGGAGCATGCGGCCACGTCGACTTCTTTCCCAATTGCGGAAGTATTCAACCTTGTACGAGCTTCGATAAAGATATGATAAAGATACTACCACTCGTCAATATTGGTGAGTAAAAATTTAAGAAACGAAAAACTAAAGTTTTATTAATTTTGTTGTCATTTGCAGTTATTTGCCACCATTTTCGATCTATTTACTACTTTATAGAAAGTTTGAGTCTTCCAAATCCACCTTTCAGGTCGACTAGTTGCAAAACGTGCGGTGCAGCAAATTTTAGCCGATTATTATGCCGACCCGACACGTCTAATAAAAAATATGCCGATATGGGTGAAGATTGTCCACGTAATCCAGGCGCATCCAGATTTTATTTAAAGACAAACGTATTCTATCCTTATGCTCAAGGATAATACGACGTATTAATTACAATAAAGCAATACCAACCAATGACGTTATCAATTGTCAGTCGTTGAAGAGAAACATTCTCTGAAATGGTACTATTTCTGTTATTATTGCCTAAATGACGTTCAGCATGTTCTCTAATTGTTTATAGTTTCAATAAAGCACCCTTATTACTAAATGATGTACAGTACTTATTGACTAATTTTTACTTTACTAAATTTGGTAGAATTCACCCTGGACCACGATGTACTACAGGGTCTTCCAATACAAACGAAATGTTTATAAAGCACAAACGATTAAATTATGTTCTGCATTACCCACCCTGTTTAAATGGCCACCTAAGATTCGTTTATCAGAGTGAAATCAATCAGCTTAATTTTAAAAGACTCTAATTTCGTTGATGCATGCTTCGATATTTAATTTTTAGCCGTGCATAACGCCTGTTGAATCCCCAGTCGAGTAGGGGCGAATTGAGTGCGACTCCACACACGACCCGATTGATGATAGTCCTCTTAAAATCGCAAAAAGTTTTGTGTCTCCAAATTAATACCCTGCACCTCAACGTCCTCGGTGGCGATCGACCGAGTCAACTACCCTATATATTGGAAAGTCTGTAGACAGAGCCATGTGAGCTGTCTAGTTTGTAAAAGTTTTACGCATATCTGATTCAAGCTTTCAAAGCTTCGGAGGTTCCCAGATTGGTGAAAAGTTCGTTTGCTGAAGATCGCTACAAAGTAAACCGACTGGCCTCTGCAATTGTTGTCAAAAATTACTTTTGCTCGTGGATAACGCACGAAAGGAATAGAAATCAATTTTAAATTATAACTACTGTCGTGATAAGATAAAGTTAGTTGAATTCTACGTATTTTGGAAATCTATAATTACTAATTAGTAGTATGTAGTAGTTGGCTGTAATCATTTTACACCGACTTGAACGGTAAATTAAGATTACCTAGTTAACCTATCCCAATCTTTAAAAAAAAGTGACTTGCACTTAATAAACGATTACTATCATGAATTGTATATAATTAAGCAGGATGTCCCTTATTTATAAGAGCACAGGCTTTGATAGATTCTGCAGTCTTACAGATAAATTTATAACTAAAAAAGCTGTTTATGACTGGTACTAGTCCTTACAGATCAGTGCTTCTAATAGAGTTCCAAAATATCACCCTATGCAGTTGAGAGGAAACAAAAAGCCTAGGAGATCTTCGACCGTGGAAGGCTGACACTCGATATGGCTAAAGCGCGAGCCGTCTAGAACACCCTCTAGTTGCTCTTCTCGGAGACACCTTAGATCTCCGGAACAAGCTGCTCCTTTACAAATCAGTCGTTCTATACATCATGATCTACGCTGCTCCCACATGGGGACCCTAAAACAAGAATCTGCAGACTATCGTAGACGAATCACAGCTCGCGTGCAAGACTGTAACAACCATCAGTATTTCCAGATGATCAGCAGCCAGGAATTTGTCCAAGAAGCTGCCATCAGGCTCCACGAACTCACACAGGACTACGAAAACCCCATCATGTAAAGATTATAGGAATAAAAAGTTAACGAAACTAGACTCAGGAAGAAACCCAAATTGGACTTCGACCTCGATTTTCGTATCAAGACAATTTTGGGTAAACGTCCGCCTCCGGCGAACCAAGTAAGACGTGTATCGTCAGCGACTTAGGTGGCTGCTTACTATGCACACTCGAGTGATTTACTAATTACTCTTGTTTCTATGCTACAGATTCGACCAATGAAGTACGTGCAGGGCCAAGATTTCAGGAACTCCATAACCATATTAAGATTCGAGATTCAAGATTACACTCGTTTAAGAACGGCGCTCGTCTCTCTTCTCAATTCTTTCTGATCCTTTATTTAAGCTGCAAGTGTAACTCGACTCTCGACTGTCCTCTTTTACTTTGTATACCTCACTTTTTTAGCAGCCCCACTAACAAAACTCTAATGGTAAAGATAATAAATCTGCAATGTAAACAGTGGTGAGAAACCCGTATCGTAACCCGATAACTAAGAATTCTAAAAAATATTTGCATTTATTATTTTGATAATATCTTCAATTTTATTATCAAAATATGCTGATATATGCACTATTTAAGAATATATGCTTAAATGTCCAAAAACGATGAAATATGCAATTGTATGCACTATAAAATTTGGACCATCGGACATCACTAGCTGAATTTGTACAGATATTGTTATTTCAACACTTTGCATATCAGCAAACAACATATGCAATTCCATATAATTCTCAGCCCTACAAGCAGGGCCATATTAAACATGGGGCTCAGTGGGGCTCAAGCCCCAGGGCGCTTGTCAAATAGGGGCGCAATTATTTTCGACAGATACTAGCTTAACTAACTGAAATGATTATTGAAATATTGAATGATTTTTCTAAAGCCAAAGTAAGAAAAATGCCAGTAAGTGCCCATTAGGCTACTGAGAATGTAGTCTAGGGGGCCAAGTCAATAAAGGGCGCCAATTGCCAATGAAAATAAAATTATGTCTAATAACAATTTATTTCTACTCATTGCTTTTGGAAAATGCAACGGGACTCAGGCCTAGATTTACCATTGGTCTAACTACGCTAAAGTCTAGAACCCTGGGTCAAAAGGGGCTGCGGAATTCTCCAACAATATTTTGTGTTTATAGTAATTTATATATATATATATATATATATATATATATATATATATATATATATATATATATATATATATAGTAGTTTATAGTAATTTAATTTTCCTACTTTGTTTTTGAGAAATATCTTTTTTGGAGACACTATCAATTGCTACTAAAATTCCTAAACTTCATTTTAAGCCGTTTGACCTTAAACATGACAAAATTTTTGCCTGCGGCTCTATTTCACTCTATTTCCTCTCCAAATAGGAAAAAGAGCATTGGGATTATTATAGCCTTGAGCGCCAAAATCCTGCGCTGAGTTTGTGTATTTATTGGAGCGCTTTACTCTCTCGAGCCCCAGGCGCTGGAAAACCTTAACACGGTCCTGCCTACAAGTCATAAATTGACTTATTGCTCTAAATTCACTTAAACGTCGAATACACATTTTAGAATCACCTTGTATAAATAATACTGTATGATATTATGAAATTATTAACGCACACAACTAATTAGACGTTTTAATTGTACCTATATTGTATAGTCTTTAATGTGACGTTTGTTTCTTATGTCACGGATAATTTATTAACACCCGTTTAATCGCATTATTGCATTTTCAGTGATAAACTAGTACGCACTGTACTTACGCAACTAGTAGGTACTTAATTAAATAGCTGATAAGCTGAGTTATTTATATTGAATTATTTCAGCATTTCAAAGCATTGTTTTTGTATCGTGTATAAACTACAAGTCAAGTAAACTAAAGTTAAGATGATAATGTTCACTTTTACTCCATATTTGATACTTTTTGTCACAATCTTGGGAAGAAGTCAAGCTCTTAATGGTAAATTTTTATTATATCTATCTAATTCTTAAAATAGTATGCGTGTGCGTGCCCGTAGCTTATTATACGCACCCTGTATACGCACCCTGTATAATAAGCTAGGGTAACCGAGAAATTTACACCGGCTATTTTAGAAGTGATTCTGAACAAAAAAGTTAATACGCACTTTAGGTCAATTTCTTTCCGTTTTTGAAATACTGACTTCGATACTTTCGATATTTTCAATACCTCGAATCATTACCATAGAATCTAACCAGAGACATGAAGTGTTATCACACTAACACAGACGAGAGTCAACCTGACTCCTATTCAATTTAATGCTTTTTATACGTTTATTACAAAAAATATTGTGGTTTTTACGGTTTGTATATAAAAACTGAACCAGTAGACAGATTATTTACTTAAGATTTTTTATTAAAACAAGAGGATAAATATGAAAACTGCATTAAAAGATAAAAACGTTCTAATAGCAAGTAAAAATTTAGAAATGACATTTTTAATTTTTTTAATTTTTTTCTTTATTATGGCTCTAAAACTTAGAACTATGACAAATTTAGAGTACAAAAATTGTTAATCAAGCAGAAAAATGCTAATAATTATTTTATAAATACACAATAATATAAATAAACGAGACTCCAGAACGCGGCGGAAACAGTTTGAAATTTAATATCTTCTCAACGAACGCAAAAACAACATTAAAAATACTTTGATAATATAGATAAAGGTTCAATTTAAAGCTACATAAAAGTTTGGTATGCTTAAAACATCGATAACTTAATAAAATTACATTTTATTAACCGAGTGGAGTCAGGATGACTCCCAACTGTGTTTACGGGTTAAACTCTTTGCTGGACCACACTATACATAAATTCAATGGATGTATCTTGTTTGATTGCAGAAAAGAAGGAGATATTTAATCCTGTTAATTACTTTGGTCGTGGAGGTCTTATAGAAGATTTAGTTACTATAGTACCGGAGTGTTATACACCCCACTTGAGCTGCGACAACTCACCCCCAGTTTCTAAAAACACAATTTCTTATTATCTATCAAATCGAAATTTATCTCAAATGCTCACCTTACTAAACGAGAACAATTTGGATTTGATAAGACCCAATACAAAAACAATGGTGTTTATACCTGCGTACTTGTCTAATATAACTACTACCGTGGGTCTAGAATTAATATCCGCTTATTTAAAGCGGTACGATTGCAATGTCATCAGTGTAGAGACAACTCCAGCCTTAACTACCATAAACAAAGCTATTTGCAACGGTTTCGGAGCGTCCGAATTAATAGCAAACTTTTTGTGTGAGTTGGCCAGTCAGTACGGTTTAGATTTCGATCAACTGCACCTCATTGGATTTTCACTTGGTGCACAACACGCTGGTCAGGTTGGTAGGTACACGCAACAGATTTGTAATAAGAAAATTGATAGAATAACTGGGTTGGATCCGGCCGGATGTGCTTATCAAAATTTCGACCCATCTAAACGTCTGGATAAAAGTGACGGCAATTTCGTGGACGTCATTCACACTAGCGTTTTTGGTTTTTACGGACCTTGCGGCCACGTCGACTTCTTTCCCAATTGCGGAAGAGTCCAACCTTGTGTGGGCCTCACTAAAAGTCTAATACAGATACTACCAGTCGTCAATTCTGGCGAGTAAAAATTTAAGGAAGGAAAAACGAAAATTTTATTAATTTTTTTGTAATTTACAGTTGTTTGCCACCATTATCGATCTATTTACTACTTTATAGAAAGTTTGAATTTTCCAATTCCACCTTTCAGGTCGATTAGTTGCGAAAGTTGCGGTTCAGCAAATATTAGCGGATTATTATGCCAACCCGACACGTTTAATCAAAAATATGCCGATATGGGCGAAGATTGTCCACGTAATCCAGGCGCATCCAAATTTTTTTTAAGAACAAATTTGTTTTTTCCTTATGCTCGAGGATAATAAGAAGTATTAATTACAATAAAGCAATACTAACCACTGACGTTATCAATTGTCAGTCGTTGAAGAGAAACAGTTTCTAAACATTTTATCTCAAGGGCACTGTTGGATTAGTGTTATTAGTTTTTAAGTAGGTTTTAGTATTTTAGTTTTTGTTAATGTTACGTTAGTTACGTTGTCAATAGTTATAGACATGTATTTTTTTGATCGATAACAAATATGAGAATTGTATTTGGACAGAAAGGAAAAAATAGTTTGATTTTATTGAAAGCCCAATAAACAAAGATTCAACCCATTAGAAATTACAGTTCATTTCAGACCTGGCACACTTTTTATTAGCTGAACCGTGATATCCCTTAATTGATTGTCACTCTAAACTATGATAAACCTTCTTATTAGACGTCCAGGACATCCCCTCTAAACTATTGATTGTGCCATGACGAGTCTCCTCATTAGACTTCCCAGACGCGTAAGACTTATTAGTTGGACAACGATGGGCATTTTAATATTTTGGGATTCCGATCTGATTGGTCAAAAACAAATTTAAGCAGACTTTCAGTGTTTTTTTAAATACATTAAGTGATGACTACGTACTAGGTACGTATCTCCGCTCTTTGGCTCTGAAGTGGAAAAACTTTTGTCTAATTTATTCGACTTCGTATCTCTTGTAGTTGGTCAAGATTTCCTTGCTTATTAGACAATTCCATTGAGCATCCTGCAGATTTGCTCTCTCAAACATAAGTTTTGTTTTGTTTGTTAAGTTTTAAAAGTTGTAAAGGAGAGGTGTTTTACACAATGACTGATAACTGATAATTAGTATGCGGACATTGGTGAATTAAGTTAAAAAGTTACGATAACGGTTTGTTGAATTTTAATCATTTTAGCATTTAAACGTCGTTTTGCAACGTTTCAAACTACAAGACAAGTAAGTCTGATAATGTTAGATTTTACTCCATATTTGATATTTTTCACAATCTTTGGAAGAGTTGGAGCTCTTAATGGTAAATTTTTATTTTATCTATTTAACTCTTAAAATTGTGTACGTATGCGTAATGCGTAGCCTATAATAAGGTCATATGATGGAAATATTACACGTGAACTGTCGTGCGATATTAATTCGAACACCCCGTATCCACGAAACTATACAGTCAGTGATGAAGGCTCGATTAAAGCCTCAGTTTGAGAGAAATGAGGAAGCTATCTGTGCAAAGGTAGAATTATAAATCTTATTGATTTCCTTCCATTAAAGTTATGAAGCAGTTCCGGTACTCTTAGAACACACTGTAGGCACTATTATAAATAATTATTAGGTACTCTCGTATAAATAGGTATATTTACTACAGCTTCCGATGTATTTATTTATTTTTTTATAATTGAATATCTAAATTTTTCATTTGGTACTTTTTTTCCTTTTAGCAAAATATTTTCATTTAAATATATAGGGTGTTTTTTTAAACGGTACGGTGCTTGCAATTTTCGTATGAGCTGTTAGACTGGAAAAAAACTTGATTCCAGATGTCTCGTTATAAGAAAGCGAATGAGCTTGCAGCGAGAGCCTCTAATATGGTTCCAAACCCACTTTAACTTGATCTAGCCAAAATTGGAGATGGTGACAGGTTTACTAACAAGTCACTGCCTTCAAATGTAACTTTATACTGTATAAGTGTCCAGGAGGGGTTCTGCACTCCGTATCTGAACGAATGCGGGATAAATAAGCATTTATGTTTTGAACGCTTATCCACACTATGCCTATCCCAGCTTTCCCTACACGGTGGTTTCAAATAATAACCTTAGAAGCCTTTCGACTTTAACTCTCTGCTAGGCCACTATGAAATAGTACGTGAATTTAATGAATGATTTTATTCCAGACTTATGCAGCATATTTCTACCTGCTATTAGCCCCATTTCTCCGGTAGGTGTTGTGGAAGATCTAGTTACCTTTTTACCGGAGTGTTATTCAAAAAAAAACTTAAGCTGCAACAACACACCTCCAATTTCTAAAAACCAAATTTCTTACTACCTATCAAATCGAAATTTAACTCAAAAGTACAACTTACTAAACGAAAACAATTTGAATTTGATGGGTCCCAACAAAAAAACAATAATATTTTTACCGGCGTATTTGTGTAACGTAACTAATGGGGCCACTCAGGAATTAATATCGGGTTATTTACAACGCTACGACTGCAATGTCATCAGTGTCGATTACACACGTTTAACCATAACTCCTATAAACAACGCTATTTGTAACTCTTTCGGAGCGTCGAAAATAATAGCGAACTTTTTGTGTGAATTGGCCAGCAAACACGGTTTAAATTTCGATCTACTGCACCTGATTGGATTTTCACTAGGTGGACAATACGCTGGGCTAATTGGTAGTTACACCCAAGAGATTTGTAATAAGAAAGTTGATAGAATAACTGCGTTGGAACCGGCCGGATGTGCTTATCAAAATTTCGACACATCCAAACGTCTGGATAAAAGTGACGCACATTTTGTGGACGTCATTCACACTAGCATGGGATTTCTTGGTTATTACGGACCTTGCGGTCACGTCGACTTCTTTCCCAATTGTGGAAGTATCCAACCTGGATGTCCGATTATCGACGAAAATTCGATAAAAGCGAATTTGCCGCCACTCCTCGCCAATATTTGTGAGTATAAATTTAAGATAGGCCAAACGTAAATTTCGCTAATACTCTTGCCATTTGCAGTTTTGTGTCACCATTTTAGATCTGTTTACTATTTTTTGGAAAGTTTGAAGCGTCCAAATCCACCTTTCAGGTCGACTAGTTGCGAATTGTGCGGTGCGGTAAATTCTAGCGGATTATTTTGCCAAACCGACACGTCTAATCAAAAATATGCCAATATGGGCGAAGACTGCCCACGTAATCCAGGCGCATCAAGATTTTATGTAAAGACGAATTTGTTTTATCCTTATGCTCGAGGATAATTTGTAAAAACCATTCAGTTCCAATAAAAGAAAAATATTTCTGTATTTCTATATTCTCAAAAGAGATCTTGGATCTCTCTAGACATTTATTGATATAGACCAACGTGTCTATCGGCTCCCTAACCTCCCTAACCTTCCTATATTAGGCCCTTTAACTACAAGCCAAAATGGAAGTAGGTAAAATTAGGAGATCATGATCAGATGGTAATAAATACTAAATCAGCTTGTACATATAGATTTTCGGTGTAGTCTCTTCGTATTCCAAATAGGAGCACCTCTAATATTAGTAGGAATCAAATAATTCGTAAATTTGTTAAGTATACTGTGCTTATTATAGGTTATAGGTATTATAGTTTCAGCCGTATTAGGCTAACAAGCATAAATGATTAGAGAAATTAATTTTAAGCGAAAATAATTTTTAATGGGCGTTTCAAATTGTTCCCAATTCTTACTTGAACAATGAACATCTAACCGAATAAAGCGCATCAAACATTACCACTTTTTCTAATTGAGTAAGTCTTCAAAAACCAACGAAAATGGTAGTATTAGCGCTCCTATTTTTGCCGTATATTATTTTCAAGTCCCACAGTAATAACTCGATTGTAAAAACAAGTTCGGTAATGTATTTTCAACAACAAAACAATTTTTTGCACATAACAATATCCGTAGGTAATAGAAGAAGAAGACAATAATTACTTCGATTCTGAATGGAAATATACGGAAAATCGAACTACAATAGATGCGCCCGAAATAATTCAAAATTTATACAATTCAATCGAAAACAACAACTCGAGGGCGTTTTTTTCAAACTCAAACATAATAAGGTGCATTCAAACGGCCGATTACAAAATTACAAGATCCGGCATGATGATTAAATTTAATTTAACGACCATACAGAATCAAGAACAAGTAGTTAATTCAGAAATCTACGTGTTTAAGTAAGAATTCACTTTGCTCAAAAGTACCAAGCGTAGCTTATAATTTTTTAAATAAATAGGTACGAGTCTTTGCTGGAGACTTCTTACATAATTAGGCTCTATAGGGTGACATCAAAAGACCGAGACGACGACTTTCAGGAACTAATCGAAATAACGTACATTTCGTCAAATTTTCAAGGTTACCTAGTAAGAATCCCAAACTACCCATTTAATTTGGTTAAGTTCCGGTTTTGTTGTAATAGGCGTTAAACTTGGAGAAGTCGTTGGAAAAGTGGAAAGACCAATCTCACGTAGAATTTCTAATATCGATAACCGACTCTCGGGACAGAAAAATAAAGTTTGAAGAGACAGGGTTTGACATCGGTAGAAAAAGTGCGTTTTTAGTCGCGTATTTATTTACAAAAAGCGATAAGATTGAAGCTAGTTTAAATTTGGCGCCTATTCAAGATGGCTACCAGACAAACTCGACTTGTCAACTTACATCTCTAGAGGTGGATTTTACAAGAGATCGCTTTAGAAATTTTATTTTGCTCCCCAGAAAAGCAAACTTATTTAAATGTACAGGGTATTGCAGTTTAATGGGTAGCGAATACACCAACAATGCCAAATTTAGAAAGATTTATCTAAAGGATTCAAAGAGCGTAGGCGTTACGTATTGCATTCCTAATCGATACAAACCAATTCTAATTATGTTTTTAGATCAATTAAATAATATAGTTATTAAAAATTACAAAGATATGATTGTAACCAGTTGTAAGTGCAGATAATTTCGTTTACTATAACTATAATTACATGTAATTTGCAATTACGCGATTTATTAACATTAAAATACTTATGAATCTGCTGATCTGCTCGTGAAAAATTATGAAACTCATTATGTCTGTCCTGTATCAACAAAAATAAGTTAAATTTTAAATTGGCAAAATCTGATCAGTTGGGCCGTTAGGTAAAATGAGAATTGTAACTAGGGGGATTAGGTTAAATGGTAAGTTAAAGAAATAAACACCGGGTCGTTAAGTCAAAACAATTTATTAAATGCATAAAATGGGTGACAAGAAAGAAAACGAAACTGTAGTTGAAAATGTAAATCAGGTAAATCAAGACGAGCTAATTTTACAACAACAACGTCAAATTGAACGCGAGGTAAATTGTTTAAAGTCGCCATATTATACGAGCTAATGAAATTATTGCAAATTAAATATAGATTTCCGAATCGACTGCCCTGGTCGGTGAATTAGAACCGATAACTTCCTTAAATAATGAGTACTCGAGCGATGATGTCTATTTAGACAAGATTAAGGATTTAGCGTCTAAATATAAACACGTACGTAGGACGAGGCCAGACGGCAATTGTTTCTTCCGTGCGTTTACCTATGCCAACTTAGAAAGACTGATTGATAACGAAGAAGATTTTGATAGTTTTTATAAACTTGCCGAGAAAAGTAAGGCAGGTTTGGTCGAACTTGGTTTTCCTCAATTTACGGTCGAGGATTTTTACGATACGGTAAGTTTTGTTAGCCGAGTAGAACAATTTTATAGTGCTAATTTTTGTAGTTTATTGATGTGCTTAAGAGAGTTAAGGATGTTAAAGATGGAGACGAAGCCAAAAAGCAACTGCACGTTGTTTTCAACGAACAAGGGTATTCCGATTATATGGTGGTTTATCTACGTCTGTTGACTAGCGGACAATTGCAGAGGGATCACGAATTTTTCAGTTGTTTTATCGAAGGAGACCGAACCGTCCTCGACTTTTGTCATCAAGAAGTTGAGCCCATGTATAAAGAAAGTGATCATATACATATAATGGCTGCTTGTGCCGCAATGAACACTGGTGTGAGAGTTGTTTATATGGATCGTGGAAATTCGAAATCAAACACCGAACACGATCTACCCGAGGGAACTACGCCTAGTGTACATTTACTTTACCGTCCAGGGCATTATGATATCTTATATTTATAAATTGTTAAATCAATTTCATTTTCTTGATAATTTTTCTCGCAAACCTATTTTGAGGGCATTTACATATTATTGAAGATTATGTGTGTACGTAACTTGTATTTCTCTTTTGTAATAAATACCTAAGTTTCTTAGTATTTCAGTTATGATGATGCATTTACTCTAGTAGACTCGACTATCGAATGTCGTCCAGAAAACTAAAATATTAAGGGTCGGCTATATAGTTTAGATCAAATTTTTGTTTTTAAATCTGTTGAGAAATGTAGCCTATTCTGAACTCCAGATAAAAATCCAAAATCGGTACAAGTATCTTGAAAAGTACAAGATATGAGATATAACAAAAATGAGAACTTCTGCTGCGATTTCCGCGAAAAGTGCTCAAGATAGTCTCGTGGAAGTCGAAATTGGTCCTCTGATGCGGCAAATTTTGTCTAATTAACAGATTCGAATTAGTTTGAGCGAACTTTAACTAAACTCTTCTAGTTGTTGTGTATTTATTAAATTATTTGATATTTTTAACTTAAAGCTTTTAGAGCGTGTCTTTAGCTCTCCCTAACCCTCGGACTTCAAAGTCACGCCTCGAATCATAAACGTCATTTACGTCAAAATTAATTTATCTAAAATCAACGACTTTGTATCGTTGAATTTCACTTTTTTTAACTACTAGTCCAGTCAATGGGGGGTTTTGCCCTACAAAAAGTGGTGTAGTTCTTGTTAACTTGTGCTTATGTTGTAGTAGTATCAGGTAGTTTGTATAGAGGGGGCGCACGACGACTTCTTGAGTTAAGAAGTTAAATCGGAAATAACAATTTTTCGTACCTTTAATCCAAGATGGCGGATCGCGCGGACCCCCTCAAGGTCGAAAACTTGGATTTTTCAACAGGGTCCCTAACCTAATAACATATTCAAAAATCAGAACTACACCACTTTTTGTAGGGCAATGGCCTGTTTTTCTCCCCATTGACTGTACTATATACCTACTAGGAGTAGTTGGAAACATTATTTTAAGGTTATATGTTTATTAAAGGGGCGGGTCATTTATCGTCTTGTCAAAGTTCGATTGTATTCTGGCAAAGACGCGATTAATGACAGCACGAATTTAAAGAATCGCGATCTATTATGGTACGGTTAGGTTAGGTCATATTCGGCTGTCGTAAATTTTAATTTTATTTCCGTAGAAGACGGCCAATGACAGCATAAACGACCTCACCCTTAAAAACCCAATTGAAAGCTCTAAATACATAAATTACTATTTTGTGCCCTTAATACATAAATGATTACGTAAGAATGGGAGTGATCGAGGGTCCTAACCTCAATATTCGATATGTATACCGAGTGACAACAACTTAAAAGTTCATTTTTAGCAAGACGTACAATAAACCAATCTAGCTAGCACCAAGCACTAACTAGTAAAAGCAAAAACGTTACTAGGCGACCAAGTAAACAACAGACGACCTTTCTTGTTTGTTGTGTCTTCGCACAATTATTTCGTATTACCCTGGGCCATCCTGTATAGTTAATGCTAATTTAAAGTTAAACTTTTGTTTTTTGTTATCTCAGCAATACAATTCCAAAAAACGAAATTAATAATGTAAGAAATTACAATGAGCATTTAGCCCAGAAACCTTTCTTGCTAATAATATTATAATGAGCGTGATAATGTGATAATATTGACGGCGACTGATAAATATAAGGATCGAAATGTAGGTAGGTAGGTAATGAGTTTCAGAAATTAAACCCAAAAATGTTGGTGTGTTTCGGTATTTTTATTTTCCTCATTGTAACCAACAATGTACCGGTACTATGCGGTATGTACCTTCCTAATGTGGAGACAGGTAAAAATAATTTTTATTCTTAATCCTGGACACTTCCTTTTTAGGCACTTACGACAGTATTCAGCCGTACACAGTAGGGGGAACTGATGCAAGTCCTGGGGAATTTCCTTATCAAATTTCGCTTCAGATTAACTATCGACACATTTGTGGAGGATCAATTCTTAACAGCAAATAGATACTAACAGCAGCTCATTGTTTTAGATTGTAAGTATAAAATAGAGAGAAGCGGAGTTGGTAGTACTCCTCGCAACTCATCGCCTCTCATATCTTTCTTTTTAAATTTGTCTCCACTATTGAATCTTGACTTCTTTGCTCACAAAATTCTATTTTTTCATTTTTTCAGGACGAGTAATCCGAGTAATTATACGGTACTAGCAGGCACTACCACTTTGAATGCCGGTGGCGTTCGAGTAAAGGTGGCAAAAATCAAAACCCATCAAAATTATCAACCTCCTATTACGAACGACATCGCAGTAGTTAAACTCGCTTCAAATCTCACATGGAGCAGTTACATAAAACCAGTAAAATTATCACGCGTCTCCACTGATGCATACATATCTGTGACCGTCACCGGATGGGGATACATTAATGTGAGATCCTTATCCACGCATATTGAAACAAATCCATACGTTGAGTTTTAGGGACGCTCTCAAGAAGAAACTAACACTCTGCAAAAGATCAGTGTATTAACGATAGCCAATGAGGATTGCGCCAACTTTTTACAGCGTCAAATACCCGCTGGCGACATCTGCACTTTTAGTGAAGCAGGAAGAGGAGTTTGTCAGGTAAGGAGTAATTCTCCAAACATACTATTCGAATAAATACGAATTTATAGGGCGACTCTGGTGGACCTCTCGTCGAGTCTTCAACAAACGCTCAAGTGGGAGTGGTATCTCAGAATGCTCGTTGTGCAAGTGGAGAGCCTGAAATTTACACCCGCATTAGCAGTTACTTAGCTTGGATTTACATTAATCAAACGTAAATGTTTACTGTTTAAATGTTTTATTAATAAAAAGTAGCAACTGTTTAGTGTCTTTACTGGTTACTATTATAGTTAAAGTGACTTTGATTGCTTTGGAGGCTTCTGTTTCGCTGGTCGACCTCCTGCATTGAAAGCAGACCACGGCTGCTCTCGATGGTTATTTTACCTCTGGAGTATCCCAACGCAACACTATAAGTTCAGTTTACTTTAATTCATTTTTTAACAAGTACTACAGAGAGTGTGAAGACCTGGATATGATTTACAATCGTGTAAAAATGTACGCGTTGATGACGGTTCTCATCAGATCTCTGCCTTTTTTACAAAACTGTCAAAAAGATTTTTATTGCATCTCTTATGAACTTCATTCTCTTCAGAGCTCCAACTTTTAATTTCAAGAGTTATTTAGCACCTACACCTACACGCTGCAATTAAAGTCGACTCGCGTTATTTTGGTCGGTGTTTGATTGAATTTGTTCTGATGACCTACTTGAGTCGTGTTTTCTGTCAAAAATGCAAAGGTTTGTTAACTCTGGAGGAGATCACTAAAAACGAAAGAAAAACAATTTAATTAAAAGCTGTAAGTTGGGCAATTACCTACTAGTATTCTTTGGAAGCTTTTGAAAACGTCGAGCTTAGAATCGTCAAATAAATTTGATTATTTTTGAGAATCGCTTGAAGTAAATAGAAAAATCTTTAATAGTAAGTTGTAGGTAAGACTACGACCAATATTTCTGGTTCATACAGTTTTTTTATATTTTGCCGAATAAGCGAGGTATGAAAAAAAGTATAAACATTTAAATAACAAAACAGACCGTCATGTCATAAAATAGCGTTTTGGACAAATTAGTGATTGAGGAACAGAATTGACATTTGAGAACGATTTTCGTCAAATAATTTGGGTCGAATTTGGGCTATACTTGTACAAATAAATGAGGAAACATCAAAAAATGGATCATGGAGATATCAAAAAAATTTACACAAAGCTCTAATGGGAGCACATGAATAATGTATAAAGTATTCAAAAGGGACATAAATACGGCATGTTATGCAAATAAAATCATTTAGATTAAAATTTAAATACGATATAGGTAGTATAAAATTAAATATAACGCTGGTTTCAAAAAAAATTATATAGGACATCCGTAAAACTTTAATAAACTCAAGAAAATCGTCTCTCCAGAAACGGGATCTCGATCAAAACTGATGAAACTTTTTTGTGTAAAAGTAAAAATAGATATCCAAAAAATAAATCTAGTGTAAAATTCTTTCAGGTCGATAATTAAACTTCGTGCCAAGTTTTGGACACCCGGTATTCCAAAATAATTACTTAGCGCTCCAAAAAAGCTAAAATATACTCAATGTAAACAAGCGTCGATTATAAATTATAATAAATGCACGATAACTACTTACATAGGTATATTTAAGGCAAACAAAAGTTTTAAAAATTAAGGAAAATGTTTGCGTGTTTTCATATTTTTGTATTGGTTTTCGTAGGCAATGTGCTATGTGATGGTACGTAATATTCAATTTGATTTAATATTTTAGGTACTACCTACTCGAGTTTAACTTCGGCACTTATTGCCACACATTTTTTAAATAATTTGAATTTAAAAAAGGGCCTAACAAAGTGCCAACGTAATCCTAAACAGGAAACCAAAAGATTGACATCAATGGAGAGCAAAGCCTCCTCACGCGTTTTAAACAGTAATTACAAGACAAAACCCAGGTCTTCTGTTGAAGTGCTGTTATAATAGTCCGGTAGGAGGATGAAGGATAAAATAATAACATTGCAATTGCGTATACAACCGACCGTCTGCCACTCTCAAGTGGCAGCAATAACTTGAGGGTAGATTTTTGCTCTTTTTTCGGTTTCTCGGTTATAACTGGAAAATTATGCACTTTTTGAAAAAAGTTTTTCTATCTATAAATAAACTACATACAATTTACTACATATTATATTTCTTTGGTATTTTTTGTCAGACACCCGGTTAGGTGCTACAGTCTGTTAAAGTTTGACAAAAATTCTAAAATCTGCCCCAAAACTGTTTTTTAGTTTATCGCTTATAACTCGAAAACTACGCTTTTTCAGGAAAAGTATTACCATACAATAATAAACTACATTAAATTTCCTACAAATTATGTCTCTTTGGTTTTTTACGTCAGACAAACGGTTTAGGTTAGGCATTTGAGGGCGTTAATCGCACTCCTCAGACTCTTGACAGAAGCTGCAACGTCTATTGTTTCACAACCGGCTAAAACTCACTGTTCAACTATTTAGTACGCGTTGTCTGGAATTGCAAAATAATCAGCTGTTATAGGGTTGCTCCAGTTTTCACTTATTAAAAAAATTCCCATCAAAGCCTTTACGGTCCACAGAGAGACATCTGCCTTTATTTGGTAACACTATATGCACTAAACTTGAACGCACTCTAGCACCTAAACTGTTTGTTTAACAAACTTAATTTGTAGGACATTGAATGTACTTTATTTTTGTATAGAAACTTTTTGCTCAAAAAGTGCGTAATTTTTGAGTTAGCGATAAAACAGTTTTTAGACCGATTTTGGAATTTCTAACAAACTTTAGCGCGCTCTAGCGAATAAACGGTTTGTCTTAGGAAAAAACTCTAAAAGATATAACTTGTAGGAAATTTGATGTAGTTTATTTTCATGTTAAAACACTTTTTAATAAAGTGCATAGTTTTTGACTTATAAGCGAAAAGCCTAAAAATGAGCAAATCTGCAGCCTTCTCGAGCCATCCGCAAGGCGACCAATCGCCTGCGAATCCCTGACTCACGAAAGCTTTCAGCGATTTATTTAAACTGTTGGAATGTATATCTTTGATAAAATACAATTTATTTTTTAAGCTACTAACCAGCGCCCGTACATAGTAGGAGGAACTAATGCAACTTCAGGCGAATTTCCTTACGTGGTTGCAATCATAATGGGTAACGAAACCGCCTGTACAGGATCGATTCTGAACAGCAGATGGATTCTCACTAGCGCCAATTGTTTTACAGCGTGAGTAAAGTTTCGATTCCACAAATTTGCCCAATTGGCACTAGAAGTAAATCGAAAAAAAACGTAATTTTTTAAATTTTAGTAACAATAATACAAGTGACTATACTATACTGGCTGGCACTACCAGTTTAGATTCAGGTGGTGTTCGAGTAAACGTGTCAGAAATTATCCCACATCCAGATTTTGAACCTCCTGCTACAAACGACATCGCATTACTCAAACTGGCATCGGTACTTCAGCATAGCAGTACCGTGAAGCCGGTAAAATTATCACTTTTTACGGTTGCTGCAAATACATCTGTAACTGTCGTCGGATGGGGCAACACAAGCGTAAGTTTAGGTTTTCTAAAATATTGCAATAGCATATTAATTCGTAGATTTAATTTCAGCAAGACGGGACCGGAGTAACTAACACTCTACAAAAACTTAACTCGGTAACAATTGGTAATTCCGCTTGTAGTGCAGCTTTAAGGTACGCAATACCAGATAACGATATCTGCGCTTTTACAGAAGCAGGAGAAGGCGCTTGTTATGTAATGAGTTCTAAATGTGAATTTTAACAATTTATAAAAATTAAATATTTATTTAGGGCGACGGTGGAGCACCCCTCCTTGACTCTACTGGGACTCAAGTGGGAATACTATCTTCGGTAGTTGCTTGTGCGAGAGGAAGGCCCGATATTTACACCAGAGTCAAAAATTACCTTTATTGGATTTTCAAAAATCAGTTGTAAACGTACAACTTTGTAAAAATATTAATTTGAAATAAAAATCCGCTTTCATTTTGAAAACTGCCCTATAAAGATAGAAGTCTCTCTGTGGGCCGTTGAGTCTCGTTGGACAGATAAACCAGAGTTCTAACTTCTCGGATCCTAATACACCTTATTGCAATTGGCTTCTTTTGCCAGAAAGAGAAACTTTTAAAATCGGGTCTTCGATCTTTAACCCAGTTTCGCGCGCTAAACGAAACCCCCCTCTTTAGTCAAAAATCCTAGACGGCTTTTTAATGTCTCGAATGCGCAAACTAGCTTTATATTCTATCACAATAAAATTGTTAAGAATATGTAATTCATAGTGGGAGTTTTCTTGTGTCAAGTATCAAGTTCCATAACTCGTTAAATATTTTATTCGTTCAATCAAAATTAGTTTTAACGTTCGAGACAGGTAATAAAAATTAGAAATACCTATGAAGCAATATTATAAATTATAATTAATTCGATACACTTACACTTATACAGGGTGTAGGAAACCGACACTGACTTATTACAAACTTTCATGGGTGGTATTTACAAGATTCTAGGTAAAAAAAGATCTCACAAATGAAGAGCTGCTTGCGTGCAAAAGCGGATAAATCCATATACTGCCAGGAAAGTGTTGAAGGGCTCGGTTCGAGGCTGTCTTCATCTTGGTTTTCTTGATTGATAGGAGTCATGATCTCGTTTTCCTCGACTGGGAATCGTCTTCGAACGAGGTCTCGAGTATGTGTGCGTCTGACAATCGAGTAAATATACTTTTTATTACGGCACAACATAAAGGTAAACCTGGCTTGTTTTAGAGTGACTGGTGACGAAGAAGCGATTACGTGTGTGGCTGACGAAGGTGGGCTCCACTGGCCTGGTTCATAGTAGCTTTATGGGAACCCGCTTTTTTAAGTGTCGTGAATCCGTTGATCGTAACCCGAACCTAACCACCCATTACCAATTACGTTAGGGTATTCATGCTCATTCGTGACATTAGTACGGCGAGCAGTTGGTATGGTAAGTTTGTTTTGAAAAGTTCTTTTTGACTTACGCCACCCATAGAGAGGTTACAATAGTGAATAGAGGCCTCCATTAGAGAAGTCAAATAGGTAGGTACTTGTTGAAATATGCGTATACCTGCATTGAAGCTCGAGTTTCAACCAAATTGGATTTTTTTCAACAAAACTTGTATTTAAATATAAATTGTGGTTGTGTTTGAAAAGACAATATCTGGGATATCAGCCAGGTAAATATTTTCTGTGGCTGATTTCTTTATGTTTTCCTTCATAAATGACTACTAGCGGCCCCATAGTGGGTTTAGTTTTCGTAAATAAGCGGTAAAATTCCTTAAAAGGTCTACGCGGATTTCAACAATTATCTACCTACTTGACTTCTCTGTGGGAAGCCTCTATTCACTATTGTTACCTCTCTATGGATGGCGTAAGTCAAAAATAACTTTACCTAGCAAAATTACTAAACTCTACCATCTGGTGAGGTTGGATAGCATCGACTTGTCTCCTATTATAACTCTGATATAGCTCGCGTGCGGTGTAGAGGAAAGGTGAGGTTAATCAGAAACTTAGTTCTGCTGATGAAAAGCCGAGTTTAGAAATTTAAAAAATTATATAAAAGGCAGCAAAAGTTTTCAAAATTAAATAAGAAGATGTTCGCATATTTAGGTATTTTTATTGTGCTTATCGTAAGCAACGCTGTACTGTGTGGTATGTAAAATTATGTACTACCGAAGTCAAACTGTCTAAATTATAGTCACAAAAGTAACTCCCTTAATTTGGGTTAATGAGTCTTTCATTAATTTTTTACATGAAAAGATAGCTGTTGGGTGCAACGGCGTGCTTCTGTATTAATTTTTCGTAGCGGACTGTATACACTTGTATTTTGGTACAGGCCGTTTCGTTGCACTAATAAGAGTATACTGGTTGTTTGATTATGTATTTAATTCTACAAACACGCAACACTTGATTTACAAAAATGGTAACTTGGAATGATGTGTGCCTGATGGCGAGCTATTACTGCTGTCGTGAATGCAAGAAATATACTGACGGTAAAAATGAAAAAATGAAATAAAAATAAAAGGTACTTGCACCCCTACTACCCTGCTAAGAGCAGGTAGGTACAGGTGGGTGCAAGGTGACCAAAACTTGAACTAAAGCTAAACAATAGCATTTGAGAAAACTTTTAGTTTGAAGTTCCCCAAAGGGCATGTCGCCACATAAATATTTTTGTGGTGGGGGTGGAAGTCGAGTATTAGCGCAACGCTGATTAAGGAGTCTAAGGTGCGATTTCGTTGCGACGTCCAGCGGTCGCGGCCAAACGCGACGTCCAGCAGTCGCGGCCGGACGAGACGTCCAGCAGTCGCAACGAAATCGCACCTAAAGCTTCCTCTAAATGAAAGCTTATTTTACATTGCTTTGTTATTTTGTGTATAGATATTTAGAGTAGCTCGTATAGCAGTATAGTCAAAACCAGGAGAGGTGTCTTATGACTCATCCAAAAAAACCACGTAACTTGAATCATGCTATCCTTGTGTATAAGTTTGGTTTTACTTTGCGGGAATGCGACAGAATATTTTAATACGTCATTTTCGAATCATTTTAGCGGTGAGTTATAGGAAACCTCTCCTGGTTTTGACAATATAGCCCCTATAAACTGTTTTAATATACTTTGTGTTTTTAAGATAAAATCGGGGGTGAATCTCCACACTTACGAATAACCGGAGGAGATTATGCGGCTCTTGGTGAAATTCCATATCAAGTTTCGATTCAACTGAATAACGAGCACAAGTGTGGAGGAACTATTATTAACAGCCGCTGGATTCTTACTACAGCTCAAGGATTTGTAACATTCAAGTATGAAATTGCTTGTATAAAATTTCCCAATTTATCCTTGTCTTGGCTCTATTACCCCGTTCCACATTATCTTAGCTTTCTAGCTTTAATTCCTAGTCCTTGCACATTTCTTTCTGATTGTGGCTCTAAAACTTCTGCTTTTTGCGGGCGGCAAAAGGATAATTGTTTTTTATTTACTTTTTTAATAGAAATACGCCCTCTAAATATACCGTACTGGCAGGTACAATCTCCTTGGATGAAAAGTCTACTGTTCTAGGTGTAAAAAATTACACTATACATGAAAATTACGATACTGATTATCCCATGGTTAACGACATCGCATTAGTGGAACTTAATTCGGAGCTTACGTAGAGCAATAACATAAGGCCAGTAATAATACCATCAGTATATCGCTCTCTCGCAGATATAGATGTAATTGCATCCGGATGGGGATACACTACCAATGTAAGTTCTTTATTTTAACATAAGTAATATATATGTGCACAAAAAGTTTTAGTCAACCTCTTCTGTAAGATCCACCACTTTAAAAAAAGTAACTTTACGAACAATTACTAATAGAGCATGCAACGCATATTACAACCGCCCTTGTGGTTTACATGCATACCATACTCATGTACCTGATAACAGTATCTGCGCTTCCTCTAAACATCCAGGCGAAAGTCTTTGTGAGGTAAAGAGTAACTACAAATTTTAATAATTTAAAAAAATATCGATTTAGGGTGATTTTGATGGACCCGTTGTGCATGCTGTCACAAAAGAGCTAGTAGGAATAGCGAGTCGTAACGTTGCTTGTGAAGGGGGCTCTCCTGAAATTTTCAACCGCGTCGATGATAACATACTTTGGATACAGCATATTATACATCCTCAAACAACGGTAACAAATATTGAATGTAAAACCACAGGTAAAACTGGGCAAACGTTCTGAAGTAAAAATTGATTATTTTATTGCAATATTGAACATAATAAATGATTTATTACTTTGGGAACATCTGAGGTATTGCGTTAAAATCTTTATTTACTTAATTATTGGTTATCAAACGGCAAATAATAAAATAAAAATAAAACACAAATCAGAACTTAAACACTTCGTTTTCATTTTAGACTTCAACAGTTCCTAATTTCAAAAAAATTAATAATTACGCCTGACGTATAGGCAACACCCTTTGCGTAAATTTTACTATTGATGAAAATCTACTATTTCTTTGAACTTTTTGTACTTTGAGGCTAATGTATATGATACGGTTCGCTTAAAAAGATAAATTACGTTTAATTATGTTTTTAAGTTATCAAGAATCCAATCCATAAAATAGTCTACTCTCGTATAAACGCCCGGATAAGTTCCATTTCCACAAAGTACAGGCCCGAAGGAAACTATACCAAACTGTACGTAACGAACTTTTCTTCGCAAAAAATTAACTTTCTGCAAAGGACCTCCACTATCACCTTTACAAGCGTCTGCTCCATTTAAATCTAAACCACAAAATTGCGTGTAAGTGAATTTTATATTTGGAAGCACTTGATACGCTTTACGACATTCCTCTAAACTTATTATAGGAATTGCCACCTTTAACAATTCATCGCTGGTTACTCCTAAAAGCATTACAAGTGAGTTTGTTTTTAATTAATTTTTAAAGTCTCACTTTTTTCAGTTATCCCCCATCCCGTAACTATAAGCGACGTGCTCGTATAATCGAGGTCTCTCAAACCACTTGTGGTTGGTAGACAAACTGGTTGGGTGTTATCTGCAACAGTTTAGAAATAGGTAAGAAGGTTTATAGTTGGGAAAAAGAAGTTTTCGCCACTCACCCGACATTTCAATGGGAGTCCTTAACCGTAACAAAGCAATGTCATTCGCGTCAAGATTATTTTTGTAATTTGGATGGACGATTTTGTCTTCGATGAGCTTGTCTTGTACTGGTGGTGCGCAGGTTTCGACACCTTCGTTGATATCACAGTCTCGTAAAGAGGGTATGTTGTGCTCACCTACACGAATGCCGATTCTAAAAAGGTTCAAAACTTGAATAATTTCAAAAAACAACATTTTGTGCTTACAAGTTTTGATTGTGAACACAATGAGCTGCAGTTAAAATGTAGTGGGGGTTGATAATGGTACCGGCACAGAGGAAATTAGGGCCCCTATCTAAAATAATCATTAATAAGCAGAAACCGCCAAATTTTGATATTTACTTGTTTGGTAAGACAATAGAGCCATCCAAGGAAACTCAAAGAGTCCGGTTTGGTTTCCACGAGTAACACGATTTCCTTTATTCACGGCCACACCGCAATCTAAAGGTAACATGTTCAAATTTCGGTGTGCTCCAACGTCAGGCGTTGATGGACGTATAATATCGCCATCACCTCCACTGTTTATTAGAATGGGCCCGTTTGGGCAACAAACTTTGACGTCGTTATTATTAGACGGGCAGTGGTACTTTCTTAAACCGTTAATTGTTTCTGGATTGGGCATACGTAAGTTAGCTCTTAAAACAGCTATTACTGGCCCACATTGTCTAATCGGAACGCAGTCTCCTAAATTACCATTGGGCAGTCTACAATCATCAGCGCCTCCTACAAAAGGAATAAGTATTAATCGCTATTGACGCAAACAATCTTGTTGCTCACCTGCACGACTGCTCAAAGCAACGGTAGGCTCTTCAATCTTACTATTGCTAATTTCTGAAATGTTACTTATAGTTAGAGGTTCTTTGGGACAGCAAAACTTTACTGAAGATACGTCGAAACCACATTCGAGACGTTTTAAAACTTCGGTAACATCTTGAGTTAAATTCTGTGTTTCTTGTAGAAAAGATTTTATTGGCTCACATTGCTCTGTTGGAACGCAAATGGAGGTTTCGTTGTTCGGTAAGATGCATATGTTGTTATTTTCTTCCGATTTGGCTTCTATAATAAAGTTCAGTTAAGTTATTTGCTTTACTAGATCGTTGGTGAAAGACGATTACGAAAAAATAATAGACGATAGTTTATAACTACCAGGTAACTTGACTAATCACCACCAGATTTGGAAATTTGGTAGTTCCTAAGTAGAAAAGGAAAAGCTTTCCATGAAAGTTGTTTTAAACATTTTTGTAAGAATATTCAGTTCCTCGAAAAAGAGCAATACGGGCCTGCTGCCTTCAGAAATGACTCCAAAAATGCATGAGATGCACTAGCAATAATTCGTTCGTTTAAATCGTAAGCTTGGTAGATAAATTTTATCTAAAACATTAAATAATATGCAACAAGATGACTTTGTTGTAAAAAAATATGGCATAGTAGATAACCTCACAAGCAGGAATAGATCACAGTAGCGTAAACTACAAACAAATAAAACAGCAACTAACGGAAATTCTATACAAATAGTCGAAAACGATTCGAAAAAGCGGTCGCGTATTGAAAAGTAAGCCAGTTAGGACAAAATTGTATAGGATAGTTTTTATAGAGCAGAAAATTTCCTACAAAGAAGTCCTGGTAGACTCTATTCTAATAGTAATAGTTTAGACGTGAGAGTCGTCCAAAAACGCGCTCCTAAATGCTTAATTTCACATATCTAGTACGCTACATACTACAAGAAGATTGTTTTTGGCCGTTAATTTAAAATCGTTTGCAAGTATTTTTGAATTGCTCGTAAAGTTTGAATGTGTACTATTGATCACAAAAATATGAAACTGTCTTGAGCTTTAAAAGAGCGATTCGTGCGCCAGTTTTCCGAAATACACGCTCTAGTGTTAATTAAATTATTACAAAGACGAATAGTTGACTTACGTGCGCGTATTGCTAATCCACAACATAACACAACACAAATAACCTTCAGACTGGTCATTTTTAATCTTTCAAATTGAAGTTTTAGTTTCTATCACTGGCCTTTTTATATATTTTGCGACACGAGGCCACATCCATACACGTCTCTGACGTAATTATGGTATTTCAAATTGGATGTGTCGAGAACTTATTAAAACAATATTATGATTTAATATCGTTGAGTCCTATTTTAATCATTAAAAATGCAACTGGAGAAAAGAGCAAAAAAATGTAAATTTTTGTTTAAAAAAGTTTGTGGATGTGATAGAGCGAACTTGAATAATTTATTTGTTCCTAAGAAATAAGATACCTGTTCTTGAATGAAAGATTAATAAATGAGATAAAAATATCAACTATCAGTGGCGTCCTACAAATTATTGATGTGTCCAATAGTCCAATGAAGTTAAAAGTGGCTGATGCCTCCTCCTCATCTCAATTGCTACACTCAGATGATACATAGGGTTCTCCTTGAAGAATCCCATCTTCTACACATATTTTATTAGTATTAGGCAACAATAACCAATTAGTAGCTTAGAGCTTAGATAAACGCTATCAAAGTGGAGGCAGCTAACAACTTTCAGCACTTTGGCCCTACAGATGGCCAGTAGATGTTCTAAGTAGCGTCTCCAAATCCATCAGTTCTTGGCCACTCTACTTGTACAGCGAACTCCATAATTGTGGCGAGAACAGCAGCTGAGGCTTGTTCTCGACTTCTAGGGGTCGTTAGAGCTGTCGAGTGCCAGAGTAGGGGTGCATCTATGTCTGATCTCCTTAGTTGGATCTGTCATAATCTGATATCTCAGCTCAACGTTAAAGAGATATTTTTGCAGGCGTCGTTACGCCACTGTGCAGATTTGGATAATTTAAAACTAGTTTTTATTTTGCAAACACCCACAAGCAGCGTAGACTTTTGCTACGGAAAATACGTGCCGTTATTTTACGAAAAATCCTTATCGATGAAAAACTGATGTTCTGTGAAAATAACAAAGGGGTAAGCACGATACATTATGATACGAGTGGATTGCCCCAGTAATAAACAATTTTAGAATAAGAGCACTTTGCTAAGATAATTGATCTCAGTTACTAATCCTTGGCCTTGGAATTTCCAAAATGATGTATACCTAATTAAAGATAAAAACCATAGAACGGATTGTAAATTAGACATTACTTTACCGTATGGTACTACCAAACCAGAAAAAAATTATTGTTTCCATAATTTTTATTGCGAAAATATCCGATTCGAGATTTTGTTTATTTACACATCTACAGTCTGCAATTTTCAAAGAGAAAAGAGAACTATTTCTTTTGCGCACGTCTGTACGTAAACACCAACGAGTGACGACACGAGAACATAAGAGCGAGATGTATGTAAAAATCGTAGTGAAGAGTGAGAGAAAGGGTCTAAAGAGTCTCGAACACGTTCACTGAGGCATAGGGTAACCACTGCTCTGATCATTGTTACACAGGGTGTTTAAAAATTTTAGATACATTAGTGTACTCTACAACAGCTCTGAGAAAAATAATACGGATCGTATTTGACTTGTGGACTGTTGTAGAGGTAGAGTCCATTGTTCTTCACATCCTACAGGATAGGCAACTTGACGTACAGCCGTCAATATTGTAACATCTACGTATTAAGAGGATTAGAAACACAACCACCTGAAATAATAATATTAATAATAACAATTTTTATTAACTCGTGCGCCGCATTATGCAGATTGAGTACGTCAAATACACTATATTTATACACTCTTTCAAACAATTTTTAAAAAATTTACAGAGGTCCTTAAGCATCGACAGCATCAGTCAGAGGCGAGCCCCCGAAAAGAAATTCCGAAACTCCGCCAGGACATAGAAGCCTTGTTTGGTTAAGATGGCTTTCAATTTCCTTTTGAGCGCGCTGGTTGACTTTACTTAAATCAGCGGGTAGGATATTGTACAGACCCGTATATATAAATGATTTTTTTGTAAGAAGGCCGATTCGTTTGTCGGCCACCATGTCCCAGCGGTACCTCGTACTGTAAGAATGATTATTTATTCCAGTGTTTGAGGAACTCGCCTTTATGCTGATGAATGTAACACAACAATTTATACATATTTATACACATACTGGACAGTTAAAACTTCTCTCGTCTTGAAGACCTTTAAAAACAAGTCGCAAAATCTTTTTTTGAATAATAATAACACGCTCACAGCCAACTGCCTGACCCCAGGCCAGTACATTATACTCGTAGGATATTACAGGATAAACAATTGAATAGTATAATATACTCATCAATGATGCCCGATCCAAACAGTTACTCAAATTGCACAACAAAAAGTCTATTTGATCACCCCACTCCAGACAGGTATCAACACTGAGACCAAGAAACTAATGTTAATCGGCATTTTAATCGGAACTGAGTTAATCACCGGATTCAAACAACTTTTATTAACACCCTGTTTCATTTTTGTTGTAAACTCGACACATGTAGTTTTATTACAATTAATCAGAAGATGATTTTCTTTACACCAACTATCAAATACCTGGACGTTCACTGTTTGGCGTGATGGGTCGGCGACGACGACGGTGGTATCGTCGGCATACATAAATAATTTGCCAAGCGTGAAACTACGTATTTACTCCGTAACGCGTATTCACAGAACACGGTACTGTCCTAATGTGCTATATTAGAGTTAGAGCTCTCTGTGGGCTGTAGATCACTCTCTATAGTGCCGTTTCTGTCCATTTTATTAATTTTAATCAATTTGTGAGTGTAATAACTGAAATGAAGCTTAACTAAAGTGTAAATACTGCTCAATTTTCAATATTATCCAAAATCCAATCCATCATAGTTGGCGTTAGATAAATACCAGTAACTGGCCCACCAACCTCTAAAACATCGATGATAACTGCATCTACACACCATCTATGCCTGTGTTTGTACATTAGTGGACCCCCGTGATGTCCACTATAAGCGCTCAAAGTATTTCCAGGCGGGGGCTCAAGACAAACCAAACTCACTCCGGCAAATTCAACGTTTCCTTCCAATCCTAGTCTTGCATTGTAACACACATCCGAATTTGTCAAATTGTACGTAATCCTCTTCTACACGACTGCGTCGACGGCTTAAAAAAATCACATTTTAGACTTATTTGGATCAGGTCTTAATTCAAATAAATAGTTACAAGTAGCACCAAATCCAGAAAAGGTCTAAATCGGCTAAGAAGAGATGTATTATCCAAGGAAATTCGTCTATAGCGGTCTCGTTCTTTTCGTAAACACGATCGTCTGTGTGTTGTTGGCCGCAGAACCTTTGTGAGGGTAAGAGGTGAGTCCTAACGTACTCTCTTCTAGCTTCTTTGGTATCGTTTTCGTTTGTTACAACGGCCACGTCTAGTTCTTCTGGCACTTTTGGTACAATGAGAGTATGTGGTAATGATGGTGGTGGTTTTGACGTAACGTTTGTTGTTTGGGTGGAATTTTCTGGCGAACCACAACCCCACCCACAACCCACAAACCGACTTTTTCACGTAGTCGATAGCTTCGGGATCGAGAGTAGATAACGATTTCATTAAATGCGGGCATGCGAATAATGAGACGCAGTAGGCAGATTGGCGATTTGGAGTCAAGCACGGGTATACTGAAATTCAAATTTAAATTCAAAATAAATTCTTTTGTTGTTCCATGAGTTAACTCTAGTTAACTAACTCTACTCGAGTAAGGATAGTTTAAATTTTTATCAATGTATTAACTTGTTTTCCACACAATTGTTATTAATTTGAAAAATAGAAGATAAAGTCAGGGTCACGGATACATTCTATAAATGCGTGTTTTTGAATGATTGTAATTGACTCTTTAATTATTTAATTAACTTACCAACATCTCCAACTGTTAGCGAAGAACAAATTGCATTCCCAAAAATAACAAACACTAGCCACGCATTCGTCTTACAAATGTGAAATGACAAAAAACGAGTATTTACATTCGGAATTAATGCGGCCTTAAGATGCGAGTGAGGGAATTAACAAATGTGAAATGAGACATCAACGAGGTATGATTAATAAGTATCGGAGAAACCTACAGATTTTTTATCGACTGTTAACAAATTTCCTTGGAACAGCTTAAGTTGTTTGCTACTGCTCCTTTAGTTATAGTTAATCTAATGAATTATCAACTATATCCGAACTAGAGCTTGTACAAGTTAGAAATGGGATTGTGACGTATTTTAGTTCGAATAGTTATCGATGCAAGCCGCATTCTATTTTACGACCTGCTCGACTATGAAAGTACAGAATAATTTTGTGCCGCTCCGACTTTGAGTAGTTTGTAATTTCTAGAGGTAGGCCTGCCGCTGAACCAGTTGAGTAATGTTTATAAATATGATACAATTCTTTGAAAAAAATTGCTTGGTCCAGTATTATTGTGACAGCTTGTAACCATAAAGTTGCTTTTGTGAAATGTCAATCAGTGGCGTACCAGGTACTTTTTGCAAATAACTTAAGATAAAACTCTATGAGTGCGCACCTGAACTTGACTCTCTGTACTGATTGGACGCTTGCAAAGTAAATAGTTGGCGGTAGCGTTTGTCTCAATCCCATTTCTAATTTGTACAAGCTCTAACTGCAATTTGCTTTAAAAAGCTACTCGATTCAAATCAAAGAGGTACCGTTATACAGGGTGAACCAAACCACCCGTATCAGGCTTTTTTTTCAAGAACGGTTAGTCGTAGAGAGTTGAGTCAAAAAATTTTATAGCAAAAGCCCTAATAAAGTATGGAATATTGCTATTACTATTTTTTATTATGGCTTTTGCTATAAAATTTTTCGACCCAACTCTCTACGACTAACCGTTTTTAAAAAAAAAGCCCGATGCGGGTGGTATGGTTCACCCTGTATACAGCACGAGGTAAACTATACGTGTGCAAGTTTTATATTTTGACGATCAATAGTATTGGAGATACGCTGAAGATACTTTTTCAAAATTTACGAAAAATTTTAAACAGTTTCTTTATTCTTTTCGCATCAAGAACCAAAAATAACCGCACCTGACTTCAAGTCATCGTTAAAAAATTTTTAGCCTAATTTCGGACGTCGCGCAAAGATAGGAAATTTCGACGCTGGCACTTAGATCACGCTTGCGTCTAAATTATAAATATTAGTATATGGCCGCATGGACCTTTTTTTGTAAAATTTTCCGCTCTACAAAAATGGTTTTATACAATTTTTCCTCATCTAGTTACATTTGCAACACACGCGCGACTTAAGCTCCAAAAGCGCAAATCTTGGCAAATTGACGCCTAACTAATAGGCAACACTCAATGCTCACTTTTATTATTTGTGCCGTTTTTAGGTAGTTTGGGCAGTTCTCATTTTTTAAAATTAAATTACTTCATAATTTATTATGTCTTTCATTTCTACAAACAGAAAGAACTGCTACTCCTTATTATTATATGCAATAAAATGTTTTGGCAGGTAGAGGTAGAGTTCATTGTTCTTCACATTCTACAGGGTGAACAACTTGACGTACAGTCATAAATATTGCAACATTTACATATCAGGAGGATTAAAAACACAGCCACTTGAAACTACGTATTTACTCTGTAACGCATATTATGCACGAAACACGGTACTGTGCTATAGAGTTAGGGCTCTCTGTGGATGGTACACATTCTCTTAAAATAAATAGTGCCGCTTCTGTTCTTAATTTATTAATTTTAATCAATTTGTGAGTGTAAATTACAATAAATAACTGAAATGAAGCTTAACTGAAGTCCAAATACTACTCAATCTTCAATATTATCCAAAATCCAATCCATCATAGTTGGCGTTAGATAAATACCAGCAACTGGTTGTGTAGTGCTGCATATACTTGGCCCACCCTCCACTAAAACTTGGATGATAACTGCATCCGCAAACCATTTATGCCTGTGTCTGTACATTAGTGGACCCCCGTGTTCTCCATTACAAGCGTTCAAAGTATTTCCAGGCGGTGGCTCAAGACAAGCCAAACTCACTCCGGCAAATTTAACGTTTCCTTCCAATCCTCGACTTGCATTGTAACAAACGTCCAAAGTTGTCAAATTGTACGTAATCCTCTTCTTCACGACTGCGTCGTTGGCTTAAAAAAATCACATTTTAGACTTATTTGGATCAGGTTTCAATTCTAATAAATAGTTACAACTAGCACCAAATCCAGAAAAGGTTAAATAATTTTCATCAGTTGGTTTTTTAGAACCGGCAGTTGGTAAACAAATTGGCCTGATGTAATCTAAAACAGCTCGAGTAATAATTTTTACGAAACACCAACGTCCACTCACCTGTGTAAGTCACTGTTTGGTTCAGCCTTATCAGAGTTAAATCGTACGGTCCATTGGACTTTTTCCCACTACGCGCGCGTTTTTCAACTTTTCTTATAACGACCGGCTCAGCACACTCTACAATGGACGATTCTTCCGTACAACTTACATTTTTGCTCGTGCTGTGTTGTCCCAGTCTGACTCTAAAACTATATTTGCGATGGTAATTGTAACTTAATTCTCGTGGAGAAAACGACTTACGTTTCTATACCACAATAAGCGTCCGTCAGGACGTAACGATCACTAATTAGTACTCCGGTACACCGGTCGCCAAATTCAAACTCGTACTCGTCTAAATCGGCTAAGAAGAGATGTATTATCCAAGGAAATTCGTCTATAGCGGTCTCGTTCCTTTCGTAAACACGATCGTCTGTGTGTTGTTGACCGCAAAATCTTTGCGAGGGTAAGAGGTGAGTCCTAACGTACTCTCTTCTAGCTTCTTTGGTATCGTTTTCGTTTGTTACAACGGCCACGTCTAGTTCCTCTGGCACTTTCGGTACAATGAGAGTTTGTGGTAATGATGGTGGTGGTCTCGACGTAGCGTTTGTTGTTTGGGTGGAATTTTCTGGTGAACCACAACAGACCATCACGTCACCGGCCTCACAACCTAAACAAACCGACTTTTTTACGTAGTCGATTGCTTCTGGATCGAGGGTGGATAACGATTTCATTAAATGCGGACATGAGAATAATGAGACGCAGTAGGCAGATTGGCGATTTGGAGTCAAGCACGGGTATACTGAAATTCAAATTTAAATTCAAAATAAATTCTTTTGTTGTTCCATGAGTTAACTCTAGTTAACTAACTCTACTCGAGTAAGGATAGTTTAAATTTTTATCAATGTATTAACTTGTTTTCCACACAATTGTTATTAATTTGAAAAATAGAAGATAAAGTCAGGGTCACGGATACATTCTATAAATGCGTGTTTTTAGTGATTGTAATTGACTCGTTAATTATTTAATTAACTTACCAACATCTCCAACTGTTAGCGAAGAACAAATTGCATTCACTAAAATAACAAACACTAGCCACGCATTCATCTTACTAAAGTGAAATGACAAAAAACGAGTATTTACATTCGGAATTAATGTGGCCTTAAGATGCGAGTGAGGGAATTAACAAATGTGGAATGAAACATCTACGAGGTATGATTAATAAGTATCGGAGAAACCTTCAGATTTATTATCGACTGTTGACAAATTTTCTTGGAACAGCTTAAGTTGTTTGCTACTGCTCTTTTAGTTGTAGGTTATAGTTAATCTAATAAATTATCAACGAGATCGGAACTAAAGTGGAGATAAAAGTAGGTTTTTCCACAAGCCTCACCGCTTATAAGATTTCCAATTAAATGGCCTAAATTTCTTTATTATTTTGTTTGACTGCAATTTGTTTTAAAAAACTACTCAATTCAAATCTAAGAGTGACGGTACCGTTATACGCAGCACGAGGTAAACAATACGTGAGCAAGTTTCGTACTTTTGCGATCAATAGTATTGGAGATACTGTGGAGATACTTTTTCAAAATTTACGAAAAGTTTAAAATAGTTTCTTTAGTTTTATTTGCATTAGGAACCGAAAATAACCGCACATGACTTCAAGTCATCGTTAAAAATTTTTTAGCCGAATTTCGGACGTCGCGCAAAGATAGAGAACTTCGACGCGAGCACTTGGATCACGCTTGTGATCGTATTAGAATATGGTCGTATGGATCATTTTTTGTAAAATTTTCCGCTCTACAAAAATGATTCTATACAATTTTTCCTCATCTGGCTTACTTTGCAACACACGTGCGATTTAAGCTCCGATCCTAAGTGCCGATTACTATACTGATTACAAATAGTCCCACAACTATTTACAAAATAATATTGCAATTTGTTGTGGAAGACTGATTAAAAGCATTACACAGATATTTCAGTTTTCGCCCAATTGTCACAGTTGTAATAATATTACAAAAAATTACGCCTAACTAATAGGCAACACTCCATACACACTTTTATTATTTGGCCGTTTTTAGGCAGTTTGAGGCAGTTCTGATTTTTTTAAATTAAATTACCTCTTAATTTATTATGTTTTTTAATTCCACAAACAGAAGAAACTGCTACTCCAAATTCTTATATGCAAAAAAATGTTTTGGACGAAAAATTATCTTTTGTCCCAGAACTCAAGCCCTCCACATTCCACATCCACACAGTCACCAATAAAAAATTACATTTTAGTTTGTTTCAAATTCGTCTTACTTCGGTTTTTCTCTATCCTGCAATTCGTAAGCTATACAGAGTGGCCCATCAATTGCTCTTAGTATCGATATTGTGCAGTGTGGCATCATGTATTAGGTTGTGGGAGACTTCTCATTGCGCCACGTTCAATGTATTAATAAAATAACTATAAAAACTTGTAAATTTATCTCGCTAATTAAACCATTTTTCAAATAACTTTTATTGTTGTGCATTTTTATTGCAGTTTCTTACTAGAAAATAAAAACATTTCCTTTGGCCCCGTGTCTAGCCAACTGCACTGTAAAAAGATTTATAACTCCAAAAGTCTTTCAAACAACAGTAACAATGCTCTTTTGTTCTAATATACAAGGTGTCTCATACATTTTACAGTGAAATCTAATTTATTACAATTTTTCTATTAGTATGCGACATGTACAAAATTTTGAATAAATACCCTTGCATTTGGGGAAATGGCGATATAAAAATACTTTATACCGAGTTAATCGCTTTATTTTAACCTAAGAAAACTATGACTGTATTGTGCCCTACTCTTTATGAGACACCCTGTATTTATTCGGATCCGTATTAACAATAGGAACCTCGAAAATTGAAGTATCGTACGCCGTACGCCACCAGAAAATATACGTCTGTTTCCTAATCTCATCGTAGAATTTTCTCTTCTGGAACATCCGGTATACAATTAACAAAGTTTCTTGTTATCGTGATATATTTTTAATGACTATAAAAGCGTAAAACTTTTGGACATATAAAATAACGACGATAACGCCTTATATAAAAAGCCAAAAGTAGCTTTTAGAAATTATACAAAATGTTTGCGTCTTTCCATATTTTTGCATTTCTTCTTATGAGCAGTGTGGTTTTGTGTGGTAAGTTTTATTTTGTTCAAGTACCTACTCATTTGGTTAAAGTTTGAAACGTTCTCCACCTTGGTATCGGTCACGTAAAACAAGCGTCCAGCAAGAGTCTCCAAGATTTATCCGTCTCCCATTAACTCATTAAATTTAATTTCTATTACGTGGGCTCTTACGTATACGCTTACCAAGTAGTAGATTGTTCACCGACTAAATACTAATTAAAAATAACTTTTTTAACTTTTACGAATTATTTAAGCTAATGACGAAGAATCAACATCATATATAGTCGGAGGCATCGATGCTAAACCTGGTGAATTTCCTTATCAAGTGTCCCTACAACTACAAGTCTCGAACAAGCACGGTTGTGGAGGATCGATTATTAATAGCCAATGGATTCTTACTGCAGCTCACTGTGTCAGAAGGTAAGCTTAAAATAATTCTTCTTTGCTCTTCAACTTGATTCTTTTTGCTACCTATTGAGGTTGTTTTGACAATTTAGCAAATATTCCTTACGGAAAGTCTCTAATATATAATCTACGAATTTTAGGATGAATCCAAAGTCCTTCAAAGTAGTAGCAGGCATAACCACTTTGAACAGTAGTGATGGTGTTCAAGTAAATGTGTCGCAAATCAAAGCACATCCAGATTTTCCCAGTCGTAGAGTGTACAGCGACATCGCAGTAGTTAAACTAGCTACAAATCTTACGTGGAGCGATAATATACAACCGGTAAGATTATCGCTTACCGATCCTCCTGAAAAGACTGCGGTAACTGCCACCGGATGGGGATACATTGATGTAAGCAAATTTTTATCAATTATTGAAATTTGAAATAAATTCGTGTATTAAATTTTAGCAAAACAGTAGCATTAGAACCAATACTTTACAAAAAATTAATTTGCTAACATTTCACAACAGTACAGCGCCTCATGGTACAATCCTCACATTAACTCAAGCAGGAGAAGGGACTTGTCGTGTAATAAGTATCACTACTACCAATTTCAATAACTTAACAATAATACGTTTTAGGGTGATTCAGGAGGTCCTCTCGTAGACTATTTAACAAAAATACAAGTAGGAGTAGTAAGTGGTGGTACTCCTTGTGCACTGGGAGTTCCTGATGTTTTCACCAGCGTTAGCACTCACTATACGTGGATTTCCGATAATATAAAATGAATTTTAATTTTATGAACGTTTGTAACTAACAAAAATATACATTTATCCTAGTTTTGAGTTATTTTATTTAAATTAATGAGTTTTGTTCTTAAAAGACTCGCCTTGTGCTAAACGAATCTCTCGAAGCAAGCTTATGAAGTTTGATAATTATTTATGAGAGAACTACGCTAGCTACATTTAATATTTTCAATCCCACTAAAAGAGAATTTTACCCTTAATAACTGCGGTTAGAGGTTATAGAGTCGTTTGAGTACTCATTAATGAGCTCCGTTCGAGAGAGACACGCCATGTGCTAATTGCACTGCTTGAAACAAACTTACGAAGTTTGATAATTATTTATGGGAGAACTGCGGTATCTACAGTCAATATTTTTAGTCCCACTGACAGATCATTTTACCCTCAATAACTGTGGTTAGAGGTTCTAGAGTCGTCTGAGTACTTATTAATGAGCTACGTTCGGGAGAGACACGCCATGTGCTAATTGCACTGCTTGAAACAAACTTATGAAGTTTGACAATTATTGATGGGAGGCAATTGCAATCAATATACTAATAATAATAATAAATGTCTTTATTTTCCCGACATACAATATATTATCAAAGCTGTACATGTATTATGCACAGGGACTAAAAGAGAAGTTCCGCGCAATGCTGCTCTTCCACTTAACCTTCATTCACTAATAAAACCCACACAGCCCCATATAGTGAGCCAGTACTCTGCACTGGCACACTGCACACGGCAATTGCGTTGGTCACCGGTTACAATGCCTAAAATTAAATTTCGGATTATCTCAAATTTCAAAATCCGAGTCGCCAAAGTCGTCATCACCGACGTTGTCGAAATTAGAATTTGTAAAATTATGTTCAATATTATCTAGAATCCAATTCATCATATGGGGATTAATAAAAAATCCACTCAAAAGTTGCTTATTGGAACATTCCGAAGAAAATGCATCCAAATACCATTTAAATTTATACTCGTACATAAGAGGACTTCCATGTTGACCAACACACGTGTCGTTGAAACTATCCCCTTGGAGTTCAAGACACGCTAAACTAATATTTCTATTCTCAACTATCGTTCTTAGACCAAAAACTTCCTCATAACAAGATTGAGGTGATGTCAAAGCGTACGAACGTTGAACTTTCCTTGCTCCAGAATCTGCAATTATACGAACTTTTCAATTCTGAAACTTAACTTTCATTTTAACTACAAATACAACTTTTTTTTAACTTGAACCGTGTAGGGCAACTGGCTCAAAGAAGAAAGCATAATTTGAGTTCGCAAGGTGTGGGTAGACTCTCAAATTTCCACCCTCCAGTTTAACGATGCGTCTCCACTTTGTCTATCGGCAAAGTCGGCTGAATAAGCTGGTTTTCTCTTATAAGTTTGTCGATTGGCAAGGTGGAGACGCATCATTGACGAGGTTGTATTTTTACCTAATTTTCCCCATCCTGCGTAATTTAAATTCTCTGTCGGCCTAAAACTACCATCTACTGGCAAACAAATCGGTCGCACATAATCTACAAAAATAATGTGTTTTAAAACGTTCTCCCCATGTTCAAATTCTTACCAGTGTAACGTATAGAGCCGTTTACCTTCAAAAGAGCTAGACCGAATTTATCTGCTTCACCTCCATTATTATCATTCATAAGAGTTCTGTCGCTTATTTGGTATTCAATCGCAGGTTCGGTACATTCTGGAATGTTCGCATTACCTCTACAAACTACCGATTCAGCTGTGTTGTATAGTCCCACTTTGACGCTCAAACTAAAATTGGGTCTCATTGAAAGTCGCTTCAAAATAATTAAAAATAGTTTCTCACGCTAATTGCCCGCATAAGGAGTCGGTCAAAATATATTCGGTGTTGATAATGACACCCCCACAATTGTAATTGTCTTCAACTTCTTCTTCAGACACCTTAATTTGTACCAGCCAAGGATATTCGTCCAAATCTACTTGAGTCAAATCTTTAACTCTGTAATCGGTGTGCTGTTGTCCACAAAAAGTTGAAGACGGCAACGCTTGATCTTTAACTAACTGTCTCCTTTGAGTTTTATTTCTAAAAGTGTTGGTCCGTGCAACAGTCACGTTTTTTATATCTAACGCATTGGTGGTTGGTGTCACTGAAACAGTCACATTTTCGCTAGTGGCTTTATTTAGGACGAATGGTAAAACTCGCGGTCTACCGCAACAAACTTTAAAATCGCCAGATTCGCATCCCAAACAAATGGATTTTTGTACGAAATCGATTGCTGATGGGTTTAGAGTTGCTAGAGACGTCATTAAATGTGGACAATTAAATAGTGATATGCAATACGCACTGAAATTATCTGGAGTTTGACACGGAAAGACTAAAAAAAGGTGGATGAAAATTAAACGAGTTGGAGAATAAATAAAAACTTACCAAGTGTCTCGTCTTGAGCCAAAGAATGTAGCGCAATAGAAGCAATGATCAAAGTAACAAAGAGCGTTGGCAAACTTAACTCGTGCATATTTGAAATATTATTAAACTTTTGTGGTAAAATAATTTTCAACTGCTGTACAGTAATGTCTAATGTAGATACAAATTTGCTGTTATTTTAACCTCATAGAACTACAGTTTATCTATAAGTAAGCAAAAGTGTGGGAAAATGAACAAATCCCACATAACTAATTTTTTTTTGCAGTTTATCAAGATCAACTTGTTGGTGCATGTATCTTTTACTTTTACGATTTTATTAAATTTTTTGGTTACGTCACAATCAGCCACCACATGACGTCTGACGTCGTTGACAATTTCAATTTTCCTGGTTGCAACGTCGCGACTGTAATTACAAAGTCAAATTTTTAAAAATGTAGTATTTATGCAATAAACTGGTATTTCCAACCATAACTCCAAATTGAAGTTGTGTTTCACAAGGCCGAATGCTCGGGGGCTTTAAATAGCAATATTCATTGTTGTAAATTAAACTAATCAGCAAATAGTGCTCGTCAGAGTCCTGAAAGTGACCGTTTCATTTGTCACAAGGTGTAAAATCGGCTGGGGATGGTTCAAAATGGAAAAGATGAAAAGAGCACCAGAACATATCTTTTGAACGGCACCTGCACTATAAGGAATGTTTCACGATAATAAAATTCCCTCAGTAAACCAATTCACTCCTCAGCATGCTATATCTTGAGAACAAAGACTCAAGCCATAGACGTATGTCTAAGTCTCTCCCCCAAAGTTTCTTATCTTCCAAGCGTTGAAAGCACGAAGTGGACTGGATAAAAAAAATTTCATTTACATATACAGTTGAATCCCCGATCCGAAATTGCATTTGTGTCTCATTAGAATTTATTTATTAATTACTAACACCCGCCTTATAACAGCAAAGTTAACAATAATTAAGGACACCTCATTCAAACTTCGTTGTTGAAGTAATACAGAGCTAACATCAATCTTTGTTTAAAAAATTAATTTCCTTAAAGAATATAATTACAAAAATTAAACATGTCAAAATTTATTAATCAAAAAATAACAAAAATGTAGTTTATACTTCCAAAAACTTTATTAAAAGTTTTCCAAAGGACAAGGGTGGCCAAGCAAGCCGAGCTTCAAATTCAGGTCTGGATGTACTGGGTTCGAGACCGGCTGACACCGCTACTACTGCCTACTGCGCCCTTATCTTGTAATGGGTGGCATATTATCATAGAATTGCATAAAAATGTTCGTTAAATATCCAATTTTTGTATAATACGTGACGTAAGGTCACGTTTTCCTTGAAACAAACGGCTCAGGAGAGTGAATCGAATGGTATAAACAAAACCAACATTAAAAGATGTTTGATCGCTGATTTACAAATTGCATGGATAAGGAGTCTCATCTACATGCTTTTTCATATGCTGTTTTAAATAATCCTTACGCGCGCTTCTAATCCCGCATATATCACATTTATAAGGCTTTTCGCCAGTGTGCTTCATCATGTGTTTCTTCAAGGTGTCTTTCTTTACTGTGCTATACTCGCATACAGTACATTGATAAGGTTTCTCACCCGTGTGAATCATAAGGTGCTCCTTTAAAGACGTCTTGTACTTAGTTCTGTACTCGCACAAATTACAATTATAAGGCTTTTCACCGGTGTGTATCATCATGTGTTTATTAAAATTACCCTTCTGTGTGCTTCTGTACTCGCATAAATGACATTGGTGGGGTTCTTCGACTACACGTTTCTTCATATGAGTCTCTAAGGCGTGCGTAAGTTGACTTGCAATTCGTTCCGTACCAGCGTGTACTAGCAAATGTTGTTTTATATGTGCCTTATCTTTGGTTCTAAACTCGCATAAGTTACATTCGTAAGGTTCATCAGCTTTATGTTTTTTCATGTGCTCTTTTAACAAATGTTTGTGTGCACTTCTGTATTCGCATATGGTACATTTGTAGGGCTTTTCGCCTGTGTGTATTCTCAAGTGTCTCTTCAATTTGTCTTTGCTTACGGTTCTGTATTCACAGACGTTACATTCGAACGGCCGATCGCCCGTGTGTATTATCATATGCCGCCTTAAAGTGTCCTTTCCTATGCACCTGTAATTGCAGATTTGACATTGATGAGGTTTCTCTCCAGTGTGGATCAGCATGTGTTGTGTTATTCGTGGTTTATATTTAGTTCTGAATTCGCATAAATTACACTCATAAGGTTTCTCATCTGTGTGCGTCAACATGTGTTTGTCTAAAATTTCTTTAAGTAAGCATTCATATTCACATATTGTACACGAAAACAGCATCGAACTATTTTCTTTACTCCATAAAATTTCGTTCCGATGTTTTTGTAAATGATTAATTAAACTTTGTTTTGTGCAGCTTTTGTAACCACAGTTAGAGCAGATATATTCTTCGTCAGCTTTCAAGTCTCTTTTGAAAATGCATAATTCGCCTTCTTGTTTATTTGAAGCTTTCAGTTCCTCTTTAATTAAATTCACAGATAGGGGCTTCTCATCAGTATGAATTGTCATGCTACTCTCATTTTTATTTTCGTGGCTTTGCATGTGGTTTATAAAGGACAGTTTTTGAAAGCACTTAAAATCGCAACTCTTACAAAAATACTCTCCACTTTTGTCTAAATCTTCTTCCGATACTGACGTCTCCCATTCCTTCTTTATACATCTCTCCTCTTGTTCTCCTTTAATTAATACTGTCAGATCGCATTCTTCCATTTTTATCACACCTGAAAGTTTTTATTTAATAGTGTTTGTCAATGCCATGACAAGAAATAGTCAACATTAGGTGGTACTTGTAGATGAGCTTTAAATTTAAGGGTGCGAAAAGCCAACGAGACGGCACGCTACTAATGTATTTACTACTATACTTTTATAAGCAATAAAAATATACATACCAACATCTTGAAGACTATTTTCACTCGTTTCTTCAATGCTTATATCTGCAATTCGATTATTGAAATTTATAACTTAAAATTAACGTTAATGAATCTTCGACTTACTGAATTTACTGACGTCATCATGAGAGTTATTGTCAAAAAGGTAATCTTGGATTTCCTCTTTGATTTTCATTTCCATTACTAACACAAATAGCAGATTAAACTTCGATTTTATATTATTTGAACCACGAAATTCGAGATAGACGATTAATTAATCAGATAATTTGACAGCTTTGACAGAAAACATTCAACTTCTACGCATGCGCATCAGTACAGTTTGACATTGACAGTTCTAATTTTCGTTTAAAAATAATAAACATTTTTCAGTTGCAAAATACTAATTTAACCGAGACTACTACGTGTTGTCAATTTCATATTTACCTAAGTGCCCAAAATATCCGATCTGATGCGCTTGCATCACTTTTATCGGTTTCCAACATTTTCGTAGAACTACAAAAATTAAACGGGAGAAAATCAAGTAAAAATTTATTAATCAAAAATAACAAAACGTTAACAAGAAATAAGTGATTTAAGATTTGAAACCACGTCTACTCTATTTACATTTACTCCATCCGAACGAAAGACTAGGAGTAAATGGCATGATAAACGAAAGCAGGATTGAGAGATGCCTGATGTTCGGCTACATAATCATTGATTATACGGTCCTGGTTTTTTACCACCATGGTTTTTCAAAAAATGCTGTTTTAAGCCAAACTTGCGGGCGCTTCTAAATTCGCATAAATCACATTTATAAGGCTTTTCGCCAGTGTGCTTCATCATGTGTTTCTTCAAGGTGTCTTTCTTTACTGTGCGATACTCACAGACAGAACATTGATAAGGTTTCTCACCCGTATGAATCCTCAGATGCGTCTTTAAACTTGTGATATACTTGGCTTTGTATTTACATATATGGCAGCTATAGGGCTTTTCACCTGTATGCCTCACCATGTGTCGAGTTAAACTTTCCTTATCTGTGCTAAAATATTTACATATACTACAACAGTAAGGTTTTTTACTTTTGTGCTTTATATACGGCTTATCTTTGTTACTGTGTTCTGCTAAATTAAATTTAAAAGGTTTTCCACCTGTGTGTATGATCATGTGTTGATCCGAATTTCCGAATCGAAGTGTAGCTGGCATAATCGATAACTTTAATACAGTTGTATGCTAGTTTTTGGTAACAGATCTTCTCTCCCACAAGCTCGAAGCCACATATCACACCTTAAAAAACAATAAAATAATATCAAAATTGTTTGATGCTAAAATTAATTAAAACTTACATTACTTTATTTTTAGGAAATCTAAAAAACTTGTGTTGTTCAAATTCGCTGGAAGCCGTCGAATAGAATTTGTTTAAGCAGCCTCTATAAGCACACTTAACCCCACATCTACGCTGTTTTTTATTACACACCTGTTTATTAAGTTCAGCCATTTCGTAATTCACAAACACCAAATTCAACTCACAAATAAGCAAATAACTTAAAGTTCAAAATTAATTTAATAAGTTTATTCAAAATAAACACGTGTTCAAACAAACCACAAACAACGTGACAACGAATGTACTCACTCTACGCAAGTCGTACTACGAAAGAATGCGAAAGTGTGCGAAAGAACAAGAAGACAAGAACAACTCTCCCTGCGTTCGGGGAGCTCGCTATTAGTACTAATAGCACGATTTTGCCGTTCGGGGAGCTCGCTTTCAACGCTATGAAAGCTTTCGTGACGTCACTGTTCCAGTACGTAAACTTATGGGTCAAACGCTAAAAGCCTCCCCGAACGCACAGTAATACGTCATAATAGCGTGTGGTGCTAATAGCGTGAAAGCGAGCTCCCCGAACGCACCCTCTGAACCACCAAGACATCACCAATGCACCAATCAAGACAAAGTACCAAGAGTTCCAACCCGAAACGTAGCGGAAAATCACGGTGGACCTTTAAATTGATGGTGTTATTCTATCTCACTCTAAAATACGTTGCATTGTTCAAGTGTCGCTTCTGATTAAAGATCACTACGTTACATCACTACGTTATTCTGTGCGTGAACTATAAAATTGAGATGATAATTTTACAGAAGGACACGGTGCACGGTACAAACCAAGAAGCGATAGAGGGTAGATGGCGTTCAGGCGTTCTTCACACGTTTAGGACCAATCAGTTCAGTGGCTGCGGGTGACCTTATTGTATCTCCTTATTGTTGATAGCATTATTTCACGCAATGATTCAAACTCCTGGGGGCTCTGTTGTGTAAGAAAGTAGGTGCAAATATTCGAGAGTTTTTGCCCTACAGAGAAGAGCTCAATTCTTTACAAAATTGAGGGAAGGATAATGGGAGAAGGTTTCTCGTGACTCATAAATATTAAATAAAAAGTGTAAATTTCAAAATGACGACCATTTAATGAAGCAGAAGTGCTCACAACCAATGCATTATTTACTAATACCTACTAGTACAAAATTTTATAAAAATACACAATTCGAAACTGACACTTGCTAGTTTATTCCTAGTCATCCCATAGTATCTTTTAAATATCCATAATACTAATAATATTCATTACTATGGCGATGACAATTATGAAGACGACTACAAGAATGATGATCATCATCATTGTTGTCGTCGTCAGCGGCATCATCATTCTTATCGTCACGACTATTATGACGATGACGAGGACGATTGTGAGGACGCTTAAGAGGACGATGATGATCATCATCGTTGTCGTCGTCGTCGTCGTCGGCATCATCATTCTTATTATAACGACTATTATGACGATGACGAGGACGATTGTGAGGACGCTTAAGAGGACGATGATGATCATCATCGTTGTCGTCGTCGTCGTCGTCGGCATCATCATTCTTATTATAACGACTATTATGACGATGACGAGGACGATTGTGAGGACGCTTAAGAGGACGATGATGATCATCATCGTTGTCGTCGTCGTCGTCGTCGGCATAATCATTCTTATCATAACGACTATTATGACGATGACGAGGACGCTTAAGAGGACGATGATGATCATCATCGTTGTCGTCGTCGGCGGCATCATCATTCTTATCATCTCGACTATTGTGACGATGACGAGGACGATTGTGAGGACGCTTCAGAGGACGATGATGATTATCATCGTCGTCTTTGTCGTCGTCTTCGTCTTCGCCTTCGTCTTCGTTTTCGTCTTCGTCTTCGTCTTCGTCTTCGTCTTCGTCTTCGTCTTCGTCTTCGTCTTCGTCTTCGTCGTCGTCTTCGTCGTCTTCGTCTTTGTCGTCGTCGTCGTCTTCGTCTTCGTCTTCGTCGTCTTCGTCTTTGTCGTCTTTGTCATCGTCGTTTTTGTCGTTGTCGTTTTTGTCGTCGTCGTCTTTGTCGTCATCGTCTTCCTCTTCGTCGTCTTTGTCGTCGTCGTCTTTACCATCGTCGTCTTTGTCGTCGTCGTCTTTACCATCGTCGTCTTTGTCGTCATCGTCTTTGTCACCGTTGTCTTTACCATCGTCGTCTTTACCATCGTCGTCGTTGTCGTTGTCGTCGTCTTTACCATCGTCGTCTTTGTCGTTGTCGTTGTCGTCATTAACGTAATCGTATTCAATATCAGATTCACAGAATTCTCTAATATCGTCATTACCATCATCATAGTCATCACAACTCACATTGCTGAAGTGAGTGTCAAAGTAATTTGATTCCAAATTATCTAAAACCCAATTCATCATGTCCTGATTAATGAAAAATCCACTCAAGACTTTTTTATTGGAACATTCCGAAGCAAATGCATCTAAATACCATTTATTGTCATTCTTGTACATAAGAGGGCTTCCATGTTGCCCAGAACAAGTGTCGTTGAGACTATCTCCTTGAAGCTTAAGACATGCTAAACTAATCTTCTTATTTTCAACTATCGTTTTTAGACCCGGAACTTCCTCATAACAAGATTGGGATGATGTAAGAGCGTACGAATGTTTAACTTTGTTTGCTCCTAAATCTGCAATTATAAGAACTTTACAATTCTGAATCTCAACCCACGTCCACATTTATTATAAGTTTACTCTCATTTTAACGGCAAATACTAAATACGTTTGTTTTCTTATTTGAGCAGTGCAGGAGCAACTGGCTCAAAGAAGAAGACATAATTGGAGTGAGTATAGGTGAGAGTAAAACCAGTAAAACTCTCCAATTTCCACCTTCTAGTTTAGCGATGCGCTTCTACTTAACCTATGGGTAAAGTCTAGTGAATACACTGGTTTTATCTGTACGTATGTCCATTGGCACAGTGAAGACGCATTACTGAGGTTGTACTTTTACCTAATTTTCCCCATCCTGCATAATTTAAATTATCTGATGGTCTCACACTACCATATATTGGCAAACAAATCGGTCGAATATAATCTACAAAAATAATTTACTCCAAAACGTTCTTTCCGTATTTAAGTTTAAATTCTCACCAGTGTAATTTATAAAGCCGTTTATCTTTATAATAGCTAAACCGTATTTATCTGCTCCATTATTATTATTCATAAGAGTTCTGTTGCTTATTTGGTATTCGATCGCAGGGCCGGTACATTCTGGAATTTCCGTATTATTTCTGCAAACTACCGATTTCGCCGTGTTGTACAGTCCCACTTTGACACTCAAACTAAAATTGAGGCAAATTTAAAAGCTGCATCAAAATAATTAAAAGTATAGTTGCTCACGCTAGTCGTCCACATAACGAGTCGGTCAAAATATTTTGTGTGTTGATAATAACGCCCCCACAATTGTAATTGTCTTCAACTTCGTCTTCGGACACCTTAATTTGTACCAACCATGGATACTCATCTAAGTCTGCTGTCTCGGAATAATAATATCTATCATACCTATAATCTAGGTGTTGTTGCCCACAATAGAGTTCATGTGTCAACTCTACTTTTTTAACGGTCGCTCTTCTTCTAGTTATATATAAAGAGTCATTTTTCGTAGTAGTGGGTGTGACAGGCGCTATTTTGACATCGTTCTTTTGGGCAAATGGTAAAACTCTTGGCTTTCCGCAACAAACTTCCAAAGCGCCACCTTTGCAACCAGAACTTGATTTTTGTACAAAGTCCATTGCTGGTGGATTTAGAGTTTCTAGAGCTGTCATTAAATGTGTACAGCTACTTAATGGTATGCAAGAAGCTTCCAAATTATCTGGAGTTTTGCATGGAGAAGCTAAAAAAATGCGTGCAAGTTTACCACGAAGGAAAAAAATTTCAACTTACCAATTTTCGCTTTGCGGGGGCGGGCTAATAAAAGTGGCACAATAGCGGTAATGATAAAAATAGCGAAGAGCCTTTCTGAGCGTGTCTCAAACATTTTTGAAGTAAACGTTTGCTACAAAATTTTTTATTGTGGAGATCACTTACTAGAACTAATCTCAGATGGGTGAAAATGAAGAAATATCATGTACCATTCTTTAAACTGCTATTGCAAACTCCAACTATTAAATGTAAGATTTACGCCATAGACTGGCATTAGCATTAATTTCCTAGTATAAGACGAAAACTGAGGTAGGGCTTCACAAGGCCGAATGCTCGAGGGTTCGAAAATTCAAGAAAATTGTTAATTAAGCAATTATTAATAGAAAAACACAATAAATGATGAAAATTCCTATAAATTTTCCGCAGGCTATTAATTGGATAAAAAAGGTAAACTTTTCGTTTCATGATGTAGTGAACAAAATTACCCAGTAAGAAGTGTTATTTTAGAATTTCAGAAACATGTCCAGATAGTAACAAAACTAACAAATCCTAGTTTTGACTACACACGGTTTATATCAGATGGGTTGTAGGGTTGTTTTCCAACAAGCTACTCGCGCTTAAAGGGCGAAATAAGAGCCAGTTCCACTAACTCTGATTAAATAATTTAAGGCCAGTCATGTTATTGTCATGACAACTCATTATCATTCATTGATCAACTGTTATTAACTGTGATTAAATTCTTTAATCAGAGTAGGTGGGACTGGGACAATCGTGAATGGGGTATCGCATATGAGGTGCTTTGTTGGTTGCATAAGTGCTAGGAGCAATCAGCCTCATAACTTCAATCGAATTGCAATTTTTGCAATTACAACATCGGCCCTCTCAAACAATTAAATTTGAGGTACAAAATTAACTGTCAAATCCCAAAACGCAAATTTGACGTGTAAATGGAGCTTAATGAAAAAACATGACTTTATTATAATACCTACAACCACAACGTAATCTGCTAATTGTTTGGATAAATTGATTCTCATTACTCATTAGTAAGTATTGTAATTTGATTTATTATTCTTTTAATTATTTGAAAGAGACGAATAATATGATATATCAATTAGAGTATCTGACATACTAATGAGAGAAACAGCAATCAATAATCCTGTTTATGTAGACTAGAGGCTAGGCAATTTTAGTAGCACTAAGGTTAAGAAAACGTTACATTACTTTTTTCATTATGTTAAATTGTAATTATTGTAGTACCTAATATTGAATACCAATTTATTGATATTATTCAACTTAAAGAAAAATGCATTCCGATGATAAAACGTATATAATATACATACGTATATATTTCAAAATAGTAAACAAGTTAAATTACTCCATATAAAGGTACGTTTACACTGTCACTTTGTAAATGATCAATTATTTAGGGGTAGTTAATAGTTTTTGTAACGTATTCAATTCTAAATAACTTTAGTATTGTGCAAAATTTTGGTAAGACTGATACTTTTCACGCTAACGCCGTTAGAAAGCAAAAAAGCCCGACCGTGCGACGCGACAAGCTCTAATCACTCGTTCCCAAACCGGGTTACTGTTTAATTCAATTACACTGATTTTAACTAGTCCTACAATAAAATGGAGTTAATAGTTTTGGTAGCTTCTTCAATTATAAACAACTTTAGCCTCTTGCAAAATTTTGCTAAGGCTGATACTTTTTACGCTAATGCAGTTAGAAAGTCCTACCGTACGACGCGACAAGCGCCAATCACTCGGTGTCAACGTAGTTACTGTTTAATTTAATTTCACCGGTTTTAACTAGTCCTACAGTAAAATGGAGTTCATAGTTTTTGTAGCTTCTTCAATTCTAAATAAATTTTGCCTCTTGCAAAATTTTGCTACGGCTGATACTTTTCACGCTAATGCAGTTAGAAAGTCCAACCGTGCGACGCGACAAGCTCTAATCATTCGGTCCCAAACCGGGTTACTGTTTAATTTATTTACACTGATTTTAACTAGTCCTACAGTAGAATGGAGTTATTAGTTTTTGTAGATTCTTCAATTCTAAATAACTTTAGCCTCTTGCAAAATTTTGGTAGGACTGATACTTTTCACGCTAACGCCGTTAGAAAGCAAGAAAGTCCGACCGTGTGACGCGAGAAGCGCTCATCACTCGGTCCCAAACCGGGTTACTGTTTAATTTAATTTCACTGGTTTTAACTAGTCCTACAGTAAAATGGAGTTTATAAATGTTGTAGCTTATTCAATTCTAAATAAATTTAGCCTCTTGTAAAATTTTGCTAGGGCTGATACTTTTCACACTAATGCAGTTAGAAAGTTCGACCGTGCGACGCGAGAAGCGCTAATCACTCGGTTCCAACCTGGTTACTGTTTAATTCAATTACACTGGTTTTTCAGCAGTTCTACAGAAAAATGGAGTTAATAGTTTTTGTAGCTTATTCAATTCTAAATAACTTTAGCCTCTTGCAAAATTTTACTAGGGCTGATACTTTTCTCGCTAACGCTTTTAAGCTAGGGTCAGACGCAGCTACTTTTGCAGCGCTGCAGATTAAAAAACTGCGCTACTTTGTGCAGCTCCGTGTGAACGACCATGCAACTTAAAAAGCAGCGCCCGCAACTCGGTTGCACGCAGTATTTTGTTGCTGCGCGCAGCCTGAAAAGTAGCTACGTGTGAACGTCTTTTTTAAAAGTTGCAGGCGCAGCAAAAAATATCTATTCGTCTGAAACTTTTGCTGCGGCTGCGACTGCAGCATTCGTGTGGATTCATATTTAATTCGTATAATATTCACGTTTTATTTATTTTTGAATAAGTAGGTATATACTTTTATTGCATTTGATTAGAAATGTAAAATAAAATTACGTATATTTTCAAAAAAAATGATTAGTTAATTGGCTGCACTAATCAATTTTTTGTCTACGTTTTTGACTGTTTTTTTATGTTTCAATAATTTTCTAGTTTATGGTATTTTTTATATTTCTAAATTTTGATTTAAAATAATGCGGCATTTATGACGGATGTAAATGTAGGTACATCGATCCATTTTTAAGTTAGCCCGTCATCTGGTATTTTGGTACAAACCGCCTACCGCCATCGATACACATTTTAGTTGTGTTAAAATATTTATTAGGGTATTTACAGCATGCGCTACCTTCACAAAGATTGCACGCTGCAAAAGCAGCCTGTTGTGTGTGAACACCACCGCAACCTTTTCTCGACCTTGCAGTTTTGACGGGTAGCTGCAGCACGAAAAGCTGCGTGCTGCGTCAAAACTGAGTGCTGTGTGTGAACACTACTGCAACTTTTGCAGCCGCAACCTTAAAAACTGCGCAGTAAAAGTAGCTGTGTCTGACCCTAGCTTTAGAAAGGTCGACCGTGCGACGCTACAACGTGACACGCGACTAATCGTTGAAGTTTCTAGTTTCTTATAGTTGTAAATAATTATATTTTCTATTTTATAACATATGATCTTGAAGAGGATATAATTGTAACAATATAGAGAAGTATAGAAGTACATTGTATATTATACTTCTCAAAATTTAAAATATTTAAAGCCGAGGTGGACAATTATTTATTTAAAAATTAAAAATTACTCGTGTACACAAGGCGTAAGTTTAACTTAGCACAATTTATTTTACAATGTCGTTCAATAGTGTTATTGTGGACGTTCAAAATATTTTGCGTTCAATGTTCGGAATCACTACTTATCTCAATTTCTTATCACTAATCTAAGATTTGTTTTCCATTAATTGAAATAGCCAATCTGTACTCAAGTTTTAATTGAGTGCATTTGAATAGAACGAAAAATTTATTTTTTTGACTATGTCATTAATAATTAACGATAATTAAACGATAAAACGCGATATAGAACAATAAGAAATTTAAGAAGATGTACAGCGCGCTCAATCAAAGTGTAATTATTTAATAGTAGTTTAAGTATAATCATAATCATCACTGCTATAATCAAGGTATAATTTAATAATTGAGCTCCCCCCTTTTTTATATAGTCAATTTTAATACACGGAAGTATCAGTTGGAATAATGACCGGAATAATACCTTTCTTACTATTTTTGGGTAAGTTTTAGTTTTAAAATAAAATTTCCCTATAGAGCACTTTTTAAAAATACTGGTGGGCCCTTAGTGGCAATTTTAGGTACGGACGCTTCTTGGTATAATAAAAGAAGTAAAAATATCAACGAATTCTTTCCCGAAATTAATGGAAATTTGACAAAAATCACTTGGGCCCATGCAGTGAATTCGAGAAAACTTTTAGACGAGGCTCTTAACAGTGAGTACCTTTTTAATTTTTCAACACTTAGAAACCCTACAAAACAATCCAAAACGAGTCATCAACTGAAATTCTAATGCAACTTTAAGCTTTAAGAATAGCTGCTTCAAGTTAAACTTTTTAGGCGAGATAATGATGTTGGAAGCCGACGTCGTTATAGGAAATTATGTGATGGGTAATGAATCCAAAGACGACGTTCCAATTATGAGTCATCCTCCTGCGAACACTTCAGACTTATCTCTTGAGAAGTTTTTAGACGACGTCAAAAATCACAACTCTAAAGCAAATGTCACGAGGAAGGGAATAAAACTTGACTTTAAAACAATCGAAGCTTTCGAAAAGTCGACCGGAATCATCAAAGAATTGTATTTAAAGGTACCTACAAATAACTAACGAAGCTGAGGTGTAATTGTGTGTAAACGTAATTATTTTAGATGGACTATCCAGTTTGGTTCAACGCGGATATCCTTCCAGGACCACTTAACAGCACAGATCTGCCAGTAAACGCATCTCTATTTATACAGCACGCCAAACAATTTGAAAACGGTACACTTTCAATCGGCTGGAAAACTCGCTTCGGAGGCCCAATAATAGAAGCATCTTATACAAAAGAACACATTGACGAGATGTTGGTAACAATAAGCGGAAACAAAATTGACCAGCCCATTACTTTTCCTGTAAGGGCAGGTATTGCTGCTCAAAGCATAGGGGAACTGAAATACTTAATCGACGAAGTGCCCAATTCTACGCTAACGATATGGACTTCCCAAAACGATTACGTTAATATTGAAGAGTTGAGGAATCTCATTTCGATCGCGACAATAGAGAAAGTTTACATCGATTTGCCTAGCGAAATTTTAGACCTATTGAGACTAGACGAGCTTAAAAGCGCGTCTGCCGAGACGAATTTGATAATTTTTTAGTTTTAATTATTAGAATTGTTACGTTTTACTTAACAATTGTTATTAATAAAGACAAAGAAGTGTCGAATTATAAGGTTTTTAGCGATTAAAAACTGACCTACAACCTACAACTGTCCTACAACTAAAAAAAATAAAGTTTGTGCTATTTGGGTTGCCTAACTTACAGGTGATTTTCTTTTTAAAAAATTCTAAGGTGGAGGTTTTAATTTTTTTTCTTGTAATTAATTCAAAATTTGAATTAAAAATCATCGATTGCGCTTCTTGAGAGTTTACTTAAACTAATTTCGAATTATTAAATCTCTCCAAACGCGTTTTTTGACCCCTCGCATTTTCTTTCTAATTTTTAACGCCCTTAGCGGCGTTTATGTAACAACTAGCGAGTTACTTTAATAACTTTATAAATTACTAATAATTAAGATTATCTCATTCATTCAAAATTTGGGTCTTTTTAGTTAATTTCTCATTTTACAAATATTTGGCAATTAAATCCTACTGTTTTATCAGTTAAATTTTTCTGTGTGTAATTCCGACCAAATTAAAAAAAATATTTAATTGCTTTGCGTGAGTAATTTTATGGCTCTTTTCTTAAATTCAAAACAAACAGAAAATTATTATTTGCGTAATTTTTCTTGTAATAATTATTTACTAAAAAATAAAATTCCCAACTATGTCGATTTGTGATAAAATCCAATTGTGGGGGCGTAGCTATTGAAAAAAAGTTTACGAATAATTGATACGGCGACATTTGGGTATAAAACTGATTATTTGGCACGGCTTTAGTAGAATAGTTACGCACTGAAAATCCCATCTGTGTTCGGTGTTCAGTGCGTTACTTATAGAAATTGACATTTTCGCACAAAAGCTATAAACTACGAGTATAAGGGCGATCAAATGTCAATACCAATACAAACAACCACATCACGTTCTTGTAATCCCTTTAAACTGCTTGTAATTGGGGAAGTTTTGGACTGCGTTTTAGGAGGCCATCTGCTCTTGTTTAGCTACCGAGATTTATATTTATTAAATGTTTGTTTTCTATTTTGATTTAGTCGCAGGTGTGCGAGTTATAGGCACAAAGCAGTAGTTAACTTTTTTTTTTAAAAGTACCTTTTGTTCCTTGATTGAAGTGTGAAAGGAGTAGTTAGTTGGTAAGTCGCCTTTTGTTCATACGAGCTCACCTTCAAGCTTTCATCAATTACCCGCCATCAAATAAATTTTATAAATTAAACGATCTTCCAATGCAATTACTTTCAGAGTGTATGACGTGTGATACTAAATTAATCACATTAATGATTTATTACTAATATATTGTAATTGATTTTGAAGAATTGGAGCGGTTTAAAGGTAAAAAACGCAGAAATCGTGAGTTGCAGAGACGTGCGTGTACTTTATAAATGGGGAAAGCTAATATGGCTAACGAGACTAATCTTATTTCGAATCGATTTAGGCGGACATAGTAAATAGTTGAGATGAAAACGAAATAGTAAGTCTTCGTAAATGAACCACACCATCTTAGCCAAACGAGAGAAATGAGACGCAAGGGGCGTAAGTAAACTCATACCACAAACAGGGTCAATATTGGCATATAAGACATAAAGGCACAGTGGTGACATAGGCGGGCCAGACTGACCCTGCCCACCTTATAACTACGGCTCTAGGTACGCTATGGTCTATGGTCAGCTTAGACTAGAAGAAGTAAAAGTCAGCAGCGTTTCCATGCTTCCAATGCTACTATTCACAAACGAGAGTAAATTTATTACCATATTTCTCTCTCCTTGCTGCGCTAAGGTTTATTTGCATTCTTGTGTAAATTAGTAAATTATGCTGCGCATATAGAATCTGTAAGGTGAGATCGACATCTGATGTGCTGGTTAACAATGGCATCTAAATCTCAGCTATTGCAATTATAATTAGTATAATTTTTACTTCGTGACAAAACGGATGAATAACGAAATGAATATGATCAATTTGAATATTTTTTAATGATGGGCATTTCTCTATATTTATTTAAGGTTTCAATGTGGTTACGCTGAAAAGCTCAAGTTTTAAATCTATAGCTTCCATCGATCGATTTCTCAATTAAAAGGAATCTTTAAAACTTTTTTAACTTTAAATCAAAATAGGGCCTCCTATATACTCGATAGGACATCAGTTGAAGCTCCTTGCTGCTTGCTTCAATTATTCTCCATCTGCCAATCAGCGAAGCGCTCGGTATCGCCTAGAGTCGGGAGTGTTAAAGAAAATTTGAACAGAATAAGAAGTGGAAATTCTCAAATAGATGATCGGCAATGATCTGTACACATCGATGTGGTACCCCGATATTCCATACCTCGATATTTTTGTTTCCTCAAACCTTAATAATATAACTCTAGATATATCGATACTTTTGATACCTCCTTACTTTAAATACCTCGATACTAACTTGCAAATCACATATACTTTTGATACCTCCAATAATCTGGATACCTCACTCTATACGTCCAATACTTCCAAATTTCGATACTTCGGCAATCTCCATTTCTCGTCTTTCTCAAGACTTTTAGTACTTCTGTTAGGAACTTTGAAGCTTGCAATACCCCACTACTTTTGGTATCTCAATATTTTTGATGCCTAAATACTTTTTATATCTCAATATTTCTACATCCAAATCTTTTTTAAATTTATACCTCAAATACTTTGAATACATTGATACTTGCAAGTCTCCTTTTAATACCTAAAATACTTTGCATACTTCTCTCTATACGTTCAATACCTCCCGACTTTGGCACTTAAACCTCGATACTTGCAAGTCCTCTAAACTTTTGACACCTCAAATACTTTTGATACATCGAGACTTGCAAGTCCCCTTTTAATACCTCCAATACTTTGCATAATTCTCTCTATACGTTCAATACCTCCCGACTTTGGCACTTAGACCTTGATACTTTAGATACCTCGGTACTTGCAAGTCCTATATACTTTGGACACCTCAAATACTTTAGATACCTCGATACTTGCAAGTCCTCTAGACTTTTGACACCTCAAATACTTTTGATACATCGATACTTGCAAGTCCCCTTTTAATACCTCCAATACTTTGCATAATTCTCTCTATACGTTCAATACCTCCAGACTTTGGCACTTAGACCTCGATACTTGCAAGTCCTCTAAACTTTTGACACCTCAAATACTTTTGATACATCGATACTTGCAAGTCCCTTTTTAATACCTCCAATACTTTGCACACTTCTCTCCATACGTTCAATACCTCCAGACTTTGGCACCTAGACCTCGATTCTTTAGATACTTCGATACTTGCAAGTCCCCTTTTAATACCTCCTATACTTTGCATACTTCTCTCTATACGTTCAATACCTCCAGACTTTGGCACCAAGACCTCGATTCTTTAGATACCTCGATACTTGCAAGTCCCCTTTTAATACCTCCAATACTTTGCATACTTCCCCTCTATACGTTCAATACTTCTAGACTTTGGCACTTAGACGATTTCAATTCCGCAATATCTTAGATACCTCACTACTACACTAAAAGTATTTCTGTACTTTCAGTTTCTACCTTACGTACTTTGAGACTTACAACACCCCAGGACCCCACTACTTTTGGTACCGGGATATTTTACGATACTTTGAAACTTTTTATTTTTTATACCTCAATGTTCAATATTTCTAGATCTCAAACATATTTCAATTTCTTTCTACCTTAGATACCTCGATGCTTTTGATGCCTCAATAATTTTATTAGTCTATAATACTTTTGAATATTCATTCAGCCCTTAATCTCAACTTTTGACTATGACATTTTTGGTACATCGTACATCGATAATATCAATAATTCTACTCTTTTGGTATCTCGATAATTTAGATTCAATACATCAACATTTTGATACTGAGACATTTTTTAAAGCGGAACATTTTTGATACCTCCGTATTTTATTATCTCTCTACTTTCAGTAGCTTTGATACCTTTGCCCCTCTGTACTTTCAATACTACTTTAATGCTCTCGTTACTTTTCGGTGCTTTTGTTACTTCATCGTTCAATCTTGATACATTTAAAGCCTTACAAATTTTTATACCTCAATACCTACTTACCTCTATTTTTAAATGCTTTTGATACCTCGAAATAAATTCAAGGCTCCTTTACTTTTGGGGCATACATCTATACTTACAATACTTGAATATCGTTTGTTACCTCTTTTGATAGTTTTAATACTTCGAAACTCTTGACATCTCTATTTGATTGTTGATATCTTTCTCGATTAATTTGATACCTTGATACATGATCCTTTTGAATCTTCGCTTTTTTGCCACTTTGTTACTATGGACATCGCGACACGAAGATATTGTCGATATCTACATACATTTTTTATGCCTCACGATTTTCTGTTCTTTATTAGCACCTTAATGTTGTGATACGCTGATTCTTGAAATACCTGAAATATTTTTAATAATTTGATACTTTCTTTCAATGCCCCAATGCGATAGTTACCTCAATTTATTGATACTTTTCGTACATATTTCGATACTCTTACTACAGAGGCTTCAGTTAAGGACTTCGTTACCTCCTTTTAATACTTCTATACCTCGACATACTCGATACTTTGATATCTTATTTAGTGCTTAACGCATCAACTCGATATTATCGATATTTCTTGACTCTTTAGATACTTCCAGACTCCAACCGTCTAAAACATGATATTTTGAAGATGCCTCTGTCTACATGAATGTTCTCTGGCCTGGCAGAATGAAGTTGTTAGTAGGTTATTACGCATTTGAAAGATATTAAAATTTTTATTTAATTGGCATCAAAAATTGGTGATGAAAATAAATGAAAAAATAGACAAATATTATAATTAATTTGTTATAAATTAATAAAAATTAAATCAGTGTTGTTTTTTCACTGTTAAATAATAGGGTTTAAATTGATCAAACTTAATTGCCGTCTATTAGAGTTTTATAAGGGTACAAAAGATATATTTTATGAGATACTTAATTCGTCACTTGACGCCGCCTATTTAAATGCACCTTTTACTTCCTTCCACACCTAAAAAATTTTAAAAATAATTTTGGAATTTTCGTACATTTTTGAAACATTAAAAATTTTTTTTGGGTGTGTTTCAATAATTTTATTAAAATTATTCACGCGGTTGAAATTAGTCTAATTTGTAACTTTTGAGATTAAAATCTAAGAATAAAGAAGACGTCTCCGTTAACTACATCCAATTTTTAAATCCATTCAAACGTTTGTTTCAAAATTTATTTAAATTATTTTAATAAAAAATAAACGTTTAAAAAAACGACGTGAATATGCAGTAGCAATAAGTTGAATGGACCAAAACGCACATATTTAAAGATCTATCATTTTTATGTGTGATCTCGTCCGGATAAAATGCAACAAACCACATCGAAAGCCAACTTAGATCAGTTTACCGCGTGCCATGTAACGAGTTGGACGTCGACGACGCTTTTTCAAATTTATTTCGCGCACGTTTTCGCTCGCGTTTTTGAGTTTTGGAAAAAAAAATTGTAAACAAAAGTGCCCCTCTTCCTTTTGTGTGTTTTGTTTTGTTACTTAATGTACATTAATTTATAAAAATTGATGTGTTTTAATTGAAAAGGTGTTTTGCAGAAAAATATTATCAATTAGGTAATCAATTTTAAAGTGCCACCTTAAAAGCTATGACTATGAGGGGAATTTTATTGTTTATTTTTGTTAAGTTTGGAATTAAATATAAACAAATTAAAAAGATTCTGTTAAATTAAATAAATATACTTAAGTGTTACAAATTTTGAGATTGGGAATTTTGTGCTGAACAATTAGTAATTTAAACAAACGCCCGCCCTGTAGACTAAATATTGTCTAGTGGCCTATTATTGTTGAAAGAGGGTGGTGAGATTTGGGGTAGTTAATACCTCCAACATCTCCGAAAAAATCTAAAAATTTCTAAAAAGTTTGGACCTCCTAAAAAATAAAATAAAATTTTTTGACGCCCCCAAACAATTTTGTTTAATTTTTTGCCCGCTCTAAAAAGTTAAATTAATTCTTGGGACTTCCCCCAAAATTTTTTTAAGTTTTCAAAAAATCCAATCAAATATTTAGACACCCTTAAAAAATTAGTTTAGTTGTTTGCGTACTCTAATAAGTTTTCTCGTTATTATGTATTCCAATATAGGGACCCCCAAAAAACTTCAAATTAAATTTTTGGGTCCTCTACAAGTGTAAATTTAATATAATTCAATTGTTTGACCTCCCCCAAATTTTTTTATAATTTTAATCGAGTGCTCAATTTAACATAAAGTTAAATTAAAGCCTATTATAGTATTAAATAATTGCTTTAATTATAATTATTCGTAATTATTTAAATAATTTGTAAAAAATTTTTAAACGCTGACTCAACGTACTACCCATTAGACTAAAAATGACTTCTTGAAGAAGACTGGATATTTTTACAATGTGGGTCCTTTTGCAAAGTGCTAATATTTTATCGACTCTATTTTCAATGCGGCGCTGATATAGTACTGTCGTAATGTGCACCAACCTGTGGCTTTAAATTACCTGATAAATTATCTTTTTTTTTCTATTTATATACAATATTTATTTGCTAACTCGAATAGTTTATACGTCTATTTTTAAACATTTAATTTAGTCAACTAATTAACGAGTTCGTAACATTGAAAAATGGTTGTGTGAATTAAAAATCCTCGATATTAATGGTGTTCGGTTTAAATTAGTCGTACTGTCTAATTTTAATTAAACATTTTTCGAATTTTTCTCTAATTTGTTATTTTTTAATATCGTGAATATGAAAGCGGAAGTGTTGAACACGATTTGTTCAGTTACGTTCGGTTATAAGTTATAATTATTGAACTTTTGCTGTGGCAGTCTCCTGATTTTGGCCAATTTCAAGGATGCAACAAAGTAAAAGTGTTGTATTTTTTGCAACCCTTCACAATTCCAAGTTTGTTAGTATTTTTGGTCGCTTTTATTTGGCTTAACCTTAGGCTAAACCCAAATTTTACACTGGTCATTGATAAAATAATTCTAAGGTCCTTTGAGCCAAAGTTAAAAAATTTTTCTACATACAGTTGCGAACAAGTCGGCCTTAATTATATTTTGGTCCTTTTAAATTGGTTAAAACATAGACGGAATCCAGGTTTTGAAAGGGACAACATTAAATAATTTGAGCGTCCTGTGCCAACATCTTCATTCATTTTAGCCATATTTAGCCAAATTCGGAATTTTTTCTATTCGTTCAAGTCAAATAAATCAGCCCTTAAATAAACCCTTCACAAATCCTTATTTTTTGGTATTTTTGGTCAACTTTGGTTAGACCAGTTAGGCACAGATAAAAATAATTCAAACGTTCTGTAGCTACATTTACTAGCAGCTATTTCACTCATTTGAGCAAAACGAAATTTTTTTCTACATACAGTTGCAAACAAGTTGGCCTTAATTATATTTTGGTCCTTTTAAATTGGTTAAAACATAGACGGAATCCAGGTTTTGAAAGGGACAACATTAAATAATTTGAGCGTCCTGTGCCAACATCTTCATTCATTTTAGCCATATTTAGCCAAATTCGGAATTTTTTCTATTCGTTCAAGTCAAATAAATCAGCCCTTAAATAAACCCTTCACAAATCCTTATTTTTTGGTATTTTTGGTCAACTTTGGTTAGACCAGTTAGGCACAGATAAAAATAATTCAAACGTTCTGTAGCTACATTTACTAGCAGCTATTTCACTCATTTGAGCAAAACGAAATTTTTTTCTACATACAGTTGCAAACAAGTTGGCCTTAATTATATTTTGGTTCTTTTTAATTGATTAAACCATAGACGGAATCGAGGTTTTGAAAGAGACAACATTACATAAATTGAGCGTCCTGTGCCAACATCTTCATTTAGGTTAGTCGCTTAGCTGCTTCATCTTCATTTTAGCCAAATTTGGAATTTTTTCTATTAGTCCAAGTGAAATAAATCAGCCCTTAAATAAACCCTTCACAAATCCATATTTTTTGGTATTTTTGGTCACTTTCACCTTTGGTTAGACTAGTTAGGCACAGATAAAAATAATTCGAAGGTTCTGTAGCTACATTTACTAGCAGCTATTTCACTCATTTGAGCAAAACGAAATTTTTCTCTACATACAGTTGCAAACAAGTTGGCCTTAATTATATTTTGGTTCTTTTTAATTGATTAAACCATAGACGGAATCGAGGTTTTGAAAGAGACAACATTAAATAAATTGAGCGTCCTGTGCCAACATCTTTATTCAGGTTAGTCGCTTAGCTGCTTCATCTTCGTTTTAGCCAATGTCGGAATTTTTTCTGTTAGTCCAAGTCAAATAAATCTGCCCTTAAATAAACCCTTCACCTATCCATATTTTTTGGTATTTTTAGTCACTTTTACCTTTGGGTAGGCACAGATTTTACGTGGGGGAACATAAAATAATTCAAAAGTTGCCGTTGTTTAGTATTTTACCCATGCATGTGTTGATAGCCAATTAATGTACAATGTTCTCTCTGCAAATATTTGAAGAAATTACCTATTAAGCACACCCTCCTCAAATGGAGATTTTTCCCCATTTTCCAAAAGAGCTCCATTTTTACAAAGGGGGATTAAATCGTTTGGATGTTGTGGCAACATTTGTGGGCCTATCTGCTGTGACTATCTTAATTTAGAAGTTTGGGATTTTGGTTTAAACCTTTTGTAGGGTTTGGTTCCATTTTCGATATAGTAACGGTTCTCATTTCTAGTTGTTTGTTGTTACTGTTTGGTTGTTTGTAACTGTAACACGTACTACCACCTACCACGTACATGTACAAGCAAATAACGTATTTGCTATTATGAATGGAACGCGTAACCCCCTTTCACAGTCACTGAAACAAACATCAATTATTGTTTATTGTTAATGAACACGCATGAATGGACTACAAATAGCTGCGATTTTAAACCACCAAGATTTGTAACGGATGCCCCTCCAATATCACAAGCTTTGCGACTCTTCAAGTCATTAGTTAATATACTCAAGAAAATTTTCTCGGATGCCCAATTTCACATTTTAGCTTTTAAACTCAAAAGAGCATTAGAACTTCATCAATGACGAACCGGACCAACCTTGCTAGTTGCTACTTACCACCTTACTACCGAGGCCTTCTCGAAGAAAACGTTCACCGATTCTAAATAATGTGTTTATATGAGCTCCATTAAGACTTCTTTTGTTAAACCCTCCAGGATATAATTTTTTTAATAGCAACTTTTAAGCTTATCTCGCAGTCGCATCATTATAAAATTATTAATCTTGTCGGATTAAATCATTCACAAACAAGTTTTTGAGTTTATTTAAGCGAAATATTGGTAGCTGGTCATTACAGTGGTTAGTTTTGCAAAAAATTATCATTTATCAATCATAAACTTTTATTAAACGAAATAACAAGGATTAGGTATTGTCGAGTGCGCGTGTGTGTGTATGTGCATATTGCGAGTTATTCGTAAGAGAAGGTGTACATTACAAAATTGATGCAACATCAACATGTTAATTTTTGTGCATACACAGATACAGTATGAGCACCTGAATGAACTTTGCATTTAACGGTTTTTGAATTACAAAAAAACGTTTTACAACGACGGAAATGTTTAATGAAAGATGAAAACCAAACCTACTCAATATACATTCATCAGTTTTTGATGGGTTACACACATTTTGTTGTATGTAAAGGTTGTAAAAGTGTAAGGTAAAATGTCACGACTTGAATTGGTAGATGAAGAATGCTTTACAAGGAGTGCCTTTTCTTGGGACGACAATAAAATTTGAATAATTGGAAAAGTGAAGATTTAATTTTTTAATGTGAAAATGGACCGTTTTGAGGTCAGTGCAAGTGCAGTGCTACTCAAACTTTATACGCCACTATACTTCTTGAAATTTGTAAAAAAATACTTTTTAGTGCCAGTTCCATTGCTTATATTATGCTTTACCCATCCTCGAAATTAGTGCTATGAGAAGGTTTAAGCCAGTGCTTGTAAACTGCTACTGCATGCTAACAATGTACTAGTGCAATTGTTTACTATTGCTAGTCGAATCATCTTTAAATGCTGGTCGAGTGCTAGTTAAGTCATTTTTCAGTTCTTTACTGGCTTACTGCTATGGGTCGTGCTAAGTTTAATGCTATTCTGGTTTTCTTATTCCATTTTAAGTGCTATTGCAGTTCAATTCTAGCGTTGGTGTAGTGGCAGTTTCGCAGTTTAATATTATATTGGTTTATTTTCTAACCATTAGGCAGAAATCTCCAATACAACTCGTTTAGGGCTCCTTCAACATTAATATAATTATTTACTATTCAGTCGAGTGCTTATACCTTAAGTAGCTTAAGTGCTAATACCGTAATGCTGGTCTAGTACTAGTAAAGTCCTTTTTCAGTTCTATTGCTATAATAGGTCCTGCCAGTTTAGTGTTATCCTGGTTCTCTTCTTCTATTAGACTGCTAGTTTAATACTAGTGCAGTTTAATTATAGTGCTCTGGTAGTGGCAGTTCACCGTTGCATTATTTTCTAGCCAGTCTAGACTATCAGTAGATGGCTAGTGTTGTGGTGCTAGTAGAAATTTTGACATTAATATAGTTGTTTACTATTGCTAGTCGAGTCTGACTTAAGTGCTGATTCCACAATGCTGGTCTAGTAAAGTCGTTTTTTGGTGCTATTTAAGGTCTTGCCAGTTTAATGATATCCTGGTTCTCTTCTGCTTCTGCTATTAGACTGTTAGTTTAATGCTAGCTCAGTTTAATAATTATGGTGCTCTGGTAGTGGCAGTTCACTGTTGCACCATTTTCTAGCCAGTCTAGACTATCAGTAGATGGCTGGTATTGTGTTTCTAGTAGAAATCGCCAATACAACTCGCTTAGGGCTGCTTCAACATTAATACAGTTGTTTACTATTGCTAAACAAGTCTGATTTAAGTGCTGATACCACAACGCTAGTCCAGTGCTAGTAAAGTCGTTTTTCGGTGCTATTTAAGGTCTTGCCAGTTTAATGATATTCTGGTTCTCTTCTGCTATTAGACTGTTAGTTTAATGCTAGCTGAGTTTAATAATTATGGTGCTCTGGTAGTGGCAGTTCACTGTTGCACCATTTTCTAGTCAGTCTAGACTATCAGTAGATGGCTAGTGTTGTGGTGCTAGTAGAAATTGCCAATACAACTCGCTTGGGGCTGCTTCGACATTAATACAGTTGTTTACTATTATTGCTAAATTCATATTTCAGTTCTGTTTTAGTGCTGTGGGTCGTGCTAAGATTAAAGCTATTCTGGTTCTCTTTTTCCATTTTTCTGCTAGTTTAGGCTATTGCAGTTCAATTCTAGTGTTAGTGTAGTGGCAGTTTAGTATTAGTTCATTTTCTAACTTTTTGGTAGAAATCTCCAATACAACTCGCTTAGGGCTGATTCGACATTAATACAGTTGTTTACTATTGCTAGTCGAGCCTGACATAAGTGCTGATACCGTAATGCTGGTCTAGTACTAGTAGAGTCCTTTTAATCTTATGTTCTATTGCTATAGTAGGTCCTCTTTAGTACCTATTATAATAGCCAGTTTAGTGTTATCCTGGTTTTCTTCTGCCATTCGACTACTAGTCTAGTGCTAGTGCAGTTTAATTATAGTGCTCGGGTAGTGGCAGTTCAGTATTGAACCATTTTTGCCACTTTTACTTTTGCACTATTGTTTTATACTGCTTGACTTGACTATACTCTGACTTAAGTGCTCGTACCGTATCCATAAGTGCAGGCGTCGCGCCTCGTGGTACTTTTTCATTTATGTTGGAATGATATTACGTGCTATAGTTTAGTTCTAGCAAATTTTATCTCTTAATGGGTCTGAAAATAGATTATTACGCAATTTTTCCACTCTCGACCGTTTCCTAGTATGTCTTGATTCTTGATAATCCGCTACTGTTTATATAAGGAATTGGAAGATTTGTCTCGTATTCAGATGACTAATTCATTAATACTTTTGTTTGGCACAAATTCTCAATCCCACTGCTAGAAGTATATGTATATGGTTAATCGAAAAAAATCTGTTCCAGAGCAATGAAACCACCCAAAGCGTTAGTTACGCTGACGATAGTTCAACGCTTCATAATACTTTGTTAACAATGATACGTAATAAATAAATAGCGACGACAGGCAATAAAAATGCGAACCATTGTTTTAAAATTACTTTGTTGGTTTTGTATTGCTGCCACAACAAACATATTAGCATATCAAAATACGAACATTAACTCTAAAAGTGCATACATAGATGCAGAGTGGAAAGATAAATTTAATGCCAAAGACTACAATAGATATGCCTCATTACTCAAAAGTAGTACCACCCAAAAGGTAGTACCATCCAAAAATTATAAATACGAAGTAACGCAAAAATCACCACATAGGAGTAGTTATAGTTATAGCAACGACAGCCCGGTCAGATTAAGGCACTCGCATTACTATCCAAGTCCGAATTTAGACAAAGTGATGATACGACTCGATAAAATGCAATCGACGACCACCACGCGACCACCTACCACATCGTCGCCTTACGTTTACCAAAGACAAAATTTGGACGAAATCGATCGTCTGTTCGGCGACCAAGACGACGAAGAGGCCCTAAACGACGATTATACCAACGAGGACGATTTGCCCGACTACGACGAGTGGGTAAGTTCGTTTTAGTTTTTAGTTGCATATGATCCGCGCTCTTCCTTTCCTTTTTAATTTTAGACAGTCACGGCAATTTAAATTGCAGACGGAATCTCGGCTTGTTAAATTAGTAAATTTTTCATTTCAAGTCCGAATCACAACCGCGTCGTTAGTTGTGGTCGATTGACCAAATTTAAATTATGCGGGTCCAGATTTTCGAACGCCCTCTCCCCTTCGCGCCGTACCCTTGGATTGGTTAAGTACTCGCTATTTTTAATTAATATGGTTTTGAACTCTTAAGTAGCAATTCGTGGAATTCGAGGAATATTTATTAGGAGTGCTAATGCGTTTTTTATTTAAAGTTCGTCGATGACCTACCGATGCTTCGGTAATAAATATTTTTGGCGCTTCTCCAATATCATATCGTTAAAGTAAGTAAGTAACAACAGAACATGTAGCCGATTATTTATTTATATTCATCTTCTGTCTGGTTAACCGTTGATGGCACTTAAGCTATCCAAAACACTACAGCGAATTGTGGATAAGTTGCGTAGAATTTTTAAATACCGGACGTTGCACTAAAAGGATTAATTACAACCTTTTTTTCAATTCGACATGTCTTTAAACGTATTGTATTTCTGGTTATCGACATTAATTTATTACTTTTGAAAGTGTAATTAGAAGTAAATTAAATTGATCGACTCTTTTTGTACAAATGTCAACGCGACTAACAATGTTACTCTCTAGTTGTAAATAAAATAATTTACTGCGACTTTAATTGAACGTTACACAATTTTATAGATGCTTAGCAAATTAATAATTAATAATGATTTAATTTGTGAAAGTCGATATACAGTGTACACTTTACTTACCTAATGCGAGGATTTTTTTTCAAAAATCAAGGATTGTATGCTTATGCAAGGATAATTAAGTTGGAGATTATACATTTTTACAGAATGCACTCCACTTAGTAATGCTAAAACTAGGTGGAGTTTGCTGACATCACTTTTTAACGCCTTTCAACCGGAGCGTTCGTGGGGGCTTAGGACTCGATTTAGGGTAGTTTTAGGAAAGATTAACACTTTAGATAAATTTAAGGGAATACAGTGTCCCATAATATCGACTTATGAAACTCCCATTTGAGTCGATGGTTTTGATTCTAGAAACCATCGACTTGTTACTCGACTTGAAGAAGTTTCTTAGCAATAATTCGATTCGGGGTAGTTTTAGGGTAGATTAACACGATATGGAAATTAAACAAAAGAAGATTTTCCATAATATTAGTTTGTGAAAATCCAATCTGAATCGATGGTTTTGATCCTAGAGACTAGAGTCCATCAAAGATACGAGAGTGTTCATACAGCTCTGTTATCTCTCGATTAAAGTAGTTTCTTCGAAATACCTCGATTCGGGGTAGTTTTAGGGTAGATTAATACGATGCGAAAATTGAACAATAGAAGATTTCTCATAATATTAGTTTGTGAAACTCTAATCTGAGCCGATGGTTTTGATCCTAGAAAGCATCAAAGATTCGTGTTTTCATTCAGCTCGGTTGTTACTCGACTTGAAGAAGTTTCTTAGCAATAACTCGATTTGGGGTAGTTTTAGGGTAGATTAGTACGATACAAAAATTGAACAAAAGAAAATTTCCCATAGTATTAGGTTGTGAAACTCCAATCTGAGTCGATGGTTTTGATCCTAGAAAGCATCAAAGATTCGTGTTTTCATTCAGCTCGGTTGTTACTCGACTTGAAGAAGTTTCTTAGCAATAACTCGATTTGGGGTAGTTTTAGGGTAGATTAGTACGATACAAAAATTGAACAAAAGAAAATTTCCCATAGTATTAGGTTGTGAAACTCCAATCTGAGTCGATGGTTTTGATCCTATAGAGACCATCAAAGATACGAGTGTTTATACAGCTCTGTTGTCTCTCGACTTAAAGTAAGTTTCTTCGAAATACCTCGATTTGGGGTAGTTTTAGGGCTGATTAACACGATACGAAAATCAAACAAAAGAAGGTTTCCCATAATATTAGTTTGTGAAAATCCAATCTGAGTCGATGGTTTTGATCCTAGAGACCATCAAAGATTCGTGTTTTCATACGGCTCAGTTGTCCCTCCACTTGAAGTTTCTTTGAAATAACTCCGAGTCAAAATTAATGATTAAGCAAATTTATGATAAATTAAATTAACTTTTGCTAATAATGGTTAGTCGATACTCGATACTGTAAGCAATTCATAAATCATATTGCTTCCTGCTGCGCTGCGTTTTAAAAAATAAATTTTCTCCTTCACCGAGAGAATAACTCCATAATGATATACTTCTTTAAATTTTTCAAGCACGAAATGGCTTTCACTTACAAACATGCACTTGTCTAAAAAGGCTTAATTGAAGTAAAACGTGTAATTTTTGTTGCAAATTAAATTAATTGGTCGTTTACGTTTTAAAACTTATAATCGATGAATATCTTTATTTATTTAACTAGAGTCGACATGCTATGCCACTTATGGGTAGGTTAATTAGGAATTTAGCAATAATTAACACGTCAAGTGATTGATTTTTTTAAAACAAATTTTTGTTTGCAACTTCAACCTGCGACTCTAATTAGTTCGTTTATTTGTCCCAGAATTAAACCAGACGGGACATGATGAGTTTAATCTTCCATTCATCACATCTCTTCTACTGCTGGGACGGGCCTGCTGGTACAAGTTCACCTGAGGTTTCGAAGGAACATAAATTTACGAGGGTTGAATGTCCCTTTTAACTGTTGTTAATTGTGATGAAACTTTTTTATCGTCACGAATTCGTCGTCACCTTAATAACAACAATAACATATTTTTACGCAGACACATCCTTAGACTTTGTATTCTTTATGCAACGTGAAATAATTTACATATCTCTCGCTACGGATCTTTAAGAGAGACAAAACATGTTAAATGTGTGTCATCTATTATTGTACCTGATGAATTATTATAACAATGTAACATCCTTATCATTTTTTAAACGTTAGTAAGTTGTACACTCGGAGACAAATTACACATATATTTTTAGAGGCCGTTTATGACACTCTTCCCGAGGGGCTCTTTTGCTTAGTTTTGCGCAAAAAGGACGCTTTCCGAGCCGTCAACTTGAGACGACTCGACGCCACCTTGAAGCAAGGGGGCAAGCACTTGAAATTAATTCTAAAATTATTCAAAATTCAAAAACGGCCGGCACAACATCTCATCTTATTTTCATACATTTTTTTTCATTTTTTAAGTTGAATTACCTAGCAGTTATGTAAGATTTAATAAAACACGGACAACTTCATGCATAAAACATGTTAAAAATGACTATTTCATGTAGGTCTTCTAATATATTACTAAAGATCTACAAAGAAAGATGAATTTAACAAAAATTATGAAGTAAACTCCTACGTGACTTTGTGAGAAATTTTCCATAAGGTGTCGGATGAAAAAGACACAAATTGTAGGCACACACCCCCTATACTTCAAAATTACGTAGGTGCAAATTTTAATTAAATAATCAGTTACAGTTGGAGTAATTGAAATTAATAATAAAAATTACGAGTTGCGATTTAACGCGAATTCCTGTATATTTATGACGCGAAACGTTACGTTCGCTTACCGCAAACCTGATGATGAGCAGATCAGAGTGTCACAACCCACATCCCGTGGGCTCGTGCATACCTAACATGTGAACGCTTAACAATACAAAATACTTTCATTAACAACGACGTCAACAACTACACATACCTCACCCACAATAAGCTCATCATTAGGGTGCACAAGCACGCGTAGGGCGCACAACACCCTTTACAAATTCGTGTTTATTCGACCGTAAATTTAATGTAGTATAGGTAGGGATTTTTGCAAAAATTTCATTTTACGCTTGAAAGCTTTCTACGAACTTCTTGACATTTTAAAATAAAATAAACAACTTTCGTTCGCCGTTTAAATAAATTGGCACTTGTAAATCTTTTTTTGAAATAATACGTACTTGTTGATGGAATCCAAATTTTTCTGGGGAACGGCATATTTATAAGTTCGTTAAGAATACTTTGTATCGTGAACTGATCTACGAGACTACTATTAGAGAAACGGGATAGGGACGTGAAAACGCTCAGATAGTGACTTACTCGGACGCAAAAGTGGATAGAGGCAAGAAAACTGCAGAGACACTGATCTTCTGAGACATTGAGGCATATTGACACTGAGGAAGTTAGTAAAACACTGAATTAGAAAACCTATTGAACACTTAAACCTATTGACACGGCAGTTAGACAGACTGCACCAGTGAAATTCTAGAGAAACGCAGGTACTGAGATTTAGGAATATGGAAAGGCTTAGGTAATGAAAAATAATCTAATCTACCATGTCGCAGAGGAATGTAGAGGCAACAAAACTGCAAAGACACTGATGTTTTGAGATTGAGTGACACTGAAACGTACAGACAGCCACTATCTTTGACACAATGACAGATAGAGTCAGTGAGATTATATTATTAAAACATTAAATTACAGAACCCAATGAGCACGAACCACCGAAATGCTATAGAAACGCCTGTCCTGAGACCTAGTAACATGGAGAGATGGAGAGGCTTCGGTAATGACTACAATGACGCAGAGTAGATAGAGGCAATAAAACTGAAGATACACTGATCTTTTGAGATTGAGTGATACTGAAACGTGCAGACAGCCACTACCTTTGACTGAATGACAGATGGAGTCAGTAAGATTATGAAAACAGGGAATGATTTTCTGAGGTAACGAACCCCATTGAGAGTAAACTGTTTGATTCTGGGGCTTAGAAAAGCGCCAGAAAAGGTTAGTTTAGTGAGTGTGTGAATACCAAAACCCTCATGAAGTAACGTTTAAGGATAGTGAAGAAAATGAACATTAGAGGAAGAGGGAGGAGACTTTAGATGTTTGAGATATTATTTATATAGAATAGAACCAAGAACATACATTTAAGATTACCTAGGGCACTGAATTAGAAACATGGAGGTTCTATTCTAGTCAAAAATACGCTGAATAATTACCAAAAGGAACGCTACACTGTAAACTGAAATGAAGATACAGGAAAGCACAAACTTTGAGATTGAGGCGTTGTCTTTAGAAAACATTTTTTCTACGACGTTCTTCCTGGAATTTTTCCTTTAATTGAACGAAAGTGAATTATAAGTAGCCACTAACCTAAATATCACGAGTATAATTAATTATTTATACCATTATCACTGACCTATCGTCTTAAGTATGTTTACATTTAAATACGCCTACCTGAAACAAACGGACACTACATGACTACATTCCAATTTCTTGACTAATCATTGGCAAATCGCGTTATAAGTTTTATATTATTTATATACGTTTGGCAACAAATTTAATGTCTTTTTTCGTGAAAAAACTTTTCAAGTGCACATTTATATTCTTTATATCGCAACTCGAATTACGTATTCCGCGCACAATAATAAATAAATAAATTTATAAGAACTCGTACAGAGTACAGGTACAAATTTGTAATGGGAATCATTGAATGAAACTAAAGGGGTTCATTACGGTACCAGTAAGGAGTAAAAAAATGGAAAAATAATTGACTTATTGCACCTTAAATGAAACCAGTTTCGCTTCAAGAATTTGCCGTGGACCATTGTTGAACTCGATCCAAGGACATTTTATGACTTTAAATTGCATAATTTTTTTAGCGCAAATTTGTGACACATCTTAAGGTGCTGTTATTAGTCGCAGACTCAGAGCAGACAGTTCGTCTCCAATTTGAACTTTGTGGAATAAATGGACTAATTTTTTATGCGATCGAATAGATCGAGTGGTTTCAACATAGCGTGTCTCTCCCCACCATAACTTCTTGAGGACTCATCTAATGTCTATTTTACCTATTACGAAAATCATAGCTTGTTAAATTAGCTATCAGATGCGCTACAAATATTTTTTGCGCGCTCAATAATAATCTGATGGAAATATCTCAAATTTAAAGTTTTAGTCTAAATCGAGTGGCTTCATCATAGCGTGTCTCTCCCCACTGTAACTCCTCGAGGACCGATCTAATGTTTATTTTACCTATTATAAAAATCATAGCTCGTAAAATTAGCTTGCAGATGCGTTAAAAATTTTTTTTTTCTGGCTGGATAATAATCTGAGAGAAACGCCTTAAAGTTGAAGTATGCGCAAGCATAACAAGTTTGGGGTAGTATCTACAAGACTTTACTCAGAATGCAATCGTAGGAAGTAATAAGAATCTTCGTCTCATATTGAGAGCTATATAAAAACGTGAAACTGCCAGTCTTTGAAAAAACAACTGAGAAACGTAAAGAAACAAGGAGATAACATTCAAAACTAGACGGTCGTATACTTACACATTTTACAACTTGTTATCAAGCAGGAAAAAAACTCTTTACACTTAAATATAAACAAAATGGCGGTTATAGATAAATCTTTAATTGCAAACATTGTTTCTTGAGAGAGCGGTTTACTTTGTATATATGCGTATAAAATGTTTTGCTCATATAAATAGTATACATGTGTTTAAATTTGCAGATAAATCTGATAAAGAGGGGACAATTGAAGCGTCCACGAAACCATTTAATAGTCATCAAGTTGAGTGCTCCCTGATTCACGATATTAGATTATGTGCGCTTTCCGCATATACAACTCCATTTAAATTTTACAACCAACATTTCTAGATAAATTGCCGAGATTTTGATTTAGCAAAAACATTGTAATTAAGTGCAGAATTGTGATAATTACAGTAAATTTCAATCAGATCTTCTGCATTAGAAGGTTGAGTCGTTGGAGCGTTATGGCTGTTATACAAAAGTCCAAAAGTCGCCATTTTGCGGGCTTTCATTTTTATATTTTTTGCATAAACAAAAATCGTAAACTTTATCATAACCTCAATTTATTTTTTAAACTTACAAGGTAATCTTACATAAGAGTGTAATATGTCACGGTCTCTCTTCAAATAGAATAAAGTGATAATAATAACTCATACTTTGTTTTGTTTTTTAATCAAGCGACAGTTTAAAAGCAAAAGTCTCGATTCCAACTAAAATACGTCGGTTTGCCAAGTTTAAGAGAAAGAAAAAGAAAGTTTGGTTTTTCAATTAAGGAACAATTCTCCCGAGGAATTTTCTATTCAAATTACGAATTCTTCGAGTTTTTTTTAAATCGTCCAAATTAAATGCTCTGCTTTCCAGACTTGTGGAATTTGTTTTGACTACAGTAATTGTACAATTCTTTTGTTTAATTAAACTTACTCTAGCCTAACTTTATTTGACGTTTCAGGACAAAAAACACAACAAAAATATGATACCTAAGCCATGAGTTGGCTTCTCATAAATTAATATTAAAAAGAAGGGGTAGTTAAATGTATTAACAAGTAAATACGGGTAAATTAGAGAAATTAAAGGCGAGGTATGTGTATGGGAAGTGTAAATATAAAATGTGGGCTAACCACCTTCGAGTGACACATTAATGCTTCTTAAACGATTTTATACATTCCTTATTTGTCTCTTTTATTGTGTTAACTTTTAAGGCACTGTGTTAAGTACAAGTTTCTTACACCAGAAATGCTACTGATATTAAGAGAAGGAATTTTGGTATAGGTATCGCGGATTAGAATAATAATTTAAGGCTTTAAGTCGGTCCGACTTACTACATTTAAAAAACCAGTGGTTAGAGAAAATATTAGGTCAAAGGCCACATAAATAGTTTAAAATCGTGGTTGTTCCCAACACGACTGGTCTATCATCAAGTTTACTTATAAAGAAAATTATAGAGCATGAAATTAGCTATCGGGTATGATAAAAATATTCTATAACAAAAATAATAGGTACTCTTTAGAAACAGTGGGAAGTAAGTACACACTTTTCGCGTCTCTCCCCATTTTAACTCTGTTAGGATTAATTAAACGCCTATTTTACTTATAATAAAAATTATAAATCATGAAATTAGCTATCGGATACGTTAAAAACATTTAGTGCATCTTGCATAATAATTCGACAAAAATTTATCAAAGTTGATATTATTAGCGAGTACCGAGTTGCCTCAACATGGCGTGTCTCTCCCCATTGTAACTCTGTTAGGATTAATTAAACGCCTATTTTACTTATAATAAAAATTATAAATCATGAAATTAGCTATCGGATACGTTAAAAACATTTGGTGCATCTTGGATAATAATTCGACAAAAATTTGTCAAAGTTAATATTATTAGCGAGTACCGAGTTGCCTTAACATGGCGTGTCTCTCTCCATTGTAACTCTGTTAGGATTAATTAAACGCCTATTTTACTTATAATAAAAATTATAAATCATGAAATTAGCTATCGGATACGCTAAAAACATTTGGTGCATCTTGGATAATAATTCGACAAAAATTTGTCAAAGTTGATATTATTAGCGAGTTCCGAGTTGCCTTAACATGGCGTGTCTCTCCCCATTGTAACTCTGTTAGGATTAATTAAACGCCTATTTTACTTATAATAAAAATTATAAATCATGAAATTAGCTATCGGATACGTTAAAAACATTTGGTGCATCTTGGATAATAATTCGACAAAAATTTGTCAAAATTAATATTATTAGCGAGTACCGAGTTGCCTTAACATGGCGTGTCTCTGTCCATTGTAACTCTGTTAGGATTAATTAAACGCCTATTTTACTTATAATAAAAATTATAAATCATGAAATTAGCTATCGGATACGCTAAAAACATTTGGTGCATCTTGGATAATAATTCGACAAAAATTTGTCAAAGTTGATATTATTAGCGAGTTCCGAGTTGCCTTAACATGGCGTGTCTCTCCCCATTGTAACTCTGTTAGGATTAATTAAACGCCTATTTTACTTATAATAAAAATTATAAATCATGAAATTAGCTATCGGATACGTTAAAAACATTTGGTGCATCTTGGATAATAATTCGACAAAAATTTGTCTAAGTTGATATTATTAGCGAGTTCCGAGTTGCCTTAACATGGCGTGTCTCTCCCCATTGTAACTCTGTTAGGATTAATTAAACGCCTATTTTACTTATAATAAAAATTATAAATCATGAAATTAGCTATCGGATACGTTAAAAACATTTGGTGCATCTTGGATAATAATTCGACAAAAATTTGTCAAAGTTGATATTATTAGCGAGTTCCGAGTTGCCTTAACATGGCGTGTCTCTCCCCATTGTAACTCTGTTAGGATTAATTAAACGCCTATTTTACTTATAATAAAAATTATAAATCATGAAATTAGCTATCGGATACGTTAAAAACATTTGGTGCATCTTGGATAATAATTCGACAAAAATTTGTCAAAGTTGATATTATTAGCGAGTTCCGAGTTGCCTTAACATGGCGTGTCTCTCCCCATTGTAACTCTGTTAGGATTAATTAAACGCCTATTTTACTTATAATAAAAATTATAAATCATGAAATTAGCTATCGGATACGTTAAAAACATTTAGTGCATCTTGCATAATAATTCGACAAAAATTTATCAAAGTTGATATTATTAGCGAGTACCGAGTTGCCTCAACATGGCGTGTCTCTCCCCATTGTAACTCTGTTAGGATTAATTAAACGCCTATTTTACTTATAATAAAAATTATAAATCATGAAATTAGCTATCGGATACGTTAAAAACATTTGGTGCATCTTGGATAATAATTCGACAAAAATTTGTCAAAGTTAATATTATTAGCGAGTACCGAGTTGCCTTAACATGGCGTGTCTCTCTCCATTGTAACTCTGTTAGGATTAATTAAACGCCTATTTTACTTATAATAAAAATTATAAATCATGAAATTAGCTATCGGATACGCTAAAAACATTTGGTGCATCTTGGATAATAATTCGACAAAAATTTGTCAAAGTTGATATTATTAGCGAGTTCCGAGTTGCCTTAACATGGCGTGTCTCTCCCCATTGTAACTCTGTTAGGATTAATTAAACGCCTATTTTACTTATAATAAAAATTATAAATCATGAAATTAGCTATCGGATACGTTAAAAACATTTGGTGCATCTTGGATAATAATTCGACAAAAATTTGTCAAAGTTAATATTATTAGCGAGTACCGAGTTGCCTTAACATGGCGTGTCTCTCTCCATTGTAACTCTGTTAGGATTAATTAAACGCCTATTTTACTTATAATAAAAATTATAAATCATGAAATTAGCTATCGGATACGCTAAAAACATTTGGTGCATCTTGGATAATAATTCGACAAAAATTTGTCAAAGTTGATATTATTAGCGAGTTCCGAGTTGCCTTAACATGGCGTGTCTCTCCCCATTGTAACTCTGTTAGGATTAATTAAACGCCTATTTTACTTATAATAAAAATTATAAATCATGAAATTAGCTATCGGATACGTTAAAAACATTTGGTGCATCTTGGATAATAATTCGACAAAAATTTGTCAAAGTTGATATTATTAGCGAGTTCCGAGTTGCCTTAACATGGCGTGTCTCTCCCCATTGTAACTCTGTTAGGATTAATTAAACGCCTATTTTACTTATAATAAAAATTATAAATCATGAAATTAGCTATCGGATACGTTAAAAACATTTGGTGCATCTTGGATAATAATTCGACAAAAATTTGTCAAAGTTGATATTATTAGCGAGTTCCGAGTTGCCTTAACATGGCGTGTCTCTCCCCATTGTAACTCTGTTAGGATTAATTAAACGCCTATTTTACTTATAATAAAAATTATAAATCATGAAATTAGCTATCGGATACGTTAAAAACATTTAGTGCATCTTGCATAATAATTCGACAAAAATTTATCAAAGTTGATATTATTAGCGAGTACCGAGTTGCCTCAACATGGCGTGTCTCTCCCCATTGTAACTCTGTTAGGATTAATTAAACGCCTATTTTACTTATAATAAAAATTATAAATCATGAAATTAGCTATCGGATACGTTAAAAACATTTGGTGCATCTTGGATAATAATTCGACAAAAATTTGTCAAAGTTGATATTATTAGCGAGTTCCGAGTTGCCTTAACATGGCGTGTCTCTCCCCATTGTAACTCTGTTAGGATTAATTAAACGCCTATTTTACTTATAATAAAAATTATAAATCATGAAATTAGCTATCGGATACGTTAAAAACATTTGGTGCATCTTGGATAATAATTCGACAAAAATTTGTCAAAGTTGATATTATTAGCGAGTTCCGAGTTGCCTTAACATGGCGTGTCTCTCCCCATTGTAACTCTGTTAGGATTAATTAAACGCCTATTTTACTTATAATAAAAATTATAAATCATGAAATTAGCTATCGGATACGTTAAAAACATTTGGTGCATCTTGGATAATAATTCGACAAAAATTTGTCAAAGTTGATATTATTAGCGAGTACCGAGTAGCCGCAACATGACGTGTCTCTCCCCATTTTAACTCTGTTAGAATTAATTAAACGCCTATTTTACTTATAATAAAAATTATAAATCATGAAATTAGCTATCGGATACGTTAAAAACATTTGGTGCATCTTGGATAATAATTCGACAAAAATTTGTCAAAGTTGATATTATTAGCGAGTACCGAGTAGCCGCAACATGACGTGTCTCTCCCCATTGTAACTCTGTTAGGATTAATCAAACGCCTATTTTACTTATAATAAACATTATCAATCATGAAATTGGCTATCGGATGCATTTGTTGCATCTTGGGTAATAATGTATTAAAATCTTAATCTCACTTGCCCTCTCATGCTGACCCCTTGTCACTCATAATTCTGTAAATCCCCTAAAATTAGAAAAATCAAAGTTTAATTGCTTTCGAAGCAAATGCAACGAACTTGAAGCGAGAGTACAAATAATCTTGATCTTGAATTTAATGCACAATATTTTTAAATCAAGGTTAGGTACTTGATCCTTTTAAATTTAGCTTGTACAAATAACATTTTTTTGATAATATTTTTAAAGTATGTACGAATGTACGTAGACCTCTTAAGTGTTGTTATAAATTTTAAGAGAAGAGCAGATGTAATTAATCTCCTGCCCCCTCAATGTTTACGCCAATGCGTTTTAATAACAAATATATGCAGTTCTTAAGCTAAGGGGAGATTGAACCGTCTAGCCTAAGAATAATCGTATAAAATATACACTTTAAAATAGAGTGACCTCTGTTTTTTTTGTAAATTTAAAAGTACATCGTACACACACGCGCACGCAAGTGAAAATTTTGTAACTCGAGTTCTCACATAATTATCATTGTGTGAGCGATGTACGCACATAATTTCATTCACCCACAATGCGACATTTTCTAAATATAAAAAAATGTACGAATTTAGTTGCTAAATTTCCGGAACGTATCTAATTATAACATATGTTTCTTTTTGAACAACAAAAATTATTATAACTATTTATTTATCTAGGTCAGGTCATTGGTTATCACAAGAAAGGTGATAAAAAATTATTGTTGTACTGTGAGGTACTTAGTAATTAAAAGAAGTACTAATCGTTGGCAAATACTTCAAAGTTCTAAATATACGAACGTATCACTTACATTTTCTACTTACTCAAAGATGATTAGAACATAATGGATAGTACTGTTTTATTTCTATTAAGAAGCACTATAATCTGCAAGAAAACTCATAACTAATTCATAATTCATAATTTTCTTGGAAAGACGAGACGATGTATGTGCCAAATACACCAACAGAACTTGCTGTTACTTGAGATTTGGACGTATTTTCGCATGAAACCGATTGAACCAGCTGGGAAGATTTTTACTAATTTTGACAGATAATTTTGCGCTCTGTAACTTTAATTAGAGGTAAACTTACCCCTGGGGCACTCTTTTAAGAATTACGTTAGGGAGAGACAGCGTGTGTGCCGAAAACGCCAACAGAACTGTTACTTGAGATTTGGACGTATTTCCACAGGAAACCCATTGAGCCAGCTGGGAAGATTTTTACTAATTTCGATAGATCATTTTGCGCTCTGTAACTTTAATTAGAGGTAAACTTACCCCTGGGGCACTCTTTTAGGAATTACGTTAGGGAGAGGCAGCGCGTGTGCCGAAAACGCCAACAGAACTGTTACTTGAGATTTGGACGTAATTCCACAGGAAACCCATTGAGCCAGCTGGGAAGATTTTTACTAATTTCGATAGATCATTTTGCGCTCTGTAACTTTAATTAGAGGTAAACTTACCCCTGGGGCACTCTTTTAAGAATTACGTTAGGGAGAGACAGCGTGTGTGCCGAAAACGCCAACAGAACTGTTACTTGAGATTTGAACGTATTTCCACAGGAAACCCATTGAGCCAGCTGGGAAGATTTTTACTAATTTCGATAGATCATTTTGCGCTCTGTAACTTTAATTAGAGGTAAACTTACCCCTGGGGCACTCTTTTAGGAATTACGTTAGGGAGAGGCAGCGCGTGTGCCAAAAACGCCAACAGAACTGTTACTTGAGATTTGGACGTAATTTCGCAGGAAACCCATTGAACCAGCTGGGAAGATTTTTACTAATTTTGATATATAATTTTGTGCTCTGTAACTTTAATTAGAGGTAAACTTACCCCTGGGGCACTCTTTTAGGAATTAAGTTAGGGAGAGACAGCGTGTGTGCCGAAAACGCTAACAGAACCGATACTTGAGATTTGGACGTATTTTCGCAGGAAACCCATTGAACCAGCTGGAAATATTTTTACTATTTTGATAGATAATTTTGCGCTCTGTAACTTTAATTAGAGGTAAACTTACCTCTGGGGCACTCTTTTCGGAATTACGTTAGGGAGAGACAATCGCAACCTCTACGAATGTTGGAGATTATGCTATACATGTACTGAGTGCTACGATTAATAACTTATAACTTGCCATCTCATATTCAATCGTTTAAAGTTTTCAAGGATCTTACATGATCAATATTTCACAGACTCCAAATTAGAATTAGAGATAGGTGTTGATAAATAAAAATGTACGACGGATAAAATTCTATCGGCAAAATCTAATAAAGTTCGCGTGCGTTAGTTTTTTGAATTAGTAGCATAATCCAGGTTTTTTTCATTAGGTCAAAAGATAGAAGTTTAGTTCTAAAATTATTGAAAAATTGACTATGACCCAAAGCGATAATTTTTTGCACTAATTTTACTCCATAAGTGCCGCAAGTACTTCTATCAGTTTCGCTAAATATTACATTATAGGGCAGTAACCTTTTGGTTATCAATTGAAAAAAAAAGTATTCGGATTACAAACCATACAATGATTATTTATATACGTAATTGATAGTTTTGAGGTAAAACAGAAGTTATAATTAATTTTTGAAACATTTAAAATAAATACCATTGCCATTGACTTTCAAGGAGTTATTGCAAGTTCAAAATTATCCACAGACGTTTTCTTCGCTTACTTTCGATTCGATAATTGTAGTAATTACCATTTTAGGATTTTTTTGGGGTACAAAAATGGCGAAGAGATTACTCATGTGTAGTGTAGTTTTTCAAAGTGAACAGCAAAAACCAACCTTCTCACGAGAACTCATTCATTCATTTCCAACTCTTAATTTCGCGTGTGTTAATCCTTTAATTGCTAAAATATTCAAAAGCAGCCGTCCGTCGCTTCCTCAAGCTCAAAAAATCTCATCTAATATTTTTTGTGGTTGGTTAATGCAACTCGAAATTCTAAAAATAAGTTTGATCACTTAAAATAATTTCATATTTTATTTCGAAGTGTTTGCACGAGCGAGTATATCTGCTGGAGATCGTCTAGTTTTAATTGCTAAAAATAAACCGGGTAATTAATATTTTGAAAAATTATTGTGAAGGAAAGTTCCAATTACCAAATGCATTTCAAAATTGTTGTTTCTTCCGCGTTGAAATGATACAAATTGTTGTAATAAATTTTTTTCTTCAGAAACACAAGAAGAAGAGATGACTAATGAAGACCACCCAATGTAGTTCACAATTTGTATCTTAAAAATTAAGAAAAGTCGGTGCTCGAAGGTTACTTTGAAGAAATCTCACTTAACCTACGATTAAATAACTATTATAGGGGTAATTATGATATTATCTCGAGTAGAATAATTTCAATTACATCCAAAGATATATATGAACAATAAATTATTTAATTTTTAATGTTTATAATTTATAACCATCGATTTACAAGTTAGTAAATATTAAACAATTAATTAATACAAAAGTAATTACCTACCTAAGCTCGTAATAGTGCTCTCGCTAAAATAATAATTACAACAAAATATGAATCCTTGCCAAATTAATTCAGTCTGGTCCTGCTTTGAAAATTATTGAACCGCAAATACTAATTACTGCAAACTGCACGGTGTACGTTCTCTAATTAAACAAAAAGCAAGAGATATAAATTTAATATTAATCGAAGGTTATTTCCTTTTCAATTTCTTTGAATAATTACATCGCTACTCCTAATAATAGCTCCTATGGGATGATTACGACATGTAACTTTTTTAAATTGTAAAGCCGCCTCGCTGTCTACTTAAAGTCTTTGTCTTTAAATACAAACTGTTTGCAATGCTCATCACCGTTTTACTGTTACATAATGCAACTGGTGGAGTTACTAGTGGAGTTACTTTCAAGTTTAATGTTGAATTTGCCATTGATATTGATTGCATTACATATTCTAATACATCTATAGAAGAGTCAACGCAAGTTCTGAACTATTCAATTAAACCTATATTTCACATTTTAATTTATTACTGTAGAAAAATTATTGACGGAAATGGAAGTAGTTTGAGTGATACTGATAGACAATTTTACGCTTTATAATTTTTATTAGGAGTAAAATCAATATAATCCTTCTCCTAGAGGAGTTATGGTAGGGAGAGACACGGCATGTTCTAAACGCATAACTGAAACTGATACTTTACACTTTGACGTATTACTGCAGGAAAATTATTGACGGCAATGGAAGTATTTAGAGTGATAGTGATAGACAATTTTACGCTTTATAATTTTTATTAGAAGTAAAATCAAGATAACCCTTCTTCTTGAGGAGTTATGATAGGGAGAGACACGGCATGTTTTAAACGCATAACTGATACTTTAATCGTTGACGTTTACTGCAGGAAAACTATTAAACCTGAGGGAAATATTTTGAGTGATTCTGACAGACAATTTTATGCTTTCTAATTGTAAAACTCTGAGTTGGTATTTCTTCCTATTAAACCGAAATTATGCCCGTTACTAACTATAATAATATTCACTAAAAATCGATTTTGCTTATTTGCTTCGCAAAAACCACTAAAAGACATTTTTCCAACTTTCATTACTCTTCATATATTATAACGAATCTTTACAAAATTAAGTTATTTTCTTCGTGTAATTCAATTACTCTATTAAGTAGAAACGTGTTTAATAATTATAGACCGCTATAGTTACAAAACTTATTTGAAACTTCCTATCTAATTATATTTTTATTATTTTCACCTAATGTGTATACTACATATAAACATTTGAAATAACTCTTTTATTGAGCTTAAACGGTTCTTTTATGTACATCATACTATGTTGCAATGACAAATCATTTGTAAAATCGTAAAAAGATATAACTAATAACAGTTTAATTTAAATTAATAATTGTAGCCCTAAGTTGTAATTATTTAATTTTATCTTTTAGAAAAAATGATACGCCATTGCGTTTGTTAATTTATTTAATCAATTTAGATATTTATTCAATTTATTTCCTAAAATTTACATTAAATTTCCATATTTGCGTTCTTTATTAAATTTTTTATCGATCAAGGCGAACAGGTAGCATCATAGCTGAATTTTGATTACTTTATAAATCAATGCTATAATTAGGAGCAATAAAAAAATTTATTGCTACTGTTTTGCCAAACCGTTTAATGGCGAGTCTCCACTGCGCCGACTGCCCAAGTCGCTCGACTTTTTGTCGCGTCTACGTGCGGCACTGTTTTTAAAACAGGAGAAGCACTAGCTCGCGTCTCGTGTGTAATTTCAGATACATATTACAGATTTAGGTCACTCATGAAGTCTTACGATACACAACTACTTGCAGTTCAATGAGTGTTTCGTAACTGGTAAAAAGCTACACAAATTTGGTCGTTAATAATAATTAGTAATAAAATAATAGAAGCCTTGCATAATAATTGTTGTTGTATATACTTTGTTGTTAGTTTAAAAAATTCTTACGAGGCGCGAACTGTTATTAAAAGATTAATGATCCATAAAAGTATTAAGTAGTTATTAATTCAAAACAAAAAATTAGAATACTTAACACAGTTTTTAAATAAGAAAGAGAATTACTATCTCTTCGCGAAGATAAACAATTTAATAAACAATTGATAATTCTTCATTTTTGTTTGAGTTGCGTATTAAACAGTCGCGTTCTCACGCTAAGGGAAGCTTTTGTAGTTATTGAAAAGTATTCGAAAACATTCGCGATGGCGTGGCGGTCAGTCCACACAATATAACTTCCATTTGAGTGGGTGTGTATATTTCTGACGACACGAAGACGAAACCACAACTACAAGTGGTAAAAATCAGAATGTGGGAAGAGTTTCATTCTGCCACTTTTTCGTCATTTGCATTACACGCAATTGTTTCAAACGAAAAGCATTAAACTTAATTATGCCTTGATTAATAGAATGTACGCCTTGAATTAAAAATTGTAGGTTCACTCGCATTATTTATTTTAATTACTATTATTACTACCATACTACCACAACACTTGCAAGCTTTTTTACAATTTTACTTCAAACACGCATACATTATGTTTGATACCACACTAGAGCTCTATGCAAAAGAGCTTTTAACTTATTTTATTATTATTATAATGGATATGCAAACGCTTAATTGAAATTTATTCCACATGTGTTCTCATTATTAAATGACAGGATAAGTTAATTATTAATTACTATGTGACGTTTCGTAATATTTAAGAACTGTTACACTATAAGAGTAAGTGATAAATTCAGCTTTTTTCATTGCCATGTTGCGATCGCTCATTTTAAATTCTTTAAAAATAGGCAACCAACACAACACGCCCCTTTAAAATCATAAGTTTACGAAGGAGAGCTCAGTGGGTATCTGTTAATTATTTTTATATTTCAGGACGCAGATGAAAACGATAAAAATAGTGCAGACGACGATGACGAGGAAGAAGAAGAAGATGATGATAGTAACGACGATTGGCAAGCAGAAGAGGCAACTGAAGCCCCAGCTTCGCCCTTGACCGAATACAAATGGCGACATTACGGAACTAGAGCCAGAGTGGAAGAGAGTAGAAGGAATCAGTATCCAGAACAGGCTCGTATGAGTAAGTGTTCCAAACGCCTGCAGGCACAGTCTTCAATTTAGAAGAGCAACTTTCGAGCTCGGTGAGGCTCGAAGGGCGCTCTGAAAGACGTGCCTTTTTTGCATCTGAGCAAGTCAGAGCAGTGCCCAATAAAACTAGGATTAAGTGCAGTCTTCAACTGAAAAGACCCAACCGTGGAAGCTTGGCCTTAACAGGTATTCCAGACTGTATTTGGTTGGTCCTTGCAATTTTGGAATTGTCACAATTTTTGAGTAGGACCTCCTTTGGCGTTACTTACCCGACTTCCCTCATTTCAACCTCTCGACTACCTAATAATTTTCTATTTTAGCATCAGAAGTGAACGCAGCCTTACAGCACATTTTAAGAATGGACAAACAGGCGAAGTGCAGAGAGCCCTTACCAAGGATACTATCGGTACAGAGTTTGCATCCGGACCCGAGCAAATCGTACATGCCCCATTGCACAATACTGCATCGTTGTGCGGAAGATACTGGGTGTTGCTTCAACCAAGCCACACGTTGTGCGCCAAGAAGACAAACTCTGGTCGACTTATACTTTTATGTGAGTACATAATTTATTTGATTGTTTAGGCGCTGAAAACATTTTCGATGCTATAAATGACACTTTTATCAAAAGAGGCGATAAACTCATTTATATTGGAATTTTTTTCTTGCTTTGATCTGTTCCGTTACATCTATTGAACATTTGCTTTTTGTGTTTTTACATCAATTGAAATGGGTGTATGTTTTGATAAAATAAGTTCACGCCAATCAATGAGAAAAATGTAATTTTAAAATTTGACCTCTTGATTAAGCCAAGATGTTGCTTGTAATAATTATAATTATTCATCGTATAATAAAGACGCGTTATTATCGGAAATTTATGTCTGTGAAACAACCGAGTGAGAAATATAAAATATAGGGCAGACGCAGACTTGAAAAATTCATCCTCGTGTTACAAATTACAATATGTGTAATGTGTATCCCACTTACGAACTCGTATTTTTTTTCTAAACGCAACAATTAGGATCGTTATCACACTCTGTTGAACAAAAGAGAAAAGAAATGATGATTAACTGCTCGTACGTTACATTACTGTAATAGGCTTAAATTTAATATGATGGAGCCTCTAATTAAGAACCAGTTCAGGTGTGGTTAATTTGACTAACACGTCGTGCTCTCGTGTATAATCAAAATTTTTTGATTTTTTTTAAATTAAAAAAAAAGCAATTATAGACGTCAAACATGATAATGTTTACCTACATGCACTATAAGTCAATCAAGATTAAATGTTAAATAATTATCGTTTTTAATTAACTTCTCTTTCAAATTCGTCTTTTAAAAATATTTTAAATGTCTTACGTTCTATTTATAATTTCATCTAAAGTCGTCTTGTTTTTGTGGAGAAAAATACAAAATTATCAGCTCAACTCCCATTTTTAAGCCCTCTCCCTGGGGGAGTGTGTCTTCTTTTAGTTCCACGCTTCTCAGAACATTCTACAAACTATATCAGGATTTTGTAGCTCTCAAAAAGTGTCGAACACCTTTTCAGAAGCAATTCCAAAATCTTTCCTTTTTTAGATCTTGTTTTGCTTTCAGAGCATCTTACGAATTTTATTCGGACGTTCGGTACGTTTTCACTAGCTGCCCCACGTCTGATAACTTTAACTCTGTTTTATTGGGCTCTTTAAAACTGTTCTCAGCAGTTTTAATTTGGCTTAATATCCTTTGAGAAGCTTTTCAAGACCTTAACTCGTATCCGACATACTTTTTTAAACTTCGCCTCGTTTTCGGCTCTTTGGGGCTTTAGCGAGGCCTTTTAAAGCTCAGCCAAGATCTTTAAACTACTAAAACCTTGCCCAAGTCTCCTCTTATCCCGTTTATTGATTAAAAAGCTCTTAAAAAGCGTCGAACACCTTTTCAGAAGAATTGTCACAATCTTCTCTTATCTGGTAGACTTTTTCAGACCCTGTTTTGCCTTCAGAGCATCTTACGTAATTTATTCAGAATACTTGAACTATTTAACACTGATCCGACCCCTATTATTAGCCGTTGGTGCGTTTTCACAAGCTGGCTCACGTCTCACAACTTTAACTCTGAAGTATAGAGCTCTCTAACACTGTTCTCAGCAGTTTTAATGCGGCTTAATATCCTTTTAGAAGCTTTTCAAGACCTTAACTCGTATCCGACATACTTTTTTAAACTTCGCCTCGTTTTCGGCTTTTTGGAGCTCCAGGGAGGCCTTTTAAAACTCTGCCAAGATCTTTGAACTAATAAAACCTGGTCCAAGTCTCCTCTTATGCCGTTTAGTGATTCAAAAGTTTTCCAAGAGTATTTCATACCCTGTCTACCTCTCTGTGAGTTAAAATTTGTTTCTAGGGCCGATCTTGACTTTTAAGAGGCTAGGGGCGCGTCGACGACTATTAGGTGGTGTTTTTTCCTATACTTTCTCCTTTTGAATAGTAATTTAGTAAAAGTCATTAGAGGGTGCCAGTTAGAACAATTACAACTTAGTTCTCCCAGCCTCTGACGAGATGTTCACCTAATTATTCGAAGGCGCAGCTCTTCATCACAGAGTAGATTAGAAATGAGTAAAGTAAAAATTTGCAACCATCACGAGCTGTTCTAATTGACAAGTTACAAGCCTAATTAAAGGCGTGGAGCTACTAGAGAGCGGGCATCAGAAATACAGGAAAGCACCACAGACTCGAAAACCAGCCATATAAGGAGCCACTTCATTGATTATTTCCAAAATTCCAAATGTTGGCCGACTTTGTCGAATTACACTTCGACCTACGCACCAATTTGACCACCCACGGAAATAACAAAGAATCAAATTCACAATTTACCGACCCACCCTGTATTTTCCACTCGAGTGCGTACTTTTTTTTTGTTTCGCATCGCAAAGGTTTTTAATTGTGACGCTTAAAGCTATTAAAGTCGCGTAAATTGACTTCTTTAAGCACCGCCAATTGAGATTTATAAGACATCTTCAGGCAATAAATCAAGTGTAGAACGTAAAGTTTCAATTGGAAGTTGCTCTAAGCTATACTAATAGCGCGGATGCGACACGTTTACGTATTTTTTACCGTTTAAAAAATTATATTAATAATTCTTGGAGTACCTATTCTATTATACGGATGTGCATCGACTTAGATCGCGCTCCAAATAATTTTTAGTCGACTTTCTATTCTAAAAATAAAGATCAAAAAAGCTTGCAATAGATAAAATTAAACGGAACGTAATATAGGCCATTACGAGGGTGTATTGATATATTCTTAGCCTACAATAGACAGAGCAGCAATTTGCAAATCTAAATATTTTCTTATTCAACATGTTCTCCTCTTAATGTAACCCACTTTTTACAGCGATCCTGCGCCCGTAAAGCTCTATGAAAAGCCCCATTTTGTTACGTGGCCCTACAAATAGTTTCTATTGGCTTTTTCGTGAGAAAAACTATTTTTCGTTTCAGAAAAGAGATTGTAGTCTAAAGGAGTCATAGCTCGTTAATCAGTGAGATGTTCACCGGGTCCCTGCAGAAGTAATTTTTGATAATCGTCCATGGACTTGCTTTAGTTTGAAATCTGAGAAGTCTCAGTTATTCCTAATAGCCCCAGTCAACCAACGGTCGTGAACTGCTTTCAGGATTTTCTCGTCAAACTGCTCCGGAGAAACTTGCAACTCCATAAACGCTTAAACTAGAGTTTAGAAGATACGCAACTTTAGTTATTCGCGCTCGAAAAACGCATTGAAAAAAGAACAACTAAAAAATTGTATAAAAAGCACGTTCGAGCAACATATGGGAGTTTATAGGTCTGATTATTTAAGTACTTCATGAAGTTGTTATAAAGTTAATGGAGTAAATCATCGACTTGCTTGTTCCTTGTTGCGTGATTGCTTTGAGGCATTTAAGAGCTTTGATAATTCGTAATTGCAAATATGAAGTCGTTCGGTTTCATTTCTTTTGTTATACAAACTGAAAAAAGTACACTAATCAAATTCCAGAATATTCTGACCGTAATCCTGGAATTCAGAACTAGGAGCTTGGGTGGGCCTATGAACAATGGCACTGATTTTATTAGAGAATTTATGGCTTTAATCTGAAACATCTGACTTGAATCGCAGAATTACGACTTGAAATTCCTAGGATGAAGTCAAAATTCCTTGAATAAAGTTGCAACTCTGTAATTAAAGTTGGAATTCCAAGATGCAGCTTTCTTTTCCCGCTGATAGGGCAGTCGTGGTAGTTCCTTGGGCAAATATGTCGAGCGCGCCGAGTACCTAACAAAGGAGTTCAAAATCGCAGTAATAGTTGGCCGTTTTTTTGGTTATATTGGCCCCTAATTTTACCAGAAAACGCGAGCACAGTTGAATTTAAGAAAATTAATTTAAATAAAAGTGGCTTAGGCAAACAAGTAGGTTGTAAGTTACCATAAAACTGTAATAAACTACTTATGACAGTAGCAATAACTGGGATAAAATTAAACTCTTAAATCCTTCGGAGAACGCATCTTTCGTATTTAATCAACAAATAGAATAAGATGCACCACATTCATAAATTATCCAATTCCAAACAACTCATCAACAAAATTTACAACCGACTTCCTCATATCTACAGCTAAGTTAAATAAACTTAAGTCGCCGAGAATTTTTTAAAATTCTCCCCAAAGCTGGACGTGCGCAATACGACCCTGCAAAAAAATTTTGAGGTTGGGTAATTATTCAAATTTTTGTTTTAAATCGTTGCGTAAAGTTCGGTAATTATTATGTAAACGCGTCATAAAAATGTGCAAGAAAACAAATAAGCCCACACTCCCATCTTCACTTCTTTATAATTTTATGACGACAGATTACCCGCGAGCCTCAAAACAATTGATTATGATTATAGGCCTCGATTCGCCATTGTTTTTTGTTTTTTTATTTTAGCCCACCCATGAACTAGCATTTAAGTGCATCTGCATCTTCGTACACGGTACACGTACACGCATATGAGTAATATTTAAATTTAGACCATTTATAAAGAGAGGGCCAAAAAACGTTTGATCACCACCGAAATTGACACTTGAATCTCACAACCCACGACCATTTTAGCGCTCCATTATTAGCATTATTGGGGAAGCTCAAGATAATCGACGTACCACTTTCTTTTACGTCTTCTCATTTTCTTTCTTTGCGCAAATCGGTTTTTTTCGCGTGAAATTTCCTCATTCTTTAACATGCAACGTTAATTTTAACGATGAGCGAGTAAAGGGGAGTTAATGTGAAGTTGTCAACATTTCAAAGAGATAACACGCGTAGGAATGCTTACAATTAACATCGGGTTTAAATTCTTTACTGGCGACAATAATAGGACTCTCTTTGTGCTTACACAAGGCGGAAATCGAAAACACAATATTTGTAAACTTTTACAAAATTCCCAACGCCTTAAAGAGACTGAAGCGTCTGAAATGCGCGTAGATCAAAACGTACAAAATGAGAGTCAAAAAGAGGTATTGACCACTGACCACAAGATTCCCAGGTAGTTTTGGAGAAAACCAGAATAAGAAGACTCAAACGTAGTGGAAATTATAACAACAAGGATATAGGATTAGGCAAGGCAAAATCGAAACGGACACTAAAGTGGCGACCCGACGTGATTAAGACAAGTCTGCAGTGTCTCCATCTACACACTGCACACGGACATTCGCAGTCCTTTCGTCACCGAGGTAGGGGGGGCCCGAATAACGGGCGTAAGAACGGAAGACACACTAGAGTATCGCCACGAACGTCCTCTCTAAAGAGGGAGGGTATCGCGACGAACGTCGTTTCTGAAGAGGTGGGGTGCTGTGGCAACTCGAGGACTCGAGATAGCTTAGCTAGCACTCGAAGCGACGTGGAGAGTCCCTAATGTTGATAATGATTGATAATGAAGTGCTTTGGTAGTCGCCAGTGTTTGGTGAGTGTCCTTGGAATGGTTCGTAGATTAGTTCGGGACAGCTTTAGACAATCTTTTGCCATCTTTTAAAAGAGCAGGTATGGCTCTTTTACTCTGACGGCAGCTTAGATGATTTATCCATCTTTCAGTCTGTTATTCTCAAGGAGGATGTTAACAGTATTTACGGGTGGTTTCAGGATTGGTTTAGAACCACAGGGAAGATTGTTTGAAGCTTTCTTGACCAGCTCGTCTGCTTTATCATTACCCCCATTTCCTTGATGTCCTTTAACTCAACAGAGTATTGTTGGGATTGTCTTGGGATATCTCATTCAGCAGCTCTATGCTCTCCAGCAAGCGGTCAGAGGTTACTGCAGGTGTTTAAGGCTTGAAAGGCAGCTTTGCTGTCCGTCGATATCAGTATTTTCTTGTTTAGGATTTTCCTCTTTAGGATTACATTTCTCCTGTGTAATATTACCCCCCCCCCATAAGTTTAGTTTGAAAAACTGAGGCATATTTCCCCAGCGGTAGGCTGCCTTCCAGGGCAAGTTAGAGTCAGTTCAGTCTGCTTCGATGTTCTCAATTACATCCATTAGAGTTTGTAAGTCTCTGTTGAATGTATATTCCCCCATCCCCGCAGCCGAAGGGAAACTTTTGTTGTCATTTCCTCCACATATAAATGCAGTTCAGGAAGGCATCTCCAGAGCTGCTGATGGTGCGGTTAACTATTGACTTAACGATATTAATAACCAATATCCATTAATTAAAAATTGAAGAAATTGCGTTCTCTTATAAAAATTCCAAACTGTAATTTGTTCCGTTTTACGACTTAATAGCTGTTTGCTTTAGATTGTCACGATGTCGCGGCTTAAAGAATTATTTGCATATATCCAGCTATCAATGACTCACTAAAATAACTGCATGGCTGCTATACAACCATAAAGTAACATACGCTTCACATAGTAAAACCAGGTAAAACCACAACCACTGAAAGTTGGTGTGACAAAAAGAATAATTTTGGGGTATTAATATCTTCCATAAACTCGATCGCTCAACTCGCACATGCATAACTCGTTCTTATTTTAATTTTCAGACCACAACTGTTGGAATAGTTGGCAGTAAAGTAGAAAAACTTCAATTTTACAATCATACAGAATGTGCATGTCTAAATAAATCTTCTGTAAATACACTAGACGCTTTGGATTTAGAAGCAAATATTGAAGTTTCTCGTTCTCATCGTTCACGTTTGTCAACTAGAGCAGGAGACTCCTTATACAACTACTTACAACCGAGAAGGTAATTTAAATTTTAAAAGTTCCCTTTTTTAATGCATAATACTTAGGTGCAAGTGTCCCGAACAGTATACTTCTCATATAAGTCGAGCCTCGGAGTGTACTTGCGATTGTACCGAAGGAAACATCGATTGTTTAGTTATTAAAAAAGGAGAAGAGCATTTTTCGTTGAAAGATCGATTGTAAGTTGAATAAACTAGTTTTGAGTCTATTTTTAAATTTTTACACTTCAACACAGGTGCATTTCAAATGATAAGTGTGGGCGACCGAACTGCCAGTACGGTATTTATATGAAGAACAAAGGGAGATGTCCTCGAATCGAAGAACACTCAAACGACTTCAACGATTACCACCAAACAGACGAATGATTTAATAAACTTGCTACAATCGGTAGTAACTACACGTACAGCACGAAATTATTTTTTCAGAAGCTGCTCTGTGAAGAAAGTGCAGCGTTTGCTGAACGTGTACCTTATATTGTCAAAAAACTTCTGTAACTTGTAGACATTTTTTCACTTCGTCTACAATCGTTTACATTTCAAAGTGTGGCAACGTTTTTGCTTAACGATCTCCTTTTTTTTAATTGTCCTTTGTTTCCATTTATGTTACTCATCATTTACAAAAAGCTTTTACTACTTTATTGTAACCTAGTGGAGGAAATTGCAGAGACTTTACCACTTAATACAACACCCGCTGTAGATCATTTTAAGTGGTAAATGCGTACCTACGTATAATGTAAAACAGCCTAGTCCGATGATTAGATTTAATATTTTTTGTACGTAATAATTAAGTGTAAATAATCTTAAGTAAAATAGCGATTGTATTGGTGCTCTAATTAAACAAAAATGCGCATATTTTCAATCATCAAAGCAATACTAACTTCATTGACTATATTTTTCTTCTCAACCTGTAGTAGTACTGTGCCGGTGCAATTTGCTAAACTAAATCCCAATTTTCGTAATTAGTTCGTTAATCAACAATTATTTATTCTTATTCTTTACTTCTTGAAAATAGACTGGCTTTAAATTTAGAAATTTAAATTCGAATTTTGATGTCAAAAAATTTTGAAGTGCAGGAAACTGTTTTATCGGCATCAGCTATTTGCCACCGATTTTTAATATTTCGACGTATTTGGGCTTCCAAATTTGAAACACAATTATCAATTAAAATCGATTACTGATGTTAAAAAACTAAATAAAAACGCACACCTAATGACCTAATGGATACCTAGTGTGTCTGACTTTTGAATTAGTTCCCGATTGAACGCTTAAATTCAAATGACAGGCAGTAAATCAAAAACATTCATTTAATTCAAAACAATAATTAATAAACTATTATTTTTTACTCCAGTGATATCTATTACCAAAGCCTCCACTTTTTACAAGTTACAACATTTAACTGTAAGTAGTATTGACGGTTCGATTTTCATAACTGTTTTCGATAATTTAAGCCAGAAGCAAACGCACCAAGAAAGAATTTTATTAATAAACTTAAGAATGGCAAAAATTGGTCAAATCACAATATTAGCACCGAGAAATCAGACTCACGTAGGAACGGTGATATTTTTACACGGCTCACGTAAATAACATTTTAGCGCACATAACCTCACTTTTTATTTTTATTTTTAATCCTATTAGAAGACACGGGACAAAGAATTTCAAGATGGATTAGCTCACTTCTAGGCGATTTTTCACTTCCATACATTAAATTTTTATTTCCAACTGCTCCTGTAAGGCCTTATACGGCAGGTAATGGCAGAGTAAGTTAGCTAAAGCTCAGTACGCACGTGTGCGTGATTTGCGAATTTTTGCGCTCAATTGCAGAAAATTCATGTTTGGTTTGATCGCTATACTGCGAACCCGAGCGCAGACGATCATGAAGAAACTATAATATCAATTGGAGAAGAAATGAAAAAACTGATTCAAACGGAAGTTGAGACTGGAATTCCACGGAACAAAATAATTGTAGGTAAGTGCCGAGTATTGAATTTTCTCCAATTACACACTATTTGAAATATTTTCAGGTGGTTTTTCGATGGGTGGGGCGCTTGCATTACAGACTGCTTATAGATTTGTGCCTGGTCTAGCTGGCGTTTTTGCTTTATCTGCGTTTTTAAACGAAAATTCTGGTGTTTACGATGCTTTAAAAAGAATCCAATCTTCAACACCGCTTCTAATGTTTCATGGAGATGATGATGGAGTAGTGCTACACGAGTGGGGAAAAGCTACCTTTAATGAACTTAAAAAATTAAACGTTAAAGGAGAATTTTATACTGTAAGGAATATGAGGCACAGTTTGGAAAAAGATGAGCTTACTAAGGTGATAAAATGGATTAAAACCATAATTGTTAATTAAAAAGGCAATAAATAGCTACGTTTTATCGTTTTAAATTCGGTTTTTATTCTTTAAAATGAAGAGACTAATTATTAAGTGTGTATGAAGCTTTAGATTAGAGAAAAATTAATTAATTCTAATGCTATGAATCATGGTTAAACTTAGCTGTAGTAAACTAAATTCTCAATGTTTATTTACTTGCGTTGCGTATTAGACGATTATAATAAAAAATAATATATTCGCGTTAAGACTAAGACAATGTCAAAAAATTTTGAACCGATTAAAGTCGTAGAGGCAACTGAGACCAATTCTGGAGCAGTTATATTTTTGCATGGATGTGGTAAATAAACAAATTACATAACTTCCTTGTTATTTAAACGTGTTGTTTTGTAGGTGGCACAGGAAATGAACTTTTAAATACGATTTTTTCCTTGTTAGGGGACGACTTTGCTCTCCCTAATGTTAAGTTCATCTTCCCGACTGCAGCAGTGAGGCCTCTAACTGCAAACCTGGGCGAGGTAAAGCTTAGAAATCTAGAATATAAGCGTTCTTTGAAATTGTTTAACAACAACTTTTTTTTTAGGTCAAAAATGCTTGGTTTGATATCGTCGATCTCACCTTTACTTCAGTGGAACATGAAGAAAGTATACGACAAACCTGCGAGCATATCAAAGCACTTGTTGAAGAAATAGTCTCGTCCGGAATTCCTCCACACAAAATAGTCTTAGGTATTTGACGCACAAAAATGATTGTAAGTCGAAATGCTTCTTTTCAGGTGGGTTTTCGATGGGTGGAGCACTTGCCTTACATACAGTCTATAGATTTTTACCAAATTTAGGAGGTGTATTTGTTCTGTCGTCTTTCATAAGTGAAAATTCGGTAGTTTACGACGTATTGAAGGAAAAACCGTCTTCGGTTCCACTTTTTATGTGTCAAGGAGATGAGGATGTGTGCATACCTTTACCGTGGGCCCAAAAAACGTTTGATAAATGTATAGAATTAAAAATAAGTGGGAAGTTTCATATAATTCCTAATCTGGTGCATACATTAGAAGAAAATGAGCTCCGTATGTTGTTGGATTGGATCGGCGATATAATTAAAGTTTAAAAGCAGTACCTATTCGACTAATCTCGCGAAAGAGTAGCAAAACTAATGAATTTATCGGGCTTAATAAACTTATTTGCAGCTTACAAAACTGAAATAAGTACAAAGTAAAGTAGTATTAATTGGTCTTAGTGTGATGTGCTCTCACAAATCGCGCCTCAAAGAAAGTCTGATGTTAATGAAAGAGTATTATACTTTAAAGAAATTAATAAAGACATTTTTAATTAACATTAATTATGTATTTGGATACTAAAAATTCATTTTCCTGAAAGAATTATTTCTATTTTGGGTGCTGCTGCCATCTAAGGTAGTCAAAGATAAGGTTTTCAGCCGAGTTTTCAGTAAAATTAATCTCAGAAGCGCCATTCCCATTCCCAAAAAACTAATGGAGGTTATCAAAAATGTAATCATACACTCAATACTGAGAAGAGCATCTATTAAGCCTCGTCTACGACCCCTTCGTACAGTAAAGCATACTGTCCTGAAAGGTTATCTTTGACTTGAATCAAAACTATTCGAAATAAACTATACGGTGTCTTCAGGAAGAAAAAGATGTTATGCCCACATGCCGATAAACTTCAGATTTCTCCTGAAGGCGAGGCTTCTCTTAAACTTGAAGCTTTAAAAGCTGCTGGTCAAGTTTATTTGAGGGATAAACCTCTAGCCAATATGCGACTAAACTGTAACATGAGAAGACTAGTGATACCGCTGATGAACAAATCAACAAATCTGGCATCTGACTTTGGCCTGTGACATATATATATATATTGGGATGTTCCGTGCCTGTGACTGTGAACTCTTGTTAACTATTGGTAAAGTCGTTAAGTGTTGACAGGTCTCTTAAAATTGTTACAATAAACTTGAGAATGTCTCAAAAAATTGGCCAAATTCCAATAATAGCACAAAAAAATAAGACTAATTTAGGAACGGTGATCTTTTTACACGGTTCAGGTGAATAACATTTATCCTACATAACCTCACTTTTTATTTAAATATTTTAGGCGATACAGGAGAAGGAATCAAAAGTTGGTGTAAATCTCTTATAGGCGATTTTTCGCTTCGTCACGTTAAATTTTTATTTCCAACTGCACCTCAGAGACCTTACACACCAAATAATGGTGCAGTAAGTTAGTTAAAGCTCAGTACCTACGTAAAGGTGCCGATGTGAAAGTTTTTCACCGACTCTAACTTGCAATTTGTTTCCAGATATCTAATGTTTGGTTTGACCGCTCGAGTATATCTCCAAGTGCTACTGAAGATAACGCAACTTTAACATCAATTGGAGAAGAAATGAAAAAATTGATTCAAAAGGAAGTCGATACTGGAGTTCCACTAAATAAAATAGTCGTAGGTATGTACTTACTAAACTTTGCGATTTTTTTATATTTACATAACATACTAACTTACTATTTGAAATATTTACAGGTGGTTATTCGATGGGTGGATCGCTTGCATTACAGACTGCTTATAGATTTGTTCCCGGTTTAGCTGGCGTTTTTGCTTTATCCGCGTTTTTAAACGAAAATTCTGGTGTATACGATGCTTTAAAAAGAAATCCTTCCTCAACGCCGCTTTTAATGTTTCATGGAGATGATGATGATCTCGTATCTCATGAGTGGGGTAAAGCTACTTTTAATGAACTCAAAAAATTAAACGTTAAAGCAGAATTTCATACGATGCGCAATCTAGGACATGAATTGTCCACAGACGAGCTCACTAAGGTTCTAGACTGGATTAAAACCGTCATTGTTGAGACGTAAAATTGATTAAAAGTTCAATAAATAAGTTTTATATTTTTGAATTTAATATTTTCTGTACAAGTAGCGTCCTCTCGTATAAATATTATTACCTACGTTTGATTCTAACCTAAAAATAGTTTTCATTTACAAATAGATATAAAATGTCAAAAACCAATTATACACTTCATAAAAAGATAACGAACAAATATCTACGCATTTTTCTTTGTTTAAATAATATCTAAATTGTTTTGTGTTTTTGTTGTGATAAGTAGAAAATTTTTTTTTGTTGTAGTACTCGTAGTACTTAAGTAGTAACTTTCTCTTATAATTAATACATTTCTCTTCCTGGAAAAAAGAGCTTAATAATAAGGTCAGCTCATTTTTTATTAATTACATAAACATTAAAACGTAAGCAAATTTAATGTTGTGTTAATCGAAACGCTCGAGTTCACGAACTTTGGTTTATCAACACAAATTTATCAGTACCATTTTGTAAAGATTAGGTAGGAACTAATTTTTTATCATTGTTACTCACAATGAGTCATTAATTATTACTTTTTTGTAAAAATTTGAACTTTGTCATAATTAATAGTTTTATTTCAGTACCATGGGCTGTTGTAACAAGAAGTGTGGTACATTTTCTCTGCTTGGAGTCGGTAGTGGTTTATTTATATTAGGCCTGATTCTTGCCTTAATATGGAACTTGACGTATAGTAAACTCTTGCACAAGGTAAACTATAAAAGTGTAGTTTAACTTCACGTCACAATTTGTTTTAGGAACTAGTTTTAAGTAACGATTCCCAAAGTTACGAGCTATGGAAAGAAACTCCAATTCCAATGTACCTTTCTGTATATTTGTTTAATTGGACTAATGCCGAACAAGTTATAAATTCTAAGTGGAAGGTAAAGCCCGAACTGGAAGAGTGTGGTCCTTATGTTTTTAACGAGCACCACGTGCGTGTTAATCTGAGTTGGAATCCAAATGGGACTGTTACTTATCAACAAGTTAGATACTGGCACTTTTTGCCCAAATTATCAAATGGTACTTTAAACGATAAAATCACCAATTTGAATCCTATAGTTGCTGTAAGTGGTTGGTTTATTCGATTATAATATTTTAAAATTTGATATTTACTAGAAGCTTTTCACACTTGTAAGGCTTCAGGTGACAAATTCTCTATTTATAGCGATTTGTTTTTAGACTATTGGAGTAAAAGTTCGTGATTTGCATTTTGTATTGAAAAAACTTGTAAATTTAGCACTTAAAGGTTTTGAGAAGAATTTGGTCGTCACAAAGGCAGTGGACGAATTATTATTTGTTGGCTTCGAAGATCCTATCCTTAGTATATTAGCTAAACTGCACAACGTAACGTCAATTAAGATTCCATTTAACAAATTTGGTTGGTTTTATGGGGTAAGTGAATTCAAACGCCTTTGTTACAATTTCAAATTTATTGTTGCATAGAGAAATGGCTCTGCAACTGCCGACGGTACTTATACGATGTTCACCGGTGAAACAAGTTTGAATTCGTTAGGAATACTCCAGTTGTGGAATGGAAGAAATAAAACTTTTTGTTACGAAGGTAACTGTGATATCGTTAACGGAACTTCCGGCGAATTATGGCCACCTGTGACAGATGTGAATCGAGTCGGTATATTTTCTTCAGATATCTGCAGGTTAACCAAATTAGACTAAAGTACCCATTTTGACATAATTTAACACTAAACATTTTCAGCATTCTAAGTTTAGATTATGAAGTTGATAACTTAACCGTAAATGGAGTTTCTGGTAAAAAATTTCTCGTTACAGACTATAATTTCGATAACGGAACTAAATATCCAGAGAGGGCTTGTTTTAAAGGCAATAAAGTCATACCAAGTGGAGTGAGAGACGTTTCGAAATGCAGGTACTTTGATGAAGCCGTAAAAACTTAACTTTCTAAGGCAGTTTTGTTGTAAAGGTTGGGAGCTCCAGCTTTTGTGTCGTATCCTCACTTTTATTTAGCCGATCCGATCTATAGAAGACCAATTAATGGACTCCATCCAAACAAAAGTCATGCAACGTACGTCTTATTAGAACCACATACTGGAATTCCATTAGATGTTAAAGCTCAGCTACAATTGAATTTTTACATCGAACCCATTACCGATATAAGGTAAATTAATAGTCATATTAGCTCTAAATTTGTAAAATAGCTCAGAAGTGGATACTTTTATGAGAAACCCACCAGTCCATTATACGAAGGCAAAATGAATTTTTGGGCCAAATTGTAAAAAATGATAGTTTTTTTAAAGCTTATGAAATTTCCTTTAATGTGATTCTTTTTTTATTCCTGTACGATCAAAATTGGGCGAGATAGAATTTTTTGAAGGTGCGGCTTTTTTCACTCCATTCGCTCTTTTATTAATTTACTGTCAAATCAATCGTTTTACGTAAAGATGACCCGTTATAGGAATAGAAAATATACCAAATTAAAGGGAATTTTACGAGCTACAAAAAGGGTCTGATGACATTTTTCGCGAAAACCATTATTTTTGAAGTTTTGGACCAAAACTCCATTTCTGTAATTTGCGTCTCTCAGAAACACAACATCATCGGTTTCTTAAACGCTTCACGTTGTTTTTCACTTTAAAACTTAAGTTTATTTGACTTTGAGGTGTTGATTTTTAACTGTTGCAGCCTTTTTGATAATATCAAACCAATGTACATGCCAATGATATGGTTTCGTCAGTCTGCGACGCTTACCGAAAAATATACAAGTTTGGCAGAAGTTTTATTGTCGCTGGAAGATTTTGGTACATGCGTCGGTTGGCCTTTAGCTGCCATAGGTGCTATTCTCACTTCTGTAGGAATTTATTTTTTGTTTGTTATGCGGAAGAAGGAGGAGGACGTCGAATGTTTACTGGACCAAAATTGAAGACTGATGAAAACTGGTGATATTTTCTATTTTTAGCAGGGTTTTATAAAGTACAGCCGTAATTAGGGGTGGTTAGAAAGTATATCAAACAATTTAAACAGTTTAGTTTTAACAGGAATGCAGGATATGTTAATTTACTGCCTGGTTTTTCTGTGTAAGTTCCTGTTGGTGCGATAAAATTGCGATTTTTTTACCACAGTATAATACTAAATAATTTTACCATTAAGGAATGTAATTTACTAGTCAGTGATATACAGTTTAGCACATAAACTGTGTATTTGTAGTGAAACTTAATTTACAGATAGACGCACTAGTTGAGAAAGAAAAAGTTACCCTTAACCATTAAGCATTACGTTTTAAATCAAATACCAAAACTTGTTAACTATTACTACTTAAATATTTTATATCGTGCCTTGTGTATATTATTTTTTTAAATAAAAATTCTTAAATAGGCTTTGCACTAATTTTCTTTTATTCAACTTATCGAGTGCTTTATTTACAATCTCCAAATTAATACTCGAACTTGATCGGATATTCTATACCATCACCGACGGTAGTTTGTACGGGAAGAAACCACAATAGATAATTGTAACCGAAAACTTCGTGAAAATTATTACATATTCCTACATTAAACGTCAAATGTTCTTCTATATCTTCCCTAAAAATAGGTTCGCGTAAATTTTCCAAAGTTGTCTCATTTCTCGCTATCATTGCAAGGTGGTTACCAAGAAAAAGAATTATTACCAAACCTACAGCAGAAGCTGAAATAAATCTAAAGCCAAATTTTAGAAATCGCCATAATGAATTAATTGCAATACCCAATTAGGAAGTTCGTTATGATTCTATGCGTCACATCGGTATCCCACATTTGAATGAAATACTCCAGAATTGTCGCAGTTATAAATACGCAATACAAAGAGAGATAAAACAAGAAGAGCATAAAAAACTTGTAATTGGAAAAACAAACGCAGTTGTTAATCCAAGGGCAATGATGGTCCATTTTCAAGATGCAAGTGCCACACACCGAACAGTGGTGGGCTCGATCGGGTTTAATTAGCTTGCAAATCTTACAAAATCTAAAATGTTTGCATCAATTTCACCAGTTCAATTAGTAACTCCTCTTACTGCTCGTGGATACCTTATAAATCCTTGACGACTTCTCGTAACTACAGTCAACTGTCGATCATCGATGAAACGCAACAAAATTCTATTTTTGCCCTCGTCCGAATCTAAGTCTTGTACGTTTTTAAAAATGTACTGTGGCAATCTGTAACTATTCGGCACTACTGCAATATCAGTACACATTACTTTAAAGTAAGTCAACATTACCATAATAAACAAAACGTTAAAAATTATTACATAAAACACAAATTTCAGCAAAGATTCTTGTTGAATTATGGGTAAGCATAACGTAAAAATGTACATGTAATAACTCCACAATAAAATTACAATTACACAAAGGGTTGGTAAACACTCAAAAAAAGACTGGCAATATATCATCTTGACATTTCTAACAGAAAACTAATACAAAATAATATTTATTCAAAAGCCGCTCAAACATTGACAACTTACAACAATAAAATCTAATTTTAAGATTCGTCACTTTCCAATTTGCGTTTTCTAAACAGTAAGACGTGCGGCTCGGGATTGTGCAGCATATAATGTACCCAATTCGGACTTTGTTGAACACCCAAATTTCTCCACTCGCTCTCGGACATTAAATGTGTGCGAGGCACCAATTTGCTTAGTTCTGCCGGTAAAAGTACATGGCGATATTCGTATTTCGTGTCAGCATATTTTTCCGAATACTGAATTTGAATAGGCATTTTTGATTTTAAACTTTATATCACGGTTGCACATCAAGAATTTTTCATTTACCGGACGTTAGTAAGCGGATAAACTTCTGTATTTGTGAATTTCTACGATTTCAACGACTACCGACTACAAACGTAACATAACCTTACTTACTACATGTCAAAGTCAAGGTCAAAATTGAATCGTTAGAACTACTGTAGCAGGTCGACCAATGTTGCCAGTTCGTACATAATTATCAGATTTTAACATAATTTTTATTTAGTTTTGATAGAAAATATAATGTTAGTATTACTGGCCTAAATAATTAAAGAATATAACAAACTTCGTCATAAAATTAAGATTACTATTTGATCAAATAAATCGCGCAACTACAAATTCACTATTGTACTATTTACTAGCCACTATTAGTTAGTAGAAATAAATGTCAACCAAATGTCAATAATTGTATTCTTTTTACCACTTTTAAGTGAGATTGAACTAATATACTCGGTTAAACCATAGCGGAAAGCTATAAAGAGACCCAAAGCTTAACTAATATTTAAGCATCGTAGTCGAAATATTTTTTTAATAACTTTGTAAGAGCAACAAAGAAAGGGATAAAAACATGGAAAACGTTTGTGTATTATCGTGCTTAATTTTGACCATAACCATCTTGTATTTTGAAGTTTGGATAACCTGTTTGGTTATCTGTTTGGTTTTGGTTATTTAATAGTATTTAGTATAAACTTATCGAAACTGCACTTGCGTTCGAGGTGGGGTTTAATTTTTAGTTTTATCAATTCATTTTCATTCAGTATTAAAATAATATTCATTCGTTTAGTATCAAATTTCACCTTCACCATTATAGTTATATTAAAGTTTAGTTATCATCGAATTATCAATCAACATTATTTCACCTTCTGGTTGGTGATACATCACTTCCTTTTTATCCTTTCCTTATAGTGCAATCACCTAGGATTATCAACTAGAAGGTAAGTCTTTCAGTCATTTTTATATTTTATTCGTATCATCAAAAACTAGTGACATAACTATATAACCAACCACCAGCTATCAAACAGTTACTTATATATTGCGAACAAGATTTATGACCGCAAATAGGTAGATATATTTGTATTACCATAAAGGATTCTAAAATAAGCAGGTAAAAACTGAACGTTCGACTCGAGTAACAATGATTATTTGGTGTGTCTCTTTACAAATAGCGTACACCGTTCAAAAAAACATTATTTTGTATTAAAGCTTCGACTTACTACGGAATGTCTATTGCAACGTCTTATTCACTGTAAATCCCCTAAAATGAGGGATATTGAAACTAAATTTCGGCTCAAACGGCCCTATTTACTCCGACGGTCTGAGATGGTTCGTCTTTGGTTAAACTGAGTAGCTTTATATTTCTAACGTTTCTAACCGCGTATTTCGCGAGTATTTATAGTAGACGCCGTAAGCGAATGACGCCGGAAGTTGAGAAGGAGGCGGAGCCTATCTCCGCAGAATTGTGCAATAAATACTCGCCTTAACCTTACGACTTCTTTTCGTAAAAATTCAAGTTTAAAATTTTGCAATTTATTCTCGCAAATACGGAAGGTTATAGCCTGGGCTATAGCCCAGACGATATTCCACGCCAAAAATGCATTTCGACAACCTTCATTTTTGGGCCAAAAAAATCGTAAGGGGTTAACCTCACGGTTACGAAGTATGGCCGGCTTAGCATCTTAGCAACCCACACTAACACCTGGTATTATTTAGATGACGTGAAAAGGAAGGAAAAGCACTCGACATAGGAAGAGCCCGGTGTAATTTATGGTGGGTGGTTAACCTTTGGGTTGGGATAAGCTCTTCTAGGCGACTTCTTTTCAGCAAACCAATATTGTTTATTGATTTACCTTTTTTAGTTAGTTTACAAAATGCTCTTTTCATAATACTAGTTTGTGGCCCTTGAAGGGACCATTGTTCTTATCAGTCGAACAAGTCATTTAAGCTTTCTTTTCGGTCTTCTTTGGCAACAATACGGCTGGAATGTTCGGTAGTACACCCCCTTGTGCAATAGTAACACCGGACAGCAGTTTATTCAACTCTTCGTCGTTACGAATGGCAAGTTGCAAGTGTAATTCGCGAGTATTTATAGTAGACGCCGTTAGCGAATGACGCCGGAAGTTGAGAAGAAGGCGGAGCCTATCTCCGCAGAATTGTGCAATAATTACTCGCCTTAACCTTATGACTCCTTTTCGTAAAAATTCAAGTTTAAAATTTTGCAATTTATTCTCGCAAATACGGAAGGTTATAGCCTGGGCTATAGCCCAGACGATATTCCACGCCAAAAATGCATTTCGACAATCTTCATATTTTGGCCAAAAAAATCGTAAGGCGTTAACCTTACGATTTTTTCGAGAAAAATCCTGTTTAAAATTTTACAATTTATTCTCGCAAATACGGAAGGTTATAGCCCAGACGATATTCCACACCAAAAATGCATTTCGACAATCTTCATTTTTCGGCCAAAAAAAATCGTAAGGGGTTAACCTTATGATTTTTTCGAGAAAAATCCTGTTTAAAATTTTGCAATTTATTCTCGCAAATACGGAAGGGTATATCCTGGGCTATAGCCCAGACGATATTCCACGCCAAAAATGCATTTCGTCAATCTTCATATTTTGGCCAAAAAAATCGTAAGGGGTTAACCTTACGATTTTTTCGAGAAAAATCCTGTTTAAAATTTTACAATTTATTCTCGCAAATACGGAAGGTTATAGCCCAGACGATATTCCACACCAAAAATGCATTTCGACAATCTTCATTTTTCGGCCAAAAAAATCGTAAGGGGTTAACCTTATGATTTTTTCGAGAAAAATCCTGTTTAAAGTTTTGCAATTTATTTTCGCAACTACGGAAGGTTATAGCCTGGCCTATAGCCCAGACGATATTCCACGACAAAAATGCATTTCGACAACTTCCATTTTTTTACCAAAAAAAAATCGTAAGGGGTTAACCTTACGGTTACGAAGTATGGCCGACTTAGCAACCAACACTAACACCTGGTATTATTTAGATGACGTGAAAAGGAAGGAAAAGCACTCGACATAGGAAGAGCCCGGTGTAATTTATGGTGGGTGGTTAACCTTTGGGTTGGGATAAGCTCTTCTAGGCGACTTCTTTTCAGCAAACCAATATTGTTTATTGATTTACCTTTTTTAGTTAGTTTACAAAATGCTCTTTTCATAATACTAGTTTGTGGCCCTTGAAGGGACCATTGTTCTTATCAGTCGAACAAGTCATTTAAGCTTTCTTTTCGGTCTTCTTTGGCAACAATACGGCTGGAATGTTCGGTAGTACACCCCCTTGTGCAATAGTAACACCGGACAGCAGTTTATTCAACTCTTCGTCGTTACGAATGGCAAGTTGCAAGTGTAATTCGCGAGTATTTATAGTAGACGCCGTTAGCGAATGACGCCGGAAGTTGAGAAGAAGGCGGAGCCTATCTCCGCAGAATTGTGCAATAAATACTCGCCTTAACCTTATGACTCCTTTTCGTAAAAATTCAAGTTTAAAATTTTGCAATTTATTCTCGCAAATACGGAAGGTTATAGCCTGGGCTATAGCCCAGACGATATTCCACGCCAAAAATGCATTTCGACAATCTTCATATTTTGGCCAAAAAAATCGTAAGGCGTTAACCTTACGATTTTTTCGAGAAAAATCCTGTTTAAAATTTTACAATTTATTCTCGCAAATACGGAAGGTTATAGCCCAGACGATATTCCACACCAAAAATGCATTTCGACAATCTTCATTTTTCGGCCAAAAAAATCGTAAGGGGTTAGCCTTATGATTTTTTCGAGAAAAATCCTGTTTAAAGTTTTGCAATTTATTTTCGCAACTACGGAAGGTTATAGCCTGGCCTATAGCCCAGACGATATTCCACGACAAAAATGCATTTCGACAACTTCCATTTTTTGACCAAAAAAAAATCGTAAGGGGTTAACCTTACGGTTACGAAGTATGGCCGACTTAGCAACCAACACTAACACCTGGTATTATTTAGATGACGTGAAAAGGAAGGAAAAGCACTCGACATAGGAAGAGCCCGGTGTAATTTATGGTGGGTGGTTAACCTTTGGGTTGGGATAAGCTCTTCTAGGCGACTTCTTTTCAGCAAACCAATATTGTTTATTGATTTACCTTTTTTAGTTAGTTTACAAAATGCTCTTTTCATAATAGTTTGTGGCCCTTAAAAGGACCGTTGTTCTTATCAGTCGAACAAGTCATTTAAGCTTTCTTTTCGGTCTTCTTTGGCAACAATACGGCTGGAATGTTCGGTAGTACACCCCCTTGTGCAATAGTAACATCGGACAGCAGTTTATTCAACTCTTCGTCGTTACGAATGGCAAGTTGCAAGTGTAATTCGCGAGTATTTATAGTAGACGCCGTTAGCGAATGACGCCGGAAGTTGAGAAGAAGGCGGAGCCTATCTCCGCAGAATTGTGCAATAAATACTCGCCTTAACCTTATGACTCCTTTTCGTAAAAATTCAAGTTTAAAATTTTGCAATTTATTCTCGCAAATACGGAAGGTTATAGCCTGGGCTATAGCCCAGACGATATTCCACGCCAAAAATGCATTTCGACAATCTTCATATTTTGGCCAAAAAAATCGTAAGGGGTTAACCTTACGATTTTTTCGAGAAAAATCCTGTTTAAAATTTTGCAATTTATTCTCGCAAATACGGAAGGGTATATCCTGGGCTATAGCCCAGACGATATTCCACGCCAAAAATGCATTTCGTCAATCTTCATTTTTCGGCCAAAAAAAATCGTAAGGGGTTAACCTTATGATTTTTTCGAGAAAAATCCTGTTTAAAGTTTTGCAATTTATTTTCGCAACTACGGAAGGTTATAGCCTGGCCTATAGCCCAGACGATATTCCACGACAAAAATGCATTTCGACAACTTCCATTTTTTGACCCAAAAAAAATCGTAAGGGGTTAACCTTACGGTTACGAAGTATGGCCGACTTAGCAACCAACACTAACACCTGGTATTATTTAGATGACGTGAAAAGGAAGGAAAAGCACTCGACATAGGAAGAGCCCGGTGTAATTTATGGTGGGTGGTTAACCTTTGGGTTGGGATAAGCTCTTCTAGGCGACTTCTTTTCAGCAAACCAATATTGTTTATTGATTTACCTTTTTTAGTTAGTTTACAAAATGCTCTTTTCATAATAGTTTGTGGCCCTTAAAAGGACCGTTGTTCTTATCAGTCGAACAAGTCATTTAAGCTTTCTTTTCGGTCTTCTTTGGCAACAATACGGCTGGAATGTTCGGTAGTACACCCCCTTGTGCAATAGTAACACCGGACAGCAGTTTATTCAACTCTTCGTCGTTACGAATGGCAAGTTGCAAGTGTAATTCGCGAGTATTTATAGTAGACGCCGTTAGCGAATGACGCCGGAAGTTGAGAAGAAGGCGGAGCCTATCTCCGCAGAATTGTGCAATAAATACTCGCCTTAACCTTATGACTCCTTTTCGTAAAAATTCAAGTTTAAAATTTTGCAATTTATTCTCGCAAATACGGAAGGTTATAGCCTGGGCTATAGCCCAGACGATATTCCACGCCAAAAATGCATTTCGACAATCTTCATATTTTGGCCAAAAAAATCGTAAGGGGTTAACCTTACGATTTTTTCGAGAAAAATCCTGTTTAAAATTTTGCAATTTATTCTCGCAAATACGGAAGGGTATATCCTGGGCTATAGCCCAGACGATATTCCACGCCAAAAATGCATTTCGTCAATCTTCATTTTTCGGCCAAAAAAAATCGTAAGGGGTTAACCTTATGATTTTTTCGAGAAAAATCCTGTTTAAAGTTTTGCAATTTATTTTCGCAACTACGGAAGGTTATAGCCTGGCCTATAGCCCAGACGATATTCCACGACAAAAATGCATTTCGACAACTTCCATTTTTTGACCCAAAAAAAATCGTAAGGGGTTAACCTTACGGTTACGAAGTATGGCCGACTTAGCAACCAACACTAACACCTGGTATTATTTAGATGACGTGAAAAGGAAGGAAAAGCACTCGACATAGGAAGAGCCCGGTGTAATTTATGGTGGGTGGTTAACCTTTGGGTTGGGATAAGCTCTTCTAGGCGACTTCTTTTCAGCAAACCAATATTGTTTATTGATTTACCTTTTTTAGTTAGTTTACAAAATGCTCTTTTCATAATAGTTTGTGGCCCTTAAAAGGACCGTTGTTCTTATCAGTCGAACAAGTCATTTAAGCTTTCTTTTCGGTCTTCTTTGGCAACAATACGGCTGGAATGTTCGGTAGTACACCCCCTTGTGCAATAGTAACACCGGACAGCAGTTTATTTAACTCTTCGTCGTTACGAATGGCAAGTTGCAAGTGTAATTCGCGAGTATTTATAGTATACGCCGTTAGCGAATGACGCCGGAAGTTGAGAAGAAGGCGGAGCCTATCTCCGCAGAATTGTGCAATAAATACTCGCCTTAACCTTACGACTCCTTTTCGTAAAAATTCAAGTTTAAAATTTTGCAATTTATTCTCGTAACTACGGAAGGTTATAGCCTGGGCTATAGCCCAGACGAAATTCCACGCCAAAAATGCATTTCGACAACTTTCATTTTTTGGCCAAAAAAAATCGTAAGGGGTTAACCTTACGATTTTTTCGAGAAAAATCCTGTTTAAAGTTTTGCAATTTATTTTCGCAACTACGGAAGGTTATAGCCTGGGCTATAGCCCAGACGAAATTCCACGCCAAAAATGCATTTCGACAACCTTCATTTTTGGGCCAAAAAAATCGTAAGGGGTTAACCTCACGGTTACGAAGTATGGCCGGCTTAGCATCTTAGCAACCCACACTAACACCTGGTATTATTTAGATGACGTGAAAAGGAAGGAAAAGCACTCGACATAGGAAGAGCCCGGTGTAATTTATGGTGGGTGGTTAACCTTTGGGTTGGGATAAGCTCTTCTAGGCGACTTCTTTTCAGCAAACCAATATTGTTTATTGATTTACCTTTTTTAGTTAGTTTACAAAATGCTCTTTTCATAATAGTTTGTGGCCCTTAAAAGGACCGTTGTTCTTATCAGTCGAACAAGTCATTTAAGCTTTCTTTTCGGTCTTCTTTGGCAACAATACGGCTGGAATGTTCGGTAGTACACCCCCTTGTGCAATAGTAACACCGGACAGCAGTTTATTCAACTCTTCGTCGTTACGAATGGCAAGTTGCAAGTGTAATTCGCGAGTATTTATAGTATACGCCGTTAGCGAATGACGCCGGAAGTTGAGAAGAAGGCGGAGCCTATCTCCGCAGAATTGTGCAATAAATACTCGCCTTAACCTTACGACTCCTTTTCGTAAAAATTCAAGTTTAAAATTTTGCAATTTATTCTCGTAACTACGGAAGGTTATAGCCTGGGCTATAGCCCAGACGAAATTCCACGCCAAAATGCATTTCGACAACTTTCATTTTTTGGCCAAAAAAAATCGTAAGGGGTTAACCTTACGATTTTTTTCGGGAAAAATCCTGTTTAATATTTTGCAATTTATTCTCGCAAATACGGAAGGTTATAGCTTGGGCTATAGCCCAGACGATATTCCACGCCAAAAATGCATTTCGACAATCTTCATTTTTCGGCCAAAAAAAATCGTAAGGGGTTAACCTTACGTTTACGAAGTATGGCCGGCTTAGCAACGAACACTAACACCTGGTATTATTTAGATGACGTGAAAAGGAAGGAAAAGCACTCGACATAGGAAGAGCCCGGTGTAATTTATGGTGGGAGGTTAACCTTTGGGTTGGGATAAGCCAAGGTAAGCTCTTCTAGGCGAATTCTTTTCAGCAAACCAATATTGTTTATTGATTTACCTTTTTTAGTTAGTTTACAAAATGCTCTTTTCATAATAGTTTGTGGCCCTTAAAAGGACCGTTGTTCTTATCAGTCGAACAAGTCATTTAAGCTTTCTTTTCGGTCTTCTTTGGCAACAATACGGCTGGAATGTTCGGTAGTACACCCCCTTGTGCAATAGTAACACCGGACAGCAGTTTATTTAACTCTTCGTCGTTACGAATGGCAAGTTGCAAGTGTAATTCGCGAGTATTTATAGTATACGCCGTTAGCGAATGACGCCGGAAGTTGAGAAGAAGGCGGAGCCTATCTCCGCAGAATTGTGCAATAAATACTCGCCTTAACCTTACGACTCCTTTTCGTAAAAATTCAAGTTTAAAATTTTGCAATTTATTCTCGTAACTACGGAAGGTTATAGCCTGGGCTATAGCCCAGACGAAATTCCACGCCAAAAATGCATTTCGACAACTTTCATTTTTTGGCCAAAAAAAATCGTAAGGGGTTAACCTTACGATTTTTTCGAGAAAAATCCTGTTTAAAGTTTTGCAATTTATTTTCGCAACTACGGAAGGTTATAGCCTGGGCTATAGCCCAGACGAAATTCCACGCCAAAAATGCATTTCGACAACCTTCATTTTTGGGCCAAAAAAATCGTAAGGGGTTAACCTCACGGTTACGAAGTATGGCCGGCTTAGCATCTTAGCAACCCACACTAACACCTGGTATTATTTAGATGACGTGAAAAGGAAGGAAAAGCACTCGACATAGGAAGAGCCCGGTGTAATTTATGGTGGGTGGTTAACCTTTGGGTTGGGATAAGCTCTTCTAGGCGACTTCTTTTCAGCAAACCAATATTGTTTATTGATTTACCTTTTTTAGTTAGTTTACAAAATGCTCTTTTCATAATAGTTTGTGGCCCTTAAAAGGACCGTTGTTCTTATCAGTCGAACAAGTCATTTAAGCTTTCTTTTCGGTCTTCTTTGGCAACAATACGGCTGGAATGTTCGGTAGTACACCCCCTTGTGCAATAGTAACATCGGACAGCAGTTTATTCAACTCTTCGTCGTTACGAATGGCAAGTTGCAAGTGTAATTCGCGAGTATTTATAGTAGACGCCGTTAGCGAATGACGCCGGAAGTTGAGAAGAAGGCGGAGCCTATCTCCGCAGAATTGTGCAATAAATACTCGCCTTAACCTTATGACTCCTTTTCGTAAAAATTCAAGTTTAAAATTTTGCAATTTATTCTCGCAAATACGGAAGGTTATAGCCTGGGCTATAGCCCAGACGATATTCCACGCCAAAAATGCATTTCGACAATCTTCATATTTTGGCCAAAAAAATCGTAAGGGGTTAACCTTACGATTTTTTCGAGAAAAATCCTGTTTAAAATTTTGCAATTTATTCTCGCAAATACGGAAGGGTATATCCTGGGCTATAGCCCAGACGATATTCCACGCCAAAAATGCATTTCGTCAATCTTCATTTTTCGGCCAAAAAAAATCGTAAGGGGTTAACCTCATGATTTTTTCGAGAAAAATCCTGTTTAAAGTTTTGCAATTTATTTTCGCAACTACGGAAGGTTATAGCCTGGCCTATAGCCCAGACGATATTCCACGACAAAAATGCATTTCGACAACTTCCATTTTTTGACCCAAAAAAAATCGTAAGGGGTTAACCTTACGGTTACGAAGTATGGCCGACTTAGCAACCAACACTAACACCTGGTATTATTTAGATGACGTGAAAAGGAAGGAAAAGCACTCGACATAGGAAGAGCCCGGTGTAATTTATGGTGGGTGGTTAACCTTTGGGTTGGGATAAGCTCTTCTAGGCGACTTCTTTTCAGCAAACCAATATTGTTTATTGATTTACCTTTTTTAGTTAGTTTACAAAATGCTCTTTTCATAATAGTTTGTGGCCCTTAAAAGGACCGTTGTTCTTATCAGTCGAACAAGTCATTTAAGCTTTCTTTTCGGTCTTCTTTGGCAACAATACGGCTGGAATGTTCGGTAGTACACCCCCTTGTGCAATAGTAACACCGGACAGCAGTTTATTCAACTCTTCGTCGTTACGAATGGCAAGTTGCAAGTGTAATTCGCGAGTATTTATAGTAGACGCCGTTAGCGAATGACGCCGGAAGTTGAGAAGAAGGCGGAGCCTATCTCCGCAGAATTGTGCAATAAATACTCGCCTTAACCTTATGACTCCTTTTCGTAAAAATTCAAGTTTAAAATTTTGCAATTTATTCTCGCAAATACGGAAGGTTATAGCCTGGGCTATAGCCCAGACGATATTCCACGCCAAAAATGCATTTCGACAATCTTCATATTTTGGCCAAAAAAATCGTAAGGGGTTAACCTTACGATTTTTTCGAGAAAAATCCTGTTTAAAATTTTGCAATTTATTCTCGCAAATACGGAAGGGTATATCCTGGGCTATAGCCCAGACGATATTCCACGCCAAAAATGCATTTCGTCAATCTTCATTTTTCGGCCAAAAAAAATCGTAAGGGGTTAACCTTATGATTTTTTCGAGAAAAATCCTGTTTAAAGTTTTGCAATTTATTTTCGCAACTACGGAAGGTTATAGCCTGGCCTATAGCCCAGACGATATTCCACGACAAAAATGCATTTCGACAACTTCCATTTTTTGACCCAAAAAAAATCGTAAGGGGTTAACCTTACGGTTACGAAGTATGGCCGACTTAGCAACCAACACTAACACCTGGTATTATTTAGATGACGTGAAAAGGAAGGAAAAGCACTCGACATAGGAAGAGCCCGGTGTAATTTATGGTGGGTGGTTAACCTTTGGGTTGGGATAAGCTCTTCTAGGCGACTTCTTTTCAGCAAACCAATATTGTTTATTGATTTACCTTTTTTAGTTAGTTTACAAAATGCTCTTTTCATAATAGTTTGTGGCCCTTAAAAGGACCGTTGTTCTTATCAGTCGAACAAGTCATTTAAGCTTTCTTTTCGGTCTTCTTTGGCAACAATACGGCTGGAATGTTCGGTAGTACACCCCCTTGTGCAATAGTAACACCGGACAGCAGTTTATTTAACTCTTCGTCGTTACGAATGGCAAGTTGCAAGTGTAATTCGCGAGTATTTATAGTATACGCCGTTAGCGAATGACGCCGGAAGTTGAGAAGAAGGCGGAGCCTATCTCCGCAGAATTGTGCAATAAATACTCGCCTTAACCTTACGACTCCTTTTCGTAAAAATTCAAGTTTAAAATTTTGCAATTTATTCTCGTAACTACGGAAGGTTATAGCCTGGGCTATAGCCCAGACGAAATTCCACGCCAAAATGCATTTCGACAACTTTCATTTTTTGGCCAAAAAAAATCGTAAGGGGTTAACCTTACGATTTTTTTCGGGAAAAATCCTGTTTAATATTTTGCAATTTATTCTCGCAAATACGGAAGGTTATAGCTTGGGCTATAGCCCAGACGATATTCCACGCCAAAAATGCATTTCGACAATCTTCATTTTTCGGCCAAAAAAAATCGTAAGGGGTTAACCTTACGTTTACGAAGTATGGCCGGCTTAGCAACGAACACTAACACCTGGTATTATTTAGATGACGTGAAAAGGAAGGAAAAGCACTCGACATAGGAAGAGCCCGGTGTAATTTATGGTGGGAGGTTAACCTTTGGGTTGGGATAAGCCAAGGTAAGCTCTTCTAGGCGAATTCTTTTCAGCAAACCAATATTGTTTATTGATTTACCTTTTTTAGTTAGTTTACAAAATGCTCTTTTCATAATAGTTTGTGGCCCTTAAAAGGACCGTTGTTCTTATCAGTCGAACAAGTCATTTAAGCTTTCTTTTCGGTCTTCTTTGGCAACAATACGGCTGGAATGTTCGGTAGTACACCCCCTTGTGCAATAGTAACACCGGACAGCAGTTTATTTAACTCTTCGTCGTTACGAATGGCAAGTTGCAAGTGTAATTCGCGAGTATTTATAGTATACGCCGTTAGCGAATGACGCCGGAAGTTGAGAAGAAGGCGGAGCCTATCTCCGCAGAATTGTGCAATAAATACTCGCCTTAACCTTACGACTCCTTTTCGTAAAAATTCAAGTTTAAAATTTTGCAATTTATTCTCGTAACTACGGAAGGTTATAGCCTGGGCTATAGCCCAGACGAAATTCCACGCCAAAAATGCATTTCGACAACTTTCATTTTTTGGCCAAAAAAAATCGTAAGGGGTTAACCTTACGATTTTTTCGAGAAAAATCCTGTTTAAAGTTTTGCAATTTATTTTCGCAACTACGGAAGGTTATAGCCTGGGCTATAGCCCAGACGAAATTCCACGCCAAAAATGCATTTCGACAACCTTCATTTTTGGGCCAAAAAAATCGTAAGGGGTTAACCTCACGGTTACGAAGTATGGCCGGCTTAGCATCTTAGCAACCCACACTAACACCTGGTATTATTTAGATGACGTGAAAAGGAAGGAAAAGCACTCGACATAGGAAGAGCCCGGTGTAATTTATGGTGGGTGGTTAACCTTTGGGTTGGGATAAGCTCTTCTAGGCGACTTCTTTTCAGCAAACCAATATTGTTTATTGATTTACCTTTTTTAGTTAGTTTACAAAATGCTCTTTTCATAATAGTTTGTGGCCCTTAAAAGGACCGTTGTTCTTATCAGTCGAACAAGTCATTTAAGCTTTCTTTTCGGTCTTCTTTGGCAACAATACGGCTGGAATGTTCGGTAGTACACCCCCTTGTGCAATAGTAACACCGGACAGCAGTTTATTCAACTCTTCGTCGTTACGAATGGCAAGTTGCAAGTGTAATTCGCGAGTATTTATAGTATACGCCGTTAGCGAATGACGCCGGAAGTTGAGAAGAAGGCGGAGCCTATCTCCGCAGAATTGTGCAATAAATACTCGCCTTAACCTTACGACTCCTTTTCGTAAAAATTCAAGTTTAAAATTTTGCAATTTATTCTCGTAACTACGGAAGGTTATAGCCTGGGCTATAGCCCAGACGAAATTCCACGCCAAAATGCATTTCGACAACTTTCATTTTTTGGCCAAAAAAAATCGTAAGGGGTTAACCTTACGATTTTTTTCGGGAAAAATCCTGTTTAATATTTTGCAATTTATTCTCGCAAATACGGAAGGTTATAGCTTGGGCTATAGCCCAGACGATATTCCACGCCAAAAATGCATTTCGACAATCTTCATTTTTCGGCCAAAAAAAATCGTAAGGGGTTAACCTTACGTTTACGAAGTATGGCCGGCTTAGCAACGAACACTAACACCTGGTATTATTTAGATGACGTGAAAAGGAAGGAAAAGCACTCGACATAGGAAGAGCCCGGTGTAATTTATGGTGGGAGGTTAACCTTTGGGTTGGGATAAGCCAAGGTAAGCTCTTCTAGGCGAATTCTTTTCAGCAAACCAATATTGTTTATTGATTTACCTTTTTTAGTTAGTTTACAAAATGCTCTTTTCATAATAGTTTGTGGCCCTTAAAAGGACCGTTGTTCTTATCAGTCGAACAAGTCATTTAAGCTTTCTTTTCGGTCTTCTTTGGCAACAATACGGCTGGAATGTTCGGTAGTACACCCCCTTGTGCAATAGTAACACCGGACAGCAGTTTATTTAACTCTTCGTCGTTACGAATGGCAAGTTGCAAGTGTAATTCGCGAGTATTTATAGTATACGCCGTTAGCGAATGACGCCGGAAGTTGAGAAGAAGGCGGAGCCTATCTCCGCAGAATTGTGCAATAAATACTCGCCTTAACCTTACGACTCCTTTTCGTAAAAATTCAAGTTTAAAATTTTGCAATTTATTCTCGTAACTACGGAAGGTTATAGCCTGGGCTATAGCCCAGACGAAATTCCACGCCAAAAATGCATTTCGACAACTTTCATTTTTTGGCCAAAAAAAATCGTAAGGGGTTAACCTTACGATTTTTTCGAGAAAAATCCTGTTTAAAGTTTTGCAATTTATTTTCGCAACTACGGAAGGTTATAGCCTGGGCTATAGCCCAGACGAAATTCCACGCCAAAAATGCATTTCGACAACCTTCATTTTTGGGCCAAAAAAATCGTAAGGGGTTAACCTCACGGTTACGAAGTATGGCCGGCTTAGCATCTTAGCAACCCACACTAACACCTGGTATTATTTAGATGACGTGAAAAAGAAGGAAAAGCACTCGACATAGGAAGAGCCCGGTGTAATTTATGGTGGGTGGTTAACCTTTGGGTTGGGATAAGCTCTTCTAGGCGACTTCTTTTCAGCAAACCAATATTGTTTATTGATTTACCTTTTTTAGTTAGTTTACAAAATGCTCTTTTCATAATAGTTTGTGGCCCTTAAAAGGACCGTTGTTCTTATCAGTCGAACAAGTCATTTAAGCTTTCTTTTCGGTCTTCTTTGGCAACAATACGGCTGGAATGTTCGGTAGTACACCCCCTTGTGCAATAGTAACACCGGACAGCAGTTTATTCAACTCTTCGTCGTTACGAATGGCAAGTTGCAAGTGTAATTCGCGAGTATTTATAGTAGACGCCGTTAGCGAATGACGCCGGAAGTTGAGAAGAAGGCGGAGCCTATCTCCGCAGAATTGTGCAATAAATACTCGCCTTAACCTTATGACTCCTTTTCGTAAAAATTCAAGTTTAAAATTTTGCAATTTATTCTCGCAAATACGGAAGGTTATAGCCTGGGCTATAGCCCAGACGATATTCCACGCAAAAAATGCATTTCGACAACCTTCATATTTTGGCCAAAAAAATCGTAAGGGGTTAACCTTACGATTTTTTTCGGGAAAAATCCTGTTTAAAATTTTGCAATTTATTCTCGCAAATACGGAAGGGTATAGCCTGGGCTATAGCCCAGACGATATTCCACGCAAAAAATGCATTTCGACAACCTTCATATTTTGGCCAAAAAAATCGTAAGGGGTTAACCTTATGATTTTTTCGAGAAAAATCCTGTTTAAAATTTTGCAATTTATTCTCGCAAATACGGAAGGGTATAGCCTGGGCTATAGCCCAGACGATATTCCACGCAAAAAATGCATTTCGACAACCTTCATATTTTGGCCAAAAAAATCGTAAGGGGTTAACCTTATGATTTTTTCGAGAAAAATCCTGTTTAAAATTTTGCAATTTATTCTCGCAAATACGGAAGGGTATAGCCTGGGCTATAGCCCAGACGATATTCCACGCAAAAAATGCATTTCGACAACCTTCATATTTTGGCCAAAAAAATCGTAAGGGGTTAACCTTATGATTTTTTCGAGAAAAATCCTGTTTAAAATTTTGCAATTTATTTTCGCAACTACGGAAGGTTATAGCCTGGGCTGTAGCCCAGACGATAATCCACGCAAAAAATGCATTTCGACAATCTTCATTTTTTGGCCAAAAAAATCGTAAGGGGTTAACCTCACGGTTACGAAGTATGGCCGGCTTAGCATCTTAGCAACCAACACTAACACCTGGTATTATTTAGATGACGTGAAAAGGAAGGAAAAGCACTCGACATAGGAAGAGCCCGGTGTAATTTATGGTGGGAGGTTAACCTTTGGGTTGGGTTAAGCTTTTCTAGGCGCCTTCTTTTCAGCAAACCAATATTGTTTATTGATTTACCTTTTTTAGTTAGTTTACAAAATGCTCTTTTCATAATACTAGTTTGTGGCCCTTAAAGGGACCGTTGTTCTTATCAGTCGAACAAGTCATTTAAGCTTTCTTTTCGGTCTTCTTTGGCAACAATACGGCTGGAATGTTCGGTAGTACACCCCCTTGTGCAATAGTAACACCGGACAGCAGTTTATTCAACTCTTCGTCGTTACGAATGGCAAGTTGCAAGTGTAATTCGCGAGTATTTATAGTATACGCCGTTAGCAAATGACGCCGGTAGTTGAGAAGAAGGCGGAGCCTATCACCGCAGAATTGTGCAATAAATACTCGCCTTAACCTTACGACTCCTTTTCGTAAAAATTCAAGTTTAAAATTTTGCAATTTATTCTCGTAACTACGGAAGGTTATAGCCTGGGCTATAGCCCAGACGAAATTCCACGCCAAAAATGCATTTCGACAACTTTCATTTTTTGGCCAAAAAAAATCGTAAGGGGTTAACCTTACGATTTTTTTCGGGAAAAATCCTGTTTAATATTTTGCAATTTATTCTCGCAAATACGGAAGGTTATAGCTTGGGCTATAGCCCAGACGATATTCCACGCCAAAAATGCATTTCGACAATTTTCATTTTTCGGCCCAAAAAAATCGTAAGGGGTTAACCTTATGATTTTTTCGAGAAAAATCCTGTTTAAAATTTTGCAATTTATTCTCGCAAATACGGAAGGGTATAGCCTGGGCTATAGCCCAGACGATATTCCACGCAAAAAATGCATTTCGACAACCTTCATATTTTGGCCAAAAAAATCGTAAGGGGTTAACCTTATGATTTTTTCGAGAAAAATCCTGTTTAAAATTTTGCAATTTATTCTCGCAAATACGGAAGGGTATAGCCTGGGCTATAGCCCAGACGATATTCCACGCAAAAAATGCATTTCGACAACCTTCATATTTTGGCCAAAAAAATCGTAAGGGGTTAACCTTATGATTTTTTCGAGAAAAATCCTGTTTAAAATTTTGCAATTTATTCTCGCAAATACGGAAGGGTATAGCCTGGGCTATAGCCCAGACGATATTCCACGCAAAAAATGCATTTCGACAACCTTCATATTTTGGCCAAAATAATCGTAAGGGGTTAACCTTATGATTTTTTCGAGAAAAATCCTGTTTAAAATTTTGCAATTTATTTTCGCAACTACGGAAGGTTATAGCCTGGGCTGTAGCCCAGACGATAATCCACGCAAAAAATGCATTTCGACAATCTTCATTTTTTGGCCAAAAAAATCGTAAGGGGTTAACCTCACGGTTACGAAGTATGGCCGGCTTAGCATCTTAGCAACCAACACTAACACCTGGTATTATTTAGATGACGTGAAAAGGAAGGAAAAGCACTCGACATAGGAAGAGCCCGGTGTAATTTATGGTGGGAGGTTAACCTTTGGGTTGGGTTAAGCTTTTCTAGGCGCCTTCTTTTCAGCAAACCAATATTGTTTATTGATTTACCTTTTTTAGTTAGTTTACAAAATGCTCTTTTCATAATACTAGTTTGTGGCCCTTAAAGGGACCGTTGTTCTTATCAGTCGAACAAGTCATTTAAGCTTTCTTTTCGGTCTTCTTTGGCAACAATACGGCTGGAATGTTTGGTAGTACACCCCCTTGTGCAATAGTAACATCGGACAGCAGTTTATTCAACTCTTCGTCGTTACGAATGGCAAGTTGCAAGTTTAATTCGTGAGTATTTATAGTATACGCCGTTAGCGAATGACGCCGGAAGTTCAGAAGAAGGCGGAGCCTATCTCCGCAGAATTGTGCAATAAATACTCGCCTTAACCTTACGACTCCTTTTCGTAAAAATTCAAGTTTAAAATTTTGCCAGTTATTCTCGCAACTACGGAGGGTTATAGCCTGGGCTATAGCCCAGACGAAATTCCACGCCAAAAATGCATTTCGACAACTTTCATTTTTTGGCCAAAAAAAATCGTAAGGGGGTAACCTTACGATTTTTTCGAGAAAAATCCTGTTTAAAATTTTACAATTAATTCACGCAAATACGGAAGGTTATAGCCCAGACGATATTCCACGCCAAAAATGCATTTCGACAACTTTCATTTTTCGGCCAAAAAAAATCGTAAGGGGTTAACCTTACGTTTACGAAGTATGGCCGGCTTAGCAACGAACACTAACACCTGGTATTATTAAGATGACGTGAAAAGGAAGGAAAAGCACTCGACATAGGAAGAGCCCGGTGTAATTTATGGTGGGAGGTTAACCTTTGGGTTGGGATAAGCCAAGATAAGCTCTTCTAGGCGAATTCTTTTCAGCAAACCAATATTGTTTATTGATTTACCCGTTTTAGTTAGTTTACAAAATGCTCTTTTCATAATACTAGTTTGTGGCCCTTAAAGGGACCGTTGTTCTTATCAGTCGAACAAGTCATTTAAGCTTTCTTTTCGGTCTTCTTTGGCAACAATACGGCTGGAATGTTCGGTAGTACACCCCCTTGTGCAATAGTAACACCGGACAGCAGTTTATTTAACTCTTCGTCGTTACGAATGGCAAGTTGCAAGTGTAATTCGCGAGTATTTATAGTATACGCCGTTAGCGAATGACGCCGGAAGTTGAGAAGAAGGCGGAGCCTATCTCCGCAGAATTGTGCAATAAATACTCGCCTTAACCTTACGACTCCTTTTCGTAAAAATTCAAGTTTAAAATTTTGCAATTTATTCTCGTAACTACGGAAGGTTATAGCCTGGGCTATAGCCCAGACGAAATTCCACGCCAAAAATGCATTTCGACAACTTTCATTTTTGGGCCAAAAAAATCGTAAGGGGTTAACCTCACGGTTACGAAGTATGGCCGGCTTAGCATCTTAGCAACCCACACTAACACCTGGTATTATTTAGATGACGTGAAAAGGAAGGAAAAGCACTCGACATAGGAAGAGCCCGGTGTAATTTATGGTGGGTGGTTAACCTTTGGGTTGGGATAAGCTCTTCTAGGCGACTTCTTTTCAGCAAACCAATATTGTTTATTGATTTACCTTTTTTAGTTAGTTTACAAAATGCTCTTTTCATAATAGTTTGTGGCCCTTAAAAGGACCGTTGTTCTTATCAGTCGAACAAGTCATTTAAGCTTTCTTTTCGGTCTTCTTTGGCAACAATACGGCTGGAATGTTCGGTAGTACACCCCCTTGTGCAATAGTAACACCGGACAGCAGTTTATTCAACTCTTCGTCGTTACGAATGGCAAGTTGCAAGTGTAATTCGCGAGTATTTATAGTAGACGCCGTTAGCGAATGACGCCGGAAGTTGAGAAGAAGGCGGAGCCTATCTCCGCAGAATTGTGCAATAAATACTCGCCTTAACCTTATGACTCCTTTTCGTAAAAATTCAAGTTTAAAATTTTGCAATTTATTCTCGCAAATACGGAAGGTTATAGCCTGGGCTATAGCCCAGACGATATTCCACGCCAAAAATGCATTTCGACAATCTTCATTTTTCGGCCAAAAAAAATCGTAAGGGGTTAACCTTATGATTTTTTCGAGAAAAATCCTGTTTAAAATTTTGCAATTTATTCTCGCAAATACGGAAGGGTATATCCTGGGCTATAGCCCAGACGATATTCCACGCCAAAAATGCATTTCGTCAATCTTCATTTTTCGGCCAAAAAAAATCGTAAGGGGTTAACCTTATGATTTTTTCGAGAAAAATCCTGTTTAAAGTTTTGCAATTTATTTTCGCAACTACGGAAGGTTATAGCCTGGCCTATAGCCCAGACGATATTCCACGACAAAAATGCATTTCGACAACTTCCATTTTTTGACCAAAAAAAAATCGTAAGGGGTTAACCTTACGGTTACGAAGTATGGCCGACTTAGCAACCAACACTAACACCTGGTATTATTTAGATGACGTGAAAAGGAAGGAAAAGCACTCGACATAGGAAGAGCCCGGTGTAATTTATGGTGGGTGGTTAATTTTTGGGTTGGGATAAGCTCTTCTAGGCGACTTCTTTTCAGCAAACCAATATTGTTTATTGATTTACCTTTTTTAGTTAGTTTACAAAATGCTCTTTTCATAATAGTTTGTGGCCCTTAAAAGGACCGTTGTTCTTATCAGTCGAACAAGTCATTTAAGCTTTCTTTTCGGTCTTCTTTGGCAACAATACGGCTGGAATGTTCGGTAGTACACCCCCTTGTGCAATAGTAACACCGGACAGCAGTTTATTCAACTCTTCGTCGTTACGAATGGCAAGTTGCAAGTGTAATTCGCGAGTATTTATAGTATACGCCGTTAGCAAATGACGCCGGTAGTTGAGAAGAAGGCGGAGCCTATCTCCGCAGAATTGTGCAATAAATACTCGCCTTAACCTTACGACTCCTTTTCGTAAAAATTCAAGTTTAAAATTTTGCAATTTATTCTCGTAACTACGGAAGGTTATAGCCTGGGCTATAGCCCAGACGAAATTCCACGCCAAAAATGCATTTCGACAACTTTCATTTTTTGGCCAAAAAAAATCGTAAGGGGTTAACCTTACGATTTTTTTCGGGAAAAATCCTGTTTAATATTTTGCAATTTATTCTCGCAAATACGGAAGGTTATAGCTTGGGCTATAGCCCAGACGATATTCCACGCCAAAAATGCATTTCGACAATTTTCATTTTTCGGCCCAAAAAAATCGTAAGGGGTTAACCTTATGATTTTTTCGAGAAAAATCCTGTTTAAAATTTTGCAATTTATTCTCGCAAATACGGAAGGGTATAGCCTGGGCTATAGCCCAGACGATATTCCACGCAAAAAATGCATTTCGACAACCTTCATATTTTGGCCAAAAAAATCGTAAGGGGTTAACCTTATGATTTTTTCGAGAAAAATCCTGTTTAAAATTTTGCAATTTATTCTCGCAAATACGGAAGGGTATAGCCTGGGCTATAGCCCAGACGATATTCCACGCAAAAAATGCATTTCGACAACCTTCATATTTTGGCCAAAAAAATCGTAAGGGGTTAACCTTATGATTTTTTCGAGAAAAATCCTGTTTAAAATTTTGCAATTTATTTTCGCAACTACGGAAGGTTATAGCCTGGGCTGTAGCCCAGACGATAATCCACGCAAAAAATGCATTTCGACAATCTTCATTTTTTGGCCAAAAAAATCGTAAGGGGTTAACCTCACGGTTACGAAGTATGGCCGGCTTAGCATCTTAGCAACCAACACTAACACCTGGTATTATTTAGATGACGTGAAAAGGAAGGAAAAGCACTCGACATAGGAAGAGCCCGGTGTAATTTATGGTGGGAGGTTAACCTTTGGGTTGGGATAAGCTTTTCTAGGCGCCTTCTTTTCAGCAAACCAATATTGTTTATTGATTTACCTTTTTTAGTTAGTTTACAAAATGCTCTTTTCATAATACTAGTTTGTGGCCCTTAAAGGGACCGTTGTTCTTATCAGTCGAACAAGTCATTTAAGCTTTCTTTTCGGTCTTCTTTGGCAACAATACGGCTGGAATGTTTGGTAGTACACCCCCTTGTGCAATAGTAACATCGGACAGCAGTTTATTCAACTCTTCGTCGTTACGAATGGCAAGTTGCAAGTTTAATTCGTGAGTATTTATAGTATACGCCGTTAGCGAATGACGCCGGAAGTTCAGAAGAAGGCGGAGCCTATCTCCGCAGAATTGTGCAATAAATACTCGCCTTAACCTTACGACTCCTTTTCGTAAAAATTCAAGTTTAAAATTTTGCAATTTATTCTCGCAACTACGGAGGGTTATAGCCTGGGCTATAGCCCAGACGAAATTCCACGCCAAAAATGCATTTCGACAACTTTCATTTTTTGGCCAAAAAAAATCGTAAGGGGGTAACCTTACGTTTACGAAGTATGGCCGGCTTAGCAACGAACACTAACACCTGGTATTATTAAGATGACGTGAAAAGGAAGGAAAAGCACTCGACATAGGAAGAGCCCGGTGTAATTTATGGTGGGAGGTTAACCTTTGGGTTGGGATAAGCCAAGATAAGCTCTTCTAGGCGAATTCTTTTCAGCAAACCAATATTGTTTATTGATTTACCCTTTTTAGTTAGTTTACAAAATGCTCTTTTCATAATACTGGTTTGTGGCCCTTAAAGGGACCGTTGTTCTTATCAGTCGAACAAGTCATTTAAGCTTTCTTTTCGGTCTTCTTTGGCAACAATACGGCTGGAATGTTTGGTAGTACACTCCCTTGTGCAATAGTAACATCGGACAGCAGTTTATTCAACTCTTCGTCGTTACGAATGGCAAGTTGCAAGTGTAATTCGCGAGTATTTATAGTATACGCCGTTAGCGAATGACGCCGGAAGTTGCGAAGAAGGCGGAGCCTATCTCTGCAGAATTGTGCAATAAATACTCGCCTTAACCTTACGACTCCTTTTCGTAAAAATTCAAGTTTAAAATTTTGCAATTTATTCTCGCAACTACGGAAGGTTATAGCCTGGGCTATAGCCCAGACGATATTCCACGCCAAAAATGCATTTCGACAATCTTCATATTTTGGCCAAAAAAATCGTAAGGGGTTAACCTTACGATTTTTTTCGGGAAAAATCCTGTTTAATATTTTGCAATTTATTCTCGCAACTACGGAAGGTTATAGCCTGGGCTATAGCCCAGACGATATTCCACGCAAAAAATGCATTTCGACAACCTTCATTTTTTGGCCAAAAAAATCGTAAGGGGTTAGTTAACCTCACGGTTACGAAGTATGGCCGGCTTAGCATCTTAGCAACCCACACTAACACCTGGTATTATTTAGATGACGTGAAAAGGAAGGAAAAGCACTCGACATAGGAAGAGCCCGGTGTAATTTATGGTGGGTGGTTAACCTTTGGGTTGGGATAAGCTCTTCTAGGCGACTTCTTTTCAGCAAACCAATATTGTTTATTGATTTACCTTTTTTAGTTAGTTTACAAAATGCTCTTTTCATAATACTAGTTTGTGGCCCTTAAAAGGACCGTTGTTCTTATCAGTCGAACAAGTCATTTAAGCTTTCTTTTCGGTCTTCTTTGGCAACAATACGGCTGGAATGTTCGGTAGTACACCCCCTTGTGCAATAGTAACACCGGACAGCAGTTTATTCAACTCTTCGTCGTTACGAATGGCAAGTTGCAAGTGTAATTCGCGAGTATTTATAGTAGACGCCGTTAGCGAATGACGCCGGAAGTTGAGAAGAAGGCGGAGCCTATCTCCGCAGAATTGTGCAATAAATACTCGCCTTAACCTTATGACTCCTTTTCGTAAAAATTCAAGTTAAAAATTTTGCAAATTATTCTCGCAAATGCGGAAGGTTATATCCTGGGCTATAGCCCAGACGATATTCCACGCCAAAAATGCATTTCGTCAATCTTCATTTTTCGGCCAAAAAAATCGTAAGGGGTTAACCTCACGCTTACGAAGTATGGCCGGCTTAGCATCTTAGCAACCAACACTAACACCTGGTATTATTTAGATGACGTGAAAAGGAAGGAAAAGCACTCGACATAGGAAGACGCCGGTGTAATTTATGGTGGGTGGTTAACCTTTGGGTTGGGATAAGCTCTTCTAGGCGACTTCTTTTCAGCAAACCAATATTGTTTATTGATTTACCTTTTTTAGTTAGTTTACAAAATGCTCTTTTTATAATACTAGTTTGTGGCCCTTAAAGGGACCGTTGTTCTTATCAGTCGAACAAGTCATTTAAGCTTTCTTTTCGGTCTTCTTTGGCAACAATACGGCTGGAATGTTTGGTAGTACACCCCCTTGTGCAATAGTAACATCGGACAGCAGTTTATTCAACTCTTCGTCGTTACGAATGGCAAGTTGCAAGTGTAATTCGCGAGTATTTATAGTATACGCCGTTAGCGAATGACGCCGGAAGTTGAGAAGAAGGCGGAGCCTATCTCTGCAGAATTGTGCAATAAATACTCGCCTTAACCTTACGACTCCTTTTCGTAAAAATTCAAGTTTAAAATTTTGCAATTTATTCTCGCAACTACGGAAGGTTATAGCCTGGGCTATAGCCCAGACGAAATTCCACGCCAAAAATGCATTTCGACAACTTTCATTTTTCGGCCAAAAAAAATCGTAAGGGGTTAACCTTACGTTTACGAAGTATGGCCGGCTTAGCAACGAACACTAACACCTGGTATTATTAAGATGACGTGAAAAGGAAGGAAAAGCACTCGACATAGGAAGAGCCCGGTGTAATTTATGGTGGGAGGTTAACCTTTGGGTTGGGATAAGCCAAGATAAGCTCTTCTAGGCGAATTCTTTTCAGCAAACCAATATTGTTTATTGATTTACCTTTTTTAGTTAGTTTACAAAATGCTCTTTTCATAATACTAGTTTGTGGCCCTTAAAGGGACCGTTGTTCTTATCAGTCGAACAAGTCATTTAAGCTTTCTTTTCGGTCTTCTTTGGCAACAATACGGCTAGAATGTTTGGTAGTACACCCCCTTGTGCAATAGTAACATCGGACAGCAGTTTATTCAACTCTTCGTCGTTACGAATGGCAAGTTGCAAGTGTAATTCGCGAGTATTTATAGTATACGCCGTTAGCGAATGACGGCGGACGTTAAAAAGGAGGCGGAGCCTATCTCCGCAGAATTGTGCAATAAATACTCGCCTTAACCTTTTTCTCTTTTTCGTAAAAATTCAAGTTTAAAATTTTGCAATTTATTCTCGCAAATACGGAAGGTTATAGCCCGGGCTATATATACATATAAAACTGCCTAGATAGTGGGCACTGCAAAGAAATAATTTTTGATGGCAGTTTGGGTTTCCCGTCTACTAACATGTGAACACCCTGGGCAATAACAATAAGGCATTTTAAAAGAAATAATTAACTTAAAACTGGAATAAAAACGAAAACTTATGTTTAAGCTGTGCAACGTAATGGTGAAACTGGTTTGTTTTTTACCCATTACCCATATTTGTGACGTCACACTTTTCCAGTCTATTGGAAACCAACATACATGGTTTATGGTGGGGTGTTAGTAATGTAAACGCATCTTTAGGTCGGTGTAGTAGAGATTAATTATTTTCGAATTAGAACTTATCTACTTGACCTAGTGACCTAGTTGTTGGGTTTTTGTACATAACCAACAAACACTTTAATTTCTAGGTGCATTACAACAGCTTCGAGTGGATTAGTGGAGCGTGGAGCGATGTGAGTGGCTTTCAAGGCGTAGTAAACTTAACTCCGAAGAATTTATTACTTTGAACGCCGACGTCCAAAAAATTTTTGCTGAAATTTACGATAAAACGTGAGCATCGATCGTCTGTTGAAGTTATAAAACGAATTAATCCAACTGTTGTAGCTTGATTCAAAGAAATTCGTGCCCTTCGTACGACTATCGTCAAGATAATTGCGATTGTGAGCTTCTGGGGGCCGACAGATCGGGCCATACGACGTTTTGGAAGGTCAGACTCATTATTAGTTCTTTAAGAATTATACGTAAGTATAGTCGAAATTGACGCTTTTGTGAAAAACTTAACTACTTTTCTATTGCAGTTAATGATTTTACGTTTTCAAGTCAAAAGAAAGGTAAAAGAGTTGACTACGGAACATCCGGTGACTGTTATAACTAGTTGGAAGGTTGTGTCCAAGGGCAATTTTCGATAGACCTCACAGACACCTCTTTTAAATTATCGAGAAACGTGAGATGGATCAAAATGGGCAACAAAGCCAGTTAAATAATTGATATACGAGTGAGTTCTTTTTCTTTTATTTAGTAAACGTTATGTTAACTAATATTTTAGTATCAAACTGTAAATGGTCGTTGTGGAGGTTTCTGCGGATTGTGTTTACCGGATTCAAACTATGGATTAGCACTCGAAGTGACTTAGCAAGGTGTTTCGTCCTCCGTGAGGATTATTTATTGAAATGTAAGTAAGTATGTAGTACTGTAAGTAAATACAAGGGAGCTGTGTCAAAATCTATCCATAATATTTATCGGATATACGTAGATCACTGCCTTGTAGATAAATTATTTGGAACAAAATATGTCTAGAACCATCTACAAATGCGTGTCTTATACCTAACAGTATTGATATAATTTAAATATTGTAAAATTATTGTTGATTATTGTAAGAGTTGTACCACAAGGTTTTCCAAGACTTAAGTAAAATCTGTAATTGTAATTAAAATTAGTACATTCATATTTTTGTTACAGGCGCATCATCGAGAGTTTAAGTTTATATTTGCTTTACTTTGGAAGAACTTTTAAATTAATAATACCTATGTAAGAAGATGTATCAGTGCAAATGAGATTTAATTATAGGTATATATTGTGGTTGGGGTGTAAAAAATCTTTTTACTTAATGAAGTTCAATTATTAATTGTGAATAATATATTATAGCGAAATAAAGAGCATAAAGAGAGTAAGAGTTGTTTTATTTCTACAAAGTTAGTTCAAAGTGCTATAAGCAGTAATCTTGCAATTAATAGCAAAAAACGTATCTGACAAACGAAAAATAAACAAATTAAAATAAGAATATATTATTACGCCTAAAATATAGGCAAACGTCTAAACACATGCCCTTGTATGGCAACTCGGCCGTCCGCATTTTAAATCACAGGCACCTCCTTTAACTTCCTAATCTCCTACTACATAGCTCCGAATTTATAAATTTTATGGAAATTTTGAGAAAACTTTTTTCAAAAAAGTGCGAATTTTGAAACTTTGATGATGTCAATTTGTAGCCCTCATAGGGTCGAGTGTCCCTATTAAATTTGAACCATTTTGGGCTGGTAGTTTAGGAGATATTCAGCTTTGAAACTTTCAAAAATATTTATATAAAATTATTGTTGCCTCAATTTAAAATTTGTTTTTAACACCTTATCGCACTTCTACTCTCCTACTACCTTGTCCGAAAATTGTAAAATTTGAAGAAAATTATTAAAAACCTAGTTTTGGAAAATTGGAATAACGCAATTCTGAGGGTGCAAATCTTTAGCTCTACTATCGGGGAATATACTTGTTAAATTTGGGCGCTGCTGGTCCTCTAGTATAAAAGATATTTGACATAAAGCATAAAATTTTTAGAACTAAAACATTCAAAATAACTTCAAAGTCGAATGTCTTCTAAACTAGAGGACCAGCAGCGTCCAAATTTAACAAGTATATACCCCGATAGTAGAGCTAAAGATTCGCACCCTCAGAATAGCGTAATTCCGATTTTTTAAAACTAGGTTTTTAAAAGTTTCTTTCAAATTTTACAATTTTCGGACAAGGTAGTAGGAGAGTAGAAGTGCGATAAGGTAATCGAATTAAATTAGAAAGAAATATTTATTTAAAAGAATTTTAAAGGCACCGACAATATGTTATGAAACGAGGCGTTATCGCTGACATCGCAATACTTTTAAAGTTCTATTAAATAAATATTTCTCTCTAATTAAATTCGATTACCTTATCGCACTTCTACTCTCCTACTACCTTGTCCGAAAATTGTAAAATTTGAAGGAAATTTTTAAAAACTTAGTTTTAAAAAATCGAAATTACGCAATTCTGAGGGTGCGAATCTTTAGCTCTACTATCGGGGAATATACTTGCTAAATTTGGGCGCTGCTGGTCCTCTAGTTTAGAAGATATTTGACATAAAGCATAAAATTTTTAGAATTAAAACATTCAAAATAACTTCAAAGTCGAATGTCTTCTAAACTAGAGGACCAGCAGCGTCCAAATTTAACAAGTATATACCCCGATAGTAGAGCTAAAGATTCGCACCCTCAGAATAGCGTAATTCCGATTTTTTAAAACTAGGTTTTTAAAAGTTTCTTTCAAATTTTACAATTTTCGGACAAGGTAGTAGGAGAGTAGAAGTGCGATAAGGTAATCGAATTAAATTAGAAAGAAATATTTATTTAAAAGAATTTTAAAGGCACCGACAATATGTTATGAAACGAGGCGTTATCGCTGACATCGCAATACTTTTAAAGTTCTATTAAATAAATATTTCTCTCTAATTAAATTCGATTACCTTATCGCACTTCTACTCTCCTACTACCTTGTCCGAAAATTGTAAAATTTGAAGGAAATTTTTAAAAACTTAGTTTTAAAAAATCGAAATTACGCAATTCTGAGGGTGCGAATCTTTAGCTCTACTATCGGGGAATATACTTGCTAAATTTGGGCGCTGCTGGTCCTCTAGTTTAGAAGATATTTGACATAAAGCATAAAATTTTTAGAATTAAAACATTCAAAATAACTTCAAAGTCGAATGTCTTCTAAACTAGAGGACCAGCAGCGTCCAAATTTAACAAGTATATACCCCGATAGTAGAGCTAAAGATTCGCACCCTCAGAATAGCGTAATTCCGATTTTTTAAAACTAGGTTTTTAAAAGTTTCTTTCAAATTTTACAATTTTCGGACAAGGTAGTAGGAGAGTAGAAGTGCGATAAGGTAATCGAATTAAATTAGAAAGAAATATTTATTTAAAAGAATTTTAAAGGCACCGACAATATGTTATGAAACGAGGCGTTATCGCTGACATCGCAATACTTTTAAAGTTCTATTAAATAAATATTTCTCTCTAATTAAATTCGATTACCTTATCGCACTTCTACTCTCCTACTACCTTGTCCGAAAATTGTAAAATTTGAAGGAAATTTTTAAAAACTTAGTTTTAAAAAATCGAAATTACGCAATTCTGAGGGTGCGAATCTTTAGCTCTACTATCGGGGAATATACTTGCTAAATTTGGGCGCTGCTGGTCCTCTAGTTTAGAAGATATTTGACATAAAGCATAAAATTTTTAGAATTAAAACATTCAAAATAACTTCAAAGTCGAATGTCTTCTAAACTAGAGGACCAGCAGCGTCCAAATTTAACAAGTATATACCCCGATAGTAGAGCTAAAGATTCGCACCCTCAGAATAGCGTAATTCCGATTTTTTAAAACTAGGTTTTTAAAAATTTCTTTCAAATTTTACAATTTTCGGACAAGGTAGTAGGAGAGCAGAAGGTCGATAAGGTAAACGAAATAAAATAAAGAGAAATATTTATTTAAAAGAATTTTAAAGGCACCGACAATATGTTATGAAACGAGACGTTATCGCTCGCAATTTAAAATTTTTTAATATTCAAAATTATCGTTTTCTTAGTTTAGAATTTGATTCCAACGCTCATTGTCTATCTGCTCTCCCACTTAGTCTGAAAATGAGGACTTTGCAGATTTTAAATAAAAGAAATTATTGTTTATATTGTTTATTTTTTTCTACGTAATTTACATACATTCAATAATAATAAATTATAAGACAAAAATAAATTTAAAAATAAATTCTCCTCGGAAGAGAGAAATAACAGCGTCTTAAGAAGCGCCAAACACCTTCCAAACAAGAATGCCGAGTTAATTATTATTGTGGTACGAATAAATAATTGATTTTTAAAAACTTAATTTCCCGCATTAATATTCGACCAAATGATCCAAAAGTCGCTAAAGATATTCAGAACAATGCCTCTAATAACTTCCAAGAAAAAAAAATTCAAAAAGTGGAAGTTGATTTTTTACACGAGCAAAGCTAAAATTTTCTCTTCGAAGCTGATTTGAAGTGGAGATTACAAAATTTCCGAATGCCGAAACTCGGCCTTATATAAACTTTTAGTGGTCATGTGATCGCCCCACTTTACAAAATTTCTATCGTCGATACAAAATTTATAATGTAGTGGGAGAGTAAGAAGTGTTGCCTATGTATTGGTAGGCGTACAAAGTATTTTAACAATCTTGACTTCTACATTATTTCAACTTAAAAAGTGCTCAATATAGAAAGAAATATGCATAATAGTTTTAAGTAATTAATAAACGAACGTTATAATTAAAAATTTTACTGCATGAACAATACTGAAACTACATACTGATTTATAATAGTAAAACAAGAAAACCACTATTAACGAGCAAAAATTATTTAAATTTATGAGCTTTTTAATATACTCCATTAGGCGTGCTCTTAAGCCCATTAGGTGTGCTTAGAAGCATAAAGTTGACGAATTATTATTTACCGATTTTAAATTCACATTTTTCCATCACAAATGGAAAGGAGAAACGTTGAAACCAAAACTGTTACCACAGTAATTAACAATATTAACTGTTCTAATTACTAATCTAGTTGTTTAAAAGAGAAGTAGTTCAACAGTAAATTATAATATTACATAGTTGCTTTAAAATACTTAACAATATTATTATAAAGATTCATTACAATAAGATTATAACTAATACGGCCAGCTGTAGAACAATCAAAAGTGCAGGATAAAGTATTTATAGTCCAGTCAACTAAAAGCCAAAGGGTTTCACTTTCAAAAAAATCCTTGAAATTTTACATAATTCTTTGTAGGTGCCTACTGATGAATATCCTAAAAGTCCAGATGTATCAGAAATGAGTTTTAGCGGCAGTGGCCAAATACATGTCACTGTGTTAGGTTTTTCGTTACTATCTCGAAACTCTGAGTTGGAGCTGAAACGTGACTATAATATAAAATTAAAGTTGATAAAACTTGCTACAAAATTGAATACTTTTAGTATTACCAAAAACAAGCATACACATAAATATTCAATTCTGTGCCAAATTTTATCAGCTTTAAGTTTGCATATACATAATCACCAATCATATTTCAGCTTGAATCCATAGTTTCAAGATATTAACGAAAAACCAAAAAAGTGACGTCTTCGGCCACAGCCGCTAAGGCTAACCTCAGATTCATCTGGTCTTTCAGGATATTCATCACTAAACAATTAGACACCCAGTAATAAACATTTGTCCTCATTTTTAATACACAAAAAAAACAGAATTTCGCATAAACGTAATACAAGTAGCAAGTATCTTCTATAGTTCAAGTTTTCTAAGATTTGTCACATGCCATAAAACCGATCGATGAGCAATCATCGACATTTGTTTTTTCAACAATTATATTAGAAGTTTATATCCCACTTGCACTGATATATCTCCTTAATTAGTAATTGCATACTAATTTCCAACTTCTTCAGAAGTAAAAAAAGTATCGACCTTCTTTCTCTTGTAGGTACCTACTCATCATTCAGTTTTGGAGACCAAAATAAGTTTGTAGATGAAAATTTGCATTTCTTCTTAATATTCTCATTATAGTTAGTTATACTTCCATTAAGTTTCATAATAGAGTGCAACTGACACATTGATATGCCTGTAACAAGAAAACAATTATTATTAACTAATTTTAATTACAATGATCCGTTACATATTTTACTTATAAGCTTATTAAAACCTGTTAGAGCATTTGAAAGCTCGGAGGACGCTAATTACTATGAGTACGTTTAGATCGAACGTTTTCAAGCCGCTTTAACGAAGTGGATCCACTGATTCCGCTTGAAAGTTACGACGTAAACGAAGTAGCTTCAAATTTCGAGCTGCTTGAAGCACTTCAGTCAAGCCAATCGAATTAAGCTCGAAAGAAAGTAAACACGACATAACCAGGATTGAGTTGAAGTAGTGACAAATCACGACTACCAATTTCAAAACTTAAATGTTCCGCAATTTGTATTTCTCTTTAATGTTTTTCATAAAATCATAACGCGAATTTGAGCTAAAGTTTGTTCTATTATCTTAATTTATATGAATTTAATAGTTTACAGAATGATGCATTTTTGATTAATTAGCACCGTCGTTGGTAGAGGCTATTCTCTTCTACCCTTTCCTTACCACAAACTCTAAGGGCAAGTTGTACATTAGTAACCTAAAGCAAGCTCGACGGTAAACCTTCCTTATCATTGTCAATAAACCTGCATGGCAGGGTCAGTAAAATCCCTTAATAATCGCAAGTTCCTATTTATTTTTTATGGATTCCTCACATACTTTTTGGTTGTTCGGTTGTTGGAACCGTCAAAAATATCGAATAAAACTGAGTTAAAACACTTTGATTTTTGTTCCAAGTGTTCCTCAGTTTTATTCGATTTCTAATCAATTTAAATTTCAGTAAGTTAAACTCTTGTAATCAAAATTAAAATGGATGAATTAGTTGTTGGGCTATCATATTTATTTGAGAAAGTAATGCATATTTTTTAAATATCCCACTAATCCGAAACAATTGAAAATGTGGCTAAAACTCTCAGGGAAAGAAAATAGTCGTAATCGAAACACTCAAAGTTTAACGAAAAAGGCTAGAAATTTAGAAATTAGATTAAGAAATGTCGAAACCACAATTAACCCTCAACCGCTACGACTTGAAAATGTAACATAACATAACCTGGTGTATGCAATTTTTAAAACGATGCCGCTACGTAGTGGGTTAAACAATTTTAGAATCTACGTGTACTTACCTCAAACTGAAGCTGGAGGTAATATATTGAGCTCACCCAAATCTTTACATTGTAATCGTTTGTCACCATACCAGAAAGTTAATTGGGTTAATTGAAATTTACATAATTACGTACGACACTTTAAAACATGCCAAATCCAAAACCACAATTTCGAAATCTTGATAAAATGTTTACACCATAACCTTAAAATCCGAATAATAAATGTCAACAAATATATCAGACAGCCGAAAAAGAATGGGCGACAATTTACATAACGGGCATTTTACATACAAGGGGGAAGCGTACGTTAGGTTGCCTACGTTCACAGCGTAAAATTATACTTTTTTCTTTATTTTAAAACTAAATCAATCGGGATTTAGGAAAAAGAATTTAAATGAAAGGACGTTGAACATTGTTTTGCTAAATGGGAAAAGTGAAATTTTAGTGAAAGTGGCGGTATTTGTAATTATAAGCGTGCTTTTGAGACTGCACACAGAAATAGGTTAATAAAAAACTGAGAATGTATGGAATTGGAGAAAACGAAAAAAAATTGTTTGAAAATGATCTAAATGGGCGATCACAAGTTACGGTATTTGATAATAAAAAGTGCTTGAAAATTCTGGTACAACTAGGAGTTCCTAAAGGGTTGGTGTTGGGTTGTTTGTTTTGTATAATAACGACCTGAAATTAAATCGTAACTACCATGAACCTAGAAAATGGTGGAAGGGTTGAGCCGACGAGAAACTTGAAGCTCTTAGCGCAGAACAAGCTGTCAGTTGCTTAAAAGAGGTCCGAGAGTGTGGTTGTAGGTACAAGTGACAGTTCCCTGGCTTGCTCGGCCACGCACACTTTTGAGCAACACCCCCCTTACGTTACTGATGCTTTCAAAAGAAACTTATGTATTAATAAATCACATTTTGCTCGTCCTTTAGATTAAATTATTAAGAGCTGCATTCGTTTATACTTTCTTTCCACTATTTTTGTTATGTGCCGTTCCTAAATCGTTCGTTTATTGTAAGGAGTTAAAAGTACAGGTACCAGATAGTTACTTTATTATGATGTGGTACAAATATCTACTCTATATTTTTAAAGGTAGCATAATTGGCGTTTTATAATTGCGCCAAAGATTGCACAAACAGCAGTACTCAAACGTCAAAGTTCCGTTTTTAATGCAGTTCAAATAAATGAACATGAGTTTTAAAATGACAGATGTCTGTTACAACAGTGCGCTCGAACATGAACTTCATGTACTCCAATAACTCCCTTTGGAGTTATGGCACGTGATGATTCTATCTACTCTTCAACGCATAAACGAACGCAGCTAAAATTATAATCTACGTGTACTTACATGGTGCTGTTTTCTCTTTTAATTACTAAACGAAGATTGCCATCCAAATCTTTACATTGTTTGGTTATTATTTGTCAACATACCAGAAGGCTAATTCAAATTTACACAGTTACTAATTCCAAATTCAAAACCACAACTTCGAAATCTTGGTAAAAGATTTACGACATAACCTGAAAATTCATATATGGCTAGTGAAATCCAGTTAGTCGAGAGATTATAAAATTGACGAAAGTTGTTTATAAAATACGAAGGTACTCAAATAAGGTAAATCTCTAGTAAAACCACCTAACCTAAGCACAAAGTTGAATTATTAATTAAAATCAAAACAAAGCCTACAACAAAAAGTAATAATTATAACTACGAAATACTACAACAGAATAGCATACATCAACCTAACAGCTGCTGTTTATCGTTTTACAACCACCTTGCGAAGTAGATCGGTATTTACGACGAAAGTTGTGCCTACAAATCGAAATACATGTCATAAAGTCACAATAAATAATGTCAGATACTCAAATGTCAACACGCTGAAAAAAGTGTGGCCAAGGGCCAAACTAAAGGTACGCCAATGGACAATATATATAACGGGCGTCTATCATACAATAATGGCAATGTGTAGTGCCATCTATGTAATAATACAAAATAAAATAATAAAATAAAGCTTCTTAGTACACAAATTGACTTATTGATGTCGCATAGTCACGTTTAACCATTACTTGGCGGTAAAAATAAATTATTGTAATTTACGAAATTAGAAACGTTATAATTAAACAAATTACAATGAAAGTGATTCAAACTACCCATACTTATAAATACTTTACCTCAAATGAGTTATTTTAGGTGTTTGTTGGGTTGCCTATAGTATAAGGCGAATTCAACACCAATCATTGGATGTCGAACTGGGCTTATAGACTATTCAATATACGATTAGCCACGCGGTTACAAGGCAGATAGGCTTACGAGACCCCCGCGTTAGGTTACAGGAATGAATCGATTTTTTCAAGCAAAGAAAAATTACTTGAAAATTAACTTAATTTTTACTGATCAAATTGAAGGAATTGAAACTTTTTTTTTCATTGCTGGAATATTTAGCAGTGAAAAATGCCTTTGCTCCTTTGCTGGTTTAATTAAGAACTCAATGCGTCCTCAACCTCTAACTACAAGAAAATTCCTTCGTCAAGATATTGAAATTGACTTGGCGTTGTAAATGAGCATCAAATAAATCATGTGTTACCATATTATTTAATAATAAAAAACAAAGCTTGGGAGGCAGCAAACACTTTTACTAAACCGTAAAGTACAAAATTTTTGACTATGCAAACTGATAGAAGTAAGTTCTAAGTCTGTTCTAAGTAGGTCCCGGGTCAAAAAAGACTCCCATAAGGTTAAATCGTTAAACGCCAATGGCGTCTAAACGAAATGTCAAAATGTATCCTAATTGGGAAGGAATGTAGTGACCAATGAGCTAAACGAACCGCAATAAAAAATTTTCTGTTCTAAGTAGGTCACGGTCAAAAAAGACCCCCTAGGGTTACTTCGATGCACGTCAATACCGTCACTAGTCACCCAAAAAGTTCGAAAATACATACAATCGCAGTTAAAAGACTACCACATCTTTTCCCAAAATTAGAAAGATTGTGCGAGCCCCTGTTGGGCGTCATTCGCCCCCAAACTCGACGATAAAATTACTGATAATATCGCGATTTCTCAAAAAATTTGAAAATACACACAATCAAAGTTAAAGAACCACCACATCTTCTACCAAAATTTGGAAAGTTTTGTGGGCCGGAGTTAGACGTTATTCGCCGCCAAAGTTGACCATAAATTTATCACAAAAATCGCGATTGCTGTGGTTCTTAAAATGACGCTCTAAACAAAAGCTAGTCACCCAAAAAACTTGAAACCAAACAAAATCGAAGTTAAAGAACCACCACATCGTTTCCTTAAATTTGGAAAATTTAGTGAGCCGGAGTTAGACGTTATCCGCCGCCAAAGTGAACGAAAAATTTACTACAAAAATTGCGATTGCTGCGGTTCTTAAAATAACGCACAAAACAAAAGCTAGTTTCCCAAAAAATTTGAAAATAAGCACAATCAAAGTTAAAGAACCACCACATCGTTTCCCTAAATTTGGAAAATTTAGTGAGCCGGAGTTAGACGTTATCCGCCGCCAAAGTCGACGATAAATTTACTACAAAAATCGCAATTGCTCCGGCTCTTAAAATGACGCACAAAACAAAAGCTAGTCACCCAAAAAATTTGAAAATAAACACAATCGAAGTTAAAGAACCACCACATCGTTTCCCTAAATTTGGAAAATTTAGTGAGCCGGAGTTAGACGTTATCCGCCGCCAAAGTGGACGAAAAATTTACTACAAAAATTGCGATTTCTGCGGTTCTTAAAATGACGCACAAAACAAAAGCTAGTTTCCCAAAAAATTAGAAAATAAGCACAATCAAAGTTAAAGAACCACCACATCGTTTCCCTAAATTTGGAAAATTTAGTGGGCCGGAGTTAGACGTTATCCGCCGCCAAAGTCGACGATAAATTTACTACAAAAATCGCAATTGCTCCGGCTCTTAAAATGACGCACAAAACAAAAGCTAGTCACCCAAAAAATTTGAAAATAAACACAATCGAAGTTAAAGAACCACCACATCGTTTCCCTAAATTTGGAAAATTTAGTGAGCCGGAGTTAGACGTTATCCGCCGCCAAAGTGGACGAAAAATTTACTACAAAAATTGCGATTTCTGCGGTTCTTAAAATGACGCACAAAACAAAAGCTAGTTTCCCCAAAAATTTGAAAATAAACACAATCGAAGTTAAAGGACCACCACATCTTTTCCCTAAATTAGAAAGATTCTGCGGGCCCCTGTTGGGGCGTCATTCGCCCCCAAACTCGACGTAAAAATTACTGATAAAACCGCTATTTCTGCGGTTCTTAAAATGACGCACAAAACAAAAGCTGGTCACCCAAAATATTTGAAAATAAACACAATCGCAGTTAAAGGACAACCACATCGTTTCCGAAAATTAGTTAGTTAGAAATAGAAAAAAAACAGGGTTAGTAAAAAAATTAAGGTAGTGAAATAAAGAAAAGGAAATCACTGGTAGTAAGGCAAATTTCTTATTGTTTGAATCTAAAAATTTATGTAGTAAAAATTTTGAAGTGAAGTCAAAACAGAATTTTGAGATTGTAAAATAGAGAGGAAAGAGCTTTAGAGGTGATTCTTTGAAATGTGCTTGTACTTATTTTGTAAAATTTCGTATCTATTGTCGGTACATGAACGACGGAATTTTTGTCGTTGAAATATTTGTAAACCCTTAGGCTGGGAAAAACCCACCTTCATAGGATATACCTTTCCAAAAGAAAGGGTAGGTAGTTAGTAGGTAGTCTTTTTAGTTTACCTGCTTTGTACATATTTAAAAATAAAGTAGTTACAAGTTTGCAATCGAAGAGTTTGGTGTTGCTCTAACAAATACAAAAATAATCAGCAGCCACCACGTGCTTGTGCTCCGTGTGGATCAACAAAACAAAACCCATACGTAAAATTATTAATTACAAAAATATACAGTCCACGCCTCCACATCTATAAGTTGTTGAATATATTATTATTTGGTGATTATTAAACAATTTCCGTAACACAAATTTGGAAGTTTTATTTACGAATTTTTGGTGAATTGAGTTGCGAGAAAACTGAAACCCTGAGATAAGAAGTAGAAAAATTTATTTATGATTGTGAACAACAAACTCACGACAATATATTATATATTCGAAACTCGAAACTCGCATTATAATTTAGAGCTATTTTCTCTCTCAAACTGCTCGACTACTCGACTACTGTTCGCTTACCAAATCTAACTTTGTCTAAGCGCAAAGAAAATAAATAGTTAGCCCCAATTTTGAGGACTTACCTTTTCTGCTTGTAGTTGGCATCCACAATTGCGATTTTCCGATTATAAGCTGTAGAACTTCCATTCAACATTCAACATACTTGTAATTGATGAAAATCTGGTACGGGTTGACGGGTTCTTGTGCTTGTTTCCCACAATCTGCACTAATTAACTAAGAGTTAAAAAAATTCCATTTTAGGGTAGCCCAAATTATTACCTCTATTCGATTTGTAAGGGTGTACTTGTAGGTGCGCGTCAAATCTGGAGTTGTTAACAGGGCACATGTAATAATCTGTAATTAAAGTAAATTGAAAATTCCTATATAAAAATACCTACTAAAATTACTAAATTTTATAATCAGAAACGTAGAAAAATATTTTTATCATAAATTAATATCAATTACAAATTTTTAAATATTTAGGGTTAATTAGTTAGATAATTCTAATACGTTGCAAATGAACCCCAACATACACAGAAATAATAATAATTTGCTAAGAAAATTATGTAATCTGCTGGCGTATTAGGTATAGGCGTGCTACCGGAAATAGCAAAGTCTTGAGTTCGATTCCCGAGGCGCTTAGCGGAAAACAAATTTTCTCATTTAAAGTTTTTTCACTTATGTGTGTATGTTGGGGTTCATTTGCAACGTATTAGAATTAATATCAATAATAATTCCCGAGAAAAATAATTTGAATGCTGCCTAAATTATTTTAATTGAATTAAAGAAAGCAAGATCGTTTCAAAATTGGATAATTTAAAGCCCTGAAGTCATTAAAAAAGTAAATTTCAAAGGGCAGATTTAAAGATGTAAATCCCATTGTTATTAATTATTATCGTTACTGTGATGGATTGAAGCGACAAAAAAGTTACAAAATAAAATTTTAATTGCAATAAGATGTGATTTAAAATAAAACTACTAAAATATTCTAAGTAATTGACCGATAATTTAATAAATAAATTCGTACTTACTAATTCTTTCACTATTCGAAATTCGAACTCTTCGCCCCTTTAAACGAGGGTAGAGGGTGAATTCAAAGAACGAACATGTAAACACCACGGACACAATGTTACCAAACCAATTATTACTAAATTGTATCGTCTCACTAGTTAAAACATGCAGGTGTGCAGCTGTTATCGACACGTGATTAGAAAATATGTGGTTTTAGCGTAAAATAATTGAAATATTCCATTTTACTTTTTCGTTGACTTCGTCTACTTTGAAAAAGTAAAGTGATCGACGTTTCGGATCCCCCTGAATCCAATACGCAAAAAAATAAGACTCTTAGAAAAAGTTTGTCTGTCGTGGTGGGTGTGTGTACTATTGACTATTATTAGGTACTCTCTTTGATACCTTTTTAAATATTTTTAACGCGTACGAAAAAGTCCTGTTACGGCCGCCAGGCCCCTGGCCATCTCTGGCAACACTGGGTCATTTTGCATTTGACCTACTAGAACTAGAAACAGTAGTGTAGCACTAACAGACCTAACAGTAGTTCAAGTGCGTGACAAACTTGACAGGTAAACAAGACGTGGCTAAGCTTAAACATCACAAAAACGGATTATTTCATTTGAAAAATGAGCAACGAACAAGAAAACCTTCTAAAGCTATTATTTCAACAAGATATTTCAGGTGAGTTGAGTTTATTTTGTTAAAATTTTGTCAACTAACCTCATTTTAATCAGACTTACAAGCGAATGGCAACTTTAACGAATACATTTACAAAATTGGCACTTTAAAGAGCGACGAATTAGTTAAAGAGCCAGATAAATTAAAAGAGGAGAAAACGTTAATTCAAGAGCACACTCAAGAGTTAGCCGTGACCAATTATAAAACTTTTATACAAACCGCTCAATGTTCGCATAACATGTTTGATACTTTGAGTAAAATCGAGGTCAACTTGGACAATCTTTTAAGTAATGTACCAGAATTTGAAGAAAAGTGTCAGACTTTTACGACGAATACAAGCAGTATAAATACTTTAAGGAGGTTAAACTCGTTAACGTTGACTCGTAGTGCGCAACTTTTGGAAATTTTAGAGCTTCCACAACTGATGGAGTCGTTTATCAAAGATGGTTTGTACGAGGACGCCCTTGAATTGGCCGCTTATGTAAGGCGACTGTATGCTAAACATCCCAACATACCCATCTTTAAAGTATAAATTTTGTAAAAGTACAAAAGGCGACCTAAAAACCGTTTTTTTTTAGAACATAACCGATGAAATAAATCAAACGTGGCTACTAATGTTACATAATCTGTTAGGCTTGCTAAGGGAAGATTTGCAACTTTCGAGGTGTCTTCAAATTGTTAGTTATTTGCGCAATATGGAAGTTTTCACCGAACCGGAATTGAGGCTCAAGTTTCTACAAACTCGAGAGGTCTGGTTGCAGAACTGCCTAAATTCGATATTAGAAAATAACGGTAAGTTACAGTCAATTAAACCTATGGAACCAAACGATGGTTATGTTTTAGCGAATCATCGTTTAAATAAAATTATTGAAGTAACTCGAGTCAACTTGTTCAACATTATTACTCAGTATCAAGCAATTTTTAATGACGACGAACACGGTCCTTTAATGCCGACCAAAAGTGAAAATATAAACTACAACAATATATTTTTTAGTTGGATTCGAAATAAGGTTAGTGTTAAAATTTATTATAATCGTTTGCCTGGACTTACATGACTCATTTGTAGGTTTTTGAGTTTTTGGCATCGTTGGAAAATGAACTCGAATTAGAAATATCGTCCATCGATTCAATTTTAGGGCAGTGCATGTATTTCGGTTTATCGTTAAGTCGCGTCGGATGCGATTTTAGGTCGGCCATGATACCAATTTTTAATAAAGCCATAAATCGTCGTTTTAGAAAAGCCATTTCAAGTGCTACTGGTAATTTTGAAAAAAATATGGAGAGATTCACATTAATCAACAAAAATCATTCAAATGTGCCTTGGAAGAGTAAAAAGAACGACCATATTCAACCGCCTGAAAGTTTACTCGAGTTTTATCCTTTAGCCGAGTATTTGAATCAAATTTTAGTTGCATTTAATGAGCTACGGTTGTGTCCACCGATGGCGATTATTAACGACGTTGTTAAGGCATTTGACGAGTCGTTAAGTGTTATCGCAAAGTTAATTTTGGTGCTGTATGGACAAGAACAACAAGCGTTTAATCCAAATTCCAAAGATGCTTTTTCTAGAATGTGTTTGTGTTTTGTAGACGATTTAATTCCTTATTTACAAAAATGTATTAACATTATTTATCCACCTAATTTTGTTGCTTCGCATGTTGGTTGTAGTGTGCAAAATTTACAAACGGAAGGAGTAAATGTTATAGATAAAGAAGAAATTGTTAAACCACTTTTACATTTATTGCCAAAAAAAGTTGAAACTGTTATAAGTAATGATAGTAATGATGTACAAACAATTATTACTAGTGATAATGATGTAATTAAATCAGATTTATAAATAGAAGCTATTTGTACGATTAATAACCAGCGTCGAAATTCCAATTAGGAAAGATCCAACAACATACCCAAAATTGACATGTTTTTCCCATTTTCATAAACCATTCTAAAACTTAATTTAGTTGCTCATTCAAAAGACGAATATTTTGGCACCAATACTACCTTGGTAAGATGCTCGGTTCTCGAGTTATATTGTGATAACAGACAGACAGAGCTAGAGTGTAAAACGTAATCAAATTTGCCACCAAAATAAATTACGCTGTGCCTACGCCACTGGTAGCCGCCCAACTTCAAATTCTAAAGGCTTTATACCTGGCGCCAGTGGAACAAAACCTATGTAAGACCCCTATGCTGCTGTAAAGAGCGGGATTTCCACATTTCCAGGTCATTGACAAGTAAGGGCAGGATCGCAGGATTATTATAAGAATGCTCTAGGTCTTTAGGTCTTCTAAAAGTATACTAAAAGTATATTTTGTGCTTAATTAGAGCCTCAAACTTATTCATTAGATTAGGTATTCCAAAATATTAAAACCCCCATAACCAGCATTTTAAAATTTAGGCGCCGCTACTGACTAATTTTAGGTTGTGACAACTATAATAAACGTCTCGTACATTTCTTTAATTAAACGTTTAATTACGCTTCGGTTGTTTGCACTTAATTAATCTAATTAAAATCGTAATTTTGTGCAAATTTTCAGAAAAATCTTTTGGCTAGTTTCAAATTTTCTTCCTAGGGTGCGCACTACAATAATGAATCAAGAATTTTTTAAAGAAAAAGAGACGGAAGATGCGTAACGTACGTTAAAGAGTACGATAGAGAATTTGCCAGATGTTTAATGGCTGATAGAAGTAAAATTTTTGGTTGTTTCCTCTAATTTTGTGTGTTAATTATTATTCCGATGAAAATAATTATAATTTAGGCTGTGCAGTTTTATTACGGGTGACGTGTTTAGTGAATTTGAGGATTATCGCTAGCTTAATGTTTAATTAAGTATAAAGGACTCGAAATTGTGAGTTTTTAAAATGGCGAAAGTGATTTAAAACGGGCAATGGTGGTGGCCATATGAAGACTACTGGTGACAATCCTTTGCTAAGAGCAAAGAATTTACTAATAATGGAAGACTCTTCCATCGTGCAAAACGGTTCTCAATTGAGTTTACAGGGCGGTCCGGTCACTAACATTAAACAAAATGACGAAAACAACACCAAAGCACAATATTCAATACCCGGAATTTTACATTTTATTCAACATGAATGGGCCAGATTCGAACTCGAAAGGTCACAGTGGGAAGTCGATAGGGCCGAATTCCAAGCAAAAATTGCGTTCTTGCAAGGTGAACGTAAAGGACAAGAAAATTTAAAAAATGACTTAGTTCGTAGAATTAAAATGTTAGAATACGCTCTTAAGCAAGAAAGAGCAAAATTTCATAAGTTAAAGTACGGGGTCGATCTCCAACAAGGTGATATGAAACCTCCTTTCTTTAACGAAAGTAACGTCGATCCCCAAATCGACAGTGATCCATCTTACACTGCTGTAAGTAAAGCTACCTGGAAGCAAGGAAGACAACTTTTACGACAATATTTGCAAGAAATCGGATATACGGATCGCATCATCGATGTTAGATCTAATCGAGTACGTTCTTTGTTAGGTTTAAATAATAACGAACAAGAAGAGAGTGTTAGTGCAGGACAGGTTAACGGAAACGAATCTAATAAACGATCGTGCGAAACTCAAGGTAAGTTCTAGTTTTTGTTTTGTTGTTCCATCGACCCATTTGCTCGAATTAATACAATTATGCCTGGGTAGCCAGTCATTAGGGAATTGAAGGTAATAAGATAGCTATGAGAGACTCCCAAGCACTTTTAGCAGCCAGCCCCACACAGGCTCTTGGGATTCCCTACATCGTCATCAAAAGAGATCGTGCAAAATGGCCATTGAGGACTCACAGAGGCTCTGATAGATACAGCTTTTTACTGCTAAGTCTAAGCAAGACATGAGGATGATGATAGGCCTACTGAAAGGCCTTCACTCCTTTCCCCAGACCTAGTAGACATACAAACAATTTTCGAACTGCAAGTTTGAGAAATTCAATTAACTTTTCACTTTAGGGAGACGAACTCCGGCAAAAAAAGTACAACCGAGTTGTCTCACCGAAGCCATGATGCTAGACACAGAAGCTGCGGTGATGGCAAACTTGGACTTCCTCTCGAACACCGACGTCGACATGGAAGATGATGACGATATGAGCGACGACGTCGAATTAGAAACTGCGGACGATCTGGACGACGAAGTCAAATCTGTCAAACGAAGAGGTGACTATTACTTTTCAAGCATAAAAATCGACATACTACGACTAATAGATCTTTTTCCAGGCAAAATCGATAATAATTTAACTCTGGGTGACGACGTCGATGCCGAAGCGATGGAAGTCTTAAATGAATTGAATCTATTATCTGAAACCGAAAATCAACAGGCCGATATGAAAGAGGGTGGCGATTGGAACAAAAGTTTAGGGTTTAAAGGAACGCCCGGACGTGCACTGGGGATTAACGAAGACGAAAATTTAGATTCAGGGTTAGGATTGGGCGAACTCGCCCAGCTTACCGTGAACAATGATGCCGAAACAAGCTACGACATTTCGAGCAGTAAAGAGGCGTTTAGAAAAACTTGGAGCGCCAAATATACTTTAAGGAGTCATTTCGACGGTGTTAGAGCGCTCGCATTTCATCCGACCGAGCCTGTTCTTATTACAGGCAGCGAGGATCACACGCTTAAGTTGTGGAACTTGCAAAAAACTGTTCCTGCTAAAAAGTCGGCTTCTCTCGATGTCGAACCTCTCTATACCTTTAGGTGAGTTTAAGTCTTGTGTTTTTCAAATGGTTTAACGTTTTGTTTGTGTAAAGGAGCCACAATGGTCCAGTTTTGTGCCTCACTATATCTGGAACTGGTAACCATTGCTACTCGGGTGGTTTGGACGGAAAAATTAATTGTTGGAACGTTCCCACTTCTAATATCGACCCTTATGACTTGTTCGAGCCCGAAGTTCTAAGTGCTACCCTTCAAGGTCATACAGATGCGGTTTGGGGCTTATCCGAACTGCAAAGTCAGCAACAATTGTTATCGTGTTCTGCCGATGGAACGGTTAAGTTGTGGTCTCCTCACTGCAAGGTAAAGAGCTTCATTTGTCGAAAGTTACGTTTTAGGGTAATTTTGTATTTTATTCAGATGCCCTTATTGAACACCTTCACGTCGGAACAGGATGGAATTCCTTCGAGTGTCGATTTTGTTCGAGACGAAGGAAATCGAGTAGTTGCCGCATACAACAGTTCTAACTGTGTTATTTTCGACACCGAGACGGCGAAGCCATTTGTTCGATTGGATTCTGGCGTTAATAATAAACAAATTAATAAAGTTGTCTGTCATCCTACTCTATCGCTTACGATTACTGCACACGAAGATAGACACATTCGTTTTTGGGACAACAATACAGGAAAGATGGTCCATTCGATGGTTGCACATTTGGATGCAGTTACAAGTTTAGCCGTGGATCCTAACGGATTATATTTATTATCTGGTAAATTTGAAATTGGCTGTTTCAATTGGAAATTTCAATAAAACGTTTTTTTGTAGGTTCACACGATTGTTCGATTCGGCTGTGGCACTTAGATAACAAAACGTGCGTTCAAGAAATAACGGCACATCGGAAGAAGTTTGACGAGAGTATTTTGGATGTGGCTTTTCATCCGACGAGACCGTATATAGCGAGCGCCGGTGCCGACGGTTTAGCCAAGGTTTTTGTTTGAGTTGATTATTTTGTTTGGTTTAATGTAACGATCGATATAAGAGGACTCTCTACACTCCCCATTCTCGGTAATATTTGTAGGTTAATTGTACATAATAAATGTGTGTTTGTAATAATTTTGATGCTTTTATATGTACGTACAGGGTGGTTATTAATTAAGCGAACATTTGTTTTTTAAAAATATACGAAACAGTATTTTAAAATTACAAATTCAATAAAACACCTTGTTATTTATCCGTCAGTGCAGAAATTTACGTAGTTAGATGCTTCATATCTTTTATGTACATTTGACTTCTCACCTAAGTATGAAGCATTCAGTTTTATAGTTCAACATAAACAATTTTTTTAATTTGTTTCTTTCAAAATGTAAAGAACTCGCTTTTATTTCGAGTCGCAAGCTATTGCAAGACCTCAGATGTATAGAATAGTCCATAATGTTACCGAGGTACTGGATGTTGGTGCTTTACACTTGAGCAACTCTCTTATGGTACAATCCCAAATGACCCTGGAAAGTGGGTTGCTTACGTATTGAAAACTGCCACCCTTTGTTCTCTCTGTTTATTTGATCAAATTATCAAGTTTTGCCTTACAGAGGCTGATTTTTGCTTGAAACAAGGAGTGGGATCGGTACACAAGACATTAATGCACTTAAACTCGCTACATGTATCTGATTTCCACTTGAACGAAATAAAAAATGATTAAATTAAAATTTAAAGTGGTAAAGACCATTATTATAATTCATAAGTTCTGTCAAGGTCGCAGCGATTGCCGAAACCAGATATGTCTTGTACCGGCCTCACTACACTGTTTCCACTTGTAATAAATCCAGCTGGGCATAGTTTTAAAACAAATTGAAAGCCTTATTTTCGTACTTCGCCATTTCTGCCCTAGTTGAAAATTATGTCTGGACGAGTTAAACATTTTGATTTTGTCCGACTGTACGATGTGGCAATTTCGGCTACTTGTTAGTGCATCTCATGCGAGTTAAAGATTAGAATACGCTGCCAACTGTTCCCTGCTGCAAATTTAAATTAAACGCGACGATTTAAAAACTAAAGAAGACAACTTTTTTCTAATTAATTTAAATCCAAATGTACATTATCCTGCAATTATTATTAGAATTTATTGTTTTAGGTATTAGTAAAATAATAAATTGGTGTAAATATAAAATATATAGCAGTATATATAATATATATATGAAAACAAACAGCAGGTTAACGGACCGTTAGATTTAGGTTGTAGTAGTCGTTGAATCGCTACTCGTATAAAATAATATTTAAAACAATCCGTGTGTTTATTTATTAATTGTGTGTCTTTCTTGTAGTCAACTTATAATAATTATATCTTTAGTTGATGAGTACTTTTGCAACTTTTTGTGTTTTAAAACTATAAACCCAACTAAAATTATACCGAAACTGTAAATATACTTCAAAATGTATTAAGCGATATTATTAATAATGTAATTGATGCAAATTTCTGTATAGGTAGTCGAAGTATACGTGTGTTTAATTTAAAAATTATAAAATGATATACTTTTATATTTCTAATTATCACATAAACGAAGTATGTTTGTTAAAATTATTTATCCCAACGTATTTCACTAGCTTAGTTATTTTAATTGTTCAAATAACTAGTAATAAATTGAATCGATGATAGAGCGTGCGTGAGTGTGTATAAAAATTTGTATGTCGAACAATTTACCACTTCGTTTAAGGCTTAAAATAGTTAAAAGAAAGTGTACAGCATGTTTAACTAGGATGACATTTTAAAATTATTTATACACATTTTATTTGTTTTCTATAATAGTTTTCTTTTTCGATGTGATATAAAATTTGGTTGTCGTATATCCCAACTTTTATAATAATTATGTTAATAGTGTTATGCTTGGCGTCAGTTTAAAAACGCTGTGATTTTTTACTAAAAATAATTTATAGACAAAGTATTATATTATGTTTAATCTATCGGTTGTAGATCTTTTTTTATATCAAAAATACTTTCAAATACATAATTTTAGTATAATTAACACAGTGGTATGAAGGAATGTATGAGAATAGAAAACAATAAACTCTAAAGCATTTCAATTTATTTATTTAGTTTCTCTTCAAGGAATACGGATAGCTTTTTCGAAATCCTAAATGCTTATTCGTCTCTAGTAGACCAGCTATACTGTAAGCTGCTGTGTCTATTTACAATCTCTCTGTATTTTCCATGTGAGCTGAGCGTATGTGGTGTGTTGTAAGCTATTATTATAGCCAATAATTCTCATCAATCTGTACCTGGTTTCAGTGGGGTTCGATGATCTTCAATGGTATTGTATAAGCCTCGAAGGTGTCATCTGATCTTCACCGGTGTCTTATGAGCTTCAATGATGTCCTATCTTATGAGCCACAGGGCCCCATCTCTTGTATCTTGATCTCTTGTAAGCCACAATGGTATCTTAAAAGCCCCAGTGGTATTTTACGAGCTGTGGTTTTCAGTAGTGTCATATAAGCCTCAGTGACGGTGAATGATATGACGTTTACGATCTTCAATGGTATCGTATAAGCCTCTGGATATCCTATGAGCTTTATTGGTGTTTTATGTGTCTCAGTGGTATTTGATGAGCTTCCAAGGTTCCTAAATGATCTTCAATGGTGTCCTATGAGTTTCAGTGATAATGTATTACGATCTTTTTCGAGCTTCAATGGCGTGTCATAAGCCACGGTGATATTTTATGAGCTTCTGTGGTTCCTTTGACTCTTATCTGTATCATCAAGCCTCAGGGACGTCATATGTGCTTTAGTGATGTTTTATGAGCTTCTACGGATCCTGTGATGTGCTACAAGTTTCAGTAGTGTCTTGTAGGTCTCAGAGGCGGTCTACAAGTTTTAGATGTATTTTGCAAACCTCAGTTGTACTCTGTAACCCTTGTAGGTGTTCTATAAGTGGAAGAGAATTCCTAAAAGCCCCAGTTGTACCCTACAAACGTCAGTGGTGTCTTATAAGCCTCAATGTGTCGCGAGAACCTAAGTAATGCCATAAACCTCAATCATCGAACCATGATTATGATATCTTTATTTTTCAATGCTTTATAGTGATTCTGTTTACAGTTCAAAATGGTCTCAATTATTATAATCTCTAAAATTTAAACATAATATTCCTTCTTCAAAAACAACAATTTATTCCCTAGCATTTACAATATTCACAAATTCTGGTTTTAGAGATGCACCTCCAACTAAGAATCCGTCAATATCTGGTTGAGAAGCTAGTTCTTTACAGTTAGCAGCGGTAACCGAACCACCGTACTGAATTCTCAAACTGGAAGCAACTTCTGGACTAACGTTTTCGACCAACCAATTCCTTAAAGCTTGATGAACCTCTTGTGCTTGTCCCGGTGTTGCCGTTTTACCTGTGCCAATAGCCCAAACAGGTTCGTACGCCAAAACAACATTAGTCCTACAAATAAATTCGTTAAACTAGACCTTAATAACTAAAAGAAAACGACTTACCAGTCTTTAACCTTATTTGCAATAGCTTTGGTTTGCCTAAACACAACTTCTTCTGTTTTTCCAGCTTCACGTTCGTCCAACTTTTCTCCAATACAAGCGATGACCTTAAGTCCCGATTCAAGAGCGTGAGCGACTTTTTCGGCAATAAGTTCGTCGTTTTCACCAAACACGTTACGTCTCTCCGAGTGGCCCAAAATTACCCAATCGACACCAATATCCTTAATCATGGCTGGCGAAATTTCACCCGTGAAAGCACCCTTGGCTACTTTATAACAATTTTGTGCAGCCGCTTCAATATTAGACGGTAAATTCTTTTTAGTCTCTTCTAAGTAAATCGATGGTACTCCTACTATAACTTGCGTAGATGCGCTTAGAGGACCGGCTTTTAGAAAATCTATTATTTCTGATATCTGCTTTTTATCTCCATTCATCTTCCAGTTGCCACCGACTACGAATTTACGAACCATTTTGCAAACTGTGTTTCTTAACAAAGCAATTTTGATAAACTGATTAAAAAAATGTTAAATTGTAGCGATTATACTTACATAATTAAAATCTAATTGGAGTAATAATAGGAGCTGAGAGCTGATAGGTACGTAACCGTATCACAATTTGACCTTTAGAAGGTCGATAAGTAATAAGTACTGAGGTCTCGACAGGAGTGTTGTTGAGAAATTAATTCTCTCTCTCAATTAATGACTTAAAGCATTCATATTTAAGCGTTATTAAATGCAAATGATTGTAATATTCTAATTTATGGGAGATATTTTGAATTTTAAAAGTGCTGCACAAAAACCAAATAGTGGACGAATGTAACGTGTGTTGCCTATCTACCCAGGCGTATTTTACTAACTTTTGCCCAAAAAATCCTGTTAGGTCACAATATAAACAATTTTTATTGTTTTAAAACGCTAAAAAAGGAACAAAGGAACTATTATTTTAGGTTTAAAAAAAGTTACAATGACTTAATTGGCTATGTTTGGTATTTTATTATCACAATTCTTTTAACAAAAATCAGAATAAACTTCCCATTATTGTTTTTAAAAATCATACTATCCTAAGAACTTAACTTTATTCATCACGTCGTATCTTCCTGTTTCATGTTATCCGTTTTATATTCTTCAACGGCATTTTGAAAAGTTTCGATTGTATGATCGCAAAGCTGCGATAAATCTACCAGGCCTCTCTTAAAGATGTCTACAGCTCTACCTCGGGTTACTTCAATACGAAATACCATTTTTGATTCGGCAGGATGTGGTACGGTATAACCACAAAATTTAACTTCTTCACTAAAAAGTTTACGGTAAAACTAAAGGGTTAGGAAAAATTGGTAATACTCACTAGCTGCTTATTACTGAACGTAAAGCATTTCCTAAAGTGTGTCCTTCGTCTTGTAAAATGAATGTTTTGCACTTTTCAGAGCCATCGTTGTTTGCTAACTAAATCAAAAAGATTATAATTATATTTAGATTCATTGGGCTTACTTTACCTGTGCTATCGGCATTTTTATTATTTAATATCGTGTTAAGCAATAAAAACGTGGAATACTACGCGTAATACTACTACAAGCAAGTACAACTATTTAAAAATTTAAGGTTATGTTTATTTTTGTTGACATGTGAAGAGCAGATGTGTCTATTGTACCTAAAGAAATGTTGTAGTGGCTCAACTACCACCATTTCTTATTTACAACAGGTGGATGGAATATTGAATAATCTTCTTTCAAGTTTTGATATTTACAATAATAAAGTGAATTAAATCTCATTTGTAAAATAATTAATTACAATTTTACAATTTTATTTTAACAAAAACTCTGATGTAGCTAGTGGCCATAACAGAACTTTTTCGTACGTGTTAAAGCGAATTTTACAAGCTCTCAACTCTCAAAATTAATATTTAAAAGCGTACATGAAAACCTTATCAAGCAATAATAGTATGCTCAGAATCATTCCCTAATTTTAAATAAGTACGTAAAAATATACGAGGTTTTATATTTAAAATTTCCGGCTAAATCAGAAGTCAATTCACCAGACAGATAATTTTACGCGCTTTTGAACAATTTAAAAATATACAGGTTTGTAGGTCATCTAGGTCAGGTGATATTTGGTGTTGTGTTGAAGCATTGAAGCCTAGATATTATCCTGTGGAAATTAATCGGACTTGTTTATGCTTACTAGGGATTATCCTATTATTCCTGCGTAAACACAGCCAACCAACAGTCGATCACAACCCTAGTTTCTGGCAGTTCAGAGATGTAATAATTTTAGTATTATTTTAATTTGTGGACTCCATCGGACCCACGACGAAATCGCAAATGCCTCTAAACTAAACACATTTATTTCTCTTCTGATGGGATTAAAAACAAATTTAAAAGTCAAAATTTAAACTCCTTAACGGGATTTTCGATGATTCGAGAATTTATGAATTTCAAAAAGTGTTTAAATTAATTCATATCTTGCAGTAAACTTTTCCGCTTTCCCGACACTTACATTTCGATAAAAATTAAAACGGCGACTTTTGCGAAAAACTTTTTCAAGTTGAAAAAGATGCGAATTTTAACGCCACGCACGACAATAATAATTGATGACTAGTTAGGGCATGTTAAATAATCCTTTGGAGATAAGTGTATCCTGTAGGAACTAGGAACAGGATATCGCGCCTGTGCAAGTACGGGATACGTTAGTAAATCCTTGCCATTTCTATTTTATCTCTTAGTACATGTTTGGCGGTTGTTGTTATACGATACGTCTGGATACGGTTTACGGAATGGAAATTACGTACGAAAAGTGGAATAAAATGTAAGTTTTAAAACTTAAAAAAAAGGTTTATCTATTAGATTTATCCAATTGGGAAAAATTAGCAAAAGTTGTGTTTTTAACAGAAAAAAAAATTTTTAAGTTCCATCTCGACTTGACGAACTTTTTTGAAAGTTTTTTCCCAAAATTTTGTTTTTCAGTTCGTTACTCGAATTTCACTCAACTATTTGTTAACTTTACGCGAGTACAAACTCGTAGGATTTTAATTAATTTATAATTATCGAGGGAAACTCTCCATAAGTAATGAACTGGAAAACAAAAAGTTTCTCTCACCTTACATTTTCCAACCAAAATATAATATTTACAGGGGTTTAGGGCTCTCCTGATGAAATATTAAACAAAGTTTTTTAGGTGAAAAATTCTTCGCAATTAATTATAAACAAACGCACATTTTATTTAGCTAGATGAGCTAGAAGAAACTTTCAAAAAACTCCTCGTTATTCTCTTCAAACAATTGAGGCGCGGATTGATTTTATTTTATTCAAAAACTTAATTTGTACATTTTTTTTCTTGCGCGAACACGAATAATATATAGGTACGTGTAGGTAATGATTTGAGGCAAACAAAGGGCTTTAAGAGATGCTTCGTTTCACATACTCGTATTAGCAAAGCCTCGTCTTGTATTACATACCAAAACCCCCTTATTTCGTTTATTAAAGAAAACTTCGAGTCTCGTAAGACTGATTTATTGTTTTCGCTAAAAATTATTACTTTACCACCGTCACTTTTATAATATAAGGTAGAAAATTTACCTTAAAAATAACGCACTAAATATATCCGAAAATTTACGAACCTCGTTGTTTTAACCCGGGCGCGTAAGTTGGGCCTCCGAGGCCCGACGACGTTACAAAGCGTTTTTAATTTAAGCTCGCCCCTTTAAGAATATTTTAAGCAAAAGTTGCACATCAAAATTATGTTTTTTGCACGCAGGAAACCGTTACTTTAACTAGCGTGCCTTCAAAGCCCGGTTTACGCAAGTTGGCGTGTGTGAAACGTCACGCATCTTATACGCTTCATGCTCGATAAATAAGCTTGTGGCAGTGAAATAGCTCACTTTGTAACTCGTACACAAGTCCTTAGACAATTATTACAATCGAAGAAGAGATTGGAACTGAAGTTGGAGAGAAATGGGAATTTCTCCTTCTATTTTTTCTTGTGAACAAAACTCTCGTAAGGCGCCCACTTACGTATTAACTACATTAAATTTACTTTTAATAAAATTACAAGTCGTTACAATTGCTCTTGAAAAAAAATCCCTTTGATGTGCATCAAAGTTCAGCGGCGACGGCGGAGGTTTAATTGTTGCACTTGTGAACTTTTCGCCTTTTGTTTAAAAAGTGGCGAGAATTTAAACGAAATAAATAATTAGCGAGTGAATTATTACTCTAAATTAATTTAAAAAGAAGGAAATACGTTGGAATTTAAAAGATTATCCATTAATAAAGGGTTCCAATTTCAGGAAAGAATTTACTCGCATCCTCACCTAACATCACAGCTTACTTACGTGACAAAAATTTATCGACTTCTCTCGATAGCCTGAAAGATTTTTAAAAGTGGCCTTTTTAACCTTTTTTAAATGAAAGAAAATGGCAATTTTCTACGAGGAGCAAATCAAATTTTCAGCAGATTCGAATTAATTTTTAAGAGTGAGCAGAAATTGAAGCTTCAATTTGTAAGTAAATGGTTAGATTTAAAACAAAATGGTACAGTTTTTGTTAAATACTTTTCGTGAGACTTTCTCAATCCTCTCGTAGCCCAAATTTCAATAAAATGAATCATATTTTGAGCGTAGCCCACGCTTCTTACCATTCACCTTTGAAAGCCTAAATTAGTTTTACATTGCCATATAAAAATTTTGGCGCAGTCGGTACGAATTGTATTTTATTCAATCGCCTGAGGGCTCGAATTTTAATTCAATACTACCTTTTTTATTTGTGGATTTGTCACATCCCCGCTAGAACGCTGAAACCTAAATGTGGTTGGTCCTAAAATGTCTTTTCAGCTACTACCTATACAGTTAAGACCACTATGGAATTGCGCCCAATTGGCCGTTTTGTACGTTAAGCCACTCCTTCAAACACGTCTCTAAAATGTGGCGTACCTTTCCAAGTTTTTCGCCCTGTGTAACCTCAGGTTACGGAGATCAAGTGGAAGCGCCTGTAGGTCTTGCCGGGTCGGCTTGTAAAGTTCATTAAAAAAATTCAAAACCGAGTTTCGGCTTCGGAAAGAAAATAAATTTTTAATTTGATTCGAAATTTACATTAAACGAATATTTAAAAGTGCACCATTACCTATTAAAATAAAAACGTGGCGATTAAAACACAATTTCGTTAAAGTTAATTTTGAATAATTAATGAAAAGAATTTGATTGGAAATTAATTTGCCGAAGAGACATTACAGCCACATCCTTTGATTTACCTATAAATTTACTTCCCCATTTATCGTAAGGTGGGGGAAGCACTAAACTACCCATTCAGTGTATTTGAACTAAACAATTATTTGAAGTGACATCTCACGTATTATAAGGATGAACGTGTTATACCGGGTGACCAATTCGAGCATTTTCGTCTTATAAACTTACTACGATGCCATACGCGACTGGAACGCCCTGTTATCACACACTTATTTGTATTTTATAAAAAACTGTAATGTTGAAAATTGCTCTCCAAGACCACCCTGTACGTACTTCATTTCTGCCCTTGATAATTTTTATTTTGCATTTTCCGGTAAAAACCCTCGAGACATTTTAAATAAATTTCCCAGTTCGTTACGATAGCAGTTTCAGAGATTTTGGGTTACTATGGTAACAAACAAAACATTGATTAAGAAGTAGTCGTTTTTGATTTTTATAAGAAATAATTTTTGGAATAATTTTTCTGTTGTAAACGTTAAATGGTGGCAGCCACCAGCCACATATCTATAGAGTTCTTTGCGTCTAGTACTTTTTGCGCCCCTCCCCTGATGTGATTTTCACGGTGGACACAAGCAAGCGAGTTTTTGATTTTTGAACTTAGGAAAGGCAGAGGTTTGCCGTTGAGAGCCAGCTTGTCTAAATGTTATTGTTGTGAAGAAAACCTCACAACGTTTAAGCGTTTCAAATTAGGGACCATAGGATATCTTACATTAACTCTATACGTTTGTGTATTTTAAATACAACACCCAGTATATTTTTACATTTTTGAAATCAGGAAAAGACTCTGAACATTATATTTCTTGGTAGGTACTATTTTTCTGTGCGAGTTCGCGGAGCTCGCTTTAACACGTACGAAAAAGCCACGTTATGGCCACGTCGAAGTTTTGGGTTTTCTTTAGACGAAACATTAAGGTCACCTTTTAGTAAGATTAGCACTTTTTTGTGGCTTTTTTTTACGAAAAAAATTCCTCATTATCAACTTTTTTCAAACTCAAAATTAAGTTAAGAAATAAAACTTTCGGTAGGTACTCGAAAAGAAAATTTTTTTTAATTTAAAATATTCTACATAATTTTTATTAAATTTACTTGAAGGGATGTGTAAAAAAGTAAATTTGAATATCATTTAAGTTGGATTAAATTAATGTTAGTTGGATTATGTCCAAACGTTATAATCAAGTAGACATTTTTCATCTTTTTAACACACACCGTCTGAAATTCTAAAAATGCCAAACTTTTTTGGTACAATTTAATATTATAATGTTACTCGGACGATTGCTGACTCGATCATTTCAGGGTGGCCCAACGACACCTCCACAACCACAGCTAGTCGCCTCTTTGCTAATAGTACGAATTCGCCGTCACACCTTGACGCAATCACGTTGGCTTTGGTAAGATGGTAAGCATTTTAAAACTATACTTATACATTGTACAGGGCGTTTAAACCCCTTTAGTAAACTAAACGTGTATTTCTTAACAAAACTGTTTCTACTCACACTCTTTAGTCCTCCCCGTACACTTCCGTAAAAAAGTTGTCAAACTTTTTCCAACTTTTTCTAATTAAATTTCCTTTTTGTATTAAAATTACACTGATGATGAAACGACTACTAACAGAAAATAAGATTTATTAATAAAGTTATTAGCTTTTTTCCCTTCGAGTTGTTTCTTAGGTTCACTTGAGCTCTTATGGGCTCATTAAAGAGTTGATAAATTTTCCCAAATATTTAAAACCGAGTTCGGGAGACGATGATTAAAAAAATAAATTTTAAAGAGCTTTTAGTTAATTGTAATTATTGTGCGCATTAGATGAAAAAAATTGTTTTAAGTTAAAATTCCTGTTCAGAACGCTCTTCTCTGATAATAGTTAGGTAGATACTAGATTGTGTGATTGGAATTAGTGAAGCGACGAAAATCTTCTTAGAATAAGCGGTTTTTATTCGAGATTACTTTTTAAAGGCAATTTGTTAATTCTGTTCTTAATTAAACATTTTATAATCTAACTCAAGAGCTAAAGTACAGTTAAGTCACTCAATAAGAAGCTAAGTCAGCGAGAAACACGACATATGTATGAAAGACGCTTGAGCTGATGTCTGATCTGCCTTTATGCTTTAGAATTATTTTTGCAAGATAATTACAGTTGCTAGTGACTAGTGATGATACTAATAGTGCGTTCAGAACGTAATTTCCTGCTTAATAATTTATCTAAGGAGTAAAATTACCCTTAGTCCACTCATTAATAAGTTAGGTTAGGGAGAGACACCAGATATGAAAGGCGCTCACACCGACCTGAACTTTGGTTTTTGAATTATTGTTGTAGGGTATTTATAGTCGCTAGTGATGATTTTAATAGTGCATTAAGTTGGGAATTTTCTGCTTAATAATTTTGCTCGGGTGTAAAATTACCATTAGGCGACTCTTTAAGAAGTTAGGTTAGGGAGAGATACGAGATATGAAGAACGCTGAAACTGATCTGTGGTTTTGTTTATGAATTATTGTTGCAGGGTATTTCTAGTCGCTAGTGATGATTTTAGAAGTGCATTAAGTTGGAAATTTTCTGCTTAATAATTTTGCTCAGGTGTAAAATGACCATTAGGCGACTCTTTAAGAAGTTAGGTTAGGGAGAGACACCAGATATGAAAGACGCTCAAACTGATCTGTGGTTTTGTTTATGAATTATTGTTGCAGGGTATTTCTAGTCGCTAGTGATGATTTTAGAAGTGCATTAAGTTGGAAATTTTCTGCTTAATAATTTTGCTCAGGTGTAAAATGACCATTAGGCGACTCTTTAAGAAGTTAGCTTAGGGAGAGACACCAGATATGAAAGACGCTCAAACTGATCTGTGGTTTTGTTTATGAATTATTGTTGCTGGGTATTTATAGTTGCTAGTGATGATTTTAATAGTGCATTAAGCTGGGAATTTTCTGCTTAATAATTTTGCTCATGAGAAAAATTACTATTTGGCGATTCTTTAAGAAGTTAGCTTAGGGAGAGACACCAGATATGAAAGACGCTCAAACTGATCTGTGGTTTTGTTTATAAATTATTGTTGCAGGGTATTTATAGTCGCTAGTGACGATTTTAATAATGCATTAAGTTAGGAATTTTCTGCTTAATAATTTTGCTCATGGGAAAAATTACCATTAGGCGACTCTTTAAGAAGTTAAATTAGGGAGAGACACTAGATATGATAGACGCTCAAACTGATCTGTAGTTTTGTTTATGAATTATTGTTGCAGGATATTTACAGTTGCTAGTGATGATATTAGTAGTGCGTTCAGTTCACAATTTACTGCTTAACAATTTTTCTCAGGTGTAAAATTACCATTTGGCGACTCTTTAAGAAGTTAGGTTAGGGAGGGACATGATGAAATATGTAAGACAGTCTTATTTCATCAGTTTTCTTTATTATTCTTACAATTTACTTTAAAATTGTATCGCACTCGATTAAATTGTTTAGGGCCGTTTTTAGGGTTAGTAATAGAAAAATAGTAAAAATTTGATAGTTTGAAACAACAATTTTATTGTTAGATATAGTATAAACAAGTTTACTTATATTATGTATATAGCCGTTTTATTTGCTTCAATTGTATTTATTGTTTGTTTTACAATTTCTATTCACTATTATCCTGATCAAACTATCGTGGTTCAATACAAATTGAATCATAATAAAACCACGTATTTATTTACAAGAACGTACACAATTCATGGTGGTTATTTTTTGAAAATAGTTTCTTTGTTTATACGTTTATTGTATAACTATAACTAATCGTGGAAGAGTTATAATAAATTCCAAGACGGCTGTGATGAAGCACCTAGAACTTGAGTCTTTTTAAGGTAGTTCAGGTACGTACGCATAAACTGAAACGTCAAACACGCATTAAAACAATTGCCAAAGCGATTAAACAACGCGCACTTGTGATGAAGGCGTCGAACACATATAAAGCCAACAACTAGACTCATTTGGGAACCGAACAGTGGCAAATAAACAACTTATCCCTTGTTGTCTTACACTAACATGACGTAGGTACTACAGGAGAAAGAAAATTGTTCCATTTAAGCGTCACATGTGTATCAGACGTTAGATATCGAATGAAAACAACAAGAGTATTAAATTTGAGTCTCCTTGTGTCAAATTTTGGTAAACACAAATCTTGTGTTTAACTTGAAGTCGACTTCATCCTTAAAGCTTTATTAAGGAGATTTTGAGGTGGCATGTGTGTTTGTCACGTGTTTCGAAGACGTTTCCTTCCACTTCAATAATATATAGTTATAAAGTTAATACCGACGATATTCTCCGTAATGAATTTCATTTAAATGAATCTCTATATACGACTAAAATATATATTTAACTTAGTTTATATTACTAACTTATCTTTAAGCTTGTACGGAAATTTTGTTAACCTTTAATTAACGTTTAATTTTAATTAATTTGCTCTAATTAATATTACTTTAAATAACGTCCTTTGCTCCTCTAGATAAACTTTATATTAGGTATCGATTTTTTAATCAAATGCGTAAATTGTTTCAATTAAGTCTCTCTATTTAACTATAAGTTTTCTTCTAACTTCCAACTATGTAGTTCAACTAGATCTACAAATCAATATTTACTTTTAAATTGTGCAAGTACGTGCTCGAAAATGTTACTAACAGTTCAAAATATTAAGAACAGTAATACCTATCTAATTAAGCACTAACGCTAACGGATTAGGCATTGACTTCGAATTAGGGCCGCACAAAACGATAGCTAAGCTCGGCTTTCTTTTCTCTTAAAGAATGTCCGAAGTTTTCTTTTTAAAGTGCCCATCCGTTGCCGAATATTAGCTGCTACCAGCAAGAAGTTGGTGGTTAAAAAGCCTAATTTACTGCACCCTTTAGCAAATAATATCTTCGTAATGTTTAAGTGTCTTCTGAGGGGCCATTTCGCAAGGCTTCCTTCTTGGAAGGACAGGGGTAATGCCGGTGAAGATGTTTTGAATGCTTCTCAAATCCAGGTAGTCCGCAATCTCGTCTCTTTCAATTTACGAACGAATTGGTACTCAGTGCAGTGCCTCAAAGTTGTGCTCCAAAACGGCTTGCCAACATTCCAAAACTAACTTGAGAAGCTTTCTGATAGCCTTCAAAGCAGCCTGAAAAAGATGAAGATCTGCCCTTGGAAGGCTGATGGATACAGGTTCAGTTAAAAACTTAGCTCTGCTTTGGACTGTCTTCCAGAAATGCCCTTTTCTGAGGCCGCATGTGTACCAGGCGAGAGACGTTTATTTCTACTCCTCATGGGTGGGTGGCTCTCACATAAACTTGAGGTTTTTTTTAGGATATCACCGCTTATCTACATCGAACTAAAATGCTCCCTCAAGATCTAAAGTAATAATTTTAACAAGTAGAGAGTAGGAACAGGATGGTGGTCGTGTTGAGAGTTTGGCACGTCTTAGGTGGTTGTGGACGGTAGACGTCCGTGCTGCGCTTATTATCCAATTAGGGATCAAACCCGAGTCTTGCCTGAGTCGCGCCGAGTGCTTTACGACTAAGCTACCTCAGTCATTGCATTTCTTTTGTATTGCATGCGTGCTCACATTAGGCTTGAGTTGCTACAAGAGTAATACGGAGGGTTCTCTTGTTGTTTTGAACTGATTTTGAGCTCCTCTGTCTCTTCTAGATTGTCATCATTCTCATCTTGTCCTATTCATTCACCTACTTACTCTTGATTCTCTTGTGACAATTATGGGCTTTTAAATTTTACGCTTCTCATCTTACAATCCTTTAACTCTTCTACGGGTCTACGTGTTTAGTGCTTGACAATTGAGTAATGCGAGTGCCTTAAGACCCTTCTTGCCCAAACTTGTTCTTGGGACGTTTTTCTATCGGAAGAAATGAAAAGAAGAAGTGGCAAAGAAATAAAATTATTTGCTCTATGGACATTTGGACACGCTGTATACTTGTATATTTAAGTTTGAAGCAACCGCACCACATATAAGTTTTTGGCTGTTGGGTAAAGAAATTAGTGCAAATTGACATAAAATTAGTATTTATCAAGCATAAACCCTTATAGGATTTCCTTTAAGGCTGAAAAGCCCCTTTCATTAATTTCTTTATTCCTCAAATAAAGGTTGTTTACTTAATACTAATTTATATCACAAATACTAAAGGAAAACAAATTTGGTTAGTTACACCGAGAGCATTTTAATGCTGAATAGATTAGTTACTTTGAAACTCGCGAATCTAAAGAGATACAATTCATTAGAGATGACGAGACTTTGCATTTGCGTGCTTACGCCGCACTACACATTTTAAAAAAATTATAAAAAATATAAAAATTTCGCGTGTTTTGCGTAAAAAATGCCAAATTCTCCTGGAAAATGAGAAGAAAAAAAAGGAAAAACACAAATGGTTTCACTGATGTATGTTTTTTCATGAAACGTGTCACAAAATCGATACCTTATAAATATATTATACATTATATTTAATAATTTAATAAAAAAATATTATTATTGTGAACAAAATCGAAAAATTATTTACGTAGCAGACCAGTCGAAAGTTCCGTATTTTGGACGCCGAAACGTGTTACTATGGCAATTTCTTTTATGGCCTTCGGAGCAACAGTTTGAAAATATGTGAAAACTAAAATTAAATCGTAAGCACCACACTGCACAAAAAACACCAAAATGAATTAATTAAAAGCAAAAACTAGCCACTTCTGAGCAACGTCGATGGCGTTTGTTCTAGCCGGAACCAGGATATCCGACGGAGAGCTTTCTCGCTCTCCTGAGCAGACTAGTAGCTGACCACCGGGTGGGTGGTCGTCACAACTACGCATTGTATTGAACGGAATTCAATGAGAAATACGAATTTAATTAATAGTTGGAATTGAGAACGAAACAATAAAGATATGAAAAGGTAGAAGTGGAACTCGAGAAAATATAACGATTCGCATTAAACTAAAACATAAACCGTTTGCTTTTTTATGTTTTTTGGTCACAGGAGACGATCTAGATCTCAATGAGAATGATGGCCTAATGACCTGATGACTGAGGGTTAAACGCGAGTTGGGAAATAACATCAAATGAGGAACTATATCAGGACTCGGAACAAGATGGCTAAACGCTAGAAGACCCTAGTAGTGAGGTAGAGACTGACATAACGCACCGGAAAGAGAAAACTCAACACCGACAATACTGCAGATAGCCGTCCGAGAACCTCATGGTCTAAAAGGTCCGTAAACAGTCATAATGTAACTGAAAAGGTGACAAAGGTAGACGTTTCTAGAGCAATTTTTTCCAAAACGTAACCGCGAAATTGAACGAGATGCTGGAGGTGATATTCGAGTTGAGCTTCATTTGCGTCGGCAATAGAAAAGAGAAGTTCTAATTCGCTCTTTTCAATGTATGGTCACTAACGTCCGTATAAATCAAAATAAGTCTCCAAAACCCTCGTAATAATTCAACGAGACGAATGAATTTTTTTTAAATTCTATATACGTCGGAAAAACGAAAATAGTTATTTTTTTAAATGTTTTGCCGCCGAAATTATTCACATAAATAACTCTATAAGGGCCCTTTATAAATAAAATAGTTTTTATTTTCGAGAATAGATGAAAATTTTAAAGCTTTACAATGGATGTCGGTTTAGGGATCGTAACCTTTACAACTTGTTGGTCAAAATAAATTCAATAAGAAGACATAAATTTGACGTTGATCTTTTTGATCTTATGCATTTTTGAAGGTGGAGGGTTAAAAAACAATTTGGAAAAAAAAATATTTTGGGCGAAATAAAAAAGTTAGAGAAGTACAATCATTCGAGTATGAGAGCACTCAGAAAACTTTTTTCGGCCCTTAAATAATCCGAATTGCACCGGGGTTAAAATACACCCCCTTCTTTTAGTTATACGTTTAATAAAAATAATGCATTAGAATATACGTAAAGTTATTTAACTTCTTAAAACTTTGTTAGTGCCTTAAATAACGTATGCAGTTCGTTTTCAGTAAGTTTTGTGAGTTATCTCATGATTAGGGGTTAGATATTCTACCACTAAAGGACTTCTACAGAAAATAAGATAGGTAATACATTTTCTTAAATTCAAGTTAAATTACCCCCATTCACACTACTTATATAGTGCATTTCTAAAATTTTAAACTTGAAAACTATTAGAAGTAGATGTCAAGAACTACCCCTAAACCAATAATTTTGCTTTTACACGTTTATAGATAGAAATAGCTACATTTATAGACTTCAAGATATAAAAATTAAACCTAAGGAGAGGGGTAGAGATCACAGAACAGAAAATGTTTTGTTGCCACTCCCAAAAGTATTTATTTTGGAACGTAATTTTGATTTACTCTCACTTCCACTACCCTGTTCTGTGAAGCCTGTCTACGCACAAGCCTAGCTTTGCCTGCAATAAACTTCAAACTTCTCTTAAAGTTGTACTTTAACTGAAAGGGACTATTCGGCTGTTTTTTCTACAGTATTCCAACTTGGTTTGCTCTTAAATGTCTTTCGGAGGCATTTAAGTCTGCTCCGGGAGCTACTTTATAACGTGAGTCAGTTATTCTAAGACCACAGTCGGTTTTTGCACAGTCCAGTCATATTAGAGGACTTTCTGCAATCTTCTCTTTACGAAGAAGGCTACAAACCTGCTCGCATGGATCATTTCGATATCCACTGGTCTCAGATAAATAGAACGTTGGGCAGACCTTCCCTGTGCCCCAAAAGCTGGGCATTTAATTAAAATGTGGTGAAATGAATCACTCTCTTTCTCGCAGTCTTTACACGTAATGTATCTCGGACTTTGAGATAAAACTTTCTTTACCAAACCCTCCTCGTTGCAAAATAGAACATTTTTTACTTATCGGTCTTAAGAATCTCCAGAAAAAGACGATTCATCCATGCAGGGTCTGGACCTGGACACGGGAGTAAGGAAAACTAACATATAACTAGGAGTCAGCTGGTGCCCCAACGAAGATTATTATGGTATAATATAATTAGCTGCTTTATTTCTCCATCTAAATAAAAATTATTATGGTGGTATCTCGTTCGCATAGCCCAACGCTTTCTTGTGGTCCTTTTACACTATTATAAAGCGTTAAGTATCTTATTCTTATCCCAGTTTCTACTACCTTAAACGATTTTTGAAACTTTTTACCTGGTTTTAGGCTAGGTTAGACTATGTTAGACTTGGTTAGGTTAGACTAGGCTAGGTGGGGTTATGTTAGAGTGTGTTAGGTCACAGAAGACAGAAGACAAGAGACAAAAACCCTTTTGGGCATTATCTATGTCAGCAAGAAGAAACTAGTATAGAGCCATAAAGTAAGTAATCTAAAAAAAAAGTTAAATTAGTTACTCTATGATAGAGCTCAGTCGAGAGTTGCTGAATTAACAAATGGATTAACCTGCGACCATGTGTTACGGTTTTAAAAAACAATAGTATAGTACGAGCATCGAGCATATTGTACTTCAAATTTATTTATTTGTTTCATTTCCATTCATTAAACTGATCTTTAGATTTTTCAAACTTCGTTATTATGTCTTGAGATGGCGTAGGCCTTCGGTATTTTCAATTATTGTTATTATCGCTATCACTGGTGCTTGAATGAACAATTGATTATTGATTCATTCAGAATAAAACCTTCGTATTGAAATTTTAAAATTTTTAAAACTTATTGATATTTGAATAATCAGCCTTATTTATAGGGTTCATAGTTTTACAAATTTGGTACAGCTATTTTTTTGGGTGTTTGATCCCTATTATTACCTCCGTGTATACGGGATTTGTTTGAATTTCATTAGAGGAAAATAACTTTTGCAGCCGTTTAACACCTTTAGGTAATTAGGTATTTTAGTCTTTATTATTTCAGTCAGTAATTTAGATTTTTTTTAAAAGGCTTTTTATTAGTAGAGCCAGTTTGAGTTTGTTGGATTGTAGAATTGTAGTATCAATCATAGTTCTACCCCATTCTTCATCAATTTTTTTTGTATTCGTCGCGTCGATTATTACTCTATCGGAATCAAGGCTGACAAATTAAATCAATTTAATTTTGAAGATATTGTTGCCATTGGACAAATATTTTAATTTTTTGGATGAGAAGTGGAAATTTATTTTGGATACCTTGGGAATGGTCGAAGCGTTGCTGGATGATGTGTTCCGGATAAGTTGTTAAAAACATTTTTTAAATTTTATTTTAAAATTTGATATTTTGTTAATATTGTTGTTATCTTCGTTTGGCCAGACTTAGAGGCATTTGTTTCTTGAAATTTATTTGATTTAGTTGTCAAAAGCTTAAAGTTAACGTTGGATTTGTTGGTTTTTTAAATTTATCCGTTTGTTCCGGGTTTGTCGGCAAAACGGAATTTTTTTTGTTTTAAGTAGTTAACCATATTTATTCCGTAACACATGGATAAGCCATGATCTGCTTAGCCAAATTATGATATAGGAAAGTCTGAACCGACACGTCTGCCTATTGTAACGACCAGAACGGTATAGAGCGCTCCCTTTGGAGATACCTTAAGTGACATAGAGCCATCATAGAATCTGAGAAAAACATTAACAGCTTAGGGTAAGTTAAGTGGGATTAGGTTAGGTAAAGTTAGGTGGGGTTACGTTAGCTTAAGTTAAGTTTCAGTAAATTTTATTTAGAAGACAAGACAGAAGACAGAAGACAGAAGACAGAAGACAGAGGACAGAGGACAGAGGACAGAGGACAGAGGACAGAGGACAGAGGGCAGAGGACAGAGGACAGAGGACAGAGGACAGAGGACAGAGGACAGAGGACAGAGGACAGAGGACAGAGGACAGAGGACAGTGGACAGAGGACAGAGGACAGAGGACAGAGGACAGAGGACAGAGGACAGAGGACAGAGGACAGAGGACAGAGGACAGAGGACAGAGGACAGAGGACAGAGGACAGAGGACAGAGGACAGAGGACAGAGGACAGAGGACAGAGGACAGAGGACAGAGGACAGAAGACAGAAGACAGAAGACAGAAGACAGAAGACAGAAGACAGAAGACAGAAGACAGAAGACAGAAGACAGAAGACAGAAGACAGAAGACAGAAGACAGAAGACAGAAGACAGAAGACAGAAGACAGAAGACAGAAGACTAATAAGGTGGAACTAATACAACTCAACCCAATTAATTAAACTGAAGTGGAGAATAGCTTTTAAAACTAACCAGTTACTAAAAATTAAATCCCAACGGGTCTTGCCGACCCGCATTGTACAACTTAGGGTAGCTTTTAAGGTGACGAATTAAATTAAATTCTAATAGGATCGCAAAACACCTCTCTAAACTTATAGCAGTAAAAAAATACTTCGTGAAAAAGGAACATTTTGCTGAAAGTTTGCGAAGTCTTTAAGATTATGACCAATATGTTTTACAACTTTTAAAACTCAAATTAAATCATGAAATGCTGAAAACTCGACCTTTAAGTATTTAATCGAAGGAAAAGTATTTTTTTCGTTCTTTTACGAAAATGCGAGTTTGGCGTTTACTTTAACACCATTCTTTTAGAAAAAAAACACCTTCGTGTCTTTCTTATTTTACATTTATTAATGCTCAAAATATTACTCATTTTATTCGGATTATTGTTATCAAAATTTTCCTTTAGAAAATTTTCTTTTATTATTTTGAGCGATACAGGCCGGTAGGATTTGAAGATTTGAACTAATGTACATGGTGTGGCATGCATATTAATGAGCAACTTCGTCACTTCTGCAACAAATTGTACGTTTTGGCTCAAAGAAAGAAAATTTATCTAATCAGCTTCCCATAGATGAAGAAATGTAAAAATTGGCATTTTTGAGAAATTAAATATTTTTTTCAGCGACTAACTAACTGTTAACTGTTATTCACTATCTTTATTAACCGCTCATGAAGTGCTATATAAGAAAATGAGAGGCGGGTGTAAGTACAATTCTAGCCGATTGCATCCATTTCACAGTTACTCTCTAAATCTACTTGCTATTACACGAAAACAGTTTACTCTATCATAAAAAAGGTAAGGATGTTTTTTGTTAAGAATTTAACTACAAAACTTTTTGTTTAGAAACATATTTACCGTTCGGGCCTCCGTTAATGAGATAAATAAGATAGAATAATACTAAAATTATGGTTTCGCCTCTAGGTGAGCAAACGGAGGTTTTTTGTGGCAAATAACTAAGGCGTCGCGGACGTCCATTTTTTTTCGACTCGCGTGTAAATTAAATTTGATTTACAAACCACAATTCTGCAGCTGTTAATTTTTCGCATTGCTAGTTTCTCTTTATTTTTGCTTGCCGAGTGTAAAATGTACTATTGAATTAAAACGTTCTTTTCAGTCCATGTTTCGTTAGACGGGACGTGTTCAAAACCAAATTTTTTTGTTGCTTTCCGAGCGTTAAAAAAAATCATTAAACTATAAGATGAAATCTATTACGTAATATTCTGGTTGCATTTTAGGCGATGCAATTTGTGGAAATTGCATTGCAATCTAATGTGTGTCGGGAAATGTTGGTTGCTATAATAATTTTTGTTGGTAAAAAGTAGCAAAAGCTACTAAAACTGAGCTCAACAATAAAATCTAAAACACAGTCTCAAGACAAATCTTTCTTTAGATTTATGTACTACTGCAATAAATGTAGTATATAAAGGGTGTAGTACAGGGTAGGGTGTAAAGGCTTTAATTAAGTTGTGGTTGTATTTAATTTCTTCTATAGGTACTTAAAAGGATCTCTTTTTCACTAAATAAAATTACTACAAATGAAAACTTTGAACACTCTCGCACATAAAAGAGCCATTGCGTTAAAAAAATTATTTGCAAAGAAAAATATTTTCTACCTCTAGTTTTATGAATAGAAAAGTATTTCTATTTTCAGTATTTCTACAAACTTTTTAATAGCCATTATTTTTACAACTTTTTAACGAATAAAATTTTTTTTAAATGCCACGTGTTTAAGAGGGGGGTCGAAAAGTCTTTTAATACAAAAATTGAAAAAAGAACATTTAGTGTAAGTAAGCCAGACTCAGCTAGTTAGTCAGATGTGTAGACGAACGCACAAACGGACTCAGGAACGGTCAGTCCACTGGTTTAGCAGTAGGTAACACACACAGAAAATTCTTAAAACCCCCTTGAATAAAAATTCAAAACCATTGTTGTATTTTTAACCCTTGAAAGTGATAAATGAATTTTTACGGAACGATAAATTTTATGTTTTAGTTCTAGATTAGTTTGAAAGAAACGGTTTGAAATTGTTTCTTTGTACCAGTCAGCAAATAAATGACTGTTAGCTTCCTACAGGGTGCTCGATATTGATAATACACAAAAAGTCCATCGACGTCTAAATTATAAAGATTAGAAGAAATGGAGTGAGGAAGCGTGGCGAACTTGCGGGTTTGACCTATATGTGCTAAATGGACCACCCTGTATATTTAGTAAAAATATATTTTTGGGAGTCAACTAACTGTTTGATTTTTTGTTAATTTTGTAAAAAATACACAACATTATGATCCGTGCACGTGTCGTCGAGACGTACAGACACACTGTATATACGTACGCTGCGAATCGCACTTTGAGAGCCTTTAATTTCAATTTGTAAAGGTAAAACGTAAAATGAAGCGTAACATTAGACAAGAATCAAACAAAAAGATAAATTTTCGCGTTAATTAAAACGCTAATTATTTATCGCAAATTTTAATTAGTGCAATTTCTCCTCGCCCCTAAATTTAAATATTTAATCTAAAAATTAGACTTTTCAAAAAAAGTTATATAAAATTTATACAAATATCCTGTCTAAATAGGTTAAGATTTGGCAGTGAATGGATGGCGTTATGTTCCTTCTTTACAAAGAAGTTTTCAACTAGTTTTCGTAGTTTGAAGCAGCTTGGCAGCTTGGAAAAGAGCAATGGGACGTCTCTAGAGTGCAGTCCACCAATCTTACTTTCCCTAATTCCATCAGCTTTTCAACATTCGCCTCCATTTCATTTCTACTTACTCGTTTGTTATGTACACACACAAACTTTAAAATAATTTATATATATCGTAACAAAAAAAATGCTTCTTTATGCCTTCGCCTCCAACCCTACTCGCCCTTCGGGTGTTGGAATTTGTTTATTTACCCATATCGATTGGAACATAAATTTTAAGTGTCTATATTAAATTTTCATATATGAATTATTGACATAATAGTACATTTATACTGATTAATTTTAGTTATTGGTTAACGTTTGACTTAATTCGTTGTTTGAACTAGTATTTAGCATTTGTAGTGATTACTATGATAACCATTTGCGTACCATAAACTTTAGCTATAAACAATGAATTATTAAGTACGTACCTACCCAAAATGTGCTTTTACCCTTTTGATAAAAGGCTCTAATTTTTAATTTAACAAAATAGAAGTAGTAAAACTTGGGCTAATAGCGAAATTAATGAAAAATAATTAGAAATTACTCAGTCTTCATTATTTATATAGTAATTAAAAAAATTCAATTATAATTTTTCTTTTCGCCTAGACGTAGACTCAAAGTAAATTCGAGATTAAAATCTGATTAAACAGCGGTTATGAATTTGCACGTACCTTGTGTAAGTACTTTAAAAACGGACATACTCAAGCTCAGAAGAGTGAAGACACATAGGACAGAGTACAGAGAACAGAAGACATAGGACAGAGGACAGAGGACAGAGGACAGAGGACAGAGGACAGAGGACAGAGGACAGAGGACAGAGGACAGAGGACAGAGGACAGAGGACAGAGGACAGAGGACAGAGGACAGAGGACAGAGGACAGAGGACAGAGGACAGCGGGCAGAGAACAGAGGACTGGGAACAGGCGACAGGGAACAGAAGAAAGAGGAAAGAGGAAAGAGCAATGGCGTAGCTAGAAGTCAAGACGCCGGGTTGCAAAAGTTGCACAGCGCCTTTTGAATGCAACGTATATTACTAGTGGCGGCTGGTGAGTCTTTTGATGAGAAGGTCAAAATCTAATTTTGATTGTCTCCTAAAAATATATAGCGCCGCAGACAAAAATTTTGGATTGTTCAAGGTCAAAAGGCTTAAAATGAAGTACAAAAATTTTAGTAGCTGTTAGTAAGGTCCCAAAAAAAAGATGTTTCACCAAAACAAAACAATATTCTTTTGTCTTTGATATTGTTTGAGGTTTGGGGGCGACGCTCTTCACCAGTCGCCACTGTATATTACTGATTTCGCTTTAATAAAAGTCCTAGGGGTATACGTATTTTGCAGGGTGATTGAAATTCGTCGTGCAGCATGGGGATCGCGCTTACCAGAAGAGGTAAGGAAACTAGAAACCGTAGATTAAATTCTGCTGAAGACTAAAATTCAAAACAGATAAGATTTATTTATTTATTGGAGCTTTATCCATGCGTTAGAAATTGTAAATCAAGAATCTAAATACCTATAATAATATGTATTTTTGTATTTTTTATTACTCTTATTATTTATTTTTACTCAGCCGTTAGGCACTTGGCGCCTACGATACCTCGGCGCCGGGTTGCGCCGCAACCCCTGTAACTCCTATAGCTACGCCACTGGGAAAGAGGAAACAAGGAAGAGAACAGATGACAGATGACCGAGGACAAAGTACAGAGGACAGGAGATAGAGGACAGAGGATAGAGGACAGACGACAGATGACACAGGACAGAGGACAGGACAGAGGACAGGACAGAGGACAGGACAGAGGACAGGACAGAGGACAGGACAGAGGACAGGACAGAGGATAGAGGACAGAGGATAGAGGACAGAAGACAGAGGACAGAGGACAGAGGACAGAGGACAGAGGACAGAGGACAGAAAACAAAGAACAGAAGACAGAGGACAGAGGGCGGATGACAGAGAGCAGAGGACAGAGGACAGAGGAGAGCGAAAAGAAGACCGAGGACTGAGAACAGAGAACAGAAAACGAGGACTGAGAACTGAGAACAGAGGACAGAGGACACAGAGAACAGAAGACACAGAGGACTGATGACAGAGGACAGAGGTTGCGCTGTTCATAGGATGCAAGTCCAGTTATAAATAACAAGTGATAGCCTATTGTTACATTTTGTACTTAGAAGAGCTTTATAGAAGAAGAAAGTTGGCTAAACTTCGCTGAAAATACTTTTAAAGCAACTCAAACTTCAATGGAGGCTGCAATTTCTTCTCAATATCATAAAAAATTAATAAAACCTCACTGGTTGTTGCCAAAGAGCGGCGCCAAAAAAACAAGTCCGCCAAAACTAAATTATGTCAAGATGGCTGTGATATCATTTTGGCATATAATTGAGCCAATTTAATCGTAAGATTAAGTGTCAAATTAGCGATGTATAAGCTGACATATTCAACGTGTTTCGAAAACTTATTGTCGAATTAAAGTTTTAATGTCGGACACGGTTTACTAACCGCTGAAAAATCCATTCTCTTCAACTATTTAATGTTTCATATTAATTTAACAAATGATAAAAATTTTTAAAATAGTTTCCTCCGCATTTAAAACAAAATAACAAAAGCAATACGCCGTAATATGTACACGCGAAACTAAAATAAATGCAATTATGTGAATGGCTTACATATTTTAAGCTGGATACTCTCTTTAATTATTTTGAAATTCTTGCGTTAAAGTGGGCATTTTCTATTAGAGACTTCGGTGTATTACTAAAACACTAATTTGGTATTACGTTTCATTAATTTTTGATTATTTATATAAACAGCTGCTCTTTGCAACGGCTCCACACCTACCATCTATCCGACAAAACCTCTCAAAAGGCAGTGGCAAACAGTCGAGAGTAAACTCACCTGTTTAGCTCCTCAATTTAGTGGTTGGCCAATTAGCAGCTCTTGTTAACTTATCTTTTTTGTTCTTGGAGCATTGAGAGGCCAACTGGTTGGAGGTGACGCCTCAAAAATTGTTCCCAGTTTGGACGAGTTCCAGAAAAGACGCGCGTTCGAGATATTTTATTTAAATTTTTAGATAAGTCCTGAAAACTTACAAGTTCCAACCAATCGTTTTTGCAAAGTAGAATTACATTAAATAGTAATGATAATTTACTTTACAAGAAGTTGGAAAGTTTTTGAAGTTATATGTACGACCTGATTTACGACAGTTGGACATTGGCTTTGTGTGGTGGTGGTGGTGGTTTAAACTGAAACTCAAATAATTTATAATGCGAGTTCCTCGTTTTCAAGATGTTGAAAAAACAACAAATGAACATATTTTGAAACGTTTACAATTTATATTCAACTTGAGCACCTTTTTTTGTCAAATTTAATTTATTTATTTTTAAACGAATACGCTGGAAAATAAATACGTGGGACTCTTTTTGGTTTTGTAGAATAATCACAACTTGAAATACGGCTCGCTTGGGAGTCGTATTAAACTTTCTTGTTTAGGCAGACCGACATTAAACTGAGCCTAATAAGGATAGCATCAGACAAATTTCAAAAAATTTTTTTCTCGCCCTACTGGATTTACTATTATAAATATCGTATTAAGGTTGAATTTTCCAGATGCCGAAATCAAAATGTTGACGAAGGTATATCGACTTTTCTTTTTTCTCTACGAGGAGCGGTTTCGTCACTAAATTCGTATTACTCACAAAGTGATTTAGAGGATATAAATTGACGTTTGGACGTTTTTGAAGTTTTAAATCAAATATTTGAGGTTTTAAAAGGGTTACTAAAAGAAAAAAGTGTGAATAGGTAATAGTTTTCACTAACAATGAGAGACAGTAAACGATTGGATAAGGTAATTTATGCAAATCTTCTAATGGTGGCAGCTTAGTGACTATTAGAAAGCCCTCTTTTATTTACAGGGTGTCTCATAAATAGTATATAAATACAAATTCAAACAACAGCAACATCATCTATGAAATTAAGTCGCATTATATAAGATGGGCTCTTCATGTCCACTAGTTATTATAAGATGAAACCTTTGTAGGAATACTTGGCCACTTGGACGACCTCACATTTATTGGAGATGACTATGCCCAACCTTGGAGGACTCGGACGAAGCAGAAGAAAGCCATTATCATCGACAGTCTCCCCTGGGGAAGAAAATGCTCTCCAGAGCTTTAGATCTAATGAAAGAACGGCAAAAAGGCAGAAACTTTTCTCTGGAGTATCAAGAAAGCTAGCTGACCTAACAACAATGAACAGCGATCTAACCCAGCTTAAAGAATGACACAGAAGTGTTCCCGAAAAGCTAGAAGTCTGGGAAAGGTTAGATAATAGAATGGGGAGAACTGGTTCCATAGCAGTACAGGCTTACTCTAGGGAAGTCTTCCGTCAATATGGCGCTTTAAATTGCAATCAGATGGGTAGAAATATAAAATAAGTGATAGCAAGAAGTCTATCCTGAGAGAGATGCTAATAAAAGACGCTGATGCCTATGTTGTCCTATCTTGGAAGACTCAGACAAATCAGAAGAAAGCCATTGTCGTAAGTTGTCTCTTTTAAGAAAGAAAAGGCACTCCATTGCTTTAGATCTAATGGAAGAATGGCAAAAACGCCGATTGGATTCGCTAACTCATCCAGGAACTTTTCTCTGGAGTATCAAGAAAACACGGTCAGATTACCTACCCACCGACTCGAGTTGTAGTAGCTCACGGTTGTTATTGCGATTATCTGGAGAGGTTCTGAAAGAAAGACTTTGAAAGACCCTCTTTAGGAAATAGTAGGTGGGGGTTAGTGGGCAGAAGTTTTACACTAACATCTAGCACGGGCTGTTTGTGTCTTAAAAAATACTTCAACTTGTTGCACGAATTTTAACAGTGGCATGCTTCAAGAAATTACTGCGACGTCACAGATACAGAAGATTTTAGAAAAATTAGAACAATTGAGAAGGTTGACTTACCCGACGATTTTTGTTAATCGACAATTTTCATTTAATGGATGAGTTCTACACTTTCCGTGCAGTACGTGCTTTAGTGAAATGTTAAATAAAATTACATGAGGATAACCCCCTCCACTCTTTGTGATAACACTCGTAGAACTAATAATATACAAGTCATCCAAGTATTTCATCATTACGCTGTTTGCTTTAGCGTACTACATACTACAAGTTTTTCCCGCTCACGAAAGAAAAATCAATTGTGGAAATAAATGACGAAACGTGTCAGTTGCTCTCGTAAACTCGTAAAGTTGGAGTAGGTACTCGAAGCTCTCGTACAATAAAGGGTAGCTGGAGAAAAAAAAATGGGTAGAAAATTAAAATAAATTTTATAAACAATCGCTCATTTGTCGTTCTTCATTAAAATTGACATTTTATTAATAAAAATTGTATATTGTTTATTACATTTTATTACTTTGTTTCAAATAACGTTCTTTTTTAAGCTCAATTTAAGCATAATTTTGTTTGAAGTAAATTACTGACTACGATATTTCAAAAGTAAATTTTTTTCAACAAAGGAAAAGATGGAAAATTGGATCTTGTTGTTCTGTTTTTAATAAATTGAATTTGCGAAAAAATTTGCTTCTTTGAATAATTATTTATTGATAACACGATTCAATTCCGCGCGTACGTGTATTAGAGAATTAGAGAGGATTCGAATGAACGCGAGATCAATACTAATTTTTTTAATTTAGACGCGTTGGAAGGGGAATCTAAATCATTTAAAAAAACAGCTTTTCCTAATTTGTCAAAACAAAATTTTCTGGTAAAATGTACTACAACACACTGATGACTGATGAGTAGTTGAGGGAGTCGATGGCTCTCGATTAAAGAAAAAGTGAAGTCTTCGATAGGCTTGTCTTAATTCTGCTTTTCACATGGGCTCTAAGCTCCTTCTCTATATATTTCTATTAGCTTAGAACAATAAATTATTTTAGAATCGTTTTCCCATTTTCAATCAATTTTTAAATCCGCAACTGATGAGAATATCGATAAAAGGCATTTCCAAATTTTTTGGAACAGTGGCCTTGAATTATTACAGAATACTCATGCGCTTGATTGAAAGGAGATTAAAATGTGCATTTTTGTAATAATTGATTTTTGTTTAAACTTTTTCATGATCACAGTTCATGAGATTCGGAAATACCATTACTGGTACTACTTCACACACTGCTTATACTGTGGTAGTTTACCCCACAAATATTTTTTAAACATTTATTGACTGAATTTAATTACTGGAGTGCCACTGGCGAGACATGGAATTATTGGCACGACCTTAATCCTGCCCTATTAACCTTCATCGTAAGTTCGGGCCACCTTTTAAAAATAGGTGCTACATAAAGTGGATGGAATTTACTGGAAGTCTCGCATAAGACACTGGTACCGTAGAATTTGCGGCGTTAGTCGTAGAACTTTATATGCTTTTTCTAAGCTTACCCACTCCGGTAAAGCTCTCCATCAGTCTTTCCGTTCCCCCCGTTTTGCTTTTGCTCGAGCTCCATCTTTCTTTCAGTTTCTTTAGCATTTCCTCTCTTTTTTTTCCACTTTTTTCATGTTATGCGTTTTTTTCTTCGGCTAGTAGTTCAATGGGCACTGCCTCGCTTAATGTATTAGAGCTCAGAACCTCTATTTTTCTGTCCGTAGGAGTATTCAAGTTTGGCACAATACGGCTCAAGGACCCCATTTTTAGCTTTTAGTGTAACTCACGTTCGTATATCTTTTAACGTCAATCCCGAGATTTTTAAGCGACTCTAAGCCTAATCTAACCTAACCGGAGGTAGTGTGGGACTCAGGTAGGAAGGGGTCTCAGTCGTTTACCCACTAAAACCTATCTGGTGTTCGCTATTTGGTGGCCCTCCTTAGAACTCATCCGCATTGGATATTACGATATAGAGGGTCACGGTGGGCTCATTATAGATTGGCTTGGGTTAAATTGATTAGTTAAATAGAGTCGTCGCTCTTCTTGTTGTCTTGCTGACATGGCCTGACGCCTGACGGAAGAATTTGTTATCGCGGTTCATGTTTGCTCGTTTCTTACTAGGAGTTTCGCAACTGTGTGCTTGCTTACCGTTCTGTTCAGCTCCCGTTTGATGGCGACCTTGGCGTTTCCAAATTCAGGGCATTGAAATAGTGCGTGTTTTGCTGTGTACCTTTTCTCACAATACCAGCATCTCTCATTTTCTTTTTTTCCCAACTTGAACAGATAGGTGCCAAATGTCGCTTGCCCTGTGAAGACGTGAGTGGTATTATGGTAATCGAGCTAAGCCCAACTGCAAAAACACCATTCTTGGAGACTTTTGATGAAATAAGAAGTCCATTCTTCGTATTCTCGCTATCTTGAGTTCCATTCGTCGATCATACCATTTTCAGTTTGTTTGCTTTCGGTTTTTCTTGCTCTTAGCCTTTTTTGTTCGATGCTTAGTACGGATATCTATTGGTGGGAGTCTGGCTAAGGCGAGGGATGCCTTAAGAGACACAGTTTTGTAACCACAAAAGATTCAAAGAGCTAATCGTCTATTCAATCTCTCTACCAAGCCTCTATATTTTGTCCACTTAAGAGCTGTGGCCCATTGCTGGTGTTCGTATAGAATGATGGACAACGCGGCTGAACACATTACCCTTCTCTTTCTTTTTTGGTTTGAGGCACTTGTGTTGACGAGGAGCCTAGACATTAAAGAGATCCCCTTTGATACTCGCTTTTCCAGATAGAAGATATGGACTTTCATTGTTGGTTCTCTATCTAGCATTATGCCCATGTGCTTCGTTGTGTTTGATTGCATAATGTTAGACTTCATGGAAGTTAATTGTAGGCTCGAGAAGGACCGCGGACGAAGCAGAAAAATGTCATTAAGTTTGAGCACTTTCGGAGTTTTCCGCAGTACGTGGTGCACTAACTACTAGAACAGCCCGAAATAAAAACTGGAACTAATTAACTTCAGAGTCACCTAAAATAATAGCCACTGAATGTAGTATGAGTTTGTTTTATTGAATTGAAAAAAGTTTGCCCTAAAACTTATAAGGCGCAAATAAAAGTTATATAAATGGAAAAAAGGGCCGTGAAAGAAACTCATTTTTACGTCAAGTTAACTTTTGATGCCAAATTTCAGCGAAGATTTTTATTTTTATATAATAATGGAATAAAATAGATTATTAACCTTAGTGCCTAGTTGTAGTTTTCAGACACGAAATGTCGTTGTCAACATTTTGCTTTATTTCTAACAGACGGCGTTATACTATACTACAGTATATAATATGATTTTTGAGAGATAAGTGGAACTCGTCTTGTTAATCAATTCCGGGCACGAATTCTATCAAGAGGAATCAAGAATCTCAGAGTTCGGTTACCGTATTACTTATATTGGACCTTTTATTAAGTCGGAATTCCCACATAAAAATAAATATTTATATTGTATATATTTTTATATTTATTTACACACCCCTTTTCAGCTTATTTCAATTAAATCTTAACTTTATTGCTTATTAAATCAATTTTATTTCCAATTAACTAACTCTCTCCTTAAATTGAATATGTGAACTGCTAGGGTAGTTACCACATTGGCTGTTCAAGTCAGTTATGTAGTCATCTAGATTTATTACGAGAGAACTAAGAGGGCAAAGCTAAAACCAAGTTCACACCTTTAGCTAACTGTCTATGTGTATATACTCTGGTACAACAACAGCAACATCAACTCAACAACATGTGAGTTACTATTTTCGTCCTTTCGATTTAAATTTTTTAAAAATTCTACCTGAAAGCTACGGCCATATAGATTGATTAAAAAAATTTAAACTAGCGACTAGTCGTACAGTTTCGTGAAAAAAAGAGGTTAAAGTTAAAGAATGCAACCCACATTGCATGTGTGCATTTTAGACCATTTGCGCCAACTGGAACGCCTAATCTCCAACTACTACTGGCTGATTTTTTTTATTGCGATTTTGGGCAAGAGGCGACGCGTGTAAACATTTTAAATGAAACTAAAACAAACAAATTTTATTATTACTGGCCCTCAAATTTTTTTAGACGTTTGCTAATGAACAAAAACAAAGTTAGTTCCGACCAAAGCGGGCGGAGGCATTAATTATTCATAAAAGTTACTATTATTATTGCGAAGTATATTTATCTACTCCGCGTGAATTATTATTATTTTCAAATTTCGAGCGAATTTTTTTCAGGTCTTCGCTTAGTAAGTATTTGATTCAATTTTACGCTTGTTAATCACGCGCGACTTTTATACGTATTACACTTTTCCTCTTTTAGTTTTTTATTACGCGACTTCGTCATTCACGACAAATTTTGTAAACTATTTACTAAGTTAGCGTAAGAAATGTGCAATCAGAGTCTCAATTTTTGTTAAGTAAATGAACAAAAAGAGAGCGCTGAAGAGTGCACTTAAAGATTTTCTTTTTATTGTACGTATGAGACGACTACTTAAACCGAGTTTAATTCTAAAGGCACTAAATTAATACAGAATTGATGCAACTGGCTACTAATGTACAGGACGGTCCACAATTAACGATTTTAATTGCGCTCGTTGGCTAAGGTGTAGGTGTAAAAGTGGGTGTGAGTTCGAGCTCGAAGAGCTCGAGCTTAGTACAAATTCGGCTAGATATCCAAACAAACTTATCCTTACGAACTTAAGTTTCAATTTTTGCCTCTACTATCTCAACTGTACATTGTACAATCGATTCAAATTTCAGCTCTCTTGCTCTAATATTTAGGGCTGTAAAAGTAGTCCAAACAAGGACTGACCAAGCGAGCAGAAGAGCGCACAGCTTTCCACTTCGTAGCGAAATTAAAGTGGATTTGAAGCTCTTCTGACCTCTAGGCAAAGTTTCAAGTTTTTTCAGTGTTTTGTTTCATTTTAGTATTTTATTTATGTTCTTTTTTGTATTCGATTAGACTCCAATCATACCGACTGCGCCATAACTATTTACTATCGTAAACTTGATCAATCTCAATATATTTAGGTGGCGCCTTTGTATTATTTAAAAAGCATACTTAAGCGCAGTTAAATCTTTGTATTGAGATTAACACTTGATGCCGGTCGAAATAAGTAACTCGTCAATATTTTATTATATGCACCACTGCGTAGTGGTGTTATAAGGGACCCGTATAAAGTGGCAAAAAAGTAACAAAACCTCTCTAAAAATGCTTTAAATAAAATATAACATTTATTTATCTAATTTTGTGTTCCGCATTTAAACTTTATTCCGGTACGTTTATTTAAATAAATTCCCCTTTTATAAAACATACGTAAAACCACATGAAGTAACTTGGTCGAATACACAAAATGTAAGTAAGAGCCAGAAGAAGTATATTGTGCTAATGCGAAAAGCATCGATTAAATAGAGTGTAAAGGAAGAAATAGAACACGATTTTATAGAAACACGTACGGATCAAATAACCTAATTACTAACTAGTACCGGTACTTCCATTTCTTACTTCTTTATATAAGTTAGAGGCTTCCGCTATGGGAGCCGCACTTGGCCACCGGAATCGGAAGTTATATATGGTGGCTGTCTCAATTTCGCTTTCATCTAAAAAGCTCTTTTAGCTCTATGTCTCTATACGTATTATTTATTAACGTACCAAAAACACCGCCCTAAAATAATACACTCATAATTCAAATTTATAAAAAAGGTGTTGAGAAATAAAGCAAAATTTTTTATCAACCTGCACTACACATAAAACTTAATTATAACAAGTGTCGTTATTAGAAACTCAACTTTACCCAACTCATTTCCTATTCATACAAGCTCCTAGTATCTCTAGCAAAGTTGTCAGAGTCAGTTTGTGGCAGAGCTATTTAAATGCTATATCCTTTTTGCGTGTCACTTTTGTTGTCACTATGTGTTTTTATCCCATCAATATTTAAGTACCTATGTAATATAAAAGATAATTGAACTTGATGTTGCATGATGTAGAACACTGTGCACACACAGACACTTTAATTGAGATTAATTTAATATACGACTCTTGTTTTAATTACCTTTTAGTAAGTTGATTTCATTTTGAATTAGATTACTTCTTGAGTATCATGTGATTCTAAATATACAGGGCATTTTCCTTTTATTTTTTAAATCAAAGAGTTATATTGAGGTCTTACAGGCCTATTTACAATTAGGATAATTGCTAGTGAGCCAATCAAAGGAGGTAAATATTATCTATTAGGAGACATAAAAAAATTCCAATCTAGTGCTTGAGTAGCGAAGAAAATCATAACTGCACTTAGTGTGCAACATAATTGATTAATGCTCTGCTTTAGAGAGTTATTGAAAGTATCTCACAAACGGCTCACTTTAGCCGATAATTGCCAGTGAGCTAATCAAAGGAGGTAGATGTTATCTATCAGGAGACATGAAAAAAGTCTAATCTAGTGCTTGAGTAGCGAAGAAAATCATAGCTGCACTTAGTGTGCGACATGATTGATTAATGCTCTGCTTTAGAGAGTTATTAAAAGTATCTCACAAACGGCTCACTTCAGCCGATTATTAATTGCTAGTAAGTTAAACGAAGAAGCTAGATACTATCTATCGGGTTACGTAAATTAATCCGAGATTAGTGGTTAAGTAGCGAAGAAAGTTATAATAGCTGCACTTAGTGTGCGACATAATTGATCACTACTCTGTTTTGGAGAGTTATTGGAAATATTACACAAACGGCCCACTTTAGCCAATATGTGCTAGTAAACTAATTCAAGGAGCTGGTAATTATCTATTAGATAACATAAAGTAATCCGAGTTTAGTGGTCGAGTAGCGAAGAAAATCATAAGTGCACGTTATTGGTGTAAAACACGTCAATTTGACATCTTTTTATTCTTGTAAAATATGTAATTACAACCGAGCACATAATTACCAAATTTGAATTGTTAAGCCAACCGTTACTAATTTATCAAAAATAACCGTTATCGCCGTGTTAAATTTTTAACGCCGCGTACTGATTCTATTTACAATAAAACAATGAGCTCAATGAACATGCATCAAAATAATGTGTGAAATTATTACTCGCATCAAAGTTAAATGCAGTACGAGCTCGTTGTTTATTCAGTTTATTATACTATTCACATTATTAAACTTCTAATTAACTCTTTATACAGTTTCTACAGATATGGAGTATTTAAAAACTTTTGTTTTACCAACTTAGTTGTGAAGCTCACCTGTGAAGAGGTAACGTACATTAGATTAAAGTGAGATACTAATTAGGGATGATTTAGATTTGTGAGCCAGTAGTCTGCTAGTCTCCTAGTCTGCCAGTTTGCCAGTCTGCTAGTCTGTTAGTCTGCCAGTCTGCCAGTCTGCCAGTCTCTCAATCTGCCAGTCTGCTAGTCTGCAAATCTGCCAGTCAGTCAGGTTGCCAATCTGCCAGTCAGTCAAACTGTCAGTCTCCCATCTGTCAGTCTGAGAGTCTTTTAGTCTGCCAGTCTGCCAGTCTCCCAATCTGCCAGTCTGCCAATCTGCCAGTCAGCCAGTCTGCCAATCTGCCAGTAAGTCAAACTGCCAGTTTCCCATCTGCCAGTCTGCCATTCTCCCATCTGCCGGTCTGCTATTCTGGCTGTCTTTCACTCTGCCAGTTTGCTAGTCTGCCAGTCTGTCAGTCTGCCAGTCTGCCTGTCTACTGTAGTGTGCTAGTCTATCAGTAATGCAGGCCAGCCTGACTTGGGTCGCTAGGCTGTCACTTTGTAGGTTTGTCGGCGTGTGGTGGTCTCTAAGAAAGTTTTGAAACTCTCATGAGTCTGCTCATACGGTTTGTTCTAATAGGCTGCGTTCTATTTCGACTCTTAATTTATTTAGAAGGTACTCAAAAGGCAAACACAAATTACACATTACACAATAAGAAACATTTTAGTTAAACTTCGCGAGTCAGCGGCGTATAATAGTAACGAAAATTAAATCATAGCAGCTTTAATTGAGCGAAGTCGACTAAGTGGAATAACGTAAGACTCGCGGCTTTCAAGCCCTGTCTATCGAAAGCCGAAAAGCTCATTCTACCCAACTTATACTTGTACTCATTCTACCCAACTTGTACTTGTACGGATGATATAATTACGATTACGTAGCTGACCGCACTTCGAAGCTGCGATAAGACGTCGGTCCAGGAAGCCCTTTTATACGAGTAAACTTAATATCTCGTTCGTTAAATTAAAATTTATTTTTTGTTTGCTTTATCCTATCTCTTGCAGTTTAAAGCGTAGTTATAAAGGAGCAAGCATTCTTTTTCGCACTGCTATACATCCTCGAGAGATATGGGGTCCGCCCTTAAAGCTCGCTCTTACAATTCTGAATACAATCGCCCCTGGTACTTATGCAACCAACAAAACTGTTTTACTATGCGCTTTGGCAGTTTTACAGTAACGTGAAGAGAGACAACTTTGTCCTTATTTTAAACATACTTTTCGAACTAAAGACGAATTGTGGCTCTTCAGGATTTCAGGGGACCCCTGAAAATGACTACGTCGGCCGACACGTCAATTTTTCTCGTCGTCTCGATAGCGTTACCTTTGATGCTTCGATACGATTTAAAAGTGAAAATTGAGCTCGAATAATACTTTTTGGTGCGCATTTTAAACCACTTTTTTTCCATTTAGCTAATTTTCGCACAGACAGGTTAGATGTGAGAGATAAACATAAAGTCTTTGCAACTTGAAAGGGTAGCCCTAGGGTTCAGATATATTACGTACTTAACTATTGATTTCCTGATTTTTTACAGCTTTTGTTTTTACTCAAACTAATTTAGAGTACTTTATTTGCGTTTTAAGAGTGAATGCAAATAACATTTGAAACCATTAATAACGCAGGTTGCCTATAAGTAAGTAAATAGTAAATATTAAATAAATAAACATTAAATTTTTATATCTCCATCTACAAATAGAAATTAAATTGTAAAGAAATATGTAAGGTAGACGTATAGGTATACATAAGACGGATATAAATAAATATATATTCTACCCTGACTTTTATAGTATCGAAATTGGAAAGAAAATAGCCTCAAATAAGAGGGCAGTATAAAGTTTACGACCTGCGAGTGAGGTTATAGGTTTTAATTTGATATTATAGTCTGCAGTTGACTACTGAAGGTTTATTTCGCTTCGGCGTTTTCAAGTTTAAGTCTATTAAAGACTTTCAAATTATAAACTCTTAAAAAGTTACAAAGTTGTTTAAAATTCTTAAACTTTACATTTAGATTAATTAACATATTACTTAATAGGCCTTAATGTTTTACTAATATTTGAGAATATTTTTAAATTACGAAAAAGATTTTACATAACTTTATCGTATTATTAATCGGCTAAGGCGCAAGAAGAACTAATCCCTGCTCGGGCGCCATTTATTAGCATATTCTAACTTTGGGCGTATTTTGTATAAATAGGCTGAATCGATGGTGCTTTACGTGTAACTTGTGTCATTTTGCAAAATCCAAGAATAGTATTTTAAATAGTGAAACCGTAGCCAACTAAAGAAACATTTCAACTCAAAATGTTTTCATTTCTTTTCTAAACTCCACCCAAAATTATAAACAAAAAGTTATTAAGAAGTTTTTAACTCTTTTTGTGTTCTAACTTACGCTACGTTTTTTGCCTATACAGGGTAATTAAGACAAAGCAGAAGACAAAAATGTTAGGTTAGGTTAAGTTAGACTGGATTAGGTTAGTTTAGGTTCAGTTCGATGGCGTTAGGTTAGGTTAGGTTTATTTACTAGCCGAACAATAACCAGAGCTTTGCTCATACCATCAAAAGAAGGAAGGCAGACACAGCGACCACCCTGTACGAGCAAGAGACGTAGCTTAGAATCTTTCAAGGCGTCGTTTCGTTAAACATAAACATAACAAACGTCTCTTTTTAGTTAAGCATTAATTAAAAACAAATAAGAAAACATTCCAAAAGTATACAAGCTTTAAGGCATTGTTTTGTGGCATGTGTCTGGTGCTTCTTTTGAGTTGTGACTAGATAAGCAACACGGAATATTTATCATCATAAAGTTGTATATTTTCTTACTGTTTTATTAAAATTAAATTGAAAAGTCTGAATAAATTGCCAAAATTGCACAAATCGACGAATTTAAGTAAAAAAATTAATCCCTAAGACGAGCTCCTAGAGCCCATCAGCACAAATAATGATTAAGGCATCATTTATACACGCTAGGTCGCAGCAGCCGCTTACAATACTGTTTACACTCTAACTTGCAGTAAAACGAGGCTTAAAGGCCTCTTCTTCACATGCGAGAAAACTTTAGCGATAAATTGCAGGAAGAGAGAGAAACAGAAACTAGCTTAATGAAAATTGGACTATTTATAAGTGCGAGAAAACTCGCGGAAGTCTTGCAGAAGTCGCTGGTAATACTTTTTACACTCTTGCTTGCAGTAAAACGAGGTCTAGAAACCTCTTCTTCACTTGCGCGAAAACTTCAGCAAGAAATTGCAGGAAGAGAGAGAGACAGAAACTAGCTGAATGTAAGTTGAACTGTAAGTGCGATAAAACTTGAGAAAGTCTTGCAGAAGTCGCTTCCAATCCACATTTACAGTATTGTAAGAGACTTAAAATAGCTTGTAACTGACATACATCTCTATTATTCCTACTCGTTGAAGAACAAGCTTGAGGGCATCTGGTTCATGCGGCTGTAGGGTTATATGAGGACCCTTCCAGTGCGCTGACTGGAAGTCCAAGTGAATCGTTCAGTGCTGCTGGATTCCTTTTGCGCCGCCCTCTTTCAAAAAGCCTTTAAGCAAAATTATCCTCTTACGATAGAAATGAGCGTTTGAGGTGGCTATTAGTGCTTATCGTTGGCTCAAATAGGTATTCTTTTTTAAATTAACTATTAATGCGTACGCGAAGAAAGGTTTTATCGAGAAAAAAGAAATTTTTTATTAATTAAATCTCGTCGTGCGACACGTAAAATTAAAACTGTTTTTGTGTAGATTAACTGAGAGGAATTTATAATTCATAAATTTGTCGCTCAATTAAAATGGGGTTGCTTTTTCTGTTTTTCTTTTTTTTTGTAATTTGACGACAAATTAACAACGACTCATAAAGCTCTTTTTTGTATAGTTTACACTAAAAAAGAATATTATATGTAATAAAATCAAAACCTCGAGCAATCAATATAGTTTAATGCATTTTTGATTCATCGTTAGTTTGAATCACATCTGTTTCGAAACTTCTATTCGATTTATTAATCCCAATTGGGATGTAACTATGTATTATTAAGCCATTTCAACCGCGATATAAACGATGTTTTATGTTTTGCGCTCAGATTGCAAAGATAGGACTGATACTTAAGTGAGTAGTATATTACCTATTTAACACCGATTTTGATAACGGCAAAAAATCTTTTCTTTTTCCGAATTTTTATATACGGCATGGTGTGTATTTCTAGACATCTCTTTTAGATATACCAACTGTCTACATTTTAAACTAATTCTTTACACATACTACATTCTCTTATTCACATACATAATTTCTCTATTTCTTCTACAACCTTTCCGCTTAGAAAGACGCATTTTGATCCTCCTAACAATTTGAGACCCATCTCAATATGTACAGTAACTGGGTAGGTACTTAAACGGCGCTGTTTTGCTTCCGCGAGGTACCTTCGAAATAAAGGATCCCTAGCACTTAGGTCAGGCAGCCCCGTCCGTTCAAAATCCTATCTTCGAAGAGAAGGCTACAACGTTTCGTCCACTGGTTTCAGACAAAGCACAAGTTTGAGCGTTTTAGCTGGACATTGCCTTAAGATGCGTTGGGAGAATTTGCCATTTTAACCTCAGCTACTATTGCTCGTGGGGACCCCACAATTACTATTTCACGGAGGTAATAGACTGTCTGTATGCCTGTAGCCCAATTGTGGCTTCATGAAGTGCTAGGAGAGCTTCTTACAGCTGCTGAATAATGGCCTGGAGAAAGCCCTCTTCTCCTACTGCTTCTATAGGGCTGAAGTGGTTCGAGTTAAAATGATCGTTTAATCCCCTTCTCTGTGAAAATTAATGTGGCGTAATCGAGCACCTTTTTCACTCCAAAAAATGCGAACATGCGTGATGCACTCCTTTAGATAGACCGTCCTGTATACGTTTCAGTGCCGCGAGAAGACGCATTGTTCTGTCTAGTATATACTATTTCTACAATTCAACTCTTTACTTTTCTGTAATTTACACTCCAGAAAAAACGCCTCGTTTAAACATGAAAACATTCTTAGATGAATGTTAACAAAGCGATGTCAACGTGAGCATCTCGCGTAGTGGATGGATTGCATAAATAATTTGTTCTCGATTAGTTCGTAAGTAATTTGAGTCTCTTCGTCATTTTCAGAGCTCATTAGTATAGTACGTTAGATGCACAAAAAAGAAATCAAAAAAACTGTATACGATAGATCAAATACGTATAATTTATAAATACAAAGCAAAAATAATAAAAAAAAAATTTAACGCAACTTTTTTGATGTTGTTTGCATTCTAAAAATAAATTTATTGCTTTGGAAACGCGAAAAACGTTTCTGCTTGCCAGAATTCGGACTAGGAAAACCGTCACCTACAGCCATATTGCTGAGTTATTTGATTATCTTTCTGGAGAAATTTCTATTTTCACATCTTTTTGTATGGCATTAAAGAAATCTTTAAAAAAATATTTTATTGCAGATAGAAAAATATTAAATTTAATTTATATGGAAATTGTGATAAATTAAATATCGATGTCAGTTCCATTATAACAATTTACCGACTCTAAGCTGTAAGAGAGCGAACAAAAAGTTTTTTTAAACCGTTGGCTCGTCACTTGCTCCATCCGTGTGCATTGTTACGAGGGGCAACCCGAAACCAGAAATGCGAAACTTGTGTCTTTCGGCCTTAAAGCGCCCGCGTATTGAAAAGTAAGCCAGATAAGGCGAAATTGTATTAGATATTTTTTATAGAGCGCAAAATTTTCTGCATAAAGGTTTGAGACGGCCCTTTATAAATACTTATAGTTTGGACGTGCGAGTCGTTCAAACTTCAAACCCAAAATTCTTGCTCTTTGCGTTGATGTCGGCACCGGCTTAATTAACAGTTGTTGAAAAAAACATTACTATTTAATACATCGTGTACTGTACAAAATTGCCGTAAGACTATGACCTTTTGTCTTCAGCAAGGTGAGGCCCATTAATCTACCGTTTGTATCCATTTTTGTTGAGCTTTTGATACGTAGTTAGAATATGGAGCTTTGGGAGAGAGATTTCTCTAAAAATAGCAATTAAAATGTTTTTCTACCATTAAATGGATATTGAAAAACTAATGAGTTAGGATTTGCCCATGAGTTCAACCTTGGACTATGATCGTTGATTATGATACAATTATTATGAATCTTTAAAACCAATGTTGGTTAATGATTTTCAAATTAAAAAAATTTAGGCAAAAAATATGTACTTACATAATAATCGTAATGTACGTATAATAAATGTTCCAGTTTGTTTTGAGTTGTGAGCCACCGAATTTGTTAACCAAATGAATTTGTATTTTTGGCTAATTGTCCTACTACGGGTAGTCTTTAGCGTCAGCGATGATGGCTTACTGTCAAAGGTACACAAATTTCTTATACGCTCATCTAATTAACTTAATAAGAATTCAATTAAATTTTAACAGTTTATACAACATGATTATCGCGTAAAGGAAACAAGAGCAGAATCAGTGTATTACAATAAAAAATTCGTTAGGCATTTTCGTATGTTTACTTTCAAATACAATCGTACCGTGGCTGCCATTAATATGACGATCAATTATAAAGTAGATGTGAAAGATAAACAAGAAGTAAGTAATCGAGTTAACAACTAATTTTTTCTAAAATATCAATTTTGAGGTTGTTGTGCAAGTGTATAAATTTATGAGTAACGAGTATCGTCATTTTCCAATAAGATTTCAAGTGTCTGCTACAAAGGCCTATGAAGCTAATGTTATGGGATTTAAAACGATGAATAAATGCGGATATCTTAACAACACATATTATATTAAAGTAAGTTGTGCGGTGAGTGAGATTTTGGCTTAAGAAATGACCTAAGAAATAGAATTACGATCAATACCAACGATTTGGTTCCAAAATAATTCGTAAAGGGCCAAGTGGGGTAGATACTCTACACCTAATGTCCAAAAACACACTAGGCACATAAGTAGAAGGATTAAAAAAAAACTCCAAGTTTTAGGGCTATTTTCAACAAGAGATAACTCGGAGAAAAATGGTCGCATATATAATTTTAAAAAAGGAAATTGAAGCCTCAAGTGTCTAGTTTTCAGACCTGAACAGTAAAATTTGTTAACGTGGGCGGTTTTTACGTAATCACCCGAAAACCAACAAAGAATAATTTTCCAATTTTTTCCTCGTTTTTGACATGTTCTGTCAACGTCGAAAAATTTTTTTTCATCTTGCGACCATAAAATTCGTTTCGAAAATTTAATCAGCTTTAATTTGACCTCTTAATGAGCTGCGTACGATTTTTTGCCGCGAAGTAATCGTCGATCAAAGCAACAAAGGCCATTTTAATTTTGACAATCGATTACTCGGGAACTAATGAATCGTACATTTTTTTTCGATTTTGTCCAAGGTGTTATGTTTTTAAGCCAAAAATATGGATTATTGCTAAAAAAAAACAATATTGAAGTCAAAAAAATGCAAAAAAAACGAAAAATTGCTTGTTACGCCGATACTATAAATTTAAACCTTTGGGGCGCTAAGAAAAAAGTCGCAGAGCTTTGCAACTTTAAAAGTTTTTTAGAGACACTTTGAGGGTAAAAAATTACCGACGATATCCTTTGTTCATCCACTATATCCAAAGTTATACCAAATTTTCCAAATATCCTTAAATTCGCAAATTTTCAACTTTTTTTCTGCCCTCATCATCGCTTAAAAATTTTTTTTTATCAATCGCCACCAATTGCGTCTTATAGAGAATGTCTTGCAGTTTCCAAAAACCCACCTTTATTTTCTGTACGATCATTAGTTCCCGAGTAATCGATTGTCAAAGTTAAAATAGCCTTTTTTGCTTTGATCGACGATTACTTCGCGGAAAAAAATCGTATGCAACTCATTATAAGGTCAAATTAAATCTGATTAAATTGTCTAAACGAGTTTTATAGTCGCAAGATAAAAAAAAATGTTTTGAAGTCCACAGACCATTTCAAAGACGAGAAAAAATTTGGAAAATTATTCTTAGTTGGTTTTCGGGTGATTACGTAAAAACCGCCCATGTTAAAAAATTTTACTGTTTAGATCTGAAAACTAGACACTTGAGGCTACAATTTCCTTTTTTAAAATTATATATGCGATCATTTTTCCCGAGTTATCCTTTGTTGAAAATCGCCCTAAAATTGGGCTTTTTTTAATATCCTTCAATTATTATGACTAGTGTAGTTTCAAGTATTTTTCAATTCGGAAAAATTTAACAATTATATTTCGACAGGATGTGAACTATACCTTATGTAATTTTCTTATCGACGAGACTAAGTTTCCACCTTTAATTCCAAGTGGCAGGTACTCGATGAGGTTCAATTTTTCCTATTTAAATGAACTAGTAAATGCAGTAAACACGTACGGAGAAATATATCGTCCAATTCTTATAAGAGACTGACAACTGGCACTGGATTTGTCTGCACACTCGTAATAGAGCCATATTTGATTAGGTAAGAGTCAAACTAGATCGAAAACATTATTATTTGTGGACTTCAGTCGTCATTTGAAATGCTAAATCTTACTCTTGTTAGGTTTCCTGACACGTAATTAGGTTTTCGTGGACATTGCTAAAATCAAACTTTCTCCGAAGAGCACCGATGATGAGTGCAGTAATATTTAAACTGAAAAACAAAAAGAAATCGAATTCTGTACCTACTAAATCGATTTGGCCGCCAAAAGCCTAAACTCTAGACCTAACCAGTCGTAACGGTTCTATGTTTTTTGTAAATCACTTCTAACGTGTGTAATTAATATTTTGAGTCAATTGTATCAAGTAGCAGTTAATTAGTAAATAAATATGGGTGAAGTGGGCACTGATAGTTTTATTTTACGAAAACCTGAGAAGAGCAAACATAAAATGTAAGAAATTGCCATTTTGGACTACCAGCGTAGTAAAGTGCTTTGGTTTAATTTTTACCAAAATGCAAGTTCTGAGTACTAAACTATTTACCTCATAGTCGAAAAAACCAATGTTTCATATTATTGCTTAACCTTTTAAGAGCTCGTGATGTAGAGATGGCCAGTTGCTGCGAACCGATGTGCGTGCGTGGTTCTTACTGTTATAATTCGCTGTTCGCTTGTGTGTAGCGTTTCATAACTGATGAAAAGAGCCAAATAGACAGTTGGGAACTTTTTAGCTCAGTACACTCTTCGTTACAACAAAATGTCGCGAGTTTTATATCTTGCGTTCGTTTTAAATCACTCTTCATAAGCAATTAGGTATTTTTAATCGACTCCATTTTCATCGAAAAAATAACAGAAGAATTCTTTTTGTCCAACTTGAATCGTCAATTGAAATTAAAAAGAGACGAGGGATAAAACAAAAATTAATTTTAATCTAATGGGCAACTACTGTGACGTAATTAACGAAATTGTTTGAACGCGCATTTAAATTTGGGGGTGCATGTTAATAATAGTCAAAATAATAAAAAACAAAAACTTAAATTAATAACGGTAATAAAATAATAATTTTTATTGCAGGTAGATGGCACATAAAAGTTTATGGAGGATTGCGTGGTAAGTTAAAATATTTTGAATATTCGTTTTATTATTATGTTACTTACTTACTTTTGCAGAATTTTATAGTAAAAATGTGCGTTTTACGTTTCACTATTCGAACGAGCCTTAAATTAAATTTCATTCGAGGTTGTAACAGCGTAAATATTTTAATGAAATTATTTTTAAATTAATGAAGAGGAGGGTAATATTGAATTTTGAACCTCCGCAGGTACTAGAAGAGAAAATTTTTTCAATAATTACTTGTTAAGTGTAATAGAAATACTTAAAATTCAAAGGACGTTCTTAGTAATATCTTTAACAAACTTTCCCAGATACATATTTTTTTAATTAACGACCCTTAACATCAGATATTGATTTTGATAATTTTTACAGTGTACAAGTGTACATACGCAGTGTCTATCTTTAAATTAATAAAGTGATTAAGCATAATAATATCCTAACGGGTAAGGGGTTGATCGGAAAAGTTCATTTTACGAATCTTGATGACTCCATCTCCATAATATGTAGCGGAAACCGTCTTCATACATTTTTAACTGAACATCCGGTATAGCATCGAATGGTAATATACGATCAAAGTTGAATTGCTCGTAAGAAATTGTTCCAAAATGAGTACAATTTTTAGCCAAGTAGACCACCTTCTGAGGACCAGTACTCATCTGCAAAACTCTTTTTTTCATCTCTGGGTTTCGTCATTTCTTCAGTCTCGTACGCACTCTGTTTTTTTCTTTATGAAAACGATCTGCTTGGCGGGCTGGGGGAATGTGCTGCGGTTTGTTCGTACGCTGATGATGCATCGTTGTTGGTATCTTCTGGCAGTTGAGACCTTCTGGAGCAGAAGTGTCTTCGAATTCTTTTCGATGTGGCTGATTGGCTCCTAAATCAAAGTAAGGCCAATTATGTTAGGTTACGTCATATTTGGAATAGGTCCGATATGGAACTCAACTTTAAAATTGAACTCGTGAACTATTTTAAACTCCTCGGTGTTACAATCGACAAAAATCTCGACTGGAAGGAGCATTCCGATCTTCTGGCGCATTAGGCTCGGCTCTATAAGCCATTTGTTTAGAAATTTAAAAATAGTTTTAAATCGTAAACGACTTACAGGCTCATATTTATGGTTGGTTAAATCCAGGATTAGATATTTATGGCATCTGTTTTTGGAGCGGTTTGGCTGTATAGTATGAGGTATTTGTTGCGCTGAAGAGAATCTTGCAAATCGTGACTGGGGTTGGGACGAGAACTTCCTGTAGGGAACTTTTAGAGATCTTGATGTTCTAACCTTGCCGGAGTTCCCCATCACTTGATGGTGTTCTATATTTTTAAACAATTTACCTACACTTTTGAGAGGGCTAAGAACTGTCGATGCTTTCAGAGGTCATTTATTATCTGTAAGTCGTTTTACTCTATAAATGGATTTTAAATAACTACATTGATTCCAAATGACAATTTCTCGATTTATATTTTTCCTTGCCATGTTTTCGTTAAATTTAAAAATAAAACAATAAATAACTACGTATTTCACCATTATTTATTTAAAGTTTAATTAGCTACTTGGTGCAATTGGCGCGACCTTAAAATTAAATACCCCTCTCACACATCAGAAATGATTTATTGAAAACTTAAAACCGCTTGATTGGCTTACGTCTAGAGTCTGGGCTTTTGATGGCCCAATTAATTTATCAATTATACCTAGAATATCTTCTCTTCTCATAGCCTCTTAGTTTCACTGCGACCCATCCAATACAGATGTGTAGACAAATTCAGAACGTCAAAGTGCATAATATACGTAATACAATTTAAAAATTCTTAATCTATGACCAAACTCTCCAAAATTCGTGTCAGTCTCTTACAACAATTGGACGATATACTTCAGCATACACGTTGACTATAGCCATTAGTTCATTTATATAGGACATATTTAAACTGAGCAAGTATCGGCCACTTGGTATTAAAGGTGGAAGCTTAGATTCGTCCATAAGGAAGTTACATAAGGTGTAGTTCACATCCTGTCAAAATGTTTAAATTTACTTATATATACGAATTGAAAAGTGCCCAAAATTACTTTTGGCCATTAAGCGTAAGTAGTGGAGTGCAATTAACTTATTTGCTAGGGAATATTACGTTGAATTTTTATAAGATTGTACGTGATCTTGTTTTTATGGATCGCCAAGTTACTCCAAAACAATATCACTTATTTTCGCTCACCACTAATGGAGTTTGGTATAAGTAAATTGATATTACTGCAAATACCGACTCCCCTTCGTCCTTTACGAATTATTTTAGGACCACATAGTTAGTATTGTGAAACTTTTAAGCTAAAATATTTATTCCTGCACTGCACAGCTTACTTTTATAAAATATGTGTTGTTAAGATATCCGCATTTATTCATCGCTTTTATTCCACCAACATTAGCTTGGTAACCCTTTGTCACAGACACTTGAAATCTTATTGGGAAATGACGATACTCGTTACTCAAAAATTTATACGCTTGCACAGCAACCTCAAAATTAATATTTTAGAAAAAATTAGATGTTAATTATTAACTCGATTAGTTACTTCTTGTTTATCTTCGACATCTATTTTAAAATTGAGCGTCACATTAACAGCAGTCACGGTACGATTGTATTTGAAAGTAATCAAACGAAGACGGTTATAGTACTTTTTATCGTAATACACTACTTCGGTTCTTATGTCCTTTACATGATAATCGTGTTGCATAAACTGAAAAATTTTAATTGATCTCTTAAGTTATTTGCATGAATTTAGAAGCAATTTGCGTACCTTAGACAGGATGTCATCACCGACACAAAAGACGACCAGCAGTTGGAAAATTACCCAAAAATACAAATCCATTTGATTAACAAGGTCAGTGGCTTCCAACAAACTGAGATATTGTGTGTACAGTACGATTTCTAATGCCTAGGTATATTTTTGACCTTCACTCATATGTAATTTTTAAATCGTTAGCCATTATTGTTTATATACAATTATTCCAAAATATCGAATGGAACGTCGATCATTTATAAGGATCGCAACCCAAGGTTGAAATCATGGATAGATCTTGAACTCGTTAATTAGGCACTTATTATCTATTTGGTGCCAGAAAAAAGATTTTAGTTGCCATTTTAAGAGAGATGGTGATATCCTGCCTAACTCTATCATGGCTTTACAAAAACTTAATAATCAAATATTCATAGGAACAAGCGGTATTAGATTAGTGGGACTGACTGTGCAGAAAACCAAAAAGGTCCTAGTCTTGAGGCAATATTGTGCTAACAAGAGAAGTGTAGTGGTGCTCATAGACCACGTTTCGTTCGCCAGATAATGCCTACTCATTTTACCAGATTTTTTTTCAGGTTGTCGTTTAATTTAAAAATAAAATAATTAACACCCACTTAACCAATATATATTTACTAATTATTAACTGTTACTTGAAACAATTAACACAACTTTAAAATAAAAATACCAATTTCACACATTAGAAGTGATTTACAAAAACATATTGGCTGGTTCTGGTTACGTGTAGAGTTCAGGCTTTTTCTGATCAAATTGATTTGGCAATTACAGAAAAAATAGTTTGTTACTTTGTTTCTAAAAAGTTTAAATCATGTGATAGAGTCTAGTTTCACGGTGACCTAACCAAATACAGTTCAAATACAAACGTGTAGACAAATTCAGCACCTCAAAGGTATAATAATACTTTTTAATCTATGAAGCTAAATCTATTCTTCAAAGTCCATGTTAGTTTCTTACAACAATTGGACGATATGCTTCACCATACGCATTGACTGCAGCCATTGGTTCATTTAAATAGGAAAAGTTTAGCCTGACTGAGTATCTGCCAGTTGGTATTAAAGGTGGAAACTTAGATTCGTCAATACAGAAGTTACATAGGGTGTAGTTTACATCCTGTCAAAATGGAATTGTTCAATTAATTATAATTGAAAAGTGCTCGAAATTACTTTTTCATTAAATGTAAATAGTGAAGTGGGCAAGTGCAATGAATATGCCAATACTTGGTGAAAACTAATAAACATAATATTTCATGAAAGAAATTAGGATTTAGCGTATTACTGCAAATACTCATTCTCCTTGGTTCTTTACGGATTATTTTGGTGCCAAATAGTTATAGGTACCTATTTATCGTAATTCTATTCTTACGTGCTACTTTTAAGCCTTTTTTCTCACCGCATAGCTTACTTTGATCAAATATGTGTTGTTAAGATATCCGCATTTATTCATCATTTTTAGTCCTCCAGCATTAGCGTCATATACTCTTTTCAAAGACACTTGAAATCTTATTGGAAAATGACGATACTCGTTACTCAAAAATTTATACGCCTGCACAGCAACCTCAAAAGTCATATTTTAGAAAGAAATTTAGTCGCAATTAGCTCGATTAGTTACTTCTTGTTTATCTTCAATATCTATTTTATAATTGAGCGTCAAATTAACAGCAGCCACGGTACGATTGTATTTGAAAGTAACCAAACTAAAATGCCTATAGAATTTTTTATCGTAATATACCATTTCTGTTCTTACGTCCTTTATATGATAATCGTGTTGAGTAAACTGATAAGAAAATTTAATTTAATTCTTATTCAGTTGATGGGGTAATCTTATGTAGAAGCAATCTGCGTACCTTAGACAATATGTCATCGCTGACACAATAGACGATCAGCAGTTCGAAAATTACCCAAAAATACAAATCCATTTGGTTAGCAAGTTTAATACTGCCTAGTTCACAATAAACTGGGACACCGATTTTACATTATTATTCTTTTGTAGCCAATTTGATAATCATTAAGTATATTGTTGTTTTTAAACATTAGAATGTGGGAAAGGGATATTACCCGTTTATATAACGATAGTATTGCAAGGTTGAAATTGTGAACATATCCAAAACTCATTAGGCATTCCTCATTATACATTTTGTGTCAGAGAAATGTTTGAATTGTATTTTTAAAAGAACCCACTGGTGATATTTCTACTAACGCTCCCAACTTATTACTAATTAAGTATCCGCAACTTAACAAAAATTGGATCAAACTGTAGACTAGTATAGTAGGTCTAGTTCAGTAGAAGAGCGTATATGTCGTATTAGAATACTAACAACCCGTAATTTGGTCCTCAACCCATCGAATATTAACCTGCAAAGCTTCTACTTACTATTAATAGTTAGTTTTTAATAATAGAAGAAGTTTATACTGGTGAGATTTAAAGAAAATCTATAGTGCTAAGCTAATATCAAGTGCAACTGATCAATAGATTTGACATTGAAGAAAATCAGAAGATGCATTGATGTTTGATCAATTTCATTATTCGTGGTACCTAATCAATACTTCATGAAAGTTCAACAATCTATTATTCGAAAACAAAGTTTCTTTAGATATTAGGGTATTAGAACTTTATTCATCCACGCAACCAATCAATCAATTTGATTTTATCTGATTTGAATTTGGATTGGTTGGGTTAGACGCGATCGCATTGGTCTTCGAACACTGGTGATTTTTGTTTTTAAAATCAGATTAGCGGGTAAAATTCGAAAAATAATTAAAAAAAACAATCCAAGAAAATCAGTCGCGTTGGAGAAAATATATAAACAACGAGATAAATAATTCGCTCCAAAACAAAAATTCGACTCAAGAAAAATCCAAATAAATCGATTAAAAAACAGTTGCAGTTTCTGTTAAAGTTAAAAACCAATCCACAATTCACAAAAATAATAATCTCCACTAAAGGTCTTTGCTAACTAAGAAATCACTTGCTTGGTAATCGGCCCGCCTTAATACCGATATTGTTTCGTTGTCGGCGGAGGCGAACCACAAGAAATAAATTTCCCGAACCACATATTCAAAAAAAAACACAAACCCAAAAACAAACACCTTTAATCATTTAATGTTCTCTTCTTACAATAACATCTAGTTCTATTGTGACCCAACCAAATACAGTTCTACGTTTAAATACGGATGTGTATACAAATTCAGAACCTCAAAGTGCAAAGGATATATTTAACACAAAAATATTCTGTCTATAAAGATACATTTATACTCCAAGATTAGTGTTAGTTTCTTACAACAATTGGACGATATATTTCAGCATACGCGTTGACTGCAGCTATTTGATCATTTAAATAGGAAAAGTTTACCCTGACTGAGTATCTGCCAGTTGGCATTAAAGGTGGAAACTTCGATTCGTCAATGCAGAAGTTACATAAGGTGTAGTTCACATCCTGTCAAAATGTAATTGTTTAATTAATTGAAATTGAAAAGTATTCGAAATTACTTTTGGTCATTAAGTGTAAATAGTGAGACGTGCAATAAATTTTTTATTTTGGGAATATGTAAATTGATATTATTGCAAATTCTCATTCTTGTCGGTCCTTTAAGGATTATTTTGGGGCTAAAGAGTTAGCACCTATTTATCATAATTCCATTTCTTACGTGAAAATATTAAACCTAAATTTTTCTCACCGCATATTAGCTTACTTTAATAAAATAGGTGTTGTTAAGATATCCGCATTTATTCATTGTTTTTATCCCAGCAGCATTAGCCTCATAGGACCTTTTCCAAGATACTTGAAATCTTACTGGAAAATGACGATACTCGTTACTCATAAATTTATACGCTTGCACAGCAACCTCAAAATTGATATCTTAGAAAGAAAATGGTGGTTATTAACTCGATTACTTACTTCTTGTTTATCTTTCACATCTACTTTATAATTGAGCGTCATGTTAACAGCAGCCACGGTACGATTGTATTTGAAGGTAATCAAACGAAAATGGTTATAGAATTTTTTGTCGTAATACACTATTTCTGTTCTTATGTCTTTCATATGATAATCGTGTTGCGTAAACTGAGAAAATTTAATTGAATTCTTATTAAGATAAGTTATTGTGGAAACTTATAAGCAATCTGCGTACCTTAGACAATATGTCATCGCTGACGCAATAGACGATCAGCAGTTTGAAAATTACCCAAAAATGCAAATCCATTTGGTTAACAAGTTCTATAGTGCCTAGTTTACAACAATCTGGGACATTTATACATTACGATTGTTATGTATGTATTTTTTGATCATATTCTTATTCAATTTGAAAATCATTAACCATGTTTGTTTACAATTATTCAAAATAACCGAATTGGACATAAATCATTTATAACGATCGTAATTGAAGGTTGAAGTCGTGTACAGATCTAAAACTCATTAGGCATTACTAATTATTCATGTTGTGGCAAAAATAGTAAATTATAATACACAAAAGTTGAGAAGGGTCATATTATAGATTTAGTGCAAGCGCCGAAGGGGACAAGGCGCGGGGGATATAATAGTCTTCGCAACAGTAGTGTATATACAATTTTTTAACTGATAATGTAATTCCAGCGCTGCTGAAATTGAAAGTACATAATATACTCCATGCAAATTCAAACTACAATAAATGTCAACAGTGATTATCACGTGACGGCTGCCATCGACTGCAGATATTATTCCAACCCTCTAAATATCTAGACACCACCAGGCCCGTAGTATTCAAAAATTTACATTCTGTAATTTACCAAGATACCTGCATGTATGTGCTTGCAATTACTGCATCTTGAATTTAAATGACGTATAGATATATACACCACTATAATACACCAGAAATGGTAATAAGCAGTAAAGATTAATAATAATAGATATATAGATATCCACCCAGCGTACAGTTGGTAAACAGTTTGAATATGACACAAACCACTGGAGCAAACCAAAATCGTAACAAAAAATATTGGGTTAAACACTGTAAATACCCTAAATAACAGCTATAACTCGATCGAATCAAACCGCAAAACCATATTCGTAAAAAAAGTCACAGAGGAAGAGGTATATAATGTAGTAATGGGTGAAGGGTAACTTGTGTGGATTTTAAAAAATTTTCGAAACAAGTGTGTGTGAAAGGGTAAAGAACTTTTTTAATAGTTGTGGACTATTTAGGAAAACCCAGCATGGTTTTCTTCACTGACAGGGCTCTAGCTGAGTGCATTGGTAAAGTTCTCTCCTGCCTGAAGCAAGGAGATATACCACGCGGCATACTACTTGATCTATCAAAAGCCTGTATAAATCACCAGATACTGTTAGATAAGCTGTATAAGTACGAGATCCGTGGAGCCTGCTTCTAGTGAACAAAATTAAAAACAAAACAGGGACTAATCAAGTCGCAATTAAAAACTATTTCTTGTGTCATTCCTAAAGGAAGTGTAATAGGATGGTTTAATGACCTGGAGGATAGTATTAAAGGGACAAACCATCAGTTGGTAAACTATGCCGATGGTACTACATTACTAATCACCTAGTCAACGCAAAAACCATCCGATACTGTGCTGATACGGGGTTATGGCCTTATTGAAAAATATGAAGTGATCGTCTAAAACTCTACGTTGTGAAAACTGACTACCCGAGTTCTTTAATTTTCAAATATGAGTGCATAGTTTGGACAAAAACTTATAGTACTTACTTACTTATAGTTTACTTGCACACCAAAGGTGTTCACATTTGCTGTAAGAAAACAAATCATCTTCACTCAACTACTATGTCTGACATGTAGCCCTTGAAGCGATAAGTTACCGAAGCAATGTTCCGAGATCGAAAAACACCTGTAATAAACATTCACGGAGCACGGTACGAAGACAAAGAATATTCATTTACGTCGATCGCCAGTAGATTTAAACTTAGCTAGCCAGTACATCAAAACTTAGCTCAAATGAATATGTTTATTAAATAACTACAATCGTCGTTTGCCAGTACCTTTAAACTGACACCCTACTTAAAGCTACTATATTTGTAGTTGTAAGAGAAGTACTATCCTTTACTCAGCGAGGGGCAATCACGGTTAAGACATCCTAACATCCCAAGATAACTAATCCGAGGCCCTCTCGATATTGACTATAGTATGTTAATGTCGAGAAGGTCCCGATTCACCCCAAACACAGGCCTACCTACTTTATGCTAACTTAAATAACCTGGAACGCTTTTGCTAGTAGATTTAAACTTAGCTGATTCAAGTATCTAAACGAGACAGCCGCGCATCGCTGGCCGCGTCCCCAAATCGGTCTCCCCCACTGGCTAATTACAAGCAGGAAAGGATTAGTACGGAAATAATTGATCTCGGTACTTATGTTTCGCATGGTTAATCGCTTCGAAGACTTCATCTTTAAATGCAATAATAAATGTAGTTCGAGTGAACACGACGACACAAACAATCAGTATAAACAATTAAACAGTCATAACTGCAAAACCAATATAAACATAGTTAGCCGAAAAACGATAAATGAACATACACCAGTAAATAGTTCTTAGTGCGTCTCTGGACAACAAAAATGCAAGCGTGCGTTGTCGATGATGTCATCGGTAACAAACAAATGCCACGCAATATCTTGATACAAAGGAACACGTGTTTTACAATAATTTAACATTCCAAAATTTATAACAAAGAATTAAGAGAGTACACCTCTCGTACAAAATATTACTAAAGTTGAGTAATTACGCATTATTAATCAACACGTGGTCAAGCTTACGATGAAACAAAGAAACGACATCAATTAAGTTGAAAATACACACAAATTATATCAAAGACTATTTGAATACTTATTTCAATAATCTACGCCCCTAATTTAATGAGATGAAGTAATTATTTAAGGAAAAATATGTACTTACAAGATTAGCGTTATACGTTGTTACCGTTTACGATGAAGCTCCCGGATCAAGTGGCATGAAATAACTAACTTTTCCACTAGGTTCGCACCAACACACTTTCTGCAGGGGAATCCCCGGAGGTTAACATGGTTTTAAATAGGAACAACTAAATGTATTTCTGGTTGTCGCAAAATCAGGAGTAAAATCATACTATAAATTGAGTAAATAATGCTGGTCCGTTTCAATACCTAGAAATAAGTGGAAATGAAATTGTAATAAAAGTCAAATCCTGGTTAGGACAGAAAAGTTTTATATTATTAAGGAAACTCAGAAATTATGTAGATACTAAGATCTTAAAATCGTATATTATGATAACTTTTATAGCCACCTTAGATACGCTATCATTTTGTGGGGCAGATCTTCATATATGGACAGGGTGTTCATAATCCAGAACAAGTGATGAGACGCATGTGCAACATGCGATTTCGAAAATCATGTCGCAGAGTATTCAAATTTGAAAGGAAGCTTATGGTTACCGCTGTGTACATTTATAAATCGCTCTTATTCTGCTCTAAAAAGGGGAGCGACATAGAATCCTTTGAACTTAATCATAGCTATAATAACACTCGGATGGTGGGAAGCAGTTACTCGTACCCAATACACCACTTAAGTATGACAGAAAAGGTCCCATTATATACCGGCATTAAATTATTCAGATCTTTGCCACAGAATAATAGACACTTGTTTATTATTCTGTGTAATAGTATTGTCAAAGAGATATACAGGGTGTCCCGGCTAAGCTTGATAAGCAAGGGGATCTCGAAAACTATAAGAGATACAATGATGGTTAAATGAGATGAAAGTTACGTATGGGATTCAGAAACAAAAATGTGAAAAGAAATTTCAATTATCTCTTGTGGTTTTTGAGATATGCCAAAAAATGTCAAAAACATCAAATTCTAATTTTTGTCATAACTTTTTTATTTGTGAATTTTTTTTTAATTTGTAAAAACATTCTTTAAGCAACTTTTTATGCTGAATTTGAATATCTACTTAGATTTTTTGTTCACTTTTCCATTTCCACGCACGCATCATCAACTTTAGTTTTTCTTATTGTCGGCATGTTAGATTTTTTATTAGATCGATAAAGATTTCAACGCTGATTCCAAATATGTGCAATACTTACATGTTTCAATAAAAATTTGGAAAGATATTGCCAAAAAATGCAAAATTAATTTTTTTTAACAGTCGGCTATAAAGTTTGTTTTTGAAAACAAATGCCACGTCGATTGTCAAATAAGTATAAGTGCCATCATTGTATCTCTTATAGTTTCCGAGATCCCCATGCTTATCAAGCTTAGCCGGGACACCCTGTATACTGTTACAGTTCATATCTCCTTGGTATTATTGTGGAAGCGTTTATAAAATATTAGTTTATTGAAAAGAGTTTAACGGGTCAAGAGACAGGTTTTTCGGATTTTTAAAAGTGGCTTTCTCAAAATTTGCATTTTGTTAGAAATGAAATCAAAGCACTTTAACTAAGTTGGTAGTCCAAAGCGACAATAAATTTCTAACATTTTATGTTTTGTTTTCTAGGTTTTCTTTAAATTTAAAAATAAATCAACCAATACCAACTTATTATTGTTCACCAATGTTTATTTACGAATTAATTGTTAGTTGGTTCAACTGACAGCTTTAAAATATAATACAAATCTCACAAATAAGAAATGATTTACAAAAAACCTAAAACATTTTGACTGGTTGGGTCTAGCGCCTGTGAAAACTATTTCAAAAAAATTCTTAATCTACGAAGATAAATGCATTCTCAATAATTCCTGTTAGTCTCTTATAACAATTGAACGATATAATTCACCATACACGTTGATTGCAAACGTTAGTTCATTTAAATAGGACATATTGATTCTGGCTGAGTATTTTCCGCTTGGTATTAAAGGTGGAAATTTAGATTCGTCAATGCAGAAGTTACATAAGGTGTAGTTCACATCCTGTCAAAATTGAGTGTAAATTAGGTGAGTGCATGAATTTTTTGTTTGGACATATGTTGGCTTTCTTTAAAATTGTATGAAATCTCGTTTTCATACATTCCCAAGTTATTCCGAAACAATGGGTGCGTTTAGCGGATTGCAAGCCGCTCAATGCCAGAATACTCAGCATAATTGACTGATTACTTTAAGCAGTTTTGTCCGCTAAACGCACCACATATCTTTTATTTCCACTTATAAGTTTTGTAAGGAAATTGATATTATTGCAAATACCCAATCCTTTGGTACTTTACCAATTATTCTGGTATTTATCGTAATATCATTTCCTACGTGCAAGTTGAAATACTTCTCACCCCATAGCTTACTTTAATAAAATATGTGTTGTTAACAAAACCGCATTTATTCATCGTTTTGATTCCTATAGCATTAGCGTCGTAGGCCTTTTTCAAAGAGACCTGAAATCTTATAGGAAAATGACGATACTCGTTACTCATAAATTTATACGCTTGCACAGCACCCTGAAAAATAATATATTTGTAAAAATAGGTTAGTTATTATTAGCTCGATTAGTTACTTCTTGTTCATCTTTAACATCTATTTTATAATTGAGCGTCATGTTAACAGCAGCCACGGTACGATTGTATTTGAAAGTACTCAAACGAAAATGCCTAACGAATTTTTTATTGTAATACACTGTTTCTGTTCTTATGTCTTTTATATGATAATCATGTTGCGTAAACTGAAAAAATTTAATTGAATTCTTATCAAGTTAATTGGATGTACTTATAAGCAAATTGTGTACCTTAGACAGTATATCGTCGCTGGCGCAAGAGGTGATCAGCAGTATGAAGATTAACCAAAAATACAAATCCATTTGGTTAACAATTTCGGTAGCTCACAAGAAACTTATGATTGTTGTGTAAATTTTTTTTGCTTTTATTCTTATGTAGGCAATTAGATAATCATTATTTTTTTTATTATTGTTTTTAAACATTTAAATGTACGATTTGGACATTAGCCATTTATAACGATCGTAGTTCAAGGTTGAAACCTTGTATAGATCCTAAACTCATTAGGCATTACTCAATACTCAGTGTCCATTTGTGTCATAGAAACATTTGAATTGCAATTTTTATAGCAAGCACTGAAGAACTGACGATACTTGACAGAAATGGAAGCTAACGGTAGATTAGCTTCCATAAACATAAATTTTTCGAAACGGTCTTTAAGGGTTTAACAGTGGGATTTTCGGGTTACTTTTTAAAATTTGCATTTTGGTAGAAATTAGAAACGAAATCAAAGCACTTTAACTTACATTTTATGCTTTGTTTTACTAGATTTTCCGTTTCAGTTAACCCTTATGTAGCTAACGGTGCTACCCGCGGGTACTTTTTACGCTTAAACTATCAAATATTTAATTTTGGGGAAACCGTATTGACTTGAGCATTTAGGACATCTTCAAGTTCGTTTTACATCATTATTGAGAATTGCAGGAGCGATGGGCTTTTCAAGTAGCAGATTTTGAACCTTAAAGAAATGCCAACACATTCTGGCACACCTTTTAAGCGCCAAAACAATAGATATTGATAAAGGGCAAGTCCCCTTCCCTTCGAATTAAAATTTAGTCTCAAAGTATATTTTTTTCTTTTCTTGTGGATGTACTCAGAGTAGACTACCTCCGTTACGTTTCCTAATAATTTATTGAGAAGATTTATTCTTCTTTCCGAAGCCCATAAAATGAAAATTTAAGAAAAATACTTACCGGGTCAAACAGAGGGTTGGTCACGTCTGGTCTTTCTACAACGCATTTTTAGTGGTTTTAGCAAAATTTGCGTTTCGCTAGAAAAGAAACCAAAACACTTTAACTACGTTGGTAGTCAAAACGTATTAATTTATGAATTAACTGTTATTAATTTGATACAACTGACACCACTTTAAAATAAAATATCAATCTACAAACAACATTAGAATTGATTTACAAAAAAAACTTAAAACTGTTTTGACTGGTTAGGTCTAGAGCTTGGGTTTTGGTGGCCGAAGTGATTTAGCAGTTACAGAATTAATTTTCTTTTTGACCCTAAGTTGAGATATTGTCGCAACCATCTATTCACTTCAGATAAAGGGCGAGCTAAGCAGTGTCCACGAAGACCAGAAAAGCTAACAAAGTCAAGACTTAATGTTAATTGAAGTTCAAAACTTAAGGTGACTCTTACCTATAATCTAATACGGTTTTAATGCCAATGTGCAGACATCAAATCCAGTGTCATTTGTCAGTCTTTTACAAGTGGTCGATATACTTCACCATAAGTGTTAATTGCAACTATTAGTTCATTGAAAAAGGAAAAATTGAGTCTCACCAAGTATATACCACTTGGTATTAAAGGTGGATACTTAGATTCGTCAACATGGAAGTTACATAAGGTGTAGTTCACATTCTGTTAAAGTAATACGATTATTAAATTTACTCGAATTAAAGAGTGTAGTAGTGGATAGTGGAATGAAATAAAACTTTTGTGTTTGGAAATGCGCTGACTGTTTATAAAATTGTGTGAAGCCTCTATTTTTATAGATTGTTAGTGATTCCGAAAGTGAACTTTTTGATATTACTGTAAATACCGACTTCTGTTGGCCCTTTAAGAATTATTCTTGAACCAATTAACTGGTATTTATAGTAATTTTCTTAATTTATTTTCGACGTGTTATTTTTAAACCAAAATATTTCTGACCGTATTGCTTACTTTAATAAAATATGTGTTGTTAAGATATCCGCATGTATTCATCGTTTTGATTCCAACAGCATTAGCCTCATAGGCCCTTTTGAAAGATACTTGAAATCTAATTGGAAAATGACGATACTCGTTACTCATAAATTTATACGCTTGCACAGCAACCTCAAAATTGATACCTTAGAAAGAGAAGGGTGGTTATGAACTCGATTACTTACTTCTTGTTTATCTTTTACATCTACTTTATAATTAATCGTTATATTAATGGCAGCCACGGTACGATTGTATTTGAAAGTGGACACACGAAAATGCTTAACGAATTTTGTATTGTAATACACTGCATCTGCTCTTAGGTCTTTTATATGATACTCATTTTGGGTAAACTGAGAAAATTTAATTTAATTTTTATTGTTAATTACATGAATCTATAAGCCATTTGAGTACCTTAGACAGTATGTCATCGCCGAGGCAAGAGACTATCAGTAGTTTGAAAATTATCAACAAATACAAATACATTTGGCTAACTAACTTGGAGACTCACAACCAACTAGAACATTTATTATTGTACATTCGATTATGATATATGTTTTTTTGCTTTTGTTCTTATATAATTTAAAAATCATTAACCATAATTGTTTTCGATCATTCAAAATAATCAAACTGGACATCAAGTATTTTTATAACGATCGTATTCGAAGATTGAAATTGCGGACAGATCCAAAACTCATCATTCATTTTACGCGGGAAGAGTATTTTAATTGCTATTTGCTATTTAAATCAAAATCCGTGGTGATTCCTACTAGTGTTGCAAACTAATTGCGTGTCCAACCAAAACTTAACAAAAATGAGCGTCAACTGTAGATTGATAGGTCTAGTTCAGCGGGAGGCTTGGGAGATCGTAGTGTACTAATAACGTAACAACTTCATCCCTTCGAGAAAGATGAAGTGGTGCTCATAGAGCATGTTTCATGCGAAGGATGTAATGCCAATTAGCATGCCTTAAATGTGCTAACAATGTTTTACGCGTGACAATATCATCAAGAACCAGAACGACCACAGTTCTAAGAGCGTCGTGATAAATCTGCTTGAAAATAAATAAGTAGCAATGGTAGCTAGATACGACTTGTAGGTACAGACAGATGGCTTGCAACTTGCATTAATGGTTAAAATGGTAAGGTTTGTGTTACAAACTCCAGGTTGACTACCACTGACGTGCAAGTTATTTTTTAATAGTTTTCTCAAAATTTGCATATGGGTAAAAATGAAAATCAAGATCTTTCTCTACGTTAGTAGTCCAAAACGAAAACTTCTTATATTTTCAGTTTTTTCTTTCCACGTTTTCGTTTAAATTAAAATTAGAACAAGCAATACTTATACTTCCTCTATATTTATTTACGAATTAATTATTATTTGGTACAATTGACACAAGTTTAAAATAAAAATACCAATCTCACACATTAGAAGACATTAGAACACATTAGGTTATTCAATGTCAATCTAAATACAGCTCTAATACAAATGTATAAAGACTAATTCAAAACTTCAAAGTGCATAGAATGTTCAACAAAAAATGTGAAATCTACAAAGATAATTCTATTCTCAAAAATTCCTGTTACTCTCTTATAACAATTGGACGATATATTTCACCGTACACGTTCATTGCAGCCATTGGTTCATTCAAATAAGAAAAGTTTACCCTGGTCGAATATCTGCCACTTGGTATTAAAGGTGGACATTTAGATTCGTCAATAAGGAAGTTACATACGGAGTAGTTAACACCCTGTCAAAATATAATGTTAAATTTGTTCGAATTATTTGAAATTTTTTTTGGCAATGTGTCAAAGTGTAATAGTCTAGTGCTATTAATTTGGGCGAGTAATAATTTGGCTTTCTATAATATTGAACGTAAAATTATTTTTATGGATCGCCAAGATTTTTCCGAATTCCACTATAGAGTTTTGTAAGAAACTACTACTGCAAATACCGACTTCCTTTGGTTCTTTACGAATTATTTTGGGGCTAAATAGTGAGTACTTACCTATTTATTGTAATTCCATTTCATGGATACGTGCAACTTTTAAGCCAAAATTTTACTCACCGCCCAGTTTACTTTAATAAAATATGTGTTGTTAAGATATCCGCATTTATTCCTCGTTCTTATTCCAATAACGTTAGCTTAGTAGCTCTTTGTCATAGACACTTGAAATCTTACTGGAAAATGACGATACTCGTTACTCAAGAATTTATACACTTGCACAGCAACGTCAAAAAGAACATTTTTGAAAAGCTTTAGATGTTATTAACTCGATTAGTTACTTCTAGTTTATCTTCGACATCTATTTTAAAATTGAGCGTCATGTTAATAGGAGCCACGGTACGATTGTATTTGAAAGTAAACACACGAAAATGCCTAACCAATTTTTGATTGTAATATGTACACTGCATCTGCTCTTACGTCTTTTACATGATAATCATGTTGCGTAAGCTGAGAAAATTGAATTTAATTTTTATTGTTAATTATTACAAGAATCTATAAGCCATTTGGATACCTTAGACAGTATGTCATCGCCGTCGCAAGAGACAAAAATTGAAAACGAGAGTTGGAAAATTACCCAAAAATTCAGATCCATTTGGTTACAATGTCGGTGGCTAGCAACAAACTGGAAAATTGTTTGTGCGGTACGATTTTTAAGTATATATTTTTTACCTTCAAGCATATACATATAATTTTAGAATCGTTAACCATTATTGTTTATACATAATATACTCGTACTACAATCATTTTAAAAAATCGATTGGGACATTAATCATTTTTTAACGATCGTAGCTCAAGGTTGAGATCAAACTCCTCCTCAGAACCTAAAATCATTATCCACTAATATTATCTATTTATTGCCAGAAATCATTTTAATTGCAATTTTTATAGAGATTACTGGTGACATTCTTCTAAAAGTACCATTTACATATCCATTCTAGTAACTGTAGTGTAGAAGTTAAAAGAGCGTCTTCAAAAGGTGCACATTTAAAATGAAGATTACTTAGTAACGCGTTGACATCGGTAGTGTAAAAACTTGCGTGGTCAAAGCACAGAGCGCCTATTGAAGTACTTGTCGCAACTGAAGAATTTCTTAGTTTTGGAAATTATTTATTATAAAAAACAAATTGCTTGCAAAGCGTCAGATCCCGAAGTACATTCCGTAATGCGGAGTCTAATTTTAGCGAGAAGATAAGGACAGTCGTAAATTTAACGGATAATTTTTACTGCAGTTATTGTGCCTGTACCAGTAGTAACGCGCGGGGTGGATAACATCTCGGCATCTGCTAATACCTCAGCCGTAGGGTGCAGTCGGGTGCAATAAACAGAATTAAGATCTAGCTTTCTTGCTTAGATCATTTTAAGCACTGCACTTTGACGTCCGTCCTCTTAACCCACTACTATGCGAGAATAAAAATGAAGTATCAAATCTAATCTCGATCTCGAGCCATCCTACTTGAAGGATGAACTCTAGAATTCTGGCGGGAGGGGTGGTGCGTATTCTGGCCATGTCGAGCCAAAAGTCCCCCAACACGGATCTTCTTATCGACGTTAGGGCTGGACACTGGACAATGACAAAGCACATGCTCAACGGTTTCGTTTTGTAGTTCGCATCCACAACAAATAATTTGGGATTAGCTACCAAACCCAGAATGTGGAGATGTTTTTGTAGTCGACAGTGTCCCGTTAGTGTCTCGGCAATTGTTCGTAAATTAGTTTGGGACAGCAAGCTGTAGACAGTATTTGGCAGCATTTCATAGAGCCGATAAAGCTCCATTGCTTTGGCGGCACCCTACTTTGCTAGTCCATCTTTCAGTCTGTAGTTGATGGGTATTATTTTTAAGAAGGGTATTAACAGTTGTTGTTATGGCTGGTTTGATGATTTACTCAGGGTCACAGGGAAGGCTGTTAGAACCTTTCTTGGCCTGCTCGTCTGCTTTATCGTTACCCTCATTTGCTCATTTCAAGTTTTCTCATTTCACACCAACAATTTCTTTCAGCCGATAAATTTTTACGAGGTAAATTTTAGTTTTCTCATAATTTTCATTCTGTGGTAGAAATAAGCATGAACACTGAACTACGTTGGTAGCTCAAATGGCAGTTTCTTACATTTTCAGTTGTTTCTTTCAACGTTTTCATCTAAATTAAAAACAAAACAAGCAATACTTATACGTACTTCACCCTTATTTATTTACGAACTAATGTTACTTGGTACAATTGACACAAATTTAAAATAAAGTGATTTATTAAAAACTTCTAATCTCTTCGACTGGTTTAGGTCTAGAGTATAGTCCGAGCGTTTGGTAGCCACAAACAGCTCTAATAGAAATGTGTATAGACTAATAGATATGTGTACAGACTTATTTAGAACTTCAAAGTGCATTAGAATGATTAACATAAAAAATTTTTATCTACGATAGAAGATAAATCTATTTTTGCAAAATTCGTGTTAGTGTCTTACAACAATTGGACGATATACTTCACCATACACGTTGACTGCAGACATTGGTTCATTAAAATACGAAAAGTTTAGCCTGATTGAGTATCTGCCAGTTGGAATTAAAGGTGGAAACTTAGACTCGTCAATAACGAAGTTACATACGGTGTAGTTGACATCCTGTCAAAATGGAATTGTACCATTAATTGAAATTGAATAATTCTCGAAATTATTTTTGCCCATTAAAGTGTAAAGTAAAGTGCAATAAGCTTTTTTATTTAGGAATAAGTTGGAATAATTCTTTCCGAAACAATATCGATTCCGTAAATTGTTATTACTGCAAATACCGACTCTTCTCTGTGCTTCAGGAATTCTTTTGGGGCTAAATAGTTAGTACCTAATTATTATAATTCCATTTCTTTCGTGCAATTTTAAGTAAAATTTTACTCATCGCATAGCTTACTTTAATAAAATATGTGTTGTTAAGATATCCGCATTTATTCATCGTTTTCAATCCCATAGCATTAGCTTCATAGGCCTTCGCCTGAGACACTTGAAATCTTATTGGAAAATGACGATACTCGTTACTCATAAATTTATACACTTGCACAGCAACCTCAAAATGAATATTTTAGAAAAAGTTGTTATTAACTTGATTAATTACTTCTATTTTATCTTCAACATCTATTTTATAATTGAGCGTCATGTTAACAGCAGCCACGGTACGATTGTATTTGAAGGTAATCAAACGAAAATGATTATAGAATTTTTTATTGTAATACACTGTTTCTGTTCTTATGTCTTTTATATGATAATCATGTTGCGTAAACTGAGAAAATTTAATTGAACTCTTATTAAGTTAAAGGGGTAAACTAATAAGCAAATTGCGTACCTTAGATAGTATGTCATCGCTGACGCAAGAGACTATCAGTAGTTTGAAAATTATCAACAAATATAAATCCATTTGGTAAACTAACTTGGAGACTCACAACAAACTAGAACATTTATTATTGTACATTTGATTATGATGTACCTATGTATTTTTGCCTATGTTCTTATGTAATTTGAAAATCATTAACCATAATTGTTTTCGATCATTCAAAATAATCGAACTGAACATCAAGTATTTTTATAACGATCGTATTCGAAGGTTGGAATTGCGGACAGATCTAAAACTCATTAGGTATTGCTCATCATTCATTTTGTGCCGGAAGAACATTTCAATTGCTATTTAAATCAAAATCCGTAATGATAGTTCTACTAGTGCTGCAAACTAATTGCGTGTCCCACCAAAACTTAACAAAAATGAGCGTCAACTATAGATTGGTAGGTCTAGTTCAGCGGGAGGCTTAGGAGGTCGTGGGGTACTAATAACGTAACAACTTCATTCCTTCGAGAAAGATGAAGTGGTGCTCATAGAGCATGTTTCATGCGAAGGATGTAATGCCAATTAGCATTGCATGCCAATACGAGTAGTGTAAACTTTCTCCTAAAAAATTATTGAAAAATTTTGAGTCAGGAGTATAGAACAAATTACTTTGAAAAGGATCTTTTGACCTCTCCTGGCATCTAGTACTATTTTGGAAGCAACTTTACAAGAAATATAAATTTTCATCAAACGGTAGGTAATATGGGGTATTTCTACAATAGTGGTAGTCAACTTTTATATTCCTACCGTCCACTCTTGTATTTTTATTACATGTAAAATCTATTCCATAGTAACTTAATTTAATGTAACTTACACTATCACCACTCTGGATTTCAAATACTTTCCATGAACCCCTGCGCCGCAGACGAAAACTGTTGGCATTATCAAACACACTTTTATACTGTGAAAGTAAGCACTGGGTGTATCTTTACTAAAAATATTCCAGAACTTTCTCTATACAATACTATTACGGAAGAGTTTTCGGAAAATTGAGATTTTATTAGAAATAAATCCTGTTTAGCTACGTTGGTAGTCGAAATTGACAATATCTTACTTTTTTTGTAAGTAGTTAATTTAGTTTTCGTGTAATTTAAAAATAAAACAACCATCAGTACCCACTACACCTATTTATTTACGAATTACCTAACTGTTATTTAATACAACTGATATATATCCTGACAATAGAATACGTACTGATTTAAAAAAAATTAAAACCGTTTTAACTGGTCTAGGTGTAGGCTTTCGGTGGCCAGCCTCAATCATGATCTGTTCTCGTCATTAAAGAAGATGTGATTTAAGCAAAGTCCACGCAAACCTAATTACCTAACAGAAACCCTAAGAAATTCATGACTTAGAATGTCAATTAAAGTTCAAAAGTAAATGCGTTTTCGACCTACCCAATAGTTTGACTCTTACCTAATCAAATACGGTTCTAATACGAATGTGCAGACAAATCCAGTGTCAGGTGTCAGCCTCTTATAACAATTGGACAAAATCAAAGCACTTTAACCATATATTAGTAGTGCGAAATGACAATTTCTTACATTACCTATATGTTTTGTTTTCTAGATTTCCGTTTCATTTGACCCTTATGTAATAGCTGACGGTGGTACCCGGGTACTTTTTACGCCTAAACTATGAAATATTTAATTTTGGGGAAACCGTATCGATTTGAGCATTTAGGATTTAGGACATCTTCAAGATCGTTTTTCGTCATTATTGAGAATTTTAGGAACGATGGGCTTATCATGAGCAAGTCCCTCTCCCTCCGAATTAAAATTAAGTCTCAAAATATAATTTTTTTCTTTTCCTGGGGATGTACTCAGAGTAGACTGCCTCAGTTCCGTTTCCTAATAATTTAATGAGAAGATTTATTCTTCTTTCCAAAGCCCATAAATTGAAAATTTAAGAAAAATACTTACCGAGTCAAACGGAGGGTTGGCCACGTCTAGTCTTTCTACAACGCATTTTTAGTGGTTTTAGCAAAATTTGCGTCTCGTTAGAAAAGAAACCAAAACACTTTAACTACGTTGGTAGTCCAAACGTATTAATTTATGAATTAACTGTTATTAATTTGATACAATTGACACCAGTTTAAAATAAAATATCAATCTACAAACAACATTAGAATTGATTTACAAAAAAAACTTAAAACTGTTTTGACTGGTTAGGTCTAGAGCTTGGGTTTTGGTGGCCGAAGTAATTTAGCAGTTACAGAATTAATTTTCTTTTTGACCCTAAGTTGAGATATTGTCGCAACCATCTATTCACTTCAGATAAAGGGCGAGCTAAGCAGTGTCCACGAAGACCAGAAAACCTAACAAAGTCAAGACTTAATGTTAATTGAAGTCCAAAACTTAAGGTGACTCTTACCTATAATCTAATACGGTTTTAATGCCAATGTGCAGACATCAAATCCAGTGTCATTTGTCAGTCTTTTACAAGTGGTCGATATACTTCACCATAAGTGTTAATTGCAACTATTAGTTCATTGAAAAAGGAAAAATTGAGTCTCACCAAGTATATACCACTTGGTATTATAGGTGGATACTTAGATTCGTCAACATGGAAGTTACATAAGGTGTAGTTCACATTCTGTTAAAGTAATACGATTATTAAATTTACTCGAATTAAAGAGTGTAGTAGTGGATAGTGGAATGAAATAAAACTTTTGTGTTTGGAAATGCGCTGACTGTTTATAAAATTGTGTGAAGCCTCTATTTTTATAGATTGTTAGTGATTCCGAAAGTGAACTTTTTGATATTACTGTAAATACCGACTTCTGTTGGCCCTTTAAGAATTATTCTTGAACCAATTAACTGGTATTTATAGTAATTTTCTTAATTTATTTTCGACGTGTTATTTTTAAACCAAAATATTTCTGACCGTATTGCTTACTTTAATAAAATATGTGTTGTTAAGATATCCGCATGTATTCATCGTTTTGATTCCAACAGCATTAGCCTCATAGGCCCTTTTGAAAGATACTTGAAATCTAATTGGAAAATGACGATACTCGTTACTCATAAATTTATACGCTTGCACAGCAACCTCAAAATTGATACCTTAGAAAGAGAAGGGTGGTTATGAACTCGATTACTTACTTCTTGTTTATCTTTTACATCTACTTTATAATTAATCGTTATATTAATGGCAGCCACGGTACGATTGTATTTGAAAGTGGACACACGAAAATGCTTAACGAATTTTGTATTGTAATACACTGCATCTGCTCTTACGTCTTTTATATGATAATCATGTTGCGTAAGCTGAGAAAATTGAGTTTAATTTTTATTGTTCATTATTACATGAATCTATAAGCCATTTAGATACCTTAGACAGTATGTCATCGCCGTCGCAAGAGACAAAAATTGAAAACGAGAGTTGGAAAATTACCCAAAAATACAGATCCATTTGGTTACAATGTCGGTGGCTAGCAACAAACTGGAAAATTGTTTGTGCAGAACGATTTTTAAGTATATATTTTTTACCTTCAAGCATATACATATAATTTTTTTAGAATCGGTAACTATTATTGTTTATACATAATATACTCGTACTACAATCATTTTAAAAAATCGATTGGGACATTAATCATTTTTTAACGATCGTAGCTCAAGGTTGAGATCAAACTCCTCCTCAAAACTCAAATCATTATCCACTAATATTATCTATTTATTGCCAGAAATCGTTTCAATTGCAATTTTTATAGAGATTACTGGTGACATTCTTCTTAAAGTACCATTTACATAACCAGTCTAGTAACTGTAGTGTAGAAGTTAAGAGTGTCTTCAAAAGGTGCCCATTTAAAATGAAAATTAGTTGATAACGGGTTGACATCGGTAGTGCAAAAACTTGCGAGGTCAAAGCTTTTACCCTTTTACACCACGATTAGTTAGTGAAATCTATACACGACTGTCATCGAAGTGCGTCGCTCTCACGTGTCCCAGCCTACCCATATACACTAAGTTCTATGCAAACACACAAGGTACTAGCCTAGGCTCTGAGGTAAGCTTGCATCAATAACCTCATTGATTCTAGAAAGGTGGAGTGGTGCTCATGGAGCACGTTTCATACGCGAGATATTGTAATTCTAACAATACTTCAGCATTAGAGATTTGGCTATGCTGGAGCACGATTTAGAACATCCGATTGGCTGTTTTTAAGTAAACTTGACTTTACTTAAAGGCTAAATAAAGACTATGCATAGCGCGCGTAGGTAAACTTCAAACTGCACAAAGCACAGAGCGCCTATTGAAGTATTTATCGCAACGGAAGACCTTCTTAGTTTTGGAAATTATTTATTATAAAAAACAAATTGCTTACAAAGCGTTAAATCCCGAATGCCGTAATGCGGAGTCTAATTTTACCGAGAAGATAAGAACACTCGTAAACTTAACAGATAATTTTTACTGCAGTTACTGTGTCAGTAGTAACGCGTGGAGTGGACAACATCTCGGCATCTGCTAATGCTTCAGCCGTAGGGTGCAATGGGGTGCAATAAACAGACTTAAGATGTTGCTTTCTTGCTTAGATCGTTTTAACCACTGCACCTTGACGTCCGTCTTCTTAACCCACTACTATGCGACAATAAAAACGAAGTATCAAATCTAATTTTGAAAGTAAACCCGTGCCCATCAGATCTCGAGCCATCCCATTTGTAGGATGAACTCCAGAATTCTGGCGGGAGGGATGGTGCGTATTCCGGACGTTAGGGCTGGACACTGGACAATGACAAAGCACATGCTCAACGGTTTCGTTTTCTAGTTCGCATCCACGACAAATAATATGGGATTATCTACCAAGCCCAGAATGTGAAGATGTTTTTGTAGTCCACAGTGTGCCGTGAGTGTCTCTGCGATTGTTGGTAGATTAGTTCGGGACAGTTATGGACAGTATCTTGCCAGCACTTTATAGAGCCGATAAAGCTCCTTTGTTTTGGCGACACCCTACTTTGCTTGTCCATCTTTCAGTCTGTAGTTGATGGGTATTATTTTTAAGGAGGGTATTAACAGTTGTTGTTATGGCTGGTTTGATGATTGACTTAGAGCGACAGGGAAGGCTGTTTGAACCTTTCTTGGCAAGTTTTCTCATTTCACACCAACAATTTCTTTCAGTCGATAAATTTTTACGCGGTAAATTTTAGTTTTCTCATAATTTTCATTCTGTGGTAGAAATAAGCATGAACACTGAACTACGTTGGTAGCTCAAATGGCAGTTTCTTACATTTTCAGTTATTTCTTTCAACGTTTTCATCTAAATTAAAAACAAAACTAGCAATACTTATACGTACTTCACCCTTATTTATTTACGAACTAATGTTACTTGATACAATTGACACAAATTTAAAATAAAGTGATTTATTCAAAACTTCTAATCTCTTCGACTGGTTTAGGTCTAGAGTATAGTCTGAGCGTCTGGTAGCCACAAACAGCTCTAATAGAAATGTGTATATAGACTAATAGAAATGTGTACAGACTAATTTAGCACTTCAAAGTGCATTAGAATGTTTAACATAAAAACATCTACGATAGAAGATAAATCTATTTTTGCAAAATTCGTGTTAGTGTCTTACAACAATTGGACGATATACTTCACCATACACGTTGATTGCAGACATTTCTTCATTAAAATAAGAAAAGTTTAGCCTGAGTGAGTATCTGCCAGTTGGTATTAAAGGTGGAAACTTAGACTCGTCAATAAGGAAGTTACATACGGTGTAGTTGACATCCTGTCAAAATGGAATTGTACCATTAATTGAAATTGAAAAATTCTCGAAATTATTTTTGCCCATTACAGTGTAAAGTAAAGTGCAATAAGCTTTTTTGTTTATGAATAAGTTGAAATAATTATTATATGACATAATATCTTTTCGAAACAATATCTATTCCGTAAATTGTTATTACTGCAAATACCGACTCTTCTCTGTGCTTCAGGAATTCTTTTGAGGCTAAATAGTTAGTACCTATTTATTGTAATTCCATTTCTTATGTGCAATTTTAAGTAAAATTTTACTCATCGCATAGCTTACTTTAATAAAATATGTGTTGTTAAGATATCCGCATTTATTCATCGTTTTTAATCCCATAGCATTAGCTTGATAGCCCTTCGCCACAGACACTTGAAATCTTATTGGGAAATGACGATACTCATTACTCATAAATTTATATGCTTGCACAGCAACCTCAAAATTAATATTTTAGAAAGAGTTGTTATTAACTTGATTAGTTACTTCTCCTTTATCTTCAACATCTATTTTAAAATTAACCGTCATGTTAACAGCAGCCACGGTACGATTGTATTTGAAAGTACTCAAACTAAAATGACTATAGAACTTTTTATTGTAATACACTGTTTCTGTTCTTATGTCCTTTATGTGATAATCGTGTTGCGTAAACTAGGAAAATTTAATTGAATTCTTAATAAGTTGAAGAGGTAAACTTATAAGCAAATTGCGTACCTTAGACAGTATGTCATTGCTGACGCAAGAGACGAAAATTAAAAACGAGAGTTGGAAAATTACCCAAAAATACAGATCCATTTGGTTACAATGTTGGTGGCTAGCAACAAACTGGAAAATTGTTTGTACAGTACGATTTTAAAGTATATATTTTTTACCTTATACATATAATTTTAGAATCGTTAACCATTATTGTTTATACATATACTCGTACTACAATCACTTGAAAAATCGATTGGGACGTTAATCATTTTTTAACGATCGTAGCTCAAGGTTGAGTCCAAACTCCTCCTCAGAACCTAAAATTATTATCCACTAATATTATCTATTAATGGCCAGAAATCATTTTAATTGCAATTTTTATAGAGATTACTGGTGACGTTCTTTTTAAAGTACCCCCTTTACATAAGCAGTCGTGTAACTGGATTGGTAACCGTAACTGTAGTGTAGAAGTTAAAAGAGTGTCTTCAAAAGGTGCACATTTCAAATGATGATTAGTTGGTAACGCGTTGACATCGGTAGTGTAAAAACTTACGAGGTCAAAGCTTTTACCCTTTTACACTGAGATTAGTTAGTAAAATCTATACACAACTGTCATCAAAGTGCGTCGCCCAGCCTAACTATATACACGAAGTTCTATGCAAACACAGAAGGTACTAGCCTAGGCCCTGAGGCAAGCTTGCATCAATAACTTCATTGATTCTAACAATACTTCAGCGTTAGTGATTTGGCTATGCTGGAGCACGATTTAGAACATCCGATTGGCTGTTTTTAAGTACACTCGACTATACTTAAGGGCTAAATAAAGTTAACAGTTAATTCTAAGACTATGCATAGCGCGCGTAGGTAAACTTCAAGCTGCATAAAGCACAGAGAGCATATTGAAGTATTTATCGCAACTGAAGAACTTCTTAGTTTTGGAAATTATTTATTTTGAAAAACAAATTGCTACTAAGCGTCAGATCCCGAGGTACATGCCGTAATGCGGAGTCTAATTTTAGCGAGAAGATAAGGACAGTCGTAAACTTAACAGATAATTTTCACTGCAGTTACTGTGCCAGTAGTTACGCGCGAAGTGGATAACATCTCGCCTTTTGCTAAAGCCTCAGCCGTAGGGTGCAATTGGGTGCAATAAATAGAATTAAGTTCTTGCTTTCTTGCTTAGATCATTTTAAACACTGCACTTTGACGTCCGTCCTCTTAACCGACTACTATGCGAGAGTAAAAACGAAGCATCAAATCTAATTTTGAAACTAAACCCAACATAATATTATGTAGGTTATCAAAGTGTTATTTTCAATTACTTTAATAAAGACAAGCAAGAATCAAGCAAAGTACAAGGCTAGGCGTCTTCAAGTTTTCTTTGGATTCTTGATTATTTAGGGAGCGGGAGCAAGCTCCTGGGCACATTGTACTGCCTCCAAGCGGTCTCCCCGTGCCCATCAGATCTCGAGCCATCCTACTTGTAGGATGAACTCCAGAATTCTGGCGGGAGCGGTGGTGCGTATTCTGGCCATGTCGAACCAAAAGTCCCCCAACACGGATCTTCTTATCGACGTTAGGGCTGGACACTGGACAATGACAAAGCACAAGCTCAGAGCCACAGGGATTGCTGTTTGAACGTTTTTTGGCCAGCTCGTCTGCTTTATCGTTACCCTCATTTGCTCATTTCAAGTTTTCACATTTCACACGACAATCAGTCGATAAATTTTAGTTTCCTCATAATTTTCATTGTGTGGTAATTAGCATGAGGTCAACTACGTTGGTAGCTCAATATGGCAATTTCTTACATTTTCAGTTTTTTCTTTCAACGTTTTCATGTAAATTAAAAACAAAACAAGCAATACTTATACTTCTGCTATATTTATTTACGAGCTAATTGTTACTTGGTACAATTGACACAAATTTAAAATAAAAATACTAATCCCACACCTTGATTTATTAAAAACTTCTAATTTCTTCAACTGGTTTAGGTCTAGTCTAGAGTATAGTCTGAGAGTTTGGTAGCCACATACAGCTCTAATAGAAATGTGTATAGACTAATTTAGAACTTAAAAGTGCATAGATAGTTTAACATAAAAATTTTTAATCTACGAAGATAAATCTACTCTTCAAAATTCGTCTTAGTGTCTTACAACAATTGGACGATATACTTCACCATACACGTTGACTGCAGATATTGGTTCATTTAAATAAGAAAAGTTTAACCTGACTGAGTATCTGCCACTTGGTATTAAAGGTGGATACTTAGATTCGTCAATAAGGAAGTTACATAAGGTGTAGTTCACATCCTGTCAAAATGTAATTGTTCCATTAATTGAAATTGAAAAATGCTCAAAATTATTTTTGCCCATTAAAGTGTAAAGTAAAGTGCAATAAGCTTTTTTCTTTAGAAATAAGTTGGAATAATTATTATATCTTTATAAATATGACATAATATCTTTCCGAAAGATTATTTATTCCGTAAATTGATATTACTGCAAATACCGACTCCCCTCTGTGCTTCAGGAATTCTTTTGGGCCTAAATAGTTAGTATACCTATTTATTGTAATTCCATTTCTTACGTGAAATTTTAAGCCAAAATATTTATCACTGCATAGCTTACTTTAATAAAATAAGTATTGTTAAGATATCCGCATTTATTCATCGTTTTTAGTCCACCAACATTAGCTTCATAAAACTTCTTGAGAGATACTTGAAATCTTATTGGGAAATGACGATACTCGTTACTCAAGAATTTATACACTTGCATAGCAACCTTAAAATTAATATTTAAAAAAAAGTTGTTATTAACTTGATTAGTTACTTCTTGTTTATCTTCGACGTCTATTTTAAAATTGAGCGTCATATTATAAGCAGCTACGGTACGATTGAATTTGAAAGTAACCAAACGAAAATGCCTATAGAATTTTTCATCGTAATACACCGTTTCTGATCTTATGTCTTTTATATGATAATCGTGTTGCGTAAACTGAGAAAATTTAATTGAACTCTAAGTAAATGTGGTAAACTTATAAACAAATTGCTTACCTTAGACAGTATGTCATCGCTGACGCAAGAGACTATCAGTAGTTTGAGAATTACCCAAAAGTACAAATCCATTGGGTTAACTAATTCGGAAGTTCAGAACAAACTAGGACATTTATTGTATATTACTATTATTATGTATGTATTTTTTGTATTTGTAGTTGGAAAATCATTAACCATCATTATTTTCGATTATTTAAAATAATCGAATTGGACATCAAACATTTTTATAACGATCATATTCGAAGGTTAAAATCTAGAACAAATCCAAAATTCATTAAGTAGGTAATACTTATTTGCCATTTTTAACTTCAACACTTTAATTAGAATTTTACATAAATCTCGGCACGGATTTGGATTGAGCGTATTTTTCGGGCTAGGTCTCAGTTTGCGTAGCGATGTTACGCGCCACTTTATTTAGACTCGACTCACAACTTTTTTGGATGCAGAAAGATGAAGTGATACTCACCGAATAAGTTTCATGCGGAGGATGATTTAATGCCAGTGCTGCAGAAGTTGAGAATGTATTATATTATGGCATTGGATTTTAAAACGAGTACCTAGTATGTATCAGAAAGCAATACAATTTCGAGTCCAGTGGAAAATACAAAATACCTTAAAATTCCAGTGAATTCATTTGCAGAACTTTTCCTACGAATTAGTACTATTACGGAAGAGTTCATCTTTTATTAGTTTTCGGAAAATTGGGATTTTATTAGAAATAATATTAATCCACTTTAGCTACGTTGGTAGTCCAAGTTGACAATATCTTACTTTTTTTGAAGTTAATTTAGTTTTCGTATAATTTAAAAATAAAACAACCATCAGTACCCACTTCACCTATTTATTTACGAATTACCTAACTGTTATTTTATACAAGTGATATATAACTTTACAATAGAATACAACTCTCACACATAAGAACTGATTTAAAAAAATTAAAACCGTTTTGACTGGTTAGGTCTAGGTGTAGGCTTTCGGTGGCCAGCCTCAATCATGATCTGTTCTCGTCATTAAAGAAGGCGTGATTTAAGCAAAGTTCACGCAAACCTAATTACCTAACAGAAAACCTAAGAAATTCATGATTTAGAATATTAATTAAAGTTCAAAAGTAAATGTGTTTTTGACCTACCTAATAGTTTGACTCTTACCTAATCAAATACAAATGTGCAGACAAATCCAGTGTCAGGTGTTAGTCTCTTATAACAATTGGGCGATATATTTCACCATACGAGTTGACTGCAGCTATCAGTTCATTTAAATATGAAAAATTGAGCCTCATCAAGTATCTGCCACTTGGTATTAAGGGTGGATACTTAGACTCGTCAATAAGGAAGTTACATAATGTGTAGTTCACTTCCTGTCGAAATGTAATTGTTAAACTTACATCCAATCGAGAAGGGACAAAATTACGTTTGGACATTTGGTGTAGTGGAGTGTGGAGTGGTTAGTGCAGTGCAATTAATTTTTTAATTGGTAAACGTTTGCTCTATATAAATTTGTATGAAAACTCTTCTTTTTGTGATGGATTGCCAAACTATTTCGAAAATGAAGAACTTTATGAGCGAATAATTGATATTACTGCATGTGAAGATTTTTCACCCCAAAGCTTACTTTAATATAATATGTGTTGTTAAGATATCCGCATTTATTCATCGTTTTTAATCCCATAACATTAGCTTCATAGGCTTTTGCCACAGACACTTGAAATCTTATTGGAAAATGACGATACTCGTTACTCAAGAATTTATACACTTGCACAGCAACCTCAAAATTAGTATTTTAGAAAAACTTTTAGATATTATTAACTCGAATAGTTACTTCTTGTTTGTCTTCTATATCTATTTTATAATTGAACGTCACATTAACAGCAGCCACGGTACGATTGTATTTGAAAGTAATTAAACGAAAATGGTTATAGAATTTTTTATTGTAAAACACTGTTTCTGATCGTAGGTCCTTTAGACGATAATCGTGCTGTGTAAACTGAGAAAATTTTATTGAATTCTTAATCAATTAATGCGGCAAACTTATAAGCAATTTGACTACCTTAGACAGTAAATCATCGCTGACGCAATAGACGATCAGTAGTTTGAAAAGTACCAAAAAATACAAATCCATTTGGTTAACAAATTCGGTGGCTCACAACAAACTGGGACATTTATCATAAATAATGATGATTATGTATATATTTTTTGTCTTTATTCTTATAATTTAAAAATTATTATCCATTATTATGTTCGCTCATTGAAAATAATCGAATTGGACATCGATCATTTATAACGATCGTAATCGAAGGTTGAAATCATGGACGGAACCACAAAACTCATTATCTATTTATTGGCAGAGAAAAATTACAATTGGTATCTGTAAAGAAATCATGGGGGTATTCCTCCCTACACTCCACACTTTAATGGCGTATCAAATATAAGAATAAGAATGAACTAGCATGAATTCTTTAAGAACAATAACCAAAAAACATTAAAATATTAAATTAGTTTTTTAGCTTTCTTGTGAATGATAATACATTAGATGTGTTTCAATCATTAACAGTAACAGTAACAGTAAGTAACAGTAAGGAGAAAATCATGAACAGAATCAAGGGTCGTTAGGCATTAAAATTTATAATAATTATCATAACTATCTGAACAACTAATTGTTTAGTTTGCTTAGTTAACTTAGTAGATATGTCTTCGCTGTTACAAGAGAAGATAGGCAAATTAAAAATTACTCTCGAGTATATTATTATTATATCAGGCTACCAGGACTTTTAGTATGTTGTACTGCTGGTTCCAACGAACAACCATGCCAATTTCCAGAGCCAGAGTGATCTCTTCCCTCAATTTGGCTAATTTGACCTGCACAGTAAGTATGTCATTTTTGAGAGATTTTTAGCAAAGTAGTATAGTAAGGGACACTTACAGTTTGTAGGGACGTATTATTTACTTACTGCCCACAAGCCGTAAGTGAATAATACATACCTAGTTGTCAATCTTCTATGGTACTACGGCATAAGTTTTTAATTTGAGACGACTTTTAAAACGTGAGTAAATTCAAGGAACGTTTAATGAATATTTACGCCGGTATTGCAAAAAATAGTGTACATATACACAGGGTGTTAATGAAAAAGTATTCCAAACGTCAAGGGCACATACTTTACTACTAATGCAAATAAGACAAAAAGTCTTAAAGAACAGCCCGTTGAAAAGGAGGGATCGAAGTTGGGTTTTTGGTCATATCTAGAGAAGAAATAAGAATAAAATTACGAAATTTTGGCCGTTATTTATTATTATTATATGGGTATTTTTTGATGCATAGTTTAATGGTCGAAAGAATCACGTTCAGGGGCGTGCCTTTAGCAAGGGACATTTTCCTCACTAACTTTCGTGTACGCTAAATTTCTAGAGCTCTAATTTACAATTCAAATATTTAATTTAGGTTTTTTTTTAATGAATATAGTTAAATAAGCCTAACTTAATCACTTTAGTAGCGTGAAATCGAGTTTTTAGGAGAAAAAGTCAACTGCATCACCACCCAGGAATTGAACCCGAGCATGCTATATCCGGTGGCATGGCAGCAACCAACTACACTAGGCGACACAGCTTACTATCTTTCCTTTCGTCTCTTATAGACCAAGAGCCCGCAACAAGAAAACCGCATAATCGCTTACTTCGTTTGACTTCAGAAATGGGTAGTGTCTAATGTGCAGATAACATAATGCCTAGTCTGCCGTTCCCAAGTGGTCACCCAAATTGACAAAAATCAAATTAGTTTTCGAAAAATCACCTTAGGATCTCATTATTCCTACCAGGCTGGAATCAGTATCAAAATGTGGGGAAACATCACTACTCAAAATAATCAAATCGGCAGACGCCCTAAGTGGTAGCATTTTTGGGGCAGACGCGATTCAAAATGTCAAAAAATCGCTCACAGCCGCATGATCTCTTACCAGGATAAATGTTACATCAAAATGTAGATAAAATTATGCTGATTCAAGATATTAAAAAAAAATTTCGGCAGACGGTCACATTTCACCGGCAGACGCAATCAAAGATCGTTCTTTCATCTCACTTTAGCGCGTAAGCGGCCACGGGGCAGAGCGAGACGTCGATCGTGAACAAATAAAGTAAATTAAACTTTTTTCCAGAAAAAAAATAAAGCTTTGAAATTTATGAATTAATATTCATTAGGGCACGAGAAACTATCATAAAAATTTTTTTCATCTGAATCGTGGATGAGACTACCCTTAAATCGAACAAAGAAAATTGGTTTTTGACTATTATTTTGGAAAGGATGCATCGGAAGCCAAAAATACCTCAGTAGAAAAAAATAGTACTGAAAATTTTCAATAAGAAAGATTATATTAATTTTTTCTGTGCGAGTCATAGTTTCCGAGCTATACCTCATCGAAGTGAGGGGGGACTATAAAACGTGCGGCCCGCTTTCTCTTTCTCTTGCTTATATCGAAGAATAGGGTAGGTTTTTGATAAAAATGTATAGTACCGAAATTGTAGAGGGGAAAATTATCTATAAACTTGATACATTTAATTTATAACAATTTAAGGTAATGTTTGTAATTTTCTGTAAATACAGTTGAAACTCATTCCCACACCACTCTACTAAACCATAAAACTAAACCCTCACTCACTCACATTAATAAAATAAAATGTTGTATCAAAATGTAGATAAAATTATTCTTATGCAGTATATTTGAGAAAAATTTTGCCGGGCGGGCACATTTCACCGGCAGACGCAATCGAAGGTCCTTCTTTCATCTTACCATTCTTACCTTCTTATCTTACTTAGCGCGCTTTCGTGAACGAATAAAACAATAGTACACATAATTATGACATTATGAGATATATTATTTTAATTTATTTAAAAAATTTATAGAAAATATCTAAGAAGTAAGAACTGAAAGATGTCTAATAGGGAGCATCTTAATTGTATCACTTAGCTTAGCACAAAATAATAAAATAATATAGACTAGAATTTCTCTTCATCACTAGAGTTTTGGATGAGGTATTCCCGTCATCAGATTTATTATTATTCTAGTCTATATACAGTGTGTCCCCGGATAGACTGCACGATAGGTGTAAATGACCAAAATTTTTGGAATTTCATTTTGATGTTTTGGAATTCCGCCCTGCTTAGTCTGAAAAGAGTTTTAAGCATATTTTGAGTTTTTAAAAATAAAGGGGGCCATGACAATTGGGAAAAATCTATTTACTGGTCAGGTAAAGTGCCTTTTTGGTCAATAATACGGCAAAATTTTATTGACAAAAGTTGTTCAGCATATGAAATTATGGCGCTGTGCAACATTTCAAGAAGATCGCTACCCTTTTATTAAATCGGTTTTCTTTGGATATGTAAACGAAAAATCTCCTTAAATCAGGTAGGTAGGTACTGATAAAGTAAAACAAAAAATTACTTAGCTGTCATTATCTTAGATTAAACTTTTGAAATCTATTACTTATCTAAGTAGTTTCTCAGTTATTCTTTCGCTACAGTTTTCTGAATTAAAAATGTTGACTCTGGAACAGCGTGTTTTCCTAATACAGTGTTACGGACTAGGAGGAACATCTTATGGTCGTGTAATTGATATGTTTCAAGAGCGATTTCCCATGGTAACAATTTCGGTTAATGGGATAAAAAATCTGGTAAATAAGTTTACAGAAACCGGCAGTGTGCTGAATTTGAAGAGAAAGAAGTTTGTTCGGGATCACGAAGATGCTGCTACACTGTTGGTAAGAGAATCCGTGAACACTAACCACCGACTGTCTTTGAGAAAACGCTCTAATCAGTTGTCAATCAGTAAAACACACATACAAAGAATTCTGAAAGAAAACAAAATATTACCATTTAAACCCTCGTTCATTCATAAATTAGAAGATGGAGATGATGCTCAACGACTGCTGTTTTGTTTATGGGCCGGGGAACAAATTTTGAACGACAGATATTTTTTTAAAAATATAATTTTTTCGGATGAATCGACATTCACAACTAATAGCGTGGTATCTTCTCAAAATTGTAGATATTGGTCTTATGAGAACCCACATTTTCGTATAGTAACTAATAGTCAACGTTACAAAAAAGTGAATGTGTGGTGTGCAATAACATACGATAAAATCATTGGCCCATACTTTTTTGACACAACTTTAAACCAACACTCGTATAGAGATATGATTGAAAACTTCTTTTTACCTGCGATGGAAGACGTCGGTTTGGAAAATTTTTACTTTCAACAAGACGGGTGTCCAGCACATTCAAGTCGCCTTATTACAAATTTATTGAATGAGCACTTTCCTGAAAGGTGGATTGGACGATATGGTCCAATTCATTGGCCAGCGAGATCGCCTGATTTGACCCCTTTAGACTTTTTCTTGTGGGGGTATTTAAAGCAAATAGTATATGCATATGATCTTCAGGATAACGTTGACTTGTTGAAACAAAAAATCAGGGATGCTATTGCCGAAATTAATCGAAGTTCAATAAGAAAAGTATATGAAGAGTTTCGAGTTCGAGTAGAAAAATGTGCCGATCTTGGAGGACGTCAAATAGAATAACTTAATAATTGATTGTTATTAAATTCCGTTATTTTATTGAAAATTAGTTTGAGAAATTTTCTTTCCATTCAATGTAATTTCAAACAACCTACAATTTTTGTATTTACCAAAAAACAAAAAGAAAACCGATTTAATAAAAGAGTGGCGATCTTCTTGAAATGTTGCACAGCGCCATAATTTCATATGCTGAACAACTTTTGTCAATAAAATTTTGCCGTAATATTGACCAAAAAGGCACTTTACCTGACCAGTAAATAGATTTTTCCCAATTGTCATGGCCCCCTTTATTTTTAAAAACTCAAAATATCCTTAAAACTCTTTTCAGACTAAGCAGGGCGGAATTCCAAAACATCAAAATGAAATTCCAAAAATTTTGGTCATTTACACCTATCGTGCAGTCTATCCGGGGACACACTGTATATTATGGTGTGGGAATGAGTTTCAACTGTATTTACAGAAAATTACAAACAATACCCTAAATTGTTATAAATTAAATGTATCAAGTTTATAGATAATTTTCCCCTCTACAATTTCGGTACTATACATTTTTATCAAAAACCTACCCTATTCTTCGATATAAGCAAGAGAAAGAGAAAGCGGGCCGCACGTTTTATAGTCCCCCCTCACTTCGATGGGGTATAGCTCGGAAACTATGACTCGCACAGAAAAAATTAATATAATCTTTCTTATTGAAAATTTTCAGTACTATTTTTTTCTACTGAGGTATTTTTGGCTTCCGATGCATCCTTTCCAAAATAATAGTCAAAAACCAATTTTCTTTGTTCGATTTAAAGGTAGTCTCATCCACGATTCAGATGAAAAAAATTTTTATGATAGTTTCTCGTGCCCTAATGAATATTAATTCATAAATTTCAAAGCTTTATTTTTTTTCTGAAAAAAAGTTTAATTTCATCGACTAAAACCGTACTACTTTATTTCTTCACGATCGACGTCTCGCTCTGCCCCGTGGCCGCTTACGCGCTAAAGTGAGATGAAAGAACGATCTTTGATTGCGTCTGCCGGTGAAATGTGACCGTCTGCCAAAATTTTTTTTTAATATCTTGAATCAGCATAATTTTATCTACATTTTGATGTAACATTTATCCTGGTAAGAGATCATGCGGCTGTGAGCGATTTTTTGACATTTTGAATCGCGTCTGTCCCAAAAATGCTACCACTTAAGGCGTCTGCCGATTTGATTATTTTGAGTAGTGATGTTTCCCCACATTTTGATACTGATTCCAGCCTGGTAGAAATAATGAGATCCTAAGGTGATTTTTCGAAAACTAATTTGATTTTTGTCAATTTGGGTGACCACTTGGGAACGGCAGACTAGGCATTATGTTATCTGCACATTAGACACTACCCATTTCTGAAGTCAAACCTTTGGTAAGCGATCATGCGGTTTTTTTGTTGCGGGCTCTTGGTCTATTACCTAAACTTTAGAGCATCGAGACCGCGAAATATTTAATTACTAATTAAATCAGATCTTAATACTACTACTAATCTACAATTACATTTATTGCATGTACGCATCGAATTATATGTGAATTAATTTCCAAATATGGATACACGTTAGGGTATCAATAATTATTTAAATGAATATAGTTAAATAACCCTAACTTAATCACTTTAGTAGCGTGAAATCGAGTTTTTAGGAGAAAAAGTCAACTGCATCACCTAATTTTCTCCTAAAAACTCGATTTCACGCTACTAAAGTGATTAAGTTAGGGTTATTTAACTATATACATTTAAATAACTATTGATACCCTAACGTGTATCCATATTTGGAAATTAATTCACATATTTAATTTAGGAAGATACATCTATTCTCCAAAATCCTTGTTAGTTTCTTACAACAACTTCACGATATATTTCTCCATATAAGTTGACTGCAGCCATCGGTTCATTTAAATAGGAAAAAATTAATCTGATCGAATATCTGCCACTTGGTATTAAAGGTGGAAACTTAGATTCGTCAATGCAGAAGTTACATAAGGTGTAGTTCACATCCTGTCAAAATATAATTGTTAATTTTATTCAAATTGCTCGAAATTACTTTTGGTCATAAGTGTAAACAGTGGAGTGCTATTCATATTTTGTATGGGAATATGTTGCGGTTTTCTAGTATAAAATTGAATAAAATCTCTTTTTTATGGATCGTCAATTTGGAAAGCAAATCTGTTATTTCTGCGCACCACTAATAGATTTTTGGAAGTTTAATGATATTACTGTAAATACCGACCCCTCCCCCGTCGTTCACGAATTTAGAAATTATTCTAGTACCAAGTAGTTGGTATTTGTTGTAGTTTCATTTTCTAACCTATAGCTTACTTTAATATAATATGTCTTGTTAAGATATCCGCATTTATTCATCGTTTTTAGTCCACCAACATTAGCTTGGTAACCCTTTGTCACAGAGACTTGAAATCTTATTGGGAAATGACGATACTCGTTACTCAAGAATTTATACACTTGCATAGCAACCTCAAAATTAATACTTTTGAAAAACGTTAGCTGTTATTAATAAATAGAATAACTACTTCTTGTTTATCTTCAACATCTATTTTATAATAATTGATGGTCATGTTAACAGCAGCCACGGTACGATTGTATTTGAAAGTAACCAAACGAAAATGCCTATAGAACTTTTCATTGTAATGCACTGTTTCTGTTCTTATGTCCTTTATGTGATAATCGTGTTGCGTAAACTATGAAAATTTAATTGGACTCTTATTAAGTTAATGTGGTAAACTTATACACAAATTGTGTACCTTAGACAGTATGTCATCGCTAACGCAAGAAACTATCAGTAGCTTGAAAATTACCCAAAAGTGCAAATCCATTTGGTTAACTAATTCGTGGCTCACAACAAACTAAGTCATTTATTGTACATTACGATTATTATACTATCTATTTTTTGCAAATAATTATCCATTATTTATAACGATCGTAAGTGAAGCTTGAAGTCATGGACAGATCTAGAAAAATGATCAATAATTACTCATTATTTATTTAGTGGCGGAGAAAAATTAAAATTGCAATTTTTAGAAAAATCACTGGTGGTACTCCTCCCTGTGCCTCTAACGGCGTCTCAAACATGAGAATAAACCAACCATTAATTATGTATCTAAGGATGATATCATCTACAGAATCAAGCATCATTGCGCATTTTGGTCTATTTTAAAATTAAGAGTCAAATTAACAGCAGCCACGGTACGATTGTATTTGAAAGTAGTCAAACGAAAAGCTCAAATGAATTTTTTATCGGAATAGACTGTTTCTGTTCTTATGTCTACCATGATATAATCGTGTTGGGTAAACTGAAAAAATTTAATTGAATTCCTATTAAAATTGCATGAACTTATAAGCAATTTGTGCACCTTAGATAGTATGTTATCGGTGACGCAATAGACGATCAGTAGTTTGAAAATTATCCAAAAATACAGATCCATTTGGTCAACGAATTCGGGAAGTCACAACAAACTGGAACAATTGTTGGATATTACGATTATTATATACATATTGGTTACCTTTATTTATTTCGTACTGTACGGGTATTGCTACTTTCGGTTATTAATTTGAGTCCGGGAAATGGCACATTACATGACTAGGCCGGGAAGTGTTGCTAAGTAACACTTCCCGGACTGTTTGGCCAAATTTTTGAAAATGATTTTATTTTTTAAGCTTTGGCTTGAAAAAATCTTGCCGGCAGCGGGCATCGAATCTATGAACCATTCGTTTCGAAATTCCGGACTCAGCTTTGCTTCGTCCGTAAACATTTTACTCATGCTTTAATAGGTCACTTCCCGGACTAATTACGTAAATAACTATTTTATGTACTTTAAAAATCATTAACCATCGTTGTTCTCAATCGTTCTAAATAACTGAACTGAACATCATGCGTTTATAACGATCGCGATCGAAGTTCCAAACTCATTGGGCATTACTCGTTATCCATTTTATGCCAGAAAAACATTTTAAATCCAATTTTTTAAAGAAAGCAGAATGGCAACACTTCGACGAACGCTTCAAACTAATTGCATTTCCAGAACGTAACTATTAAAATTGGAGTAAACGGTGGATTAGTAGGCCTAGTTCAGTAGAAGACCAACGATTGTAGCATTTAATGATGTACGATAAATGCAAGTCGTATTAAATATCTCGTAAAAAATTATTTGAAAGTTGGTAAAATTCTGATTTGTGTAAAAGGCAAATTGCTCTTTTACAACAGTCGGATGATATATTTCATCTATCGCCCAATGCGTCTGTTGAATGTTGAGCTACTGGTTAGCCGAAATAAAAAAATTGAGCAACTTCTTCTGCATGCCATTGAGTAAAGACTTGTATTCGTCAACATCATAGAGACGTGTATTAAATCTCCTATGGCGTTTTCAGAGTACCGAAAACATCAACTACTGTATTCTGTATTGAATAACATTTTAAATAGGGAGTGATGTGAGGTTAAGAGCCTGTTTAGACACGGCGGAAATCGCGCGGATTCCGCATGCTCTTGATTTCTGCCTGTTTTTAGGCGTTCTAGTTTTCAGATTTTTACTCAGATTTTCTTCGACTCCCTCTCTCCAGCAGCTTGATTAGGACATGAAAAGAAATATAAACGTCACCAAACAATTTCTCACATTAAAAATTTTTCTGTTCAGGATTTCGTTAACAATAAAACAATCGAGACCTACTACTACTACCAATATTTATTTACGAATTCAGTGTTATTTGGTACAATTGACACATCTTTAAAATAAACTATCTACCAATTTCACACAGTGGAAGTAATTTAATATAAACTAAAAACCGTTTAACCGATATAAGTCTAAGGAGTAGGTTTTTGATGGCCAAATTGATTTAGGAATTACAGACTTAGTTTTTCTTCTCATTTCTGGTAAATTTAAGTTCTTTTCTTATGACAGCGTCTAGTCCCACTGCAACCTAACCAAATACTGTTCTAATACAAATGTGTAGAAAAATCATAACCTCAAAGTGCATAGAATACCTATAAATATACTTAAACAGAAAAATTCCTAATCTACGAAGATACATCTATTCTCTAAAATTCGTGTTAGTCTCTTACAACAATTGGACGGTATACTTCACCATACACGTTGATTGCAGACATTGGTTCATTTAAATAAGAAAAGTTAAACCTGGCTGAATATCTGCCACTTGGCATTAAAGGTGGAAACTTAGATTCGTCAATAAGAAAGTTACACATGGTGTAGTTCACATCCTAGCAAAATGCAAATTGTTAAATTGATTCGAACTGAAGAGTGATGAGTGGAAATTAATAGTGGAGTGCAATTAATTTTTTGCTTGGGAAACCGTATCTTTTATTTCGCACACTAATACTAATAGACTTTTGTAAGTAAATTGATATTACTGCAAATACCCGACCCCTCGATCCTTTAGTACCTATTTTAGAAAAACATGAAGCGCCTGGCGAAGAACAAGCTGTCAGTTGCATAAAGATGTTCCGAGAATTTTGTAATAGGGAAGAGTGAGAGAGTACCCTTGCGTACTCCACCGAGCACACTCACTGAGTAACACTCCTTTCCGTTACTGATGCTTCACTTTTAGATACCCTCAAACTAGCTTATAGCAATTTCACTGATTTTCTAGTGTGCAACTTTTAAGCCAAAATATTTCTAATTCCATGGATTTGGCCGATACTACTTTATGAAAATTATCACAGTGCAATATTTCTATATAGCTTACTTTAATGAAATATGTATTGTTAAGATATCCGCATTTATTCATCGTTTTTAGTCCACCAACATTAGCTTCATAAAACTTCTTGAGAGACACTTGAAATCTTATTGGGAAATAACGATACTCGTTACTCATAAATTTATACATTTGCACAGCAACCTCAAAAAAAGTATTTTAGAAAGTAATTACTATAGTTATTAGCACGTTTGGTTACTTCTTGTTTATCTTCGACGTCTATTTTAAAATTAAGAGTTAAATTAATAGCAGCCGCGGTACGATTGTATTTGAAAGTACCCACACGAAAATACCTATAGAATTTTGTTTTGTGATACACTTCTTCTATTCTTGTATCTTTAATACGATAATCGTGTTGTGTAAACTGAAAAAAAATTAATTAATACCTACTCTACTAAGTTAAATAGCTGAAATTTGTAACCTTTGACAGTATGTCATCGCTAACACAATAAACCACCAGCAGGTCGAAGATTACCCATAAATACAGATTCATTTGGCTAACAAGTGAACTGCTAGCTGACAACAAACTGGGACAGTGTATGTACAATACAATTTTTAAGTATATGTTTTTTATCTTCAAGCATCAAGCATAGGTATACCTACAACCTACATATAATTAAAAAATCGTTAACCATCAGTATTGTTTATATACAATCATTACAAACCATCGAATGGGGCATCACATCAATCATTTATAGCCATTGTAGCACAAGGTTAAGATGAAACTCCTCCTCAAATCCTACAATCACTAATCATTATCTATTCTCATTGTCAGCAAAACATTCTAATAAATTTTTATAGAAATTACTGATAATATTCTACCTAAAGTATACCATTTACATAGCGAGTAGTGTAACTGCATGGGTAACCGTAACCGTGACTGTAGTGTAGAAGTTAGAAGAGTGTCTTCTAAATGCGCACATTTCAAATGAAGATTAGTTGGCAACGCCTTTAGCATCGGTAGTGTAAAAGCTTGCGAGGTTCAAGCTTTTACACGACGGCTTACATGTTGTACGCGTGGCAATAATAAGATCCGATAAAACCAAACCATAACGATAAATTTGGTGAAAACGCTATGAATCTGAGGAGGGAAACTTGGTTGGAGTTTTCTAGTTCACCCCGTACTTACCATTAAAATGTCATCAAACTTCTAATTAACGCAATTTAAAAGTACTATTTGACTGGACTATTACACCACTACATTAGTAAACATTCATAATGCGTTGTGGAACTTTTTAATTCCAAGACGCGTTCTGGTCGGTTTCTAAAAGAACCACAACATGAATTTCGTGTTGTGGAGTGGTCGTTTTCGGTGTTGGAGCCTGACACATATACTAACACTTTTAACTAATTACGTATCCAGAACAGAAAAATGATAACAACTTCTTTGAATGTAGAAAGATGATGTGGTTACCATCGAAAAGTTTCACGCGAAGGATGATTCAATCGTTTAATGCCAACGCTGCAGATATTGAAAATGTATAAATATACTATACACCTTGTATGTCATTGAATGCAAAAACGAGTAGGTATAGTTTTAAAACGAGTTTATAGTGTTAAATTTATCGTAATAAATGTATGAAAACGTAATAAAATTTTGGGTCAAGTAGAGAAAAGTATTTTAAAATGCCAGTGTATTCATCTCCAGAACTCCCCCAGTATACCTAGTACTATTAAGGAAGAGTCCAATAAAATAAATAATAATAATAAAAATAACAATTTTTCGAAAAATATTTAATAAAACAATTAGTACCAACTTCACCTATTTATTTACGAATTAATTGTTATTTGGTACAATTGACAGAACTTAAAAATAAACTACCTACCAATTTCACACACTAGAAGTGATAATATAAACTAAAAACCGATTAACCGATATTATAGGTTTAAGGTCCAGGTTTTTTGTGGCTAAATTGATTTAGCAGTAATTACAGAATTAGTTTTTCGTTTTGGTTCTAGTAAATTAAGTTCTCTTCTTATAACAACGTATAGTTTTACTGCGACCTAACCAAATACGAACGTGTAGACAAATTCAGGACCTCAAAGTGCATGGGGTACCTATACATAAATATAACAATATTCTTAATCTAGGAAGATACATCTATTCTCTAAAATTTGTATCAGTCTCTTACAACGATTGGACGATATATTTCACCATACAAGTTCATTATAGCGATTATCGGTTCAGCTAAATAGGAAAAATTTACCCTCGCCGAGTATCTGCCGCTTGGTATTAAAGGTGGAAACTTAGATTCGTCAATAAGGAAGTTACATAAGGTGTAGTTCACATCCTGTCAAAATGTAATTGTTAAATTGCTTAGAATTGAAAAGTGCTTGAAACTACTTTTGGCCATTAGGTTTGTGGAGATAATTTGGCTTTCTATAAAATTGTATAAAATCTCGTTTTTATGGTTATTCCGAAACAATATCTTTTAATTCCGACCTTCACTAATAGAGTTTTGTAAGTAGTAAACTTATATTACTATGCTACCAACTCTTTTTGGTCTTTTACGAATTATTCTGGTATCAAATAGATGGTATTTATGGTAATTGCATTTCTTACGTGCAACTTTTAAGCCAAAATATTTTTCACCGCACAGCTTACCTTAATAAAATAGGTATTGTTAAGATATCCGCATTTATTCATCGTTTTTAAGCCACCAACATTAGCAGCATAGGCCTTTTTGAAAGGCACTTGAAATCTTATTGGGAAATGACGATACTCGTTGCTTATAAATTTATATATTTGCACAGTAACCTTAAAATTAATATTTTAGGGAAAAATTAGTTGTTAACTCGATTAGTTACTTCTTGTTTATCTTCTATATCTATTTTCAAGTTGATCGTCATATTAATAGCAGCCACGGTACGATTGTACTTGAAAGTAACCAAACGAAAATGCCTATAGAATTCTTTATTGTAATACACTGTTTCTGTTCTTACGTCCTTTATATGATAATCGTGTTGTGTAAACTGAGAAAATTTAATTGAATTTTTCTTAAGTTAGTTGTATGAACTTATAAGCAGTTTGTGTACCAACCTTCGACAATAAATCATCGCTGACGCAATAGGCGATCAGTAGTTCGAAAATTATCCAAAAGTACAACTCCATTTGGGTAGCAAATTCGGTGGCTCAGAACAAACTGGGTCATTTATTGTACATTACGTTTATTATGTAAGTACTACATTTTTTTTGCAAATTATTATCCATTATTTTGTTGTCATTCAAAATAATCGTATTGGACATTGATCATTTATAACGATCGTAATCGAAGGTTGAAATCGGGAACAGATCCACAAAACTCATTAACCCGTCCCACGCGCGCAGCCATTTCTTACACAGGGATGCGTGCTGGGTAAATTTTACCCATAATTCAAATTAAATGCCTTCCGATGACTAGGTGGGGTCATAATGAGACCCCAGCCGTGTTTTTTTCTAAAATTTTTCTTAATTAATGAGTTTGGAAACTTAAAAAATTTTTTAGCTGACTTTTTAACCTTTTTTCGTATATTTCTAGATTATTTGTTTCTTAAATTTAATTATTCGATATATAACAAATTATTTCCGGACTGAGGTCACTAATTTACCCACCTGGCTATCGATGTTATAACATTTTTCAATGTTACAAACTGCAAATACAGGACAGGTTATGGTGTTACCACCGATAATTTTTTTACATTTCTTACTATTGGACATGTATTACCCAAAAAAGGAATAACACTAACAAAATCGGAAAGAGATTGCACAAGAATTTCGTCCTAGCAAGAATCATAGAGAACATTCAACTGAAGCTCTCTTTACTCAATATGCTATGATGATTTCATGTTCCTAAGAAAAATAGAAGCGTGGTTTTACTGTCAACTCAGCTCTTTGACTATCTAAAATCTATCTTTGACTAAACTATCTAAAAAGTGTAGTCTGTATGATTGTGGAAAATGACAATAATAATAATAATAATAATCATTTTTTCATGATGGAAAACAAGTAGAACATTGTGTGAAAAATGATACTGTGGGAAAACGTGGCCGTTGTGTAGCCTTTGTGGAAAATGACATCAGTTTGTGTGTAAATACATTCCACCGAAACAAGATCAACCATGATATACGTCAGACATGCTTCAATCAATATGACTAAATTCTTTAATACTTTGTTTCATTTAAAAAATTTTTATAATTTATATTTTGATTAATAATTAATAATTATGTTTTATTTTATAGTTTATAATATTATTATACTTATTAATAACCCTTTATTTAGCTATGCAAATGACTTTATTGCGAAAATTTAGTGAATAAATATTTTTATTTATATGGGGTCAGTAAGTTATCCCACTTGGTCGTTAGCGTTTCATTTTTACGTGGTCATCGGAAGGTTTTAATGACATTATTAAAAAATAAATCATAATGTTGTCTGATATGAAACCAAATATGAACATTCTAGTATACATATTTAGTAGGTAACACTTAAAAGTATCAACAGTTTTAATGATATGTTTATTATAGCAGATTCCCAAGTCCCTAACACTTGAGACACACGTCAACTCTCTCCGTCCTATATGCTGTATCTGCTCTCAAAAAATTTTTTTCGTTTAGCAAAGCGCATAAAATAAGTAATAACTAATGACACGTCTTGACTCTGGAGCCCCCACTGAAACACCGCGTTCAAATCGTCCTGCAAAAGCTCGGTATCGAAATGCGTTCGAATTTTGGCAGGTCGTTTACAATACATAATCACCAAAGAGGGCCAAGGCTTGAGCCCTGGGGTACTCCAGAATAGGTCTCGAAGCAACACGACCAGCAAATCCAACATACATCAATCTAAGGAGGAAATCATGTACAGAATCAAACGCAATTAAAGCGCAAGCAAAATAGTTGTGTTTTAGTGTCTGAACAAGTAATCGCTTGGTTGGCTTAGTTTAATAGGCACGTCTTCGCTGGTCCAAGAGAAGATAGACAAATTAAAAATTACTCATCATTATATTATTACTATTCAAGTTAGTCGTTTTATAGGTATAAGGTGTTTTTTTTGGAGGTTGAAACTTTAAATTGAAATAAAACATGTATATTTTTGTTTAGTAGAAAATCGTTTGTCATTTAGAGTTTGAATCAAGAGGCTTTAAAAAATTTGTACACTCATTGCCGAATTTCCCAAACATTTCCGACATTTCTCAAACATTTCCTAACATTTCCTTCAAATTTGTAGACCCATTTCCAGAGTGGAAAGTTTCGGTTTGAAAAATATTTTGAGCATATGACCCCCATTATTGGCTCTAATATATATATGGTGTAACTCGGAGGTCCAATTTCCGACTATTTTTCAAGCATTAGTCGTATGATTTTGTAAATAAAACACACAATGTTGGTTAGAATGGCGTTTGAGGATTTACTTGGGGATTCTGTTCACTCCAAATGCAACAATTTCGTTTGTTAGTCCAGCCATTGAACCAAAAATGAGCTTCATCACTGAACAAAATTTTTCGATTAAACAATGGGGTAACTTGATTTTCAGCTCATTTGCCAAATTGACGCCGAAAACGATGGTCTCACGACTTCAATTTTAATACGAGCTGGATAAGACCTTAAGCCAAAATTTTTACTTAAAAGTTTTTCAAAAAAGTGGTCGAGCAGAGATCCAATTGTTGCGCACGGTGCCAAATTAAGATGTTTGGATTTTCTTCGATACTTTTCTTAAGAGTGGTTATATTTTCTTTGGTACTCACTCTTTTTTGTACCACAGGATAAGCTAACATCAAGTAGCGTAAACGAAGTTTGAAATCAATACATCATTTGCCGAATTATTGGTTCGGATGGACGATTATGTCAATTGTCGTAAAATGATCTGTACGTTTCGAGAATAGAACGACGATTTTCAAAATAAATTTGCCCGATTTACAATCGTTGCTCTGATGATGTCAATCTTTGCATGATGAAATGGCACACATTACTTTATAAAAATAACCACTCAACTTCGACACATGATAACTGAAATCAAAGCTCTTTCAATCAAAAGTTACAACCTCTAAAAAAACACCCTTCACTTCAAAGAAAATTTTTAATTTTATTCAGAATTAATGATGTGTAATTTGAATTTTTTGTATTGAATTTACGTATAGAGGACTGAAAATCGGTACGTATCATTAGTATAGCTAATTACTAATCTAATAACAAAAATTGAGTTGAAATTTAGATACATATAGGTAATTACTGAATCTCTTTGATTACGCGCAATTCTCCTGGCAATTTCCAATGTGAAATTTACACCATACATTTTGTTCTCATAATTGCTACATAAAGGGTGTTCCAAAGTTCACGCATGCCATACAGCTCGAGAAACAATTCAATTACTGCATGAATCATTTCCTGGTCGTGTAATTTTGCGTCATTGGTCGCCCAGATTGTGTGATTTAACGCCATTTGAGTTTCTCTCTCGGGTTTTTGGAAGTCTAAGTTTTATGCCAACAAGTCCACGACCATCCACGCCTTGAAGGAGGAAAGTGATTGCTGTATCAACGAAATTCGATTGCATTCATGCAAAACGGTCATAGAAAAATTCACCAGCAAAGTGGACGCCATTTACCTGATATGATATTCCATACATAACCCTATACAGGGAGAATAAGCACCTCCCCTTTCGCCAGAATTCTGTAGTTCATCCTACATGTGGGATGGCTCGAGATCTGATGGGCACGGGGAGGCCACTTGGAGGTAGTACAATGGGCCCGATTAAGTGGCCTAAGTGCAGGGAGCTTGCTCCCCCTCCTTAATAATCCAGATCCAGATCCAGAACCCTATGCAGGGTGGTTACGGTCTTCTCTATAATATTTTAAGGGGTGATAGTGCAGGTCAAAAAAAAGTCGATGAACTTTAAAACACCTTAGTAAAAGTTGCGTCATAAGCGAGATATGAATTATTTAGTTTTCACAATAAACGATTTAAAAATCTAGTAATCTACTTGTTAATTCCTCGGTATGATTCGATTTGCGTACCCTCATACTGCTGGATTTTTATTTGTGAGGTTGTATGAAGAGCATGGTTTACAACACCGAAATTTTTGGCATCCAGGGTGTAAGAAGAATCGGTTATTATAAAAACGAAAAGAACTTTTTGCGTGAATTTTGGAACACGACCCTTTATAAATATCAAATATTTCGCAGTCTTCTAGAAATTTTTTATTGATATTCCAATCATCTTAACTGGAGACCAGAGTAGATTAGAGAGTAGGTAGACCAGCATTCTTTTCCTCGTCTATTTCGATTTTTTGTCTTTTGCTTACTAACAAACGCGTACACTCGTCGATAGTGCCTCATTGTAAAATAATTTGGGGAATCGAAAAGTTCGATAAACTTCCTTATAAAAATTAAATTACTGTTACACCAATACGCATTTTCAAGCTACAATATAAGGTAAATATTTGATTAAGGGTTCAAATATTGAAAAATAAATTTTTTGTCAACAACATCTTGAACAGTTTCTGTCTAAACTAAACATTTTCATTATCAAAGCTAATGTTTGTAGGCGAAATACAATATTAAATTCCATTAACATCTGCGGCACAGGAACCCAAAAATATTATTAGTCTCGACACAAAAAGTCGGTATAAATGATTAATTTCGAAATATCAACAAACTCGTTTTGAAAGCGTAGATAACCTAAAGTATTTTAGTCGTTTGACCAAGGAAGGATAAAAAATTTGAATTTAACGTGCAATTGGAATGATCCCCGGAGCCCGGATGCGCTGACCCGGACCCAACTGATGGACCTTTATTCGAGACGATCGCTCATTCTGTCCTGTTTTCGTGATATATATAGCTCGTGAGGTTGTTTTAGACCGCCATTTATAGTTTGTTGTTACTCCACTATTTTCATTGTAAATACAAAAATTACTATTTAAAATTAAAACATTCGAGAGAGACGGATAAAATTAGACCTAGATTAAACTTTGGCAAATTTCAAACTAATAAAGGTGATAAACAGCTTATTAAATGCCTTTAAGGGACGAACATTTAAAATTGAGTTTGAAAACAGATAAGATTAAGTATTCTCATTATAATAATCGGAGGGAAAAAATGATAAAGAAAGTGATAAGAGAGCGATAGAACAAGAATATGGCTCGGAAACATGGGAAATGTACCGGAAACAATCTTAAAGAAAGTGCGAGAAGAACGAGCCAACACTGCAGTTTGGGGCTATAATCGTTTTACTCCTTCAATTGAAGTGTCGTTTAACTAGGGCTTTTTCATTTGGAAATGTACGTTTTCGACATCAATATCATTTACCGCACGGTTTATAAATTAACGAGAGAGGAAATTTTTATTTCTTCCCTTAAATCGACTAATTTAATAATTTATTTCTTTACGCACCTCTTAAGTTTGGTGTGTGGATTTTTGACGAAACGAGACGTGCGGTGGAAAAGAAACAAAAAAAGAGAGCCGCACAAAACAAATTCGATTCTAAAAGTAGCTCAACTATTTCAATTTAAAACCGACGAGATTTTGGACTTTGGTGAAATCCTTCCTTTCCTTACAGTCTCCTTAATACGTATTAAATGAAAGAATTTTGTGGCGGAGTGAAAGTAATTTATTCACAAAGGTGTTGCTTAAAAAGTCGATTTTTTGTAAAAATTAATTACGCGGGTAAGGTAATTAAAAATGTGACCTGATCTGAATTCTTGCAGGCTCGCCTTCCGGGCATACACCCTTAATCCCTCCCGTAATCAATAGATTAATAAGAAACAACTTTCTTAAAAGGCTTATGTTTGAGATTTCGAATTTTTGGCTATCGGTGGTCGAGTTGGCCAATGTTCCGGACTCAAATTTTCTGAGATCGCTGATCATTTTGTTATCATTGCGGTTGAGTCTGGTCCCCAATGGGTGCGTCTGTGCTTTTGATAAAGTCCAGAATTTCCTTTATTGATTGTTTGGGAAATTCTCTTTGAAGCATCTTCTCTTTTCCGAGAGTGCTGTGACGACTCCGTGTGAAAGCATCGCAGTGTAGCAGAAGATGAATTGGAGTTTCCTCTGCCTCTGCACATCCTCTGCATAGTGGGTCATCTTCTAGTCCCATTCTTAGGGTTTCTCCAGTAAGACTTTAGAATGGCCCTGTCTAGGAGTCTCCCTCCAGTGTTTAGTACGCCACTTCGCTAAAAGTGACTGCATTTCTCTCTTTGCGATTTCATAAAAAATGCCAAAGGCTGGTTCTAGTCCGATGGGCCTTATTATGCTGCCATCTTTAGCCAGACCGTCCGCCTTCTCGTTCTATAGTATGTCGGCATGAGCTAGCACCCGTACAAGGTTGAAAAAATTGTTCCTTTCTAGCTCGTTCAGTCTGCGGATGCAGTTCATTACTAGTCCGGACCCCACCTCGCAGGCATTCAGAGCTTTAAGGCATACTTGGCTGTCAGATGCTACAAAAATTCTTTGATTGTGATTACGTTGATCTAAGTATTTGCGCACATTTTATAACGGCGTAAATTTCTGATTGGAAGACGGTTGCGTACTCCCCGAGGCTGATGCTTATCCCTTACCTCAAGTTGCCGTCCCCGATAATTCCAGCTCCTGTGCCTGTTGAGCTTTTAGAGCCGTCTGTATAGAACACAGAATTCCATTCATTTTGACCTTGCATTCCTATTCTTCCCTTGTCGGAATTTTAATTCCGTAGGGTTTTTCGATGATATATGCTCTGGTTATTCTATCAGACCTCATACTAAGTATGGAGTGTTCTGCCATCTCTCTTAGGCTTAAGACATGTCCTTGCCGACTGACACCTCTAAGGCTTTCTCTGTTTGCATGCTTTGGTATGAGTTGTATTTCGATAAATGAAGAATGAAGGAATTCGGTGTGACACCTCACACCTCTTACTTCAATTCACCCCAGTGTTATATTACACAAATTGTTGACTATTTAATCCTCTTTTAAGCCATCTCAAGAGTATCTTATCCTGTGCCTAAAATCATTAATTTTTTAGAGAAACTCAATATTTTATTTAGCGTATCGATGACCTATCTCGATACCGCAGCAGCATACAACAGCAGCGATTTCTTAATCACCACAAAAACCTCCTTTACATATTTATTTGTTCCACTTTTAAACTAAAGGCATTTTATTATCGTTATTTAAGAATAATCTCATATTGTTTCTCGCAGACGGCTTTAAATTTCGTACAAGGAATTAAAAATGTCATTTCGAAAATAGCACTGGCGAACTTGGCAATCGTAATGCCCCGAGCGCTCGCACAAAACGATTACTCCTCCCCAATCTTTTATATATTTAAGTAAACGACATAAATATTAAAAGTGTCAACCTTTATAAACCACCGCCAAAAACATCAGCCAAAAAAATAAATTTTATTGAATGTTATTTCTAACAGATTAATTAACGTTTCGGCTGTTGGCTCAAGGAGAGACTGTCATGTACTGCGAAAGGGTTTCGTTGTAAAACGTCTCGTTAAAAATTCATTTTTACACACGGCGTTACAAAAGTGCCAGTTGTAACTTTAAAATTTCAAATGGACGTGTTTTCTTATTTTTAAACGCCAGTGGCTCTCAATATTTGGGCGACATCGGGACACTCATGGGGACACAGAGCGTAGAGCACAAAATCGCACTTTTGCACCACGTCCAGATCTTGAAACTCACTACTATTTGACCATGTTATTCCAGTTGCTTTAGTCTGACCTCTTTCTGAATTTTATCAAAAAGTTTCTTGTCGTTGGGAAGGTTTTAAAACCTCCACCAGCCAGTTTCTGTGTCAACTTTTTCGCATTCCAAGACTAAATAGGTAAACTCGTTTCTTCTCTCCCATTTTGACGTTTGGATCACAAATCTGCTTCAGTCTGACTGTGCATATTGTGATATTGTGTTACGGTGCTTTCTGGTGACATTGTAGAAACGAAAGCGGTCTTCCCTTTTCTGTTTTTTTATGTGCATTACGACTGAGAGAGGACAAAGCACTAGTCCAGTCGTCCCCCTTCGAATTTGTTGCTCCAACAAAAGTTAGACAAACTCCCAGTAAGGCCAAATGGATTTAATTTAAACTTAGGATGTTGACTGAAGGCAACAGTTATCTTTACAGGGCCATATCCTTTGCCACGGTTTAATGTAAACCCCACAAAGGTTACCCTAAAAGTCCTTTCTTTTATAAAAGAACGGCTAGCTTTAATCAGTTCGTTGCGAAAGTCTATGGGTTCTTCCCTTCAAAATTGCTGCTACAGGGCGCCAGAAGTATTTGCAGAAAATACAGAAGAAGGAATAAATAAATAAATTGAAACACTGTCAAATACTTCGAGGAAAAAATTTAATTAATATAAAAAAAAATGAAATCTAGCTGAAGGCTTAATAATTGTCACAATTAAATTAACAAAATAAACTACTGAAAGGATTATCAAGTTTAAATTCAATTCAACCAATCAAAACAATACATCAGTATGTACGAAAATGGTTTTTTTTTTTTAAACCAAGCCTCAAAGAGTACTAAACACCCGCAAACCAAACGTATCCCGCTCAATAACTCACCAAAATACTTACAAACGAACTTAATCCTTTTCACAAAAAAAATATCTCAATCTAGTTTTAGTCCTTATGCAACGTCACTCCGGATATCAACAAGCTTCGACAGATTCTTAGAGGAAGGTCCAAAAAAAATACTTTGATGAGCTAAAAAACAAAACACATCTAGCCACAGATGAATAACACTACTTTGAGCTACAACAAATAAAAAAAAACTGAAACTTATTGCAAAATTGTTAAATTGAATTACTTGATGAAATGAACAAAAAAAAATATAAAAATTTGAATAAATAAAAAATATATATAATTTTAATAATTTTTTTTTTTTTTTTTTTTTTTTTTTTTCCCCTAAGAACCTACAATCTGTCTTATAAGTAAAACATTTAGTAATTGTTTTGGCAATATATAACATGTAAAGGAGTATGCCCAGTGGCACACTCCAAGTGACTTCTATATCACGTATAATCTATTTTAAAATCTAATTGGTAAGTCATTTGGATTAATTTTAATAATGATACTAAATATACTCCTTCACTCGATGTGACGACGACTTCTTTTTTTCAAAATTGAAAGATAAAGGACAACTATAATATTTATAACGATTATGGACCTTTTCTACGTCATTCCAAAATATAGTTTAGATATACATGTAAACGATCGAATAATTAATTTATTGTTATTGACTTCCAAAATAATCAAATAAGCAAAAAAATACAAGGAAAAAAAGCTAAAAAAAATATAAGAAATAATTACTTATTTCGAATCAAATTTTCCCAATTTTACCTGTTAAAACTTTGACAAAAAGAGCCAAAAAAACCACAACAGCTTTTCCCAAAATTATTAATCTTTTTCTATGTGCTTATAAATTTTTAACAATTATAATTCAGTCTTGTGAAAATAAATAACAATCAATTCCACGACGACTCGTTCAATTATCGTTCTCAAGGAAACATAATCTCCTATCATAACATGCATACATTTATGTGGATTAATAAAATTTAAATGAATATACAGAGCGCAACAAAATTACTAACGACATTTTGGTCGTTACACCTTTCAGCTTCCATTGATTTTCCGCTTTCCAAAGAGTAAACCGATATATCGCGCCCGAGCGCCGTCCCGTTGTCTTCGCTTTTATTTTTCTTTACTGAGAGGACAGGTTTCTCTGGACTTCCAACTTTGAATCTGCCCCGCGAGGTCCAGCAACTTCAAGAATCTTTGAGACATAATATCTGAGGGCTTTTCCGGACCACACTAAACCTTTACTGTTACCGCCACTAATAGTACTAATAGCTGGGACCCTCTGGCAGACTCTACTAGATCAGGCTTAATGAGTATTGCCTAAAAATAACTTGAACGCCTCCAGGGCTCTCGTATCACCTAAAAATTTGAATTTAATAGCAGCCTACGCTTTTTTAAGTTAACGACCTTCATGCTACGAAACTTTACTTTTAAAAAATTTTATAGCACGAAAAATGAGGACTGGCGGCTCTCAAAACTGTGGTAAATCCGTGAGTAGCATGTTTCGCTTAGAACTACCGAAAACTGTATTAAACTATAATTTCGTGACGCTCAATCAAATTTGTAGCTGCAACCCTCTTCAACGCCGCCTTGTAATTAATTTATTTGGGTAGCATTTTTCAGCCTCTCTAAGGCGAATTAGCATCTTCAATGTCTCATTTCTATACTGACGCTTTGTGAACGTAAAAGTAGAAATTGAGAGTGACTAAATGAGCTACGATACGTTAATTGCATTACTTCTAAAGTGCGAATCTTCAAAGCTTCCTAATCTGACTTTTAAACAAATTAAATCTACTTTAAGCAAATATTATCGTAAATAACAAAAGAAAAAAGTAAACAACATCAAAATATGTAAATGAAAACTTAAAAATTTTAACAAGTGTAAGCCACTCTTCATTTGATTACGTGTAGGTACATACTATACAAACTTTATATTCACAAAGCTTATTTTGTCATTTAATTTATGTAATTAAAAGTTTTCCAAAACCTTTTAAATGCAAATTTAATATCAAAAAGCTAAATTAAGTCCGTCGTGTTTTTAATCTTATTTTGAAAAACATTGTTTTTAACTAATTTAGGTATTAGATGAAAATGACTAAAATTGACTCGATATTATATAAAGCCATCGACTACACCGTTAGTTAACGTAATTGTGGGCGCCAGGAAGGGCAACTAATAGCTAAACAGGGCAGCACTCCAACTTGAAGAGATACACACTTGCGTTGCAATAGAAGGGAACGTTAAAAAACTTCTATAGCACGACGATCACGCTGCAACTAAAAAATTTAATTACAACACCGCAGTTGTTGAAAATAAATTAATTTGTTGCAGACTCATCATTTTTGTAGTATAACGGTCTATCACGGACCTTTTTTACGTTTTAAGTCTCTTAGGTTTACTATATTTGTCACTGTCAGTGTTGCCCTGCTAGAAAATCGATGACCTTCGCTTATCTTGAATAGGAATTTTAATTGAATTTATTAGTCAGGGTTGTACTAACCCATTCGAGTAGAAGACAAATGAACCTATCGATTGTTTTCAATTTGAAAATAGTAAAAGAGAGAAGTAAAACCATCACACCTTTAGAATTTTAGAGAATAAAAAGTTAAGAAATGGCGCAGTCGGCGTAATTAGCAAAAAAAGTTGGAGTTAATTGAACGTAATAAAATTAAACATATTTCGTTTGAATAATTAAATATTATTCCATTCGACTTAAATCTGAACAGCTCAAATTATTCAAATTTGAGTGTACTCTTTAACAAATTATCATTTTAGATGAGGCATTTAAAGTATTTAATTCGGTTAATGATAAGAACTTTTATACTCGTTAATTGTGAATTCTTGAAGAGAGGGAAAAGTTTTTTTTGATATCGATCTCGTTATTTCAGTGTTCAGTTTTAATACAGAGCCTAATTTAACATAAAAATGCCTTTTTTTGTTTCGACACTTTACAAAACGTAATATTGGGAAACGAAACAAATTCATTAATCATTTTTGTTAATTGAACGTAATAAATTTTGCAATAAGAATAGCTATAAATCAGTACGTGTTGCTGAACTTAACAATTATTTCTGAATTATTTTCGGTTTTCTTGACGGTTAAATTGGGCTCTTGAAAATGGCAGTTGAGGCTGAAATGTTTGCGCCACGGCTTCACTTTGGCGTGTCTTTTTTTAATTGCGGCAGATGATTTGATTTTTCGAATTCGTTTTGTCTAACCCGAGAGAGAGCTGACTTCTCAATATTATTATTCTTTCGAGGCTTCCTTCTACCTGCATGAATACCACTCACCTGAGGGCAAATTTTCAAAAGCAAATAAAATGGACTGGTGGCACAAGTCTCATCTGGGTTTAAGTAGATATTTGGAAGAATGAGCTGGGAATAATGTGAGTGGGTCGCTTGACCCACTGGTTCGCTGAGAGTAGAAACGCATCATGGTATCGCTAAGAGCTGGCGCAACTCTGACTCCAGCCAATCTCGTATCTATCATGCTTCGAGACAAGGAAGGTTGGGCAACTATAACAGAGTTATTCCACGGAATAATGGGCATGGAAGAGCGACAAGAAAGACATCAGCAGTTACTAGCGACTTCCAGGCTAAAAGACTTAGGAGGACAGCTCAGAGACTTTGCGGTGAAACTCTCTGCTGGAAGAAGCGAAGACGGCACACCAACAGGCTAAGAAGCTTCTCTCTATCGCCATCAAAGAGAGCAAAAGTCAATCCTGGGAAGAACTTGGAAGAAGACCCCTGGGAAAAAAGGTGTCTGCTCGGACTCACTACTGTTAGAGTCCATTCTATAGCGGATGTCCTATTCCCGCGGCATGAATCCTTCTACAAGCAGCGGATGCACTGCCCCGCCCAGCTGACGGAGCCCTTCCAAATGGAAGAACGTAAGGTCGCAGTCAGTCGGCTTAGTAACGACAAGGCGCAAGGCCCCGACAACATCCAAAGGAGAACCGTCAAGCTCGAGGCCACAGAAGTAGGAGACGCGTTCCTCGAGGTGCTGAACAGGTGCTACCGGCGACTACCCGGACAACTGGAAGGTGACGAGACTGGTGCTGATCACAAAAGCATATACCAACCTCTAGACAACCCTTCATTTTACCGGCCTATATAGCTCTTGAAGAGGACGATTCTGAACAGACTAAATCGAATCATCGACAAAAGACAAGTCTTGTCCGATAACCAATTTACAATCGACGCCCTCACGACCATCACGACGGCGTTACAGGAATCTTAACGGAGGCACATGGAGAACAATAAGATATGGTCTCCTCGTGAAAGTTAGGTTAGGTTCAGAAGTTTAATATGGCTTTGGAAGGAATGAGTAGTCACGTCAAGAAAGTTATAGCTTTTGAAAGTGCCCATGTAAGATTCTGGGCTTCTTCTGTTTTCAATTTATGGTTGGAAGAGATGGAGGGGGTTACCTGGTGTATTATGGACGCCCGTCTACTATTTCACTTTTATGTTTGTTAATAGTATCATGTGAGTACTGTGTGCTCATTTGATAACTTTCCGTCTTACTATAGTAGGGCGAGTCCTTTCCTGGTAGTTTATTCAAACAGTGTTAAGCTTAGATAAGATTAACTTAGTCCAAACGTTAACAAGTTCAACTCTCGAAATTATTATTATAGTAAATTTAAGTTAGAAACGTCTATACTAGTACAGTAGTAGCCACAAATAATTAAAACATCACGTAGAATAGAAAATTAAATTTTAGGTTTACGTGATGAAAGGACGAAATAATCGTATTTATTTGTTATAGTAATGAAAAAGGAAGTTTTAACCAAATTTTGTGTACCTAACTATATGTTTGAGTAAGAGATGAACCTCTCTGATTAGAGGATAAATTAACGAGCTCGCAGAGACGTCGACTTTAAACGGCCAAGGAGGGCTAGCACGCCCTTTAAATCATTTTACAGGCGTAGGCAAGCCTTCTCAAATTGCTCATTGAATTGTTCTTTTGCAAAAATACTTAATTTTTTTCTGAAGAGAACTGGAAAGACTGGTAAACAACTACGCCTTACAAGACAAAACCGAAGGTTTTGTTAGTTTACTTATAGTCGACAACGTTTGTCAGCAATGAGAACGTTTGTTGCCAACAATGTTCACGGCAACGTTCATTATTATCTAAATCGAAACGTAACTGTGTTATGAGTTATAATAGAAAAGTTATTAGACAGAGATCAATAGAGTTTCAATAATAAGATACCTTAACCATATTTTATTGTTTTACTTGGCAAAATATTGTTGCTCTTAGGGGGTCACACCAATTATAGTGAACCTGACCCTTATGACTTCTATGGTTTTTTGAACCAAATTAGTTCTTAAATAACAATTGAATGGCAATGATATGAAAGAGGGCGCGGTAATGCCCCCCCAAAAAAATTTTAATGATAACGTTGGCCGTAACGGTAGTTAACAGAAGACGAATAAATCTATTCCTGACAAAGCGATCCAGATAATCTATAAATGTCAATTGGTGAGATTTAACTTCCAATTTTGCAGGCGGCTATATTTTGAAACCTTGGGCCTACTCCACGAGCCATCCATAACTAACGTTAATTATTTGCACGCGCCAAAAAAAGACGCTACAACTTACCGATTATTTTTTTAAACAAAAACGTGTTTTGTCAAATTTATACGTATCGACATACAAATAACGGGTTAATTAAAAAACTTAATCAACTTGTTAAGTTGGTACGACGTTTATTATCGGCGACACGAAATCGCTATCAATTTAATAGCCACTTTATCAATAAAAAGTACATATTAAGGAGAGTTTTAATAAAATATTCAATTTTGATAAATTACATTTTCATTGAATTAGGAAAAGAGAGGAAGAAAAAGGCCATTTTTATCGCAGCTTTAAGGTGTTGTAACTGAAATAAGTTAAACTGCGATTCTTGACAGGTGACAGCGACTTCAGCGGGGCTTAACAGTTTGGTTCCTTTCGAAATAATCAATAGACGTTTGTGTATTTGTTACAATTGGGGTTAGTTTTTTGGGTGGAAAACTAAAAGGATATAAATTTGAGGCGGTTTAAAGGAATTTACACCGATGAAGTGGTAATAGAAAAGGTTAACATGGCGGTGTAGTTTACGTTTATTTCCATTTACTCTGCCAGTCTATCTGTTGCTAACACATCCATTCACAAATTTACCTTTGGGGATCTTTTATGATTTTTCTTTATTTTCATCAGTTTGAACTTTTGGTAAAAAAGTATTATATTTAGTTTGTCTTTTATTTAACGCCAAACTCGAACTTTTTGGCAAAGATAAACAAAGTAAAATTTTATAATAATAGCGTCTTTAGAAAAAAAAGGCTCTTGTTGCCTAAATTCTATCAAGATACTTAACTTTACTACCCACAATAAAACATTTCCCAAAAAATAATTTCTGTTAGTTATCACAAAACCACTTATAGAAAAGCTTTCACGAAAATGTCTTATTATTTAAGGCGAAATTGTTCTTGTATTTTTTTATTATTGAAAAAAAATATTAAGGACAAAATAAATAAAATTAATTTATTAAATGTGTATAGTAACAAAGTTATGTGGAGGAAATAAAGAAAATTGGGTGGCAGATAAAATTACGTTAAAATAGCTTTTGGTTTATGTGTTGTTGTCTTCTTACATTTTCAGGACCTAAAATTGACATATCAATTTCAATTTAATTTATTTTTGATGCTTTTTTATTTTAAATCCATTTTATTGCAGAGGGAGAGAGTAAGGGGTGTTTTAAACTTTAATAAAAAAGACTCAAATAAAAAGACGTATCGATGATGATGAATTCGTTGTAATGGGGTGGGTTGGCAGTTTAGTTTAGTGTCGTTACTACCCTAAAACTAGTTTCTAAATGCCACTTTCTGAAAGTTCTATAAAACAAAAGTGCCAGAGATGTCATTTTCTGCCAGCTAAGTAGAACCAATTAGTGTACTATGTCCAGTTGACATCCATTTCATCAGGAGCAAATGAAGGTTTAGGGTTGGAAAGATTAGTTGAGAGGCGTATAAGGGACACTGTGCTGAGCACTCACCCGCTCAGCCAGTACTAATTTGCTTATCAATCTGGAAAATCGTGTAAAATGGCCATACGATAAATCGTAAATGCGATTGAAAACACTCTGAAGAACAAGGAATAATTCTTCTTAGGCGTGTTCATGGATATTCAGGGGGCTTTCAATAATACCCCTAGACAGGAAAAGTCCATCCCACTATCATTAACCATAATCACTAATCAACGTACCGTAGCAGCAAAAGTAAACCGAAATTGTCCACAAGGAGGGGTGCTTTCACCACTTTTATGATCCCTCGTAGTTGACAATCTTCTCAAACGTCTAGAAAAAGAAGAGCAAAACGTCTTAGGTTGTGCTGACGACTTAGCCATAGCAACAACGGAAAAGTTTGGGACTATTGTATTTGAAAGAATGCAAAAAGCCCCGAATCTTGTAGAGCAATGCTGTTTGGAAGAGAGCCTGATTGTTAAGACCTAGCTAATCCATTTCACAAGGAAAACAAATAAGACTGATGGTAACAGAAAGGTATACCTATTTGACATGTCTCTGGAAGCAGTGGGAAAATCCATTCAGTGGGAGATCCAGAATCCAGAAATGAACCATTTCTGCCAATTTTTGACTAAATGGACGACTATAGACAATTTCTGAACGCCACTTAGATGTCTACTAACGAAAAATGCCCCTTTGTACGTACCCAATGTTTAAGACCTGTCTTTTTGAAATAGAATGCAAGTCTGCTCGAAACAATCCGGATACGCAAAACTTAGAGCCGAGCGTCTTAGTGCAGCTAAATTTGGATTTAGGATTGGGGGCAATTCGTCCTTCTGTTCCTCCGTTCTCCCCACAGCATGTAGTATTAACTATTTTATTGAGAGGGCGGTGACCTATCGTTAAGTCTATTACCGTTCCCAAGCGAGTGCTGCCCAAATTTAGCAGTATTTCGGCTTTTGCCGGATATGGTTCCTTGTTCCTTCATAGTAAAGTCTCTTGTCATGAAATAGTAGGAGATTCCAAGAACAGGTTTGGGGCTATTAAAGGTCCTTTACAAGTCTCTCGCGTCTATCGCGTTTGCGAGAACGATCAAGTCAATTTCTGAACGACATAGGTACCCAGTGCTGTGTTATAGAGCTCTGCACTGAAAGAGCAAGTTTTGCCAGCATTTCAAGACTCCTAGTGTAGAGCTTTATTGCAGTTCTTAAGAGCATCAGATGATTTTAATCTGAAGTCGAAGTTGGTAGTCTAAAGTTCAGATCTCTGTATTGCTCCCTATAGTCGCAAATAGGGCTACTCCTGCCCTGTTTGAGAAAGGTTTTATTCGAAAGTTATTATGGCTTTTTGCTTTCTCAAATGGATAGCCATCATTGACGTCTTACTCTGTTATTAGTTGTTATTAATTAGAGGTATCTTGGAGACGGACCTGGCTCGCTCACATTGTTTTTTTTTTCACCGTTGGGAACAATAATGACAATAATAGCCAACTAGAACAAAAAATTAGATTATAATCCGAACAAAACAACAATTTTCAATAACAAAAAAATATCGTAGAATTAAAATATTAATAATTTTTAATAATTAATAAACACATTATCCTGCCACATTAAAATTTAATGTTGTCATTAAATACTACTCGTGTATACCAAAACATTGTAAATATTTAATTAATACTAAATTTAATATTAGTAACAAACAAAATAAAATACTAAATTAAGGGCTGGTGGGCGAATTTGAATAGGTGGACTAAAATTGGATTTATTGGTTATAAATTGAAAAACCGCGCGTAATTGATTTTCTTTAAATTGAATATAGAGCTTATAAGAAGCGCCCGAAAAAAAGAAAAAAAACATACTTTAAGTAGAATTAAATAACGACGACGACTTAAAAATGTAAATAAAATGGATACGAAAATTCGTAAACAAGAGCTTTCTCTTGACTGTACTCTTTATCTATTATTGGGCACAAAAAAAAGGTGATTTTTCACTTAAATTGGAGATAAATGTAGAAAAACTTCATGTTTAGGGTGGTGGAAATAAAATGAATTTATCGCTTTCGGATTAATCCACAATTCAAAATAAATGGCCACGTTCCAAACTTCAGATTAATTTCTGAAACCATTTTTTTCAGAAAAAGTTATATTTTCGAAACAAAACCTTTAAAATTAGAGGAAAATTAAATTTAATTCGTGAAGGTCGCCGGATTGAATTTTCAATGGGACTTACGAATCCCAGGGAGCAAGATGCAGACTTATGAGTTATGACGTTATGAGAATGAACAGCAAAGAAGAAACTACTCTGAGTGGGCTCGATTCTAGTTTCTCTTATTTTTCTATCGAATCGCTGACCAGACGAAAACAAACAATAGAAGTTGAAATTTTTTACGTGAAATTCTGCGTACAAAATGTCCGATGCACCACTCTCCCAATCCCCAGCCTACTCAAGCAATCGATGCGCAAAGCTCGAGGTCGTTATAAAAATTAGTCAAATACGCACTTCCACCGTGCATATCTCTGAAACTATCACGTTTATGTCAAAAATTGTTATGACCAAAATTGTAGAGCCAAGTCTCTTCTATAAAATGCACACATAAAAACTTTTTTCAGAGGTTTTAAATTAATGTTTTGGGCTTTTTTTACAAATACTCATTCAATATTTTGAGTTCCTTTTAACAACCTCAATGAGGTGAAGCTCTTGGAGTTTTGAGGTTTAAGCGGTTTGTCCTGTGGAGCTCATTTCACCTCATTTGAGGTTTAAGCGGTTTGTCCTGTGGAGCTAATTTCACAAAAGTCTGGTGTGTGGATGGTGTAGAAGTGAGCTCAACATAAATGGAAAGCACGTGGAGGAGAAGGCAAAATAAAGTCAATTGAAATCGTTGAACATGAATATTTTTTTGTAGAAAATATTTTTGAGCGTTCTTTGAGCGTCGATTGCTCGAGTAGAATGAGGATTAGACAATTAATTTATATAACATTTTTTACGCAGAATTTCATGAGAAATACTTTTACTTCTATTACAATTTTTCATTAAAATGATGGTTTTGAAGAAAAATGGAAGAAATTGGAATTGAGTCCTCTCAAGTAGTTTTTTGCGGGAAAGAGGATGTTTCATCTATTATGGGTAATGTGGGAATTTTTCTGAACTTTATTACTAGAAAAAGTATGAAAAATTCACAACTGGTTCCTTTGACAAAGTCTAATTGGTTTTGACTACATCCGTTCTATCAATAATCCCAGCTTTCCACGTCTCCACCAAATACGTTCCGGCAGGAGACAATTTTCCTTTTTGTGCACTTTAATTTATATTACCAAGCAATAACGGATTAAAGAGTTTAGTCAGTGAGCTCTATAAAAATTCCAACTGCTAACATTACAAATTATAATTCTGAACAATAAAGCAAAAACAAAGGAGGTTCGCAATTATCTCTGTGAATTTAATTGGTTGAGCTTGATAAGAATGCGAATTAATATTATTTCGAGCATTTTCACGTATTAAAAAGTTGTACTTGGTGTGTTTTATTTCGAAATCAAACAATTTACACTACAAATGATAAATGTGGTGTATTTCAAAAGAAATTTGATCATGTTTACGTGCCCACGAGAATTGAGCAAATATTAAGAAAACTGTAGTAGGTATAGGTGGGTTACGAAATGTTGGATTAACTGGTTTCCTAAGGGGATGTGCTGATATTTTTTAAAACTGTATTGGAAACTAATAACACAAGATATTTTTCTCTTAATAGTGAGATAAATATTAAATACAAAATTTGAAAACCTTCAATATGTTATTAGTTATTAGTATCAATGTAACGTATATTTTTGTCTCGTTTATTTGGAAAAGAAATCCTTGCAGTACTAAATAGAAAAAAAAATATTAGAAAAATTAAAAATAATTTCCTTGTAGAAGTGATCTTTTCTTAAAAACTCTCTTAAAATCCACAACTGTGGGCACATCCGCCGGTCCATCTGTAAACATTACGATACAGACCTGTTCAGACACGTAGAGGCTGACCAAGACTGTATTAGTTATGGGGCAAACCATGAAAATGTGAACAAGTGAAAGGGTTGAACGAGGTAAGAACATGAAGCTCCAGGTTACGAACAAGCTGTCAGTATCATAAAGAAGCTCCTAGAAGTGAAAATTGAGAGTACTTTGGCGTACTCGGCTGAGCACACTTACTGAGTAACACCTTCTTTTGTTATTTACTCATATTTCACTTTTAGATACTCCCAAACTAGCTTCCAACCATGGAACTAGAAAATAAGTAGAAGATAACATGAAGCGTCTGGCAAAGAACAAGCTGTCAGTTACATAAAACAGTTCTGAGAACTTTGTAGTGGAGAAAAGGGAGAAGACTCTACCCTACTCGGCCGCAAACACTTACTAAGTAACACCCACTTCCGTTACTGATGCTTCACTTTTAGACACCCCAAACTAGCTTATAATCATCCCACTTATTTTATTCTTATATAGGACAGCAAGTCTCACTACCATTCAGTTGGCAACCCGGGTAACTGCTTTAAGCTGCATGTAACTTAAACTCTCACCGAATCTTTGTGAACTTCTCATCTGTACCAAATTGTGTTCCGTATTGCCCCCTCTTTTTTCTCCGTGTCGTAAGACCTTGTTTTTCTCCAAATTTTGATATCGTTTCCACGCACAGCAGCTAAAGAACAATGTTTCAGAAGAACCTAATGCTAAAGCTTCCTCTTCCGTATAGATCTGTGGGGTTCTTTACCAGAACGTGCCGTACCTGCCTACTCCACTGCTTACGCTTCTCCATCTTTAGTATGGCAGTTCCATATATACGCTCTTCTAACTAGGACATTCAAACAGCTTTGTATTGCTAAGTGGGCTATCGCCACTGCGCTGAGATCAGATTCCAGCCTTTGTGTAAATCAAACCAAATATTGTAGCGGAATTTTTCAACATAGGCATTTGTAAAGGGCTCTTCATATTAGGAGGGTGTAAGGTGAAGGCTATCATGATTTTTTTGTTAATTTTCAGAACCCACTTTTGAGGGTAAAAGTACTAGACTGTAAATTGAGCTTTTTATAAAACAAAACTGTAACCCCTATGTATTTAAATTCACTTTTTTTATAACATAATTTCTCTTTTGTTTCAGATGGTTGGAGGCTTTGTTTGTCGTTATGTTACAACTGTTGTTTTAGTGCAAGTAACAGCTTTTAATATGATTTTACCACCTGTATGTCCACCAGAATGTATTTGTTTGTCTCAAACTCAGGTACGTACTTACCAACTACAGTTATTAGTCCTTAAGGCGTTAATATCACTTTGTTTGAATTCAAGAACATTTAATTTATATTAAGCGTACAATACAGGGTGAGTTACTATTGTGTGAGTCGCCTTTTTTCTCACAGTCCCACAGCCTCTACAAGAATTGTTATTGTGAGTAGTAATTCAGGGACCATGGCCTGTCAGTAGACATAATCATCGTCCTTGGATGCGTCCTGCTAACACTTAGCAATATCAGTGTTCAATGTTCTAATAAGCTGGGGTCCCTATAGTGCTGACCACACTGTCTTCATTAGATGTTGCCAATTTTAAAAATAGCACCTCACGTACTCGTACATTCCCAAAAAGTTTTAAAAGTGCATTAGGAAAATTAAAATAAGTTCATTGTTTCTTAAAATTGGGTTATAATAAAGAAAAAATAAATTAAAACGTTGTTGAGGATATAAAATGTTTTTTTGGGGCAAACGCTTTAAGAAACAACGGGGCAAAGAAATTTATCCATTATCAGAATATGCAAATGTTTTACTAACTTATATTGCTGGATATGTAAGTTTAAAACTTTTTAAGACTTTTCCTGAAAACGTGAGCTTTTTTTATCATTTTTTTTTGTTTAGAACGTGATTATAATTTCTATTGTGTTTTACGTAGGTATAGAAAGTACCGAGTTTTATAGTAAAAGCAAAATTATTAATGACGATAAAGAAATATCGTACCCAATATCTTACGGAATTGAATTTATTTATTTCTTTTTAAGACTTTTTTTTTCATAATCATTCGCATGCAAAAACAGCCGTGTGTGCACTTTAACTACCCTAGCACCACCACCGCACTCTTGGGAACTGATGTTACATTTCACAAAACATATTTCTCTTGTTTTTGCTTATTTAATATGAGTATTGAACGTTTCTCGACAAGCAATTTATTGCACGGGGTAGTTATTACTTCTCCGACGATTTAAATTAGATTGAACTCGATTAAAGGTTGGAAGATAATCAAAAATTGATCCTCCGAGTAAGGACGTCATCATTATCGCCGTTCGATCGATTTTAATGAACTGCGGCAGTTAAGCGAAGGGGGTGCTACTAATTTAAATTATTTGCTTTGTCTGGCCCGAACAATGTTTTAGAACGTAGACAATGGACGTACCTAACGCAATTCCTTATGTTTATTTTCACAAAAGTCACGTTCCTAATTTTTCTCTATTTATCTACCTCTTTATACATCAGCGTTCGTTCAGCTGTAGAAATATCTCTCTCCTCGACCACGTTCGCATTTCTCTTTAACGGTGAAGCGGAAACGTATTTGGGCCGACAAATTGACATATCTGAAAGAGAATATTTAAGGGTTAAGCACTAAGCACCGCAGAAGCAAATACAATTGGAGCATTAGATCGAATCTTTCAGTGTCGTTGTTTCAGCCTGAAGTTAAACGCAGCGCCTTTACGCTGAAAGGTACGTTCTTTTTTTTACGTATAGAAATCCCTTATCGGCGTTACTTTCTGTCCTTTCTCCGTTTTCTGTTTTCTGTTTTGGGTCTGCCGTTTTGTGTCTTCAGTCTGCGGTCTTGTGTCTTGTATCTGCTGTCTAGTATGTTGTGTCTTGTGTCTTGTGTCTTGTGTTTTGTGTCTTGTGTCTTGTGTCTACTGTATTCTGTCAAGTGTCTTCTGTCTTTTGTCCTCTGTACTCTGTTTTCTGTCTTCTGTCTTCAGCCTTCTGTTCTCTGTCTTCTGTCTTTTGTCTTCTGTCTTCTGTTTTCTGTCTTCTGTACTCTTGTTTCTGTCTTCTGTTTTCTGTTTTGTGTCTTCTGTCTTCTGTATTCTGTCATCTTCTGTCTTCTATGTTTTGTGTTCTGTCTTCAGTCTTCTGTATTCTGTCGTTTTGTCTTCTGTCTTTTGTCTGGCTTCTGTCTGTCGACGTGTTAGATGCGACTGTTCTATATTAAGATTTGCCTAAGATTATCATAATACACCCATCGCAGGTTAACCCATACTCCTTAGTCGTTGTTTCAGCCTGAAATTAAACGCAGCGCCTTTACGCTCAAAGGTACGTTCTTTTTTTTACGTATAGAAATTCCTAATTGGCGTTACTTTCTGTCCTTTTTCCGTTTCTTGTCATCTGTCTTGTGTCTGCTGTTTTGTGTCTTCAGTCTTCTGTCTTCCGCCTTCTGCCTTTTGTCTTCTGCCTTCTGTCTTCTGGCTTCAGTATTCTGGATTCTGTATTCTATATTCAGTCTTGTGTCTTGTGTTTTCTGTCATCTGTCTTCTGTTATGTGTCGACGTGTTGGATGCGACTGTCCCATATTATAATTTGCTCAAGATTATCATAACACAACCATCGCAGGTTAACACGTACGTTAGCCTCTTTTAGCTTGAAACTCTCGATTGAGCTATTTATTAGTAGTTCCTTCTTGATGAACATAGATACTGAGCAAATGAGGTTTTCTCTTGAATTTTGAAGTGAATTGGAATTATTCGAATACAAGCGCACTGCACCCCCCGTAGATTTATGGACAGCTTTCTTTGAAACTTTATGTGGGTGCAGAAATTTGTTGGGAGGTGTCTTTTTGAAAGTTTTTTGTGTTAGGTATGTCTAGTGAAGATTTCCCCTGTATCAGTAATGCAGGTAATTTCTAAGTTAGTGACTTGAGTCTCTCTCCCATTCGTTCCCATTTTATTTGTTCGAAATTATTAATCACACAAGACCATTGCTTCCAAGATGCTAAAAAGAGTATTTTTGCTTCTCGACTTCTTAGTAGCACTAACTGGCTAGTTGAGGTTCTCACAATGGTAGAGGCTCACCCTGTACGTGGTATAAGTGTATATCGTAAACTTTCGATTGGGGTAAATGGTGCACAAGTAAAAAAATAATTTCGAATAGGTATTTTGAAAATATTAAATTTATTTAGTTGGCGTTTCGGTAAAGAAATGTAATAAATATTTTTTGGTAAATTTAACCGAGTCGTAGTTACTTTGAAGGAAACAATTTTTGTGGGGAATTAAATTAGTTTTGAATTCCGCATTTTATTTAGTTGAGAAACCAAAATAATTAAATTTGGGAACGGGGCCGGGAGGATTAAAAAAAGAAAGAGACGGAGAGAAAGAGAGTGGGTAATTTTAGATTAACTTAGGAAAGTTAATCATTTACTTGTTGACAGGTGCTGTGTAATTCCGGAGGTTTGACAGAAATTCCTGTAAAGCTGTTACCATCAACTGTGGAACATTTGTCTTTAACCAGAAACTACTTTCCTCTTATACGAAGCGATGCGTTTTCGGGTCTGAGAGCATTGAAAAAACTTTCTTTGGATGGAAACAACATATCAATCATAAAACCATTTGCGTTTAGAGGTTTGCCGAGATTGAAAGAAATTTCTATACAACAAACACCCCTGGCAACGGTGGCGCAATTTGCGTTTGCGGGATTGCAAAATATAACATCGATTTTGTTAAGTCACAATAGAATTAGAAAGATAGAAGGATACGCTTTTGCGGGAACATCGAATTTGAAGCATTTAGTTTTAAGTAATAATCCGATAATTATAATAGAATCTAACGCGTTTAGTGGATTAACAAACGTCGAACGTTTAGCTCTACCGTCCGGAATTCGTACCATTGAAATTGACGCCTTCAATGGACTTGAACAAGTTGGCCTATTAAAGTTGGCATTCATGGATTTGCCTTCGTTAAAATTTGGCACGTTTAGGGGTTTAACAAATATAGGAATTATGTCAATTCAGGAATCTGATTTAGGTATTATAAAACAAGGTGCTTTCGAAGGCATGACTTACATCGGAACGCTCAATTTTTTAAATAACAAAATCGACGGCATACAAGAAATGCACATACTGCCGGAGCACCACATAAGAGCGATCAAATTTCAGGGAAATCACGTACTCGATATACCTAATTTTGACACAATTTCATTTGCAGTCGACACCCTTACTGTGATATCGAATCATTTCCCTTGCGATTGTCACATTCACACCCTAATCCAGGGACCACTAGTTAACGGAAGCGTCGAGCAATTTATATCAAAAAATTATTGCATTTCGCCTTTGGAAGTTAACGGCAAAGCCATGAGCGAGTTGGACATCGAGGCTATCGGAAGATGCGAAGAACAAGTCACGAGAGAAAATTTAGAAGCGGCAAAGGACTCGACAGTAACTAAAAGAAGTTTCAAAATAATTCTACTAATAACATTTATAACAATTACGTACCATTTTAGGTGAAAATAGTTTTTTTTTAAATAAACTTGATGTAGTGTGCGTCCGGAGTAAATTAACGACAATTTTTAATTAATTAGTGCCAATCGATGTGTCAACGTATGCGAATATAATTATAAATTAATTGTTATTAGTGCGAAAATTTAAACAAAAATGGCGGAAAAAAAATGTATAGACTTAATTACCATATTAGTTAAATTACGTTAGTTGTTTACATAATTAATGAAGCCTTAACGATATTGTGTACCTATTTTTTTAGGTTTGCCCATAGGCCAGTAAAATTAGATGAGTTTATAACAATTTAAGCGCTAATAAGTATAAAAAACTCTATCGCTGTGCGCCTAGCAGCTCAAAAGTAATTCACAAGCGAAGCGAAAACTGCAGTCTTGAGCGATCAAAACTATTAGTGAGAAAAACAAATGAAAAACCTTTAAAAAAAATTTTTCCAGTACCCTGGGGTATTCTAATGCCGCCTAAATTTTTTCAGATTTTTAATTTTACATTAACCCGGTTTTTGGCAATTAATTAAAATTAGCGCGCGCCAGCTTACGCGACGCATACCGTAAAAAGCCGATAATTTTAATAATTATTAACTTCGAACAGCCCCCCCGCCTAAACTATTAAAACTAGACAATTATGTTTCTCTAGGACTTTTTTTGAAAATTTTATTATCTACTTAAAAGGTCCTTTTCATTTTTTCGACATCTTGCTTAGTTTTCGCAACGTAAGTTAAAGAATGTCGACTAGCACCAATTTTTCATCAAATGTCAAATGTAACAGTTTTTAAGCTTCTCTTTACATTATTTAAGTATGTGAAGTCGTTTAGGTACCCTCGTACCCTGGGGTAATAGTCTTACGCCTAGTAAATTTTTAATTGCACATTTACGCGAATTTTAGTCATTGTTAATGTTAACTAGAATTGACGCGCCGGCTAATACGACGCATATTACCTCGAAAAAACGAGCATTTTAATAAGTAGGTAACTTCAAGCGGTTTTTTCGCTCAAACTATCAAAGTAGATGCAGGCCCTTTTAAACTATTTTATTTGAAATTTCATGCTTTATAAAAAAGGTTCTCTTCATTTTTTTTATATCTAGCTTAGTTTTCGCAGCGTGAGCAAAACAATGTCAACTCGCTCTAAATTTTCATTAAAGTGACGGGTTTTTTGTGTTAAATTATCGGGGTAGGCGAAAGCCTAAAAATATTAATTTTGGGTTCCATATCACTTGGTTACTGGTAACCCATCAGTAATTTGCTACTATGGGTTCCTTTTTGGAACGAGTTGTACTTTTACTGGCCTATTAGATGATTCATGGCTCAAAATATTACAAAATCAGCACTAGATAGTACCTGCAAACTGTACACCCTATATAATTTGCAACATATGTTGCGAATTGTGTAGAAAAACATTGTAGAAATATGTACAGGGTGATGGTTAAAGACAGACAATTCGATTAACAATTGAAAGAGCTTGCCCTCTGCTACGCTGTTTATGTACGGCGATCGAAAGAGGTCGGATTGTTTAGCTCCAGCACAGCAAAACTTAAAAATGTCAATAAAATTGTCCAACACTAGTCAATAATTCACATAACTGACTGTTGCCCCAGCTACACACCAACTGCCCCCCCCCACAACATGTGCAGAAGTAGTCACAATTCAAGCCATTACGTATCAACTATTAATACTACTATACCTATCATGCACGCAGATCACCCTAAAGTCCCCTACACACGACATGACGCGGTCGGCCTGACAGTCGGTCCGACCAAATCAGGTGTTGCCTACACGCTAAATCGTCTGACAACGCTCCACACGACCTGATTTGGTCAGGCGGTTGGGTAGTCAGTTGGCCGGGCCATCTGACAACACCCGACGACCAGACACAATAAATGTCGGACGACAAGCCTACACACGATCTGATATTCTACCTTATCTGACCAAACCGGCTCGACCGCCTGACCAAATCGGCCCGACCGCCTGACCAAATCAGGTCGTGTGTAGGGGACTTTAGCCAACGCCTTTTTTCAAATCAATTAATCGACTTTAAAATTTTGCAGCTTTTATCTACACCTACAAATCTTTCTGTGGTACTGATGAGGTGATGAGCTTATGATTAAATCAAGTTTACGCTAGCTCCAAGGTCAGCCTTCTTAGATGGCAAAAAGTGTTCTGCTTTCTTCCTCACATATCAATTATACTGGCAGGTTTCAATTAAGCCATTTAAAAATGCCTGTGCTTTCCCACTAAAATTAAGGAAAGTCAAAGTCTCACCTACAGTCGACGCTTTCGGCCATATTTGTGAACAACTGAGAAAACGCTGTCGTGCGTATTTTCTCTCAAACAACCTTTTCGATTAACGCTCTACTGGCTTTAGGCTTGTTGCTTGCCTTATTGTTTCAGCTGTACCAATGCAACACCAGAGGGAACATGTCTTAAACCAGAGTAGCGTGGGCTCTTTAGCCTAAGGTTTCATAACGACGGATTAGAATGTACTCGCTTTCATCATTGAACAACCCAAAAGTGTGTGCCCAATAAAAAGTTCTAAGCCCTGCGTAGAGCAGCTAGTTTTTCAGTTTTGCTCTCGAGCGATTTTCCAGTTCTAAAGATTGTTTTTCTCTGACTCATCTCGTCGTAGTTTATCATCTCTCCCTAAGACCCATTACCCTTTCTTGAGTTTTTGATCCTACAATGATCTTCGTTCGTATTCGGCTCTTCTTTTGATGAAAATGTTTTCAGAAGTACCACTTTATGGCTCACGAAACCTATTTACGTCCTATATGTGTCATACCTCATACCACAACATGCTGTTCACTGCCTTTTATGCCTCTGGGCTTGTTACTCACACAAACAATACTTTACTGAGACTTGGTTACTTGGTACCGTTTTTGAGGTTTCCACGACAATCTGAGACAAGTTTCAATTTAACAAAAGTATAACAGTGAGGTTTTTTCTTTACCTCGCTTTACCGCTCTTGCTTCTGTGCACCTATCGTAATAGCGCGCCCTCTTGTCGTGCATTAATCTTATATTCGCCTTTAGGCCTCTACGTCATTTTCAGATTTTTATTTTGCTGACCCATCTGTTTAGCCGGACGTCCACTTGCTGTAAGTAGGGTCTGCCGCCTTAAATATACCGATGCCGGTTTGTTTCAGCAGCACTTACAGTTGTAAAGTCACTACTTCTCCAGTCGCCTTTTGGTTGCAGAGTTTTTAAACGTCTCAAAGTGTGAAACTTGCGAAGAGTCGCTTAAATTTTTTAGCCAAGGTTCATAATGTCCCCTAAGCGTTACCTCTCGTATATTGCATTTGAACCAAAAATAATTTCTCAACACTACTTTTCAACTAGAACAATCTTTACATAATACCCCCTCTCTTTTTTCTACTTATTGAACGTGGATTTTTTGTTTATTTTATTATCCACGTGAAAATATTGCCAAATTGTTGTAAATTAAATTCTGAGTTTGCTCAGACGTAGTGAGTGAGTGGTATCAATTATCGAATATTAAATAAAGTCAATGTCAAAATTTAATTATTATGAATAGTTAAATAGTAGATACTATTTATTTTTAATGTAGAACATGTACAGTAGAACAAATTTTTTGAGTAAAATTTTATACTTTTTACGATACTTAAAATATGTATAAAATGCAAATAATAATAGCTATAATTAAAAATTTATGTATACAATACAACCATGTTATATTAATTTTGTAATTATGTATATAATAATATAAAAAAGGTAATTTAAAAATGTATTAAAAGGCATTTATTAGAAATAATGTATAATATTTATTTGTAATTTATTATAAGACAATCAGTGCCTACAACGTCTTTAGATCTACAGATATAAAAAACGAGTGTTAACTATTTCAATGTGTTCTATTGTATACAAAGGTCTTCAATAATTAAATAAATTTACCAAAAAAAGTAAGCCGCGTTTCATTACTTTGCGATCGATCATCATTGGTAATTTTTTCCGATTTCAGAGAAGTGCGAAGGTGTCAAGACTCGAGACAACATGAGCTCATGGCCTTACCAACCATAGCCTTCTTTAAATTAAAAATCTAGTAATTACAAGGTATTTGATCGAATTAAATTTATACAATCATTGATGAGCTTGACGGCCAAGCCTGCCCTGGCTATCATTTAGAATAATTTGAATAATTTCAGTTACTCAGTTTCTTCTAGTGCGGAGATTAACCTTCAGTTCAACAAAGAATTTAATACAATTTTTTACTCCCTTTTAAACAATCCTAGGCTACGTTATTTATAATAAACTAAAATAATATTTAAAAATTTCACCAATTTAAACAAATTGAAATTTGACTACTTGGGACTAAGTACGTCCCCACAGTTTTGCCAGCCATTATTTACCCAGAATATCTTGAACGTTATAAATTATTTTTATGTCTAATCTTATGCTCGCCGTTTTTTAACTAACCTAACCTAACATAACCTACCCTAACCGAACTTAACTTAACCTACCCTAACCTAATCTAACCTTCTTTTTAACGGACGCAGGATAAAAATCTTCACGACGAAAGACCACCACCAGCAGTCCGCACTGGTGAGATTCTTACTCACTAAAAAACTCCTCCTCAAGGGACTATCGAACAATACCTAGGACCTTTTGCGCATTGCAAGATTCTTCTTTACCCATGGTTGGAGATTGGGTATGAGAGGCCTCGTCAAAAGAGTTTTGCCTGAGTTCGCCCAGTGCTGCTGACACTACGCCATAGTATCAGCGCGGGTTTTAGAGTGATCGTTGCTCTTGGTGGCTCTTTCCATGGCGCGTAGGTCGATGAGTGAGATGACAATCCGTAGTGCCATCTTCCGCTGGACTCTAAGCATCCAGGTCCTGTTTCGGTCATGAACCAGTGCGTCACTCCAGACCGGAACTGAATAAAGAATGATCAATTTAGCGTTCACGCTTAGCAGTCTCTTTTCGGTAACCTAACCTAACATAACTAAAACCTAAATAGACCTATTGGTCTTTACCTAAAATTAACTTTCGAGTAGTTATGAATAGTTAACCACTTTCCATTCATTGTCTCATCCAACTTTACTTTCAAAAGACATTTAAAAAGGGCATACAACAAAATATTGTTAGTGTTTGAGCTATTTAAATCTCTCGGCGCACTTTTGTGTTAAGTGTCGTTAATAAAATCGAGCCCCGACGACTTTATTTAAATCAAGTTATTAGGTAAATAAGGCCGCGATATATAAACAAATGCGAAACGATTTAAACTATTTTTTAATTAAAGTTTCGAGCCATTTTAAAAGCACATCTCGAAAATGTTTTAATCGCCAAGTTGGCTTACGTTTTAGCTTGACGTAAATCGTTACATTTAAATATATTCTTTTGTGTCGAGAGTTGAAATGTTTTTCATTTAAAAATGGAAATCATGAACAGAATAGAATAAACGTTTTAAAATGAGTTTAAAAAAAGAAGGAAGAAAAAGGGTATTATTTTTTTTCATTCTGTGTTTTGTTATTATTGCACGTTATCTTTTACAATTGTTCAATTTTCATCGCCTCCAGTTACAATACGACCTGTAGGTAAAAAGTTTTATTTTTACTATTTTACATTTTTTCTGGTAATGGCAATAAGTACTAAATACAAGCTTAGCAACCTTATTTTTGAGATTTTAATTTTTTATTTATTTTTCTTGTAGTCTAGTTCTATTCCAAAATCCATTGAACCGTGTTCTATTTACAATTTAGCGTCAAAAAATTAGGTCATCTTTTTGTTCGTTAATGAGCACTGTAGCTTTATATTAAAGAAACATTTAAATTTTAATCAAATTATTTAATTAAACGTTTTTTAAATGTCATAAGTTGCAAGGTTAATTTGAAAGAAATAAATTCATTTTCGGGGAAAAGTCGACTTGAAATGAAAGGGTTGGCATGTTATTTTTAAGGGTTGCCTTACAATTATTAGCGATAAGCTCGTATTATAAAATTTAATCCAATTTTAGAAAACAAAATCCTTAAATTGTTTTTAGGGTTTACCAAGTTATCATTCGTTTTATTAGTTGGAAAAATGCTCTTTAAATTATATTTGTTGGAAAATTTAATTAAACTATACGTACTTTCGAGATTTTCTCTACGAATAAAGAGATTTTGATTCAAATTTTCTTAAAAATAAAAATTTCTACATTTGTTCAAATGTATCTCATTAATGGAAAATTGCTCAAGATCTCAAATTTTGACAGTCGTTAAAGTGGGCTCTCATTGGGTTTCACAAATTAATTTTATAACTCACACGATATAGGGATTACATACCAATTGCTGACAGTTCCCAAGCTTGAGCCAAATGGTCGCACGATCAACTTTTCTGTATCTGAAATTTTGCCCCTGAATCTAAGCTTTCCAGCAGCTTTCGAGCAGTGTCTTTGCCACGCTATTAACCCTCCAGTAGTCGCGCCTGGTCTGTGAGACCGCATAAACACTTTTATGAGCACCAATTTGTAAAACACATGCGTAGCCCCTCCCCTCTTCCTTCTCAAATGCATTAAACGGAGGAAAAAAAATTAAAATCGCAATACTTAAAAAATTGACTTTTTTCCAAAATCGTAAATAAGATTTGGAAAAATAGACAAAGTCAATTAAATTTTCAATTTTAGTTTAATTTATTGTTTTGCTGAAACACCTAAATATGTAATAATTCCGACAAAAATGTTTTACAATATATTTTTGAAAGCAAATTAAATATGTGGTCTCTGAGACCGGGGCGACTACCCGTGTCTCAAAACTTTGCGCGACTACTGGAAGGTTAATATTTAACATTTTCCAGACATTTCTTTCTACAATAAAAAAACAGAGCCGGTCTTAGGCTTTTAGCCGGCCTGGAGCCAAACCATGTTCATCGTCCCGTTTATTTCTAATCTTACAATACCTGAAAACTTAATCATCGCTTATCAAATATTAGTAGTGTAAATTTGCAGTAGTCAAATCTCGCACCGCTGTCTTCTGAGCACTGAGAAGGAATAAGGTAGGATTAATATATGTCAATTTGGAACTTGACGCAGGATTTTACTCACACCAACAAATTGAAGTGTTTAAATATTTACATTCCGTTAAAATGAGATGATTTTAAATTGATTAGCAAAGCTAATTTAACTAGTGGTTAAACTACTGCAAAAACATACATTCGGTCAGACGTTTAGACGCATTTATTTCACACGAAATTATTAATGGCCGCTTAAAGAAGGAATTGTATAACAACAAATTACGTAATTTAATAATTCCCTTTTAGACTTTTAAAGGTAGGTACAAATTGTTATAATTTAACTCCATTTAACTTTGATGGGAAGTAACTATAGAAGCACTAGCGGTAATCTAAATCTGACAAGTGTATAATTATAAGATTTAATTAACCTAAACTTTTGAGTAGGCACGACATAACGTTTGCGTACTTAGTAAAGTAAGGATTAAGAATTTTGTACCTCATTTATACTTTGAACAACAAATTTTACTCTCGGGGTGCTTTTTAGACATTTTATTGTCTGTTTTTGATGCTCGAGACGTAAATTAAACAAAAAAATGTTTTCTTAGATTAAATTGTTAGATAAAAAGTGATTTATAATTTGCAACTTTAATTAAATTTTTACCCAAAATAAGTTAATTAGCAAAATTTTGCTTAGTTTTAAGAGAGAATTTATATTTAATTTTTGTTTCAAAACTAAAGTTTTTCTACAGCTAAATTTCCCTAATGTTTATATTTTGTTGCTTTTCCTTACAAAATAAAAATTTTTTAAAGAACCCAAGAATATCAATAATTTTGAGAGAAACTCGAAACATTTTGCCTGTGCCATTGTACCTACCAGTTTGAACTGCTGTAACTTCTAAACTAGTAGATCCAGTACAAAATCAATCACTGATTTGGAATTCTCATAAAATTGCCTATACAACGAGCTTAATTTTCGGTTAGACCCATTTTCTAGTTTAAGTGGTACAGCTGTCCAAATAGAATAGTACGAAAGAGTAACTTCACTTTTTAGTTAATACGGTTTGGAGGGCCGTAGCGGCTAAATTAGTACAGCTACGATAAAGTCAAATATTGATTTGAAATTCTCATAAAATTCCATAAATAAAGGGCTTAATTTTCGATTAGACCCATTTTCTAGTTTAAGCGGTACAGCTGTCCAAATAGAATAGTACGAAAGAGTAACTTCACTTTTTAGTTAATACGGTTTGGAGGGCCGTAGCGGCTAAATTAATACAGCTACGATAAAGTCAAATATTGATTTGGAATTCTCATAAAATTCCCTAAATAAGGGGCTTAATTTTCGATTAGACCCATTTTCTAGTTTAAGCGGTACAGCTGTCCAAATAGAATAGTACGAAAGAGTAACTTCACTTTTTAGTTAAGACGGTTTGGAGGGCCGTAGCGGTTAAATTAGTACAGCTACGAAAAGTCAAATATTGATTTGGAATTCTCATAAAATTTCCTAAATAAGGGGCTTAATTTTAGATTAGCCCATTTTCTAGTTTAAGCGGTACAGCTGTCCAAATAGAATAGTACGAAAGAGTAACTTCACTTTTTAGTTAAGACGGTTTGGAGGGCCGTAGCGGTTAAATTAGTACAGCTACGAAAAGTCAAATATTGATTTGAAATTCTCATAAAATTTCCTAAATAAGGGGCTTAATTTTAGATTAGCCCATTTTCTAGTTTAAGCGGTACAGCTGTCCAAATAGAATAGCACGAAAGAGTAACTTCACTTTTTAGTTAAGACGGTTTGGAGGGCCGTAGCGGCTAAATTAGTACAGCTACGATAAAGTCAAATATTGATTTGGAATTCTCATAAAATTCTCTAAATAAGAAGTTTAATTTTCGATTAGACCCATTTCTAGTTTAGCTGGTGCGGCGGGCCAAATAGATTAGTACGAAAGAATAACTTTACTTTTTGGTTGGAACTGTTTAGTGAGCAGTAACGTTTAAACTAGTAGAGCTAGGACAAAGTCAATTTCTGATTTGAAATTACCATCAAATTCTCTAAATAAGGAGCTTAATTTTCGGTTAAAACAATTTTTTATTTTAGCCGGCACGGTGGCTCAAATAGATTAGTACGAAAAAGAACTTTATGATTAGGACCATTGGGAGGACCGTAGCGGCTACACTAGTACAGCTATGACAATATCAATTACTGATTTGGAATTTTCATAAAACTCCCTAAATAAGGAGCTTAATTTTCGAAAAGTTTTGGTTTGACCCATTTTCTAGTTTAAACGGTACAGCTGTCTAAATAGAATAGTACGAAAGGGTAACTTCACGTTTTTATAAAGACGATTTGGTGGGCCGTAGCGACTATAATAGTACAGCTACGACAATGTCAAGTACTGATTTGGAATTCTCATAAAATTCCCTAAATATGGGGCTTAATTTTCGATTAGACCCATTTTCTAGTTTAAACGGTAGAGCTGACTAAATCGAATAGTACGAAAGAGTAACTTCACATTTTGATTAAGACGATTTGGTGGGCCGTAGCGGCTAAAATAGTACAGCTACGACAGTGTCAAGTACTGATTTGGAATTCTCATAAAATTCCCTAAATAAGGAGCTTAATTTTCGATTAGACCCATTTTCTAGTTTAAACGGTACAGCTGTCTAAATAGAATAGTACGAAAGAGTAACTTCACGTTTTGATTAAGACGATTTGGTGGGCCGTAGCGGCTAAAATAGTACAGGTACGACAGTGTCAAGTACTGATTTGGAATTCTCATAAAATTCCCTAAATAAGGAGCTTAATTTTCGATTAGACCCATTTTCTAGTTTAAACGGTACAGCTGACTAAATCGAATAGTACGAAAGAGTAACTTCACGTTTTGATTAAGACGATTTGGTGGGCCGTAGCGGCTAAAATAGTACAGCTACGACAGTGTCAAGTACTGATTTGGAATTCTCATAAAATTCCCTAAATAAGGAGCTTAATTTTCGATTAGACCCATTTTCTAGTTTAAACGGTACAGCTGTCCAAGTAGAATAGTACGAAAGAGTAACTTCACTTTTTGATTAGAACGATTTCGTGGGTCGTAGCGGCTAAAATAGTACAGCTACGACAATGGCAATTACTGATTTGAAATTCTCATAAAATTCCCTAAATAAGGAGCTAGATTTCCGGTTAAACCCATTTTCTATTTTAGCCGGTACGGCGGCCCAAATAGATTAGTACGAAAAAGTTACTTCACTTTATGATTAAGACTTTAAGATTAACAATATCAATTACTAATTTGGAATTTTCATAAAATTGTCTAACCAACGAGCTTAATTTTCGGTTAGCCCTATTTTCTAGTTTAGACGGTACAGCGATTTAAATAAAATAGTACGTAAGACAAATTTCAATTTTTGGTTAGGAGTCAGGAGACTTGCACTTTGAAGGACGAAACGTCTAAACTAGTACAGCTACGACAATGTCAAATATTGATTTAAAATTCTCATAAAATTGCCTATACAATAAGCTTAAATTTTGATTAGACCCATTTTCTAGTTTAAATGGTACAGCTGTCTAAATAGAATAGTACGAAAGGGTAACTTCACTTTTTGATTAGGACGATTTGGTGGGCTGTAGCTGGGCTGTAGCGGCTAAAATAGTACAGCTACGACAATGTCAAATACTGATTTAAAATTCTCATAAAATTCTCTAAATAAGGAGCTTAATTTTCGGTTAGACCCATTTTCTAGTTTAAACGGTACAGCGATTTAAATAAAATAGTACGTAAGAGTAATGACAATTTTGGGTTAGGATTCAGGACACTTGCACTTTGAAGAACGAAACGTCTAAACTTGTACATGTACAACAATGTCAATTATTGATTTAAAATTCTCATAAAATTTCCTATACAATGAGCATAAATTTTGATTATACCCATTTTTTAGTTTAGACGGTACGGCGGTCTAAACCGAATAGTAGGTGTACGCTTAAACAATTATTTTGTATCAGTGGGCCGAAATTTTGGATCACTTTGTTAAAAATTTTATAAAACTGTTGTGATGATACAGTATTAGAAAGTTTGTAAATTTTTTTATAACTTTTAAGTTACAATGATTTGGGATTACCTGAGGTATCCAGGTAGTCATCAAAAATTCAACTGCGTTGTTTTACTCTTATCCTGAAGCTAGCGAATGCATTCATTTCCTTCTTCTATTTGTATTTATTTAAAAATGACTTTACTAAAAGAAGAATCGAAATAATGCCGTTATAAACGAAAAATTTCAATTTGTACAAAAAAATTTGCGGGTTGACAAACATAAAATTGGTTTACAAACAACAAAAGGACTATACATCGATAAATACGTTCAAATAAATATATTTTTTAAGAAAAGAAAAATGCCACAAAAGTTACAAATAAAACAGAACTGTATAAGTAAAGGAAAAGATCGTAAAAGTAAAATCATCCGTATGAATATTGCAAGAACTATTGGAGCGTTACAATTTGAGTAACTACCTATGGATAAATAATGAATGTTTGTCAACGAAAAACTCCATTTTTATTTACACTTCCGCGTCTTTAAAAAGTTTTGCACCTATTTGAAGACAAAAATTCCCATTTACATCTCTATTAGTCTCTCTGTTGGGTATCTAGATCCCGAGAGGTTAAAGACCGATGTATTACATTAAGAAAACGCGAGTTCAAACTTTTTCAAGAGGATGGTTCTGAAGCGTTTTTACTTCTTAGGCTTGTCCGAATTTCTAAAACGCGCTCTGGAAGCTACAGCCCTATAGGTTATTTTAAAAAATTGCTGGCGTGTCGTAAATTGCCGAAAAAGAAAAGTGGATGAAGTTTCCCAAAACGCAACCCACAATACACCGGTGTATTGCTGACCAGCGGACAAATGAAACGCCTACTTTGAGCGTTATTTGTTGTAGGGTTGTAGGCCGGTAAATGGCACTTAGAACTTAGAAAATTTGTAAGAATTGATACGTAACTCTAACTGCGTGGGAGTGGAGAGTAACTAAGTGAAGTTTGAAATAACGTTTTGGGGCGCTTTTAAACTGTAGTAATTTGGATATTTAAATTAGGGAGTAAAAACTGATTATTACGCCATAAAATTGTGGGAAAATTGTAATAAAAAAGTTAGGGTTGGAAAAGTTGTTTTAAACTAAGAGGAGATAATGACACTCGGCGTTAAATTGATTTGAAAACATTTTTAAGGCTTTCTCGAAGCAAGTGCGAAGTTAAAATAAATATTTTGTTTACTAAAGACACCTTTCGTAAAATTTAATTTTGTCTTCCATTTTTGCGCTCAAAAGATAAATTTGTTGGAGCATCTCAAGATGGTTGCATAATTTAAACGTTTAAAAATAATAATCGTAATAAATGGGTAATCATATAAAAATGCAAATTTTAGGGAAAAGCAAAAAGCTACGATTAAAGGAAAGTAGCCCTATAAGCTAAAATCAGCATACATTAGTCCGCCTTAGGGCGTGAATGCAAGGCACAGCTGCCGGTCTCTAGTTCATTAAAGGCTGAAGAAGGCTCGACCAGAATAAGCAATAAGCTCACTTTACACCCTCTAATCCTAGCGACAAAGGCTTGTTTGTAGCACTCCCGTGATTCCCCACGCTAATCAACATCAATATGCGACGAAAACCTGACGAGTACTTTACTCGACAAATATCAGGAACATGTAAAACGCCTTACTAACGTAAATTTGCTAAAACTTTAAACGTCACGTAACATTTGTCTATGTTAGGCACGGGATTTTATTACTTCGATATTAACCGCATTTTCATTATTCCTAAAATTAATATTCACAGACAGTCAAATTTTGTTTTTCCCAAAGACAAAACTAACCCCATTCACTACCACTACCGACGCTACTACTGTATTCCCGTGTATTTCTAGATTACGTTTCATAACGAATCCAAAAATGAATTTTTCATTTAACATTCCACATTTACATGCTCAGTTAACCACAAATGTTGAATAAACTATTACGGCGTAACAGCTTTCTATAAAGAAATATTTTCAAATTACACGCGCTTCATTTTGCGCTCCCAAAAAAATTATAAATTCAAAATTTATTTCGCGAGCATAAAAAAATTGGTCTCGTGTCGAGCCCACTTTGATTTTCGTCGAATTGTAAATTTGCGCCATTAAGGAAAAAATTGTACCTACTCTCGGATTCTTTCGGTTCGTTGCACAACCCCTTAAAACATATCGAGATCCGTCAGTTTTCCACACACCCAAATTTCAACGCTTTCGAGAGTTTTGATAGGTGACGTCTTGTTCGTGTCGACCCAGAAACACCTCGACGTACATTCGCAAATAGAGTGTGAGCATGTTGAGTAATTCCACGTCAATTAGAGAATATTATCTGAAACTGTTTCGAGCAATGTACAACATCGATTGTAAAGGGCAGGACCGTATTTACCGAAAGCAAGTTTTATTGAAGCCGTAGTAGTGGAACGGCGAGAGCACCGCTAAAATTCACAGAATATTTGGAGAGACGGATGTTGGCCTCCGTAATTTTCAATTTTTTACGTAAATTGAGACATAGGTCCAATCTAAAAAAGTGTATATTTGGCCCCGAGGTTCATATTACTTATAAGACAGAAAACCTACCACAGTTAAACGTCCCTGCGCGGGCGCCAATTTGTAACGCTCGTTTGGAGTACCAAATAATGCCCCTTTTGTAGATGCCACTTTTAGATTACCATAATTGGCGTTCTACAATGCCATGATCGTATTAATAGCGCGCCAAATGTTTAGTTACTGATAGCGGCTATTTTAGTTAAATCGGTCCGCTTGAGGAGGCACAGCCCTAAGCTCAAAGGCGTACAAAACCTTAAATACCAAGATAAAATACGACAAGTGGTTAAACTTTTATTTTGAGTTTTAAAAAATTGCTTAGGTTAAACATTGCGCCCAAAAGGTTAAGTTTGAGTAAGCTCTTCTTGTACGATTCCGAAGCGATATGCTATTACAAGGTTAATTAAATTCAATTAACTGACTAATAAGGCCTATCTTGTACTTAACTGTGCGTTCTTCGCTCAAAGGACGTGTTTAGTGTTTATATCATGTCAATATGTGATTAATTTGAACTAATCCTAACGGATTAATTTACTTAATTGAAATTTCAAAATTAAACCAATTAAATTGAACGTGGAGTAAATTCAATTAGACATTTTGTTTATTATTTTATATAATTTATAAAAAAATTTAATGTTTCAAGTTACGTTTTGATACTTATGGGCAGTTTGTACAAAAAAAGACGTAAAAAGTTGAGATTTGCTACAAAAGTCTCGTCCTCGATGCTCCAAGAGGCGAGCTTTAGAGCTTCTCCAATTTTCATCAAAATAATGTTGCGTTTCACTGTTTGTGTTATAAGGAAGCCACGTACTACTAATTTTCAGCTCTTTCGCTCCAACCATTCGTCAGTTATGTAGCTTCTATAAGCGAAACTGTCTTATTAAGTAGTACTCTTATCAGTTAACGTAACAAAAAATTCTGATGAGAGTAGTTGCGGTAAAATGCAAACTAAGCGACTCTTACAGGTTGGCTGCGGTTCCGTGTTCGGGTCGTCAGATATCCACACACCAAGTTAGTTAACTATTTCTCAGTTGACAGAGACTACTAAACAGGCCGATTGAGAGTCTAGCAAAAATATCGTTTGAACGTTGTCTGGAAATTATTATTTTTGGCTACTCTCGGCAATCAAAATAAAATAGAAAGCTTTAATAAACAAGAGATTTCCGTCCTTTGTACGCTCGTCCAAAATTCTATAACAAACCGAGTTTAAACTATTAAATCTTTTGAGGTTGTCAGGTGAATTTTACGGCCTGCGTATTTAATATAAACATTCTTTGTAAGTCAATTCCATTCCTTTCTACCTCTAAAAATGGTGAGTTACAATTACCAAATTTAGAAATTTACGTACGTACGTAACGTACCTCGTTTGCTTGTTTCTTCTCTTAAATTTTAATTAAATTTAAAAACTATTAATAACGTCGTTACTCGACGTGCTAATACTCGAGGTGCTATGGCCTGGTTGAAGCTGAGGCGCGAGAGAGACTCAATTCAACACTCAAAATTGTAAATAGTAGTACGTATAGTCAGCGTTGCTTATTTTTTTTAATCCAGCGAGCCCAATCATCTCCTCGGTGCGTTCAAAATGCCAGGTCGTTGGTCCGTCGGACAAATAACTGTTAAATAGGCTCAGGCTTCCTATTAGACTTCTATCAACAAAAAAATGCAGATATTTGAAGTCCAGTTGTACATTAGTAGCTCAAAGTAAGCTCAACGGCAAACCTGCCTTATCATTCCATATTTCTTATATTAACTTCAGAACTGACTTCTAACGTTAAAAGACCCTCCCACATCTTAAAGTTAAAATTGCAATTTAGAAGAGGTTGCAGGCGGTTTTGGGACAATTTTTTGTTGTTGTGTGCGAGGGGGACGTCCGGCAACAAAACTGGAAGTTTTGAGGAGTGGCAAAACCTACCAGGCAGGCTCATTGACAATGATAAGACAGGCTTACCGTTGAGCTGCAAATGTTCAACTCGCCCTGACTGTCTTCTAGAACTTTGACGTAAATGGCTGTACTAAAGCACCAGGATAATTTTTTTAATGATATTTACCTTATCAACTGTTCGTAAAATGTAATTTGAGCCACTTCTTAGAGTTAATCTGTTCCAAAATGAATTGTTATGACATTTTGTGTGATTAGGCTCATTTCAGTCTGTGCATTATATTTTATCTGCATGAACAACTATTTTCTTCTATTTTTCCAAATTTGCTCTCCAAGTACATAGAAGCCAAATTCCCAACACGTAGAAGCCTCCGATGGCTACAATGTTTATTTTTAACGTCTCTCGTAGCTTCTAAAAGAATCATAAATCTAAGGTATTTATTTTACGGAAAAAAATACGAAATCCTATTTTTGGTATAAAATATGAGAATAATTTGGTGGAAAAGTTGGAAAAAAGGGCAATTTCTTATCCTCTTTTGTAAAAGCTTGATCATCTGTAAGTGCAACACATGGCACAATAAAACGTACAAACCCGATAATTGTGATTAATTACCACAAATTCATAAACCAAATCAATATTTTTTGTTCCGCCTTTCAGGCTAACGAAATATAACAAACCCTAAATTACACTAAACAAATCTTTAGGTATAATTAATCCCTTTTTGTTTTACGTAAACATAATAGAAGATTAAATCGTCTTAAACAATAGACTTATCGCTTTTTTTTCTTATTTGACATGGTTGATGTGTAAGAGGTAGCCCGTGACTTTGGGGAGTCTCTAAGGACCGTCAACCTTTCCAAGTTGAAAATCGTGAAGACCCGTTTTCCTAGCTTGCGGTTAGTTGCGCCTTCCTCACGATTTATTACATAATTAAATTACCCACCGCTTCATTAATATCCATTATTACACTACAACTCTACTTAGTCAATAATATAAGTTACAGTTTCAGCCAAATTAATGCACAACTTAAGCGAGTAATTGTTTGTTGTTTGACGTCACATTGATAAACAATTATTGACTGCGCTTCTGCTTTTTTTTAAACTGAACAAACACCACCTCTAATCTTATCCCGGCAGATCTTAATTGTTTTTAAGCGAATTACGTATTAAAAATTATTTGAAACTCCGCAAACTGCTCAACAAAATCTAAAACTATCCCCAATTTCGTTTTTCACGTAAATTCAAATATAAACTCAAGCTGATTGCAAGCTGCGCTAATTAAATTTAAAATCCTAGCTTTCAGGATACTCGATATTCAAATTAAAAGAGTTCGGTTTTTACAATTTTATAATTATTTTCTATGTACATACAACAAACAAACAAAAAAAACGGATTCCAACATCAATATCTGTAACTAATTACGTCCAAGCCATTAAAAATCATTTGTTCGTCGATCCAATTCCTAAACAATCCCAAATTGACGTAGACACCCGGTATATTATCATCGCCACAACCGATTCCCCAAGAAACAATTCCGACTTGATGATGCCTTCCTGGTTGATTACTAATAGGACACACGAGAGGACTACCACCGTCGCCAACACATGTATCTTTATTGAATTCGCCTCCGGCGCACAAGAAACTTTTGTGTAATTGAAAGAAAATACCCAATCTGGTACTTTTCAGAGATTTAACGCACGTTACTTTCGGCACTAATGGTAATTTTAAAAGCTTCAAATAAGGAGTGGTCGACGAAAAGAGCGTATTCTTCCACAAACCGACCGTGCACTTGTCGTTATCGAGTACTAATCCAGGTGGAGGTATGCAGATTGTGTTGACGTTTTCGTTTAACTCGAATGGTTCTTGTAATACCAGAAGAGCAATGTCGTTTTGCAAATTATTTGAATTATAATTTGGGTGCAGTATGACGATCTTGGGCGATCTCTTCATGGGCCCTAAAACAAAATAATAAGTTAAGGCGACGATTTAGAGGTCTCGGGTTCAAGTTTGGTAAATAAGGCGCAATTAAGGTTATTTGTAAAATAAATACTAATAAGACAAACATGGGGAAAAAGTTACAAGAGTAATTGCAAGACGTTAATCTGCGAGAAAGTCAAATAAGCTGTACTTGTTCGAGTATATGAGTTGTATCAGCTTAAGGGTGGATTTTAGGTAAAAAAGTTTATATACAAAATTAAAGAGGATAAAATTGTTTATAAAAAGTTATAAATAAAATTGTTTTGAAAAAATGATAGTTAATGAGTAATTGCAAGACGTGCACAACTTAAAAATTGTTTGCGAAATAATTGAAGCTGTACTTCTTCGAGTATATGAGTTGTATCTGCTTAAGAGTTGATTTTTGGCAAAAAATGCTTATATACAAAATTAAAGATAATAAAATTGTCTGTAAAAAGTTATTAAACAAAATTTTTGTCAAGAAAACGAGTGAAAGGCGTGCACAAATCTAAGCTGCACTTCTTCGAGTACATGAGTTGTATTTGCGGAAGGATCGATTTGAGGTAAAAAAATGTTTACAAAACTAAAAATGAAATGTAGGTTGTAGGCTGAAAACTATCAAATAATGTTATTGCCAAGAGAACTTTTCCTAACGATTAAGTTGAGGGGTAGTAAAAAAAGAGTATCTAACAGCATTAAAATTGTGCCTTATTTAGGCACTAAATAAATAAGTAGTGTGTTTTCTTTCAAAAATAGGTAATGGGAGTGTGAAGAGGAAATAAAACTTGTTACATAAACTTACAAAGAAGAGTCAAAAAGTAGTTACAATTTATTTTATTGCCAACATTTATTAAACAAACTCGTTTTAAAAAGTACTCGAGAGATGAAAACTTGCTGATTTATTTTAATAAAATTGATTTTACGTCTAGAAAAAGAAAATTTATTTGTACTAAATTTTTCTGTACATTTTTATTTTAAAGTAAAAATTTGAACAAGAAACTAATAAAACAAAAGTTACAATTGTAAACTTGCGCTCCAACAATTCTTTTTCAATAAAAGAAAATTTGACTTTTTTCTCTTACGTCTTTTTGTATACTACAAGGAGCCACTTTAGTAGCTGATGGTAGTAAATAAAATTAATTTAAACTACAAAACTTACCTAATCTTACGCTCAATGCTCGCTTATTATTATCAACGCAATGTGCTGCAGTAACCACAACTTTTGCATGTATGAGCGATCCACCACATTTATATTGATAAGGAGAAGTTTTTCTTTTTTGAGTATAAATCATGAGTGACCAAGGAAATTTTCTGGAAGGTTGATAACCGCAACCTTTGAAAACTTCTTGTTTTGGTTCTTCCGTTACATCAATTTCTGTATTATTGAAAGGGCAACACACGTCGAAGTAGCCGATACATTTCGTATCCATTACTTGTTCTCTGAAAAATAAAAAATAAAAAATTATTTACAGCAGCTCGGCAACTGTTAAATGGTAAATTAACTGAAAAGGGTGCAAAAATCGTTAATGGAAAGTGTTTGGTTCAGGTATATAGGCGTTTCCTAATTGAACTTTAAAAACCATTATTGTTGGAGTTTTCTCATTGCTTTAAAGAGTTTCGTGTTTCGTAGCGAAGGTAGGTATTCTACGTTTAATTTTGTATATTTTTAATTAAAAGTATTACTTTATAATCCACGGAGCTTCAAAAAATGCATGTTTGTACATTTCTAGAAAAATAAACTCTACACAAATAAATAAAAGACAACCACAGAGCTCTAGTCTCGATAATTGAAGACGCTATAGATAATAGATATAGACTAGAACTCTTGAGATTGATTAAGGAGCCAGTTCCCCAACCTGTTCTTGATCACTCCCCTAAATACTTCTTTCTTACAATCCGTAACTCGAATTATTTTAAGTCCATTTGTATTCCCAAATACGAAAAAGAGTGAAGATAATAGATTTTTAAAAAACTGAACACTATCTTTAAAGCGCCATGACGATCAACTCTCTGAAGATAAAAATTTATAATCTCAGATATGACTTCCCCAAATAAGCCTTTCTCATAATCTGAAACTGGAATTATCTTAATCTCAATTGTATTCCAACTGCAGGCTCCCAAATATGAAAAGTGGTAAAAATAAAAATTTTGAAAAAATGAAGACTATCTTTAAAATGATAGAACAACCAATCTTATAATAAAGATAAAAATTCAAAATTTAAAAACGTGACTGCTCCAAATATGTATTTTAAGACACTAATAAGTAGAATTAGCTTTAAGTCATTAGTACTCCAACTGCAGGCTCCCAAAAATGAAAAATGGTGAAGATGAAGAATTTTAGAAAAACTGAACACTATCTTTAAAGCGCCATAACGGTCAATTCTTTGGAGATAAAAATTTTAAATCTCAGATATGACTGCCCCAAATACGTCTTTCTCACAATCTGAAACTGGAATTATCTTAATCTCATTTGTATTCCAACTGCAGGCTCCCAAATATGAAAAATGGTGAAAATGAAGAATTTTTGAAAAACTGAACACTATCTTTAAAACGCCATGACGATCAATTCTCTGAAGATAAAAATTTTAAATCTCAGATATGACTGCCCCAAATACGCCTTTCTCACAATCTAAAACTAGAATTATCTTAATCTCATTTGTATTCCAACTGCAGGCTCTCAAATATGAAAAATGGTGAAAATGAAGAATTTTTGAAAAACTGAACACTATCTTTAAAAGGCCATGACGATCAACTCTCTGAAGATAAAAATTTATAATCTCAGATATGACTTCCCTGCACTGTCACCATCAATTATTTAAAGATAAAAATTTTTAATCTTAGGCTAGTCTGTCCAAAATACGCCTTTCTCAAAAACCGAAACAGAAACTATCTAAAGTTTATTTGCACTCCAGCTAGAGGCTCTCAAATACAAAAAAAGGAAAAAATGGAGAATTTTGAAAAAACTGAAGTCTATCTTTAAAATGCTAGAGCAATCAATCGTCTAGACATAAAACTTCAACATCTTAAGACGTGACTCTCTCAAATAGGCGTTTTTCGAAACCAGTAAGTGTAATTATCTTAAGTCCATTTGTACGTCAACCGCAAGCCCCCAAATATGAAAAAGGGTAAAATTGAAGAATTTTGGAAAAACTATCTTTAGAATACTATAGGGACTACTCTGGGATTGCTCTACCCCCCCTTACCCCTCCTCCAATATTTACACTCGTGATTTTAACTACAACAGCTTAAACTTATTCATTTTTTGAATAAAATGACGCAAAGTAAGCACAATCCAAATTTTTGATAATAGTAAATGACACAAGCGAAACAGTACTATCCGTAGTCAAAATAATTATTTGTTCTATTAAATCATTGTAAAACAACAATCATCTATTTTTTATCAAATATATTCATCTTTTGTGCATTGAATCGACACGATCTCTGTTTTTTACATAATACTAGGATTAATAGGGTTTGACTAGTAATAATAATTATTGTATAGCGTTTGAATTATAATTATTCAAAAGATTGCCATCAACCATTACAACATATAGGATGTCGTTATAATGTTGTCTTTCTATGGTACACGTATATATAATAATCAATTAATAGATTAATACAAAGCTCGCTGAGATACGCACAAAATGAAAGGTGCATTTTTAGTTTTGACCGGTCTTTTTGTTTGTTTCGGAACAACTGCTACTAAAATTGGCGACTTCTATTCCAAAGTAAGTAGACAATTTAATAATTATTATATCTAGCCTAGTTGCGAGAGCCCCCCAAAATTAAAAAACTTGAACCAAACAGAAGAATAGGCCCCAGTTCATCATCTAATACTTTCCCTACTTATTCATACTTTCAGGGGCGCCGACGGGCGTAGTTTTTTTGGAAATTTCGTATTTAAGTAACTATTTTTTTAGTTTAATCAGCACGAATATAAAGTAACATTCGAGAGATCCACTATTCATTATGTTAATAAAAGTTTGATAGACTTCGAGCTTAAATCTTTTGTTTATAATCGAACTACGAAAGCTACAAATGCGTCATTTGTGGCTTTTGAAGAACGTAACAACCAGGATCTTAGGGTATGCTTGACTACCAAATTAATATATATTACCAGTTTCAATTAAATAGTATATACCTTTAGTTTTTAGTTCAAGCTAGGAAGTTCTTAAGCAATGAGTATCGCTTGTTTCCTCTCCGCTTCGAGACCAATTTATGTAAAACTTTCAGCGAAAATATTGGTGGAATTGGATCGAACTGCCGGTGTGGAAATTTTACAGGGTGTCCAATTAAAAAGGTGAGTACCTATCAAATTAATATTCTCTTTCTTAATTATTTACTTCCATTTTTGAAGAATACGAAATACCATGCTTGCAATGCTGTTGTGGATTCATCTCGTTTTCCACCATTAGTTCCAACTGGTCAATATTTATTGGAACTGAGTATTTTAGATCAAAAGTACACATGGGTAACTTGTTATACTTACATAAATGTAGTTTATGAAACAAAACTAATACCAAGTGGTTAATAAAGACCAGCGAGGCGTTAATGTGAAATAAATAATATTAAGAACAAAGCTCTATTCAACGCAAGTTACACTTACAAAGCCAAAATTAGTCAGAAAAATTAAAGAAGCATAAAAAGCAGCATAGGTATTCTTTTAAAGAACCGACGAGTCCTCACTTTCATGAAGAGCAGCAACCTCCCGCAAAATGCGTTTCTTGCTAATATCTCAAAAAATCGCAGTTTTAGCGGTAAATATGAAGAGCGTATTTTTAAAGCTTATGAAATTCCACATTACTTGCTTTTTTTAAAATTGCAATACGACAAAAAATAACCGAGCTATGGCATTTCAAAGGGAGGTAATTTTGTAACATCTTTTTCTAGAGATCGGATTTTTATGCGCGTGTTTACGGTAAACTCCGAGTTGTTTGCACCAAAAACAATTCAAATAGTAGATAATTTTATAAGATTTAAAAGAGTGCTCTTGAGATTTATTGATAAAATTCTGATTTTTTGAGATAATTGCAAAATATACTAGCTCTCCTATTCACCTCTATAAAAAATTAAAAGCATCAGCCGAGGTGGTGATACGCAATTTTTTAGTCAACCAATCTTCCCAATAAGTATTATAAGCAGCGCATCGATAACATTATACGAGGCGACTCGCTCGCTCTTTAACTGTTAACGCTAAAACCGCGCAAATTCGCAAAATCGACGAATAATAAAAGAATTAATTCCAATTCAAATAGGGATAAGAGGTTATCGCAATCAACAATTTTAAAAATACACAAACAAAAATCATCGATACTCGCCTTATTTCTAAAATATTTCCGCCATCTCTAATTAAATTCGTATACTCGTCGGAACACTGATAATACGGCACACAAGTACAATTCGTTTCCAATTTCACGCCTTTTAAACAAACCAAAGTCACAAAAATGACACTACTTAAAAAATACATTTTCGCCCTAAACAACCTTCTTGGTGCTCGTGAAGAAGTCAACTGATGAATAACTATAAGAAATTAAATCTGTCGAAGTTTACCACATCTGCGTGGCTTTTCCCATCAATTTAGCCTAACAATAATTAACTTTAAGTCTATTATTCGGGTGGGTTTTTCTAATCCTTTTCGCACCCCCTAAGGTTAAGGTTCCAAGTAGGTAGGTAAAAACTATCAAAAAGAGGATTAACTCCAATAGGGTAAAATGTTAATTTTGTATTGTAAATTTATCGGTCGGCTTTTCAAGTCGATGACCAAACGCAAGCTCAGCAATTATTATAGTTTGTGGGTCAAACTTCGTGATATATAAAAGATGGTTAGCTGGCTAAGCTTTAGATTAAGCTTAAATTATAGTGTTAGACTGTACGTATGTTAGCTACGCTGCATGGACGATTTTGTAATTCCTATACTTTGTCTCGGCTCGAAAGAATATCAATTAAGTATCGATTGCGCCATCAATAAATTTGCTCGTATCGTTTAATTGAAAAACGTTCGAATGGTTATACCTACAGTTAACAAAAATCGCTTTAAATAATTAGGGGTGCTCAAACAGATGGCGTACATCTGGATTTTTATTTATACGAAATAATGAAGCGAAGGAAATGTAAAGGGTTAAAGACTTGTTTACAACCGCATGCGTGTCGTTTCTAGGGATAGGCCATGGGCATTGGGCACACTCTGGAGTAATCGAAATGTTGACAACCGATGTAGTATGACGATCTTAAGCAAAAAAATTGTAATTGCTTAATAAGTTAAGACAACGATTTAGAGGTCTCGGGTTTAAGTCTGTTACATAAGGCGCAATTGGAATTAGTAATAAAATAAATACTAATACGCCAAACGTGGAAAAAAGTTAAAGGGTAAATTGAAAGCCGTTGTTTTGTAAGAAAATTAAATAAGCTGCTTTTGTTCAAGTATATGAGTTGTATCTACGTTAGGGTCAATTTTAGGTAAAAAAGGTTAATGTGCAAAATTAAAGAGAACAAAATTGTCTACTAAAAGTTATCCATCAAAATTTTTGTAAAGTTTGTAATTAATGAGTAATTATTACAAAACGTGCACATTGGGTAACTCGAAAGTGATCTGCGAAAAAATCAAAGTTTCACTTCTTCGAGTATGTGAGTTGTATCTACGTAAGGGTCGATTTTAGGTAAAAAATGTTTATATATAAAATTAAAGAGCATAAAATTGTCTACCAAAAGCTATCAATCAAAATTTTTGTAAAAAAAGTAATTATTGAGTAATTACAAGACGTGCAAAACTCAAAAATGCTGCGAAAAAAATTAAGCTGCACTTGATTGTGTATATGAGCTGCATCTGCGTAACGGTCGATTTTAGGTAAGAATTGTTTATATGCAAACTTAAAGAGAACAAAATTGTCTACAAAAAGTTATTGATTAAGATTTTTGTAAAAAAAGTAATTAGCACTGTAATTACAATTCAGAAATGATGCGCAAGAAATTCTAAGCTGCACTTCTTAGAAGTGCAGCGAAGAAAGGGATTTACACTCAGTGGGGTGCCGTTTCTAAGTACAGACCTTGGACACACTCCGGAATAATCTAAATGTTGACAACGGCCATAATTAAGTAATCCAAGAGGAAAACTTGCAGTGCAGTGCAAATTCGAAATCAAGCTCGGAAGCGGCGCGTCTTGAATTTCGTTTAAAATCTCTTCTTTTTCTACAAACTCACTACTCGCTACACGTGGTGGACGCAAGTTTATTTCTACTTCGTATATAAATCTTTTAATTAATAATATATTTTTATTAAAGAAAATCGCGTTCAATATTAAATTAATTTGGAAGTTTCAAAGAAAGCTTTCTTTAATGTTGAACAAAGCTGAAGCTGTCAATATTGGACAAAGCAGTTCAGCAACAGCCTTTGCTTTGTAAACCACTATCAGATTAAACCCAAGTTTTTGTAATGTAACGCGGTTTATATTATCAATGGTTATATACGGAATGACGTATGGGTTTCAATAATAATTTAAAGTTTATTAAGGGAAACCTAAAATAAATTTTGTTTTCCTTCTTTTTTTTTCGTGTTTGGGAATTTTCGTGCTCGTTTCAGTTCTTAAAGTTTTTTTTTATAAGCGAATAAAAAAATGAATGAAATGAGTCTTATCTTTGTCTTATAAGGTCCTTTTAAAGGATAAAACGTGAATACGTGATGATGTATACTCGCGTGTTTTCTGTACATTGCCAGACATAAAGGTGGAAACTAAAAGGATAAGAGTTTTTCACGTGGTAACGTAACATTCAATCCTGTATTTTGCAACTGTAAATGTACCCTACTTTGTATGCATTAAAAATATTTTTTTAGGATACAAAAATTTTGTTTTAAACTTATTCATACTTTAAAGATTTCCTTTTGAAATCTTATTAGAGATAATTTTTATGTCCATAGTTTAAAACGTACAAATGCTATTTGGAAAATTGCCTTATTATTCGGGTTGTCAGTTTCTCACTTCAGTTGTCTTCCTCGAAACGCGATAGAAGAAATTGATACAATAAAACACGCTCAACACAAGTTTCGAAACCTTATCAATTTATTGAAATACGAGCCTATGCCGTACAAACCTAAGTTTTACTAATACGTACATTTTAGTTCTCGGCAATTAGTACAATTGGTTTTCAAAATATTTATTACTTATAGTTGAACCTGTGAGTGGTCTGCTACTTAAGTACTTCGCGAGTATTACTACGACAATTTGCTCAGATATTACGAAATTCAACAATGGGTTTCAACGCTCTTATTATAATTAACAGCAATAAACATCTTTTAAAAGAAATTCAAGCTTAATATACTAGGGTGTACAGAGAAAAGCTATTTTAAAACATGTAAAAGAAAGCTATCTCTAAAACGCCATGACAATCAATTATCTGAAAATACAACTTTGAAATCTTAGACATGACTAGCCAAATTATGCCTTTTTGTGAACCAGTAAGTAGGATTACCTTAAGTTAATTTGTACTCAAACTGCAGGCCCTAAAAGATGAAAAAAGGCGAAAATAAACTATTTTGAAAATACTGAAAATTATCTTTAAAATGCTATAACGACCAAATTGTCTACAGCTAAAATATAAAATTCTAGATGTGACTATACCCCAAGTACACCTCTTTCGAAACCAGTAAATAGAATTATTGTAAGTTCCTTTGTAGTCCAACTGCAGGGCCTTGAAGATGAAAAAAGACAAAAATGCAGAATTTAAGAAAAACTGAAGAATAGCTTTAAAATGGTGTAACGGCCAACTGTGAAGAGGTAGCAATTTAAAATCCTAGACATGGCTACCTCAAATATGTCTTTTTCAAATGCAGTAAGTAGAATAATTTTAAGTTTCTTACTACTTCTGCTGCAGGCCCCCAAAGATGAAAAGGGATGAAAAAGAAGAATTTTAGAAAAACAGAGCATTATCTTTGAAATGCTATAACGACCAATCGTCTGGAACAAAAAATTTAAAATTCTAGCCGTTACTACCCCAAATGTGCCTTTTTCGAAGCGAGTAAGTAGAATTACCCTAGGTTTATTTTTACTCCAACTACAGACTCCAAAGTTGAAAAGGGTAAAAATGCAGATTTTTGAGAAACTGAAAACTATCTTTAAAACGTTATAGCGACGGATTGTCTAGAAATAAAAATTTAAAATTTTAGGCTTGACTACCCCTAATAACCCCCATTGCGAAACTAGTAAGTTAAATTATCTAAAGTGTATTTTTATTTTAACTGTGGTCCCCCAAAGATAAAAAAGAGTAAAATGAAGAATTTGGGAAAAAACGAAGATTATCTTTAAAATGCTACAACGACCAATCGTTTATAGATATAAAATCAAAATTTTTGACATGACTCCCCCAAATACACCTTTTTAGTAAGTAGAACTAACCTTAGTTTATTTTTACTTCAAGTACATGCCCCAAAGATGAAATGGGTAAAAATTCAGAATTTTAGAAAAGCTGAAAACTATTTTTAAAACCTTATAACGACTGAACGTCTAGAATCTAGGGGTAAAATCTTAAAATTTTAGACTTGACTACCCCTAAACCCTAAACTACCCCTATCTAAAATCTAAACCAGCAAGTTAGGCTCCCAAAAAGAAAAACCTATACTAAACCTACTAGAAATACAAATTTGTAATTTGTAAGTGCGTCCAATAAAATCTACGGTAGGGATAAAACTACCCCTTACAATAAAATAAAATTAACTTACGTTAAGTTAAACATTTTAAGATTTTATTTTAAAATTTATTAGTGCCCTTTCCTGCCAAGATGCAAATTGATAAGTGCGCTAAATAATGGAAGATGCCAGTTTCGTGCTTTAAAACTTTAATTCACTCATTTATTTACACAAATTAAGATGAAAATACTCCGTAGAAACTTACTTTTGACGTATTTATGTTAGAAAACAAAATATTTTATCGCTAGAAAAGACGTTTAAAAGAAATCACTTTCGAGTGATGATTAATAATTATTAAAGCTCTAGCTCGACATAGACTTTTTCTAATTAAAAGAATTTTTTGATAATCAGAACTCAACTCATCTCTCTACGAGTTTTAGGTGTATAATTGTAAAGCAACTTTAATCCCCAATTCCATCCCACTTGTGCAAGTCTACGTCAAAGCATCATGAAAACAAAGCCCTAAATTCTATTTCATCAAATAAACTGGTCTTATAAAATAGGGAAGCCCTAACCTAACCTAATTAATTCAAAATTGATGTTGAGCCATAAATACATTAATCAATTGTTTTGAGTGTTTATGTAAGTAAATTGCACACAACTAAACTCTATACTCTCTAGACTCTAGAGAGGGCTTTTCTTGTGCCCTAGTTCAAAGGAACGGTGGTACGTGAAATGGAAGTTATCGAGCATGTCGTCCTTTTTCACTTCACAAATTTATGCTCCAGGCAATTATCAATTTTGTTTGAACCTTTGTGGCTTACTTACCAGTTGAAGGGATGCATTTTGAGTCGATAGTAGCCCACGTATATTAGTAACCTTGTGGGTTGTTAGAAAACTAAAGCCCTGTTTAACGAGGTCGTCAACGTAAATAATGCATTTCTTGACTTTTAGTTTATTTTGGAAATGAAAACAACTGCAAGAGAACTTAACAGGGGCTCAGATTTCACTTCTAAGTGAGTTTCCTTTTAAAAATAGGTACGAGGGTATAAAACAAGAATTTCTACCCTTATTATGATTTTAATAAATTTTATATTAAGTTTGAATTTGGTATTAAGTATTAAGCTTTACGATTCGAGTCATTTATTATTCTCAAATTGCAGAACAGTTTGAATTTTGAGTGCACCATTCAAAGACTGAATGCGCTCTATTGTGGAACGGATTAAACTAAAACGCTTTTCTCAAACCACTAAGTAATTAATTGCGTCTTATGATAATCGTCGAAAGAAATTAATCTCAAAAATTAAATTCTTCTCCCTTTGTTTGACTTTTTTAATTAAATGTTTAACATTTGTAATTTGATCATTTCAGTTTAGTTTGTAAATTGTGTAACGCTTTAACCGGAGCGCGCGCTCTCGGGCGTTTATACTAAATTAGCTTATACCTTAGGTACGTTTAGACGAGACAAAACATCCCTGGCTTCTCTCACTTTTCGTTTAAATAACTGTACCATGTACTACGCGTTTTATAAATTACTTAGACGCCACTTTCGTGGTCTTTCGCCAACATTAAGCTTCGGAACTGATCTAATACCCACCTGGAAATGAAAAATTGAAATTTTTAGAAGCGGCTGATATTGTAAAGCCGAGACTTTTTTTAGCGACGAAACAGGTCTATCTCATTTACTTACGCCAGCTATGCTCCACGAGCACCAATAATTTAAGTTTCAAAATCCAATACATGTACTCTAAACGGCACGAGAACGAAACCGCAATTCATTTATTCGTTTTAAAATGTACTCCTTACACACGCATCCAATTTTAGGCACATATCTCGAAAAAATAAACAGGAGGTAAGTAGGGGAAATCATCGATGGCGAAATTTGCCCCATTTTCACTCGTAGTAACCGCAAGTTTATTATTTATTCACTTTATTAGCATTTCCATGTAGTACAAATTGATTAGACGTCAGTAGAGACCCTTCTTAATTTCCTTAATTGTTCAGTAACTAATCTAGGACAATATCCCGGCGTATAAAGCTCTTTGTACCATACATACTCTCGGCAATTTACTGAAGCACTTTGTTCTTTGGCTCACTACGAGAACCCACAAGCACTGACCAATGAGCGGTGACCAAGTTGGAAAAATTCAAAGAGGTTGATAATAATTTTTTTATAATATATGAGAGCTTAAACAAGAGCTTTCAAGTACTTTTATTCAAGTTAACGTCTATTCGGAGTTTTATCAACGACCAAGCTCATACACCTGACTGATATATAGCGAGCACGGTTATAGAATTTTAAGTACGAAAGAAACGCGGCAACTTATTTCATATATCAGTTGCATGTAATGCTTTGACCGCGTGAACAACCATGCTAAAATAATATATTCACGTTTAGTATAATTTATATCTCACTCCTGATTTTACTTTTATTTTATATCTTTCGTCGAGGGTGTAGTTAGTTTTATGTAAATATCTCTTAAGGGTATTAAATTTTAAAAAGTGATAGTAACAAGCATTTCTAAATTTGGCCCTTTTTAACTTGAAGCAAAAATTTAATTTGGATTCGTTCCCATCTTTTCGACGTGTGATGTGGGAAATGAACTTTATTTTATGATTTTACCTTTTAAAGGTCTAATTAGACCGTCCTCAATTTACAAAATAATTAGAAATTAACTAACGAGGGTCGCACTTTCTTTATGTGTGCAAGCACACAATCGGATTTTTTAAATTTATCACCACCCCCGAAAGCTACGGCTGTATAAGCCAATTAAAAAACCAAAGTGTACGTGGAAGCTGTACATTTTAAGAAAATAAAGTATAAAATTGTAGGTAAATGCAACCCGCAATACACAGCAGTCTTTGTGGTTGCGTTTCAATGAACAAGCAAAGCATTATTCAAAGCATTTTCGATACCCAATACTTATGATCCTTAAAAAGTGTTTATGTAGGTAGAAGTCATATAGGGCTTATATTAGACCTATCAAAATAATAACGTTCGGTAAATTGCTACTCCAGACCTTCCAGACCATTCGACTAGCAGGCGCGAGTAGTTGCAAATTTAATGCAACATTTAAATTCCTCTCAACCAACTTGGCCCTCTTCAAACTGTAGCATGCAATTAATAAAGAGCAATAAAAGTGTCAGCATTTCAATTTGTTCATTAACGAAACAGTTTTCAGACTCCCTCGGCCTTATTGTAAATTTTGATCCACTTGGTAGTTATTAATTGAAGAGTGTATAAGCCGAGCATAAGTACTTTGTAAAGGGTGTGTTTAATCTTAGCTATTGGAAAAGTAAACTGAATCAAAAAATAACAATAAAATTGGACTAGTGAACACAATTCGCCCAACGAGAGCAATGCTGCACGCTGCACAGAGAAGAATAATTTTTATTTAGTTGCCTGTGTGCATAGAGAACGTTAGGCAACCCCTTTCGCACAAGAATCCCCTGTACCGGATTAAGCGAATTTTTTGAAGTTATCTGAAAGATGATACCCTCACAAACATTTATTCTTAGTTTCGTTTCAAATTTTTTTATTAATATAAGGAAGGAATAATTTTATTTTTTAATTTTAAGTCACGAGGGGCGGGCGGCCGCCCCGGAGTTGTTTAAACAATTTGTCATCTAGTCTTGCTTGTAACGCTCTTGAATGCAGACCATTTGATCTCCTTATGTCAATAGCAACAAGATAATAAAATGAGTGGGTGTTATCAAAATTTCGGTACTAATTTTAGTACAAGAGAAAGTATTTATAAACTGATCCTCACCTGATTGTTCTCCAAAATGTAGTGTTAAGCAGTTTTCTAGCAGCCAGCGTCGTTTCCTACATTTTACTTTTTTGAGTGGACAGCACTATTGTAAGATGTTAGAACTCCGAATCTATAACCATAAAGCACAGAATAAGTTTCACCCTTGTAGCAAACTGACTAAATAAATAAGTTCCATGACGGTGCACCCGGCCCCCTAATCTGAAAATGGAAAGATAAACAATTAGTTGATTTTCATTACGTGGATTGACGATTGAAAATACTGTTCTCACCTGATTACCCGAGCGCTCACTTTCACTATCACTTCATCACTTGAAGAAAATAGAGAAATGACTCACCCCTCTTCATAAAATCCCTGAAGTGGACCCTACCTGCAAAAAGACATGAGAATCAGTACAAACTGAATAAACGTGAACAATAAACGATGGCGTACCTTTACTCTAGTAGTCCTTTTGCCTTTAAAGCTCGCTCGCTGTTTCTTATCTCCCCCATAACTCAAACTTGCTGTGCAATTTTCCTGGTTTGCTGAAAATAATAACAGACTTTAAAATTTGTCAAGTACGAGTTAGTACAGAATAAGCGCTTGAGTCGAGTGGTGGTGGTGTAAATAAAAGTATGAAGTTATAAGAAGCATATTTAGTAGTAGTATTATTTAAAACCAAAATTCATAACAAATTAGCGACGAGGATGAAAATGAAAGTATAAGGCTTACCGCACACTACAGACAGTCGGTGACCGTCTGTTTTGTAGCGAAGTGACTGCACACGACAGACAGTCGGTCAGACATCGGCTCCTTCATCTACACCATCGCACACGCTACCGACTATCGTTAGGAAGTCGGTAGTTGTTGCATTGTTTGTCCGGGATTTTAGCTATAGGAGATGCACAACTACAACGACAATTTTGTAGTTCGTGTGCGCGTCCCTACTTAATTACGTTATTCCCATCTACCGCCGTCTAGTCACCGACAATCGTGTCGGTTGATAGTCGGTGGAAAAATAGAACACGTTACATCTTTTATGTAGGTCCGTCATTTTAGTCGGTTGTGTGCGGTGCTACATAAGAATCTGTACTGAGCATTTTAACCGACTATTTTGACGGTCACCGACTGTCTGTAGTGTGCGGTAGCCCTAAAGCCGCTTGAAATATTTTTTTTGAATAGAAATAATTCGATAAGTGAATTAATTTAAAGTTTGTATTTGGTTGAAACCAAACATTCGTGTAAAATTCGTAGTAAAATTTGTCGAGGTCGCAAGTGCAAAATGTGAGGCCAGATGCAAGCGTTCGTTCCGGGGGACGATTTTGAGGAATAAGTTGAGAGGTTAGATCAGTTTTTGATCTTGAATGACGTAACATCGGTGAAGAAAGTGCCCGTGTTATTAACGTTTATCGGGCAGGAGACTTATTCTATTTTGAAAAAATTGTGTTTTACAACTGACGCTAAAAGTAAAACTTTCGATGACTTAATTAAAATTTTAAAGGATCATTTTAAACCAACGTTAAATGTTATTCCGCAGCGTTTGAAATTTCATAAAGAGGATCAGAAGAGAGGACAATCTATCAACGATTATATTATCGAACTTAAGTCAAAGGCTGCAAGTTGTGATTATGGTGATTTTCTTCCGCAGGCCTTGCGAGATCGATTAGTTTTTGGAGTTGCGAGTGATGAGTTAAGAGTCCAGCTGTTGAAGGAGAAAATGTTAACTTTCGAAAGTGCGTGTCAGCTAGCTCTAGATTGGGAAGCAGCAGTGAAAGAGAAGCACGAGGATCCGGCAATTAATAAAATATTCGAAAAAAATAATGGAAACAAAGTCGTCGTTAAAAATTTTAAGTGTTATAATTGTGGTCATTGGGGCACATTGCAAAATTTTGCCGTTCGAGATCGAGGTTTAATTATGGAAGAAGTGCTTCACGATATAGAAATTCATCAAATTGTTCGAATAGGAAAAGAAGTCCGTCAAGCTACAGAAGGTCGTCGCGTGATAGGCGTGGTGGTGTAAATAAAAGTATGGAGTTATAAGCATATTTAGTAGTATTATTTAAAACCAAAATCCATAACAAAATTGAGATAATAAAATAGTAAAAAATATAATCATACATTGGGGATGTCTGTAAATGTGTAAATCTCGTTTTCTAAGAGGTAACTCTTCCACCACTACCACCTTTTTCCATCAGTCTTAAAAATCTTATAGTATGTTCAAATTTCAATTCACGAACGATTTTACTAGTTTTTTTAAATGAATATAGTTAAATAACCCTAAATTAATCACTTTAATAGTGTGAAATCGAGTTTTAAGGAGAAAAAGCCAATCACATCACCCTCCAGGAATTGAACCCGGGCCGCCATACGGGTTCGGTTGCAGTTCCTTTAGTTTTTATAATAAACGATTAATTTTTTGCATGAAAAACTTGCAAAAAGGGCCAAAAAGTGCCCTTTTATGGGGTGATAATTATTTTAATTTCACAAAACTAAAATAAAGCTCATTACTTATTACATTTGCTACAAATTATGTCTGTTAGGTTTTGTTGTCAGGCGAGCGGTTTAGAGCAGCTCTAGTCGGCTTTGGAGGTAAAACTAAACCATAATACGGTAAACAAAAATATCACCAATTTAAAAAATTGCATTTAATGTGTGGAACTCGAATAAACTTAAGGCAAACAGTCTTAAGCGCAGACACAATTTGTCGGAAATTTAATGTAAGTACTTTTCAACGTAGAAAGACAGTTTTTCTGAAAGTGGGGAGTTTTCGGCTTATACGGCTGTATCAAATTTCGTGTTAAGTACAGGGATCTCGCTTAATAGCGTTGATAGAAAGTTGGTTAAATGGACAAAAACGATCCTCGAGTTATGCCTACACTAAATCAAAAAACAAAATTTACCCCCTCCATAACGTTTCTGAAATATGGCGGAAAATAGCGAAATTTGCATTTTTAATTTTTGGCTCTAAAATCGTTATTTGTAAAAATTTTTAGAAAGTGAAAAAAATTTCTCAAAGGAACTTTTTCTGCTCTTTCAGACGATGTCAACGAATTTTCGCTATCATTATTACTTTACTGTATATTGATACAAACTTTTGTTTTTCATATGGGAGCCATTTAAAAATTTTATGTCATCGGATAGAGAAAAAAATGCTGATTTCAAAAATGTATAACATGTCCATAAACTAACCACAAATAATAAATTCAAAATTAAAATAATAGAATATTTTATTTAAAACTGAATTTTAATTTATAAATAGCAAATCCGTGAAAAACAATTGAATATGTTTTATAAAAAACAATTTATATGTGCTTCATTTGTTTTCCTGCAAATGTTTATAGAAATTTACTTATTTAATTTGGGTTATTTATGGTGATTTTTTTATTAAAAATTTTATAGACATATTATACATTTTTGAAATCAGCATTTTTTTCTCTATTCGATGACATAAATTTTTTTAATGGCTCCCATATGAAAAACAAAAGTTGGTATCAATATACAGTAAAGTAATAATGATAGCGAAAATTCGTTGACATCGTCTGAAAGAGCAGAAAAAGTTCCTTTGAGAAATTTTTTTCACTTTCTAAAAATTTTTACAAATAACGATTTTAGAGCCAAAAATTAAAAATGCAAATTTCGCTATTTTCCGCCATATTTCAGAAACGTTATGGAGGGGGTAAATTTTGTTTTTTGATTTAGTGTAGGCATAACTCGAGGATCGTTTTTGTCCATTTAACCAACTTTCTATCTACGCTATTAAGCGAGATCCCTGTACTTAACACGAAATTTGATACAGCCTGTATAAGCGATAGACAAAAAAAATTGTTTAACGGCCGATTTTGGAATTTTTGTCAAACTTTATCGCGCTATAACGCCTAAACCGCCCGTCTTAATAAACCTAACAGATATAAATCTATAAGAGGTGTAATTCGCCAACGCCTACAAGAGATAGTTTGTTTTACAAAAAAATAACCCTTAAAATTGACCTTTAACTTTAAGTTAGTTAGAACATCGAGGGTAACTAGACCCTTCAGGGTGATTCATTAAGGATGGACCAAACGAAGCAGGGTGATAGAAGACCTCGATACGCATCGATTTGACCCCCATGTGTGTAATCCGAAACTTGATGGTTTGAGAATTATCATGATTTAAGTGTATTTCCAGAAGAACCTGATTTTTCTATAGATATTTTGTCATGCTGACTAAACCGTTCGTTCTAGCTTGATGAAATTTTCCAGAGGTGTAGTCCAATAATGAGTCTATAACACCGTATGTTAGCATCCTCAATGTAACTTGACAATAGTTGGAAAAAAAAAGATCTTTCTAAAAATTCATTACAGCAGAAGCACTCTCCCTTATTTTACAACGCTCTTGCAGAAAATTTTGACATGGAAATTTTTTTTGGAACATGTTTTAAAAACTTCTCTGTTCTATTGACAATGTACCCTAAAAATTTCATTCACCTAGTCCTATAGCTTCTCATCGGACGAATCAAACTTTAGTAGAAATGGCATCTTCAATGTGCATAATAATCATTGTTGGTCCATAGAGAACCCGAATTTGATCCGCCGTCACAACTTTCAGCTGTATAAGGATCAAATTAAAAACACGAGACAAAATTAATTCTTAAAAACATAACTATTCACGCAGGAGGTTGAAATTAAAGAGAGATTGTCGGCGTATCGTATACTAAGCAAAAACATAAGACGCAAGCCGCATATTGTTGATAACAGGCAGGTACAGGCCTTTCGTAATATTCCAAAATATTCAAATAATTTCCGAATGTATTAACCATCTAAAATAAATTTACTCGATTTAAAAGCTTCAACAAAAATGATACGATTACGATCTAGGATTTCCTTAAAAAAATTGGTAAGCTTCTTGATTATGATAAAAAAAAAGCTCTGCAATAATGCCACAGGCCACAGACCACAGTAATATTATTCAACCTAATCGGACCAACCTAACTAATGGCCAAGGAATAATAATTTGATCTATGCACAATTTGCACATCCTTAGATTCATTTAAATAAACGAGGAAGACCGAAAAAGGGAAATTTAGAGATAAAAAATTACTAACCTTTAAAATTGGTAACTGTGCGGCGTCCATTTTGTTGTTGTGGTAAATTTTCCAAACACCCAAGACCCAAAAAACAATTATTGAGCTTATTTAAATTTGTTGTTAATTATATAGTAACAACAATCACTCGAAGAAGATTAGACACGAAAATCGTATACTGACGAAGATGCGTTACCTACGTGTACCGGACATTAGTGCTTAATGGCTTACGACGTTGCGGGTTGCGATGCTATTTTGTTGAAAAAGCTCCGTGTCATCGTCACTACTCTGCCATAAGGTGCGAAAAACGGAAAAACCCAATAGAAATAAGCACTATGTAATTTATATTGCAGATCGTTTCTTAACAAAAATTTTTACATTTAATATGTTTGTCTAAAATTGGTATTGACAATATAGAAAAATTAGATTTTTCGGGCGGCAAAATATTGAAAAATACGAATTTTTTAAACTTTCGACCGTCACTCACACTGTCGCCAAATTTCTTATCGTACATCGTTGCCATTTTAACAAATTAACTAATATTTTGCAATTTACATTTAATTCGATAAAAATTAACCCTAATCTTATAATCTAAACGATCCGTCCAAAAAAAATGTATAAATGTTTAAAAAACAATACGAAATGGTAAGTTGTACATGTATTACGTGACTTTTATCACGTGACTTAGCTTTTAGTGGTTTAGTGGTTTTATTGTTTTATTACTACCTATTTATCTGAAGCTTTTCTTCGGTTTGCGAAAAAGAACTTCTCGAATAATCGTTGAAGCTTAATTACAGTAGATGGTATCTCAAAAAAGGCCCCACGCCTCGCTCGAGCTAATAGTTTTTCGATCGCCCAGGATGGCGTTTCTCCGTCATTAGTTTCTCTTTCACGGTTCATTATAGACTGATTCAAAAAATGTAATCGATATTTATGGTTGCGATGCAGTTTCATAGCACTTTCGTCTGTAAACCTTTAGAGGATTTTCCTTCTATACCGAACTCAACCATGGCCCGACAGAGTACGACATACAATTTCAGAGAATACCCTTATATTACTTATAGAGCTGTCAACCAGTATTTTTTGTACTGTAAACCGGACATTACACGTTTAAAGAAAATACTGCAAGAAATGCAGCTTGTTTTTGTAAGCTTCTCGAACCTAAATCAGAGAAAAAGAGATTCTAGAAGATGGAGTGCGTTGGCAAGTAATGAGTAGTATTAGCGAAGCTTTTGTGTGAGAGATGCAATTTGGTTAAAGTTAGTTTTTCTTGTTTAATGAGATCTTGAAAGCATTCTTGGTTTTATGTTGTAGAATGGTTGGTTTGTCGTTTGAGCCATCGTTGAAATCTCCAAACGCGGAAACCAATTTCACATAGAATTTCTACATGAAATTATAGCTAACATTTTAACGATATTACGCATGCATATTTCTGGAAAATTATATTTAAAATATTTTAAGAATTTAAATATATTTTTGGAGAGGTAGCACTTGTAACGATGTGATTTTTTCTATCTCTTGGTCAGCAAATCAGCTTCGCTTCTTTGGTTGTTACTGAACTCCCGTCTACGCTATCATGCTCAATCGTGATGTTTTTTGATACCATCTCAATTTTCCCTTAATTATTTAAAACCGTGAAAGTTTGCATTTCTTCCAAATTCAAAGTTTATTTGGTATAAGTACTACTCCCTGTTGAATTGATAATCTACCTTTAATTTTAATTGTATTAAATATTTAACAATTGACCTCACAACTTATCTAACGTGTATACGCGAGGTCAAGCATTTTCATGCCCGTTTCAGCCCCATTCTATAATAGTTAATAAATTCAGAGAACACAGCAAGAGATACCAACCGAATAAGCACGAACCTCCTCCGTTAAAGCTGGTCCCAAAACCGAAGTAAATGTTTCTTTGCATGTTCACTTAGTTTACAACTTGCAAGAGGTACCAGTGGCGGCGCATCTAGCAAATTAATAGTTTACTTTTTTAGTGTAGATATTTTTTAAATGGCAGAGAGTAGTAATAGTAGCACTACTAAAAAACGTCGTCGTAGCAATTTAACTGCCGAGGAAAAAATAATGGTGGGCAATGTGTTTGAGGGCCTTCGTTTACGCGATAAAAGTTTGTCGATTAGTGACGCGATTACTATATTATGTAGTGCCCTAACTAAAGTTTTTGAAAGTGGTGTGTACAGATATAAAAGCTACAGTTCATTCAGTATAAGATTAAAAATATTAGATATAACATAACTGGTGCGGCGCCGCGTTAAAATTTTAGTTTTGTGATACGCGAAGAAGTGATATCCGCGCGGTCACGTTAATACTCTTAAAAATTAATCGAGTACAACGAGTGCATTTGAACATTACGTTAAAATACTTAAATAATTTACTTAATTTAATATTTAATAATTTTCTTGTGTTCGTGTAATTAAATTATGTTCGGACGTACATATTTACGTAAACATTTAAATTTTGTGTTAATTGTATTTTTTTTCGTCCATCGGCAATATATTTAGGTGAGTGGTCATTTAAGTAACCTAGCATTTGAGTTTTGTACTTTTCTTACGAATTTTGCCTGCGTTATCTCCAATAACCTAACTATTTGAATCTTTTTTTCGTAATACTACCAGTAATATAAAACGATTCGAGTTTTTTCATGATTAACTAAAATAACGATGCTTAGTACCTATTGTGTATGTGAAACCATACCATAAAAAGAATTTCTTTTAACTTAAGAAGCGATATAAAGGTATGAAATACGTTTTTCTGTCAATTTACCCATACAAATCGATGCAGAACTGAAAATTACGCCAAAGTATTATTTTCCACTATTTATTGTAACTTTTAATATTTAAATAACAATTCACACTTTCAACCCACAGTCTTGGGTGGTTCTGGTCTAATACCAAACTCTTCGAAATCGCGATTATGATAAATTGCATAAGTGTAAGGTCTCAACTCCCAAGGAATTTGATTCTCCATGTGTGTTAAACAAACGCCCAAATCTTCCAAAGTCGGCAAAGAGTTGTTAACCTTATCCGTTACGCACTCTCTTTCTATACGTTCCCAATGTAAATTACCCGCAGGAAACCCTAGACTCATCGCGGATGACACACTAACTTTCAGTTTAAAAAGAGGATCGTAGCGCATATCGTATCTCCAATAACCCCAATCTTTATCTTTTTTCATAACACGGTAGAACCAATCGACAAGTTCCGATAAGAGGTATCGTTTAGGGCTGAAAAATTTGTTTTGAGTTTAAATTAAAAGGATTTTCATAGTACTCACCCGACGGCTTGATAAATTTTTCCTGCCGAGTCCGGATCTTTTATGGCGTTTATTATGCCGGTAGCTAAGTCACTTACAAAGATCGGTTGTTTAATAGTAGCTTCGCCTTTTTTCCACAAAGGCATCCATAACGCTTGTCGTCTCCAAAAGTGAGCGTAATATCTAAAATACCGCAATGTAGTAACAAACTAAACGAAGACATTGCTAACCTTAAAAATCTGTCCTCTTGACCGTAGACATCGGCAGGCCTAATTATGGTAGCTTCTGGAAATTCTTGCAAAACGGCTTGTTCGCCTTTATATTTACTAGCCAAAAATTGCGATCCTTTAGGGAGAACTAGTGGTTTTGGCGATTTTGAGGCATTTAAAGCAGATAAATGAATCAACCTTTGAACACCTGCTCTTTTACACGCTTTCGCTATCTCTCTAGCACCGGTAACGTGCACATCTTCAAATTTAAAGTTTTTCGTTTCCCAATCGCGCCCAATCAGGTTTATAACGACATTGGAGTACTTAACGGCTTTATCCAAGTCTTCGGTATTACGTAAATAATACGGTTGAAATAAAACTTGTCCGAGATCGCCACAAAGTTTTAATCTTAAAACGTCATAATGGTCGCCTCTATAAGGTATGATGATCTGGAATTCGTCTCGTATAAACTGAGTCGTGTCTTGTTTCTAAACTTACTTGCGAGCCGATTTTACCTAATCGGTTACAAACGTAACGTCCGACAAAACCGCTCGCACCAAAAACTGTTGCAACAATTCCACTAAAACTCGAACGGCCGCCTGTGCCTCTTTTTAAAGAAGCTAAATCGTAAGGGTTTGCTTCTTTACTATAATTCGCACATCGAATATAAGCGACTCCTATTACACCGCAATTGGCGCCTGCGAAAGTTGTAATAAGACGCAACTGTTGTGTTAATTAATTAAAGAAATACGTACGGAGCTTGTTTAGGCTGTTGATTGTGGTAAGAGACATTTTTGTTGTCCTTAACTCAAGTTACATAATTTCAAAACTGACAAAGGACCGTGTTTTTGGTTCTCCAAAACGGTTGATTTGGAAACTTTTATTACTCTTTTTTACTCTTACACTTTTAGAAAATGTTAAATTAGTCTAATAACTAATAACACTATTAATTCATTGTAAAGTATGTGAAAATTTTTGTCAACTGTCAAAATGGGGTTCTAAAAACAGGATGTAGTTCTGCTAGTCCCGTCAGGGGCACTACAATCGCCGCTCGATTTGTTTAGCTAATTTTAGAGGCATTTAAAATTTTTGAAACGCTTTGAGCTTGGAATTTAATTTTCTTAAAAATCTTATCATTCTCACAAGCATGTATTTACGATAAGTTTGTTTTTATCGATGTTTGTGTGCATTTTTGATTAATAATTTATCATAAAAAGCATTTTTATAAGACTTTTATTACGATTATACGGCTCAGTTGGAAATAATAGTTTTTATACGTAAAATTGATTAGAAAGAGCCTTAAAAACACCTCAAAAATTATATTCTGGACAGGAGAGCCAAAATTCCCAGTTTTTTATTTCATGTTATTGCAGTTGGCACTAGAGATGGCTCTGTCTGTAAAATATTATTTTTAATGCTATAGCAGTCTCCAATTAGATGGCGCAACGTGTTAAAAACTCAATTTATTTAAATTTTAATTTTGTATAAGGTAGGCAGCTAGATTTTACATTAAACTGTGTGTTTACCTCAGTATTGATACCTTAGAAAAAATTTTAACAAATCTCCACGTAGGACACCGACAAATCAAATTTTGACCAAGTAAGCAGAGTCTAAAAGTTCCTAAAAATATTCAATCCTCCTCGTAAATCCTGTGTACGCAATTTACGCCTTCCTGTAGGTAATCTCACCACGCCTTTATTTGACTTTTTTGATATTTTTTATAAATTTCTAGACACGATTTACATTATAATGGTGACGTTCTCACCTGCGTCCTACATAATGCAGTTTTGACTTTGTCCACAAAACTCTCGAAGAGCTCTTTTGTGAGCGTTTTAAACCAAATAAAAAGTATCTCGCGTTTTTTAATGGTTTTCACGGTTGTAACGACTTACAAAAAACCCAAAGTCGTCTATTCATATCTCTTTATCCGTTAATTGTTGATGACTGTTGTAGAGGCTAAAATTTCACGAGAATGCTACAACGAAAGGGTTGATTTTACGCAAAGAGTGTGGAACGTAATTTTTAGGAAAATTCGTCTCCTACAAGCTTTCCTATTAGCCTTGTAACTTAAGACGAAAATTCGTGGCAAAACTTGCATTTTATGTAAGAAATGCGATTTTCAAGATGTAAGAAACAGACGATAGGGGCTCCAGATAGAATTTTCGACCCTCAATGAATATGTTTCTTTAAAATGTGTAGATAGCGCATGATTTTTTGATTTCGCTTATTGAATAATAACTTATTCATAAGTATTAAGGAATTGACCCAAACATACAAGAAAATTGTACGATCTGGGATTTGAAACTTTTGACTTGGACAGCGTGTAACGTCGTAATGTGGAGCTTTTCCACAACAATCTTTTAAGCCTAAATTGTGGACAATTTAATTCTTTACGAAATAAATGTTTTCGAGTTTTTTTATATCTTGTGTCGTTATCGAGATATTTGTAAAAAATTGTCGAAAACTTTAATTTGAGAACTGCTTATTGGTACTTGTTTATAAAAACCCACAACAGGTACGCTCGAGGCTTTATTTCCCACACCACCCACTACACAACAACAGCTAACGATTTGAAGTAATGACGTTTGTTCACTAATTAGTTCTTTTCTTTGTCAAATAACCTAATAATGTACTACCTGGCCTACTGCAGGTTATTAGACAACAGCTTTGTCCAGTAACGAACGTTTCTTCCCCTTCTATAAAATAGGAAGAATGAGTAGCGATTTTACAGGAAGTGTGGTTGGGGGCATTAAAAAGATATATCAAAAATATCAAAAACGCCTTCGATATCGCCAATTATCGATAGGTACTTAAAGTATCGAGGAATGAAATATTGACGGTCTTTTTCAAATCAGTTTATTTCCTAACGTTTACCACACAATACATTTATCTTTGGAATACATCTCGGAATCTTCGACGCATTCAAAATCGTCTAGAAAGTCCTTGGAGTTACTCAGTGGGCCGTTAACGCGAAACTCGGCAAATGAGTGAAGATCAGTTGGCGTGTGGAGTTCCATGTAGGTTTCTCTTTGTTTGGAACAGTAATTGATGCCGTAAGTGATCCAAAACAATTGACGAGTGGTATACTCCAAACCTGGTAGCTTGTCATCGTCTGGATTTTTGAGTTCCCATTTTACATAAGCGTCGTACGCGTGCCTTATTCCGCCATTGTCCGCTATGTTATCGGAGAGGGTTTTTCGACCATCGACCTAAAACAAATTTCATCATACGATAATTACTGCAGTGACTAGGACTAGGACTAGTGCAGGCTAGGAATTTTAGAGAAAAGAGTGAAGAGGTCTTGACTTTTAAAATTGTTTTCTCACGGGAGACTAACTACACCACCACAGTACTGCGCTTCATACCATTCGATTAAGTTGGGTTATGTTGTAGCCATCGTACTGTTCGATTAAGCATTCGAGTTTTTCAAAATAGGAGAGTTCGGCGTCTTCCGTCCACCAGTTCATTAAGTTGCCATTTCTATTAAAAAGTCTTCCTATGTCGTCGAAACCATGGGTCATCTCGTGAGCTATCGCGAAACCAACGCTTGCGAAATTCATGTAGAAGCGTCGCTCTGGATCGAAATACAACTTTTGAAGGATCCCTGCTGGAATTGCTGAAAAAGATATTGGTTGTACATTTACTTTTAGACGAGCAGCCTCGACTTACTTAGAGTGTTCATTAATGGGCGGTAAAAAGCGTCGACGACTGCAACTTGGCTGCTTGACAACCAGCCTATTTTTGACTGTAAGAAACGCAAAGTCTTGTACTTGAAGTTCTCGTTCGATTTGGTTATAATTAGGTGCGATTGGAAGTATTGAATCCAATTAATGTCTACCTAAGCAAAAACGCGCTTATTGGAACTTAAAAATGAATTTTGATTAAATCTACCTCTTGGTAAATTTCTTCTAGATTCTTAACTTTTAGCAATTCGTCCGGGTAGCCGACAACATCCGCCATCTGCTCAATTTTTGCAACGGCCTCACTTTTGGTCTCTTTATCCAACCAATCCAAACCTTCCATCGATTCGCCGTACTCTAATTTTATTATACGTAAAATGTGTTCGACGTCATCTTTTGTGCTATCGTCGAAATACTCGTGAATGTATTTTGCACTCAAAGCCACAGGTAATCTAAATTGAAATAAAAATTAATTCAAAATCGAGCGCTTGACCGAGCGGTAGCCGTATTAGTAGCACCTCAATGATACTTCCGAAACGCACTCTTTCCATCGCTCCGGTTGTTTTAAACTTCCAGTAGTTGCGGATTTAAATTTAAATTCGATATTTCTCAAATCGTCATTCAAATACGGTATAATCGATTCGACGACTTTCCACACCAAGTAATTTATTATTACCCTAAAAAAAGACAATGGAATTTATTTCATTTTGCAAGTTTTTGTTATACCTTTCTGGAGTTTTCTGTAAAAGCTTTTCTAATTGGCTAACGTAATTGGGATAGAAAGCTAAAATTCTCTCGTGAGTTGTTATTTGAACATGAGGTACAATTAAATTATTAATATATTCCAACCAAGGAATTGTAGGATATTCTAATTCGAGTTGTCTAATTGTCATTACGTTGTAGTAATCGTCGATTGTTGATCGATTTTCTTGTGTAAATGTAATCTGCCGAGTTTGTTTTTTTAAGAGAAAAAAAATTGCAATTTAAGTTGAAAACTTCCAACAAGACGAGGTTTTAAATTTTTCTCAACTGCTTAGTGGGTATTTACAATTGGAAATTATTATTATACGGGACCGACAATCGAAATTTTCTCTCGAAATCTTAATATTTTAGAATGACGATATTATCCCAGCTCGCTGTTTTTTTGACAAAAAAACCGAAGAGACACAATTTGTTAGAAATTTAATGTGCGTTACTTTTCTATAGGCACACTTTTTTCTAAAAGTGACCAGTTTTCGAGTTATAAGCGATAAACTAAATAAATCAGTTTTTTGCTGATTTTGGAATTTTAGGCAAACTTTAACGCGCTCTAGCGCCTAAAGCGGTCGGCTGAAGAAAATACCTAATAAATATAATTAATAGAAAATTTTATTTACTTTATTTTTTTATAGAATAAATTTTCTCTAAAAGTGCGTGGTTTTTGAGTTAATCGATAAACTAAAAAAAATCGTTTATTTTGCTGATTTTGGAATGTTAGTCAAACTTTAACGTGCTCTAGCGCCTAAAGCGTTTGACTGAAGAAAATACCTAATAAATATAACTAATAGAAAATTTTATTTACTTTATTTTTTTATAGAATAAATTTTCTCTAAAAGTGCGTAGTTTTATCTTAGCGCCTAACCCGTTCGCCTGAGCAAAAAACCTAAGGGATGTAATTTATAGGAAATTTAATTTAATTTATTTTTATATACCATAACTTTTCTTCAAAAATGCGTAGTTTTCAAGTAATAAGCGATAAACTAAAAAAATAGCAAAAACCACCCTATTTAAGCCTTGCCTAAGTTGCCACTTAGGAGTAGTAACATGTAATGTCTCTAAAAATTTTGAATGAATTATTGTAGTGCACTTGCAAGCTACCTCTCAACCAACTCGTGCGCTGACCATTGCATACACGTCTCGCTCTATCGAGTTACCGCTTATCCGTTAAACTGAGATGGAATGAGAATCTTAACAGCGTCTGCCGGACAAAATGCAGTTTGCCTAAATTCTGTTGTTTTTTAAAATTCTAATTTCTATCTGGAATAAATGACGTAATTTTACGAGATTTTTTTTGTAAATTTTAGTACGTGCCCTACTGTAACGCGGCTAATATAGCCCGGTAGTCGAGTAATATTTTATTGTTTATGGAAAGTACTTTATAAAAATAATGAATCTTTGGAATGATATCAAGTGGTATATAGTTTGTTAGTTCTTGGACTAAGAGCTTTACGTATAATATCAAGCGCGTCACTCAAAAAGAAAACTGTTTATCCTTTTTCCCAACTAACTTTTCTCACCAAGTTTACTCTTTAACTCGGTTTTAAAACTCCGTCACCTAAACTTTCTCTATAACTGTCTATAGCACTTACATTAGCTAGTTCCATTTCGAAATTTAGACAATCTTGCATTTCACTCGTAGCCTTATACTCGTCCGCACCTAAATATACGGCGACATTAACCATATAACGTCTATATTCTTCAACGTACACGCTTTGTTCTTCGTCAATTAAATAATTTCTCGGCAAAGTGAATTGTGGTAGATCGAGCTGTACAATAATAACATAGAACTCGATTAAAAAAAGTTTATCGACGATATAAAGCGTATTTTTGTTAGTATACCTGAAGCATGCGATGTGAAGTATTTTTGAAATCGTATTCGACGTCGAGTTTTAAAAGTTGGTGCGTAATTAATCCGTGCTCTCGAAACTTATAAATGTAGTAGAACCATTCGAATTTTTTTCTATCCAAATGATTTTTTTCTAAAACTGGCCAACCTCCTATTTTCTTTATCAACTCATCCAGTTCCGCGAGACCTACTTTTTCTATCTCGTCTAAAAGGGGCAAGAGGTTAATTTATTACTTTGCGCTTCGAGTATTTTCTCGCGTTATTATCAAGGGCGCTCGTGACACTTAAGTGCATTTTCCGTTTCAACTATTAGACTAGACCTCGTACAAAATAGAAACAGTCGCGAGGCGGGACCTGTCACAAGCCAGTATATTGACACGCGGTTTAATTGAAGTCTTGTGGCCACTTTCCACCACTGCCGCTACGAATTAGAACAATTTACGAGACTGCTTTTAGTTTGGGCGCGGTCTAATCCCTAAGGGCAAAAGAGGCGCTTGTAACGCTGCAAGGTAAGACGAGAGCACGCCCGCTTTCTTGTGGTACTATAAACAGCGTTCAAACGAATTTAAGCTCGGAGTAGATTGGGAGGAAACTTCCTCAACATCTGGTCTAATTGTCTGTGGTCGCTTAAGATAGTGGAAACCGGGACAGTAAAGGTAGTATAGGCCAGGACAGTAAAGGTAATGGAGGTTGGTGACACTACACTGAATTACGCCACTGAAATGGTTTAGTTTATTCCGGAATCTGCCTTATCAGTGTAACTTTTTTCGTGGACACTTAAGATCCCGAAACTGCAGTATTAGTGTGTTTTTAACATGGTCGCTTAAGACAGTAGAGACCGGGACAGTAAAGGTAATGTAGACCAAGACAGTAAAGGCAATGGGGGCCAGTGATATGACACTGGATTACGTTACCGAAAGGCTTTAGTTTATGGCGGAATCTGCCATATTAGTGTGGCTTTTTAGGTGGATCCTTAAGACAGCAGAGAACAGCACACTCGAAATAATAGGAACCAGTGGTTTGGTGCTGGATTTTGTAGCTGAAAGTATCTAGTTTAATCTTGAATCTGCTCTATTAGTGCGTCTTTTAACATGGTCGCTTAAGACAGTAGAGACCGGGACAGTAAAGGTAATGTAGACCAGGACAGTAAAGGCAATAAAGGCGAATGGATACTCGCGGTAGATACGGTTTTTGGTTTATTCCCGAGTGTTCCGTATCAGTGTGGCTTTTAACTAGTCCACTTAACAGATCAGATGCCAGTGACGGTAATGGAAGCCAGTGGTATAGCGCTGGACTATGGAAGTAAAATTTGGGATTCGCTCAGGCTTTGAAATTGAGGAAACTTTTGCCAATGCGTATCTTGTGTTAATAATCAGCGACGAGTAGTGCTCTGCTAGCTACATTACCTCTGTTAGCTGCTCCGCTTTCTCAGCGTTACGATGTCGCTGCACTATTATTACTACTCTGTGTTTTAAAAAAAATGTATTGTAAATAGTGTATTACGAGCTGTGGTGCCACCCTGTCGCACTTTTTTGTAATTTTTACAGATGAGCTCTTTTCAGTCGAGAAAGGGGCAAATAAACTCCAGCGTTTTTTTGTAAACCCTGTGTGTATAATAGGGAAGGTAATTTTGTTTCTATAACTTAGATTAATTGAATTTTGCAGCGGCTATAAAGTGCTCACAGCGCGACCAGTCGCATTATAAACGAAGATACCTACTACCTACTACTCGCAAGTTAATATTTGAACTCCCAAGCGAACTGGGCATTGTTTGGTATTTGTTTTTGTTAGATAGCTTTACCTCACTTACAATTAAATTACGAAATTTACCAAAATTTAATTATTTAATAACTAATTAAGTCCAAAAATAATTATGTAAATCTAAGGAGGTGATTATTATACGTTTAAAATGCTGAGTTCCCTACTTGATGCGAGAATTTGCAAGTTGGAATTTTTTAAATAAAATTTATTCTCCATTACTTTATGAATTATTAATGGAAAAACTAACAGGTTAAATTGTTGAGTGGAAAACTAAAATTACGGCGTATTGAATTTCAAATTTTAAATGTTGCAAACGGCGGTGGTATACCTAGGAGAGATGGGAGGATCTCCATTTCTTTATGCCTCCGCAGACATTAACTCTCCATTAATTATTGATTTATCAAACCCTTATTGAAGAAAATTTATCTTTTTTTACGCCCCAAGATGTAAAGTGAGAGTAGGAGGTTTATTAGCATTTGAGAAATTTCCAAACAGAGCTGATGTGTTATTTCAGAACTTTCCCAATTACAAAATTGCGTCCTGCGATGCTTTCTCAATAGCTTAAGGATTGTTTTTGAGCACTCTGTAGAATCATTTTGGCTTTTTGTCACTTCTCTAAACTAATTGGAGTATCAACAATAGGTTTTGCAGTAGTACAAGTAAGCAGGTAGTGAAATTTGTCATTTTCCGCCTCTAACTGTGACCACGGTTATAGCCCAATCAAAGGATTAACTTTAAATTCTTCTCAATTAATATTATTACGTGTTAACTGTCGAATATATTCAAGTACCTCAGGCAAAATGGTTTTCGAATATAAATTCGAGAGACAGAAAGAGCGCATGGTTTTACATCTCTATACTCTATAGAAAGCTTCTTCTGTGGGAAAATTTTCAACGTTTACTTTACGTCTGCTTTTTGCTACGAGCATAAATTTACTAAATTTGCACGTCTTGTAGAATTAATACAATTTTCTCATATTTAAACTATATCTAGAGGGCCTTTGAATAACCAATTAAGTAAACGCCAACTTCTATATTAATTTGTATATTTATATGTATACCTAGGTATACGCTTCCACAACGTTTTCGACGGCTACCGTTAGAAACTAAAAGTGTTTTTCTAATTATTCGTGATTACTTTAATTTATTTTTTGTTAGTTATCCATTAAGGGCAATTCTAAAACAATTTTATTCGCTACAACTACACTACGCTTTTGATAAAAACGAACTTGCGAGAAGTTACTGAAAGAAAACTACTCTATTAACTTCGACGTTAGGTATAACGTATATTTCAAAGGATATTACTTTATTTATTAGTTTGTACTTTATTTTCTTGGAATTTTTAATAAAAGTCAAATATTAATTTAAGTCTGAAAACTTTAAAATTGTTTCAATTACCTAAATTACTACAGTACCGGGGCAAATATTGTTTGAGTTCGTTATGATGAGTGATAAGTCGAAGCCAGGTGACGTAACGAACATTTGATCGAAAAATGTGTTTTTGGCCAAAAAAACTATTGTAAACTGTGCGGGCCCTTTGCAGTTCCGCTAGTCCGGATGCTTTCGGGGACTAGACCAAGAAAACTGTGACTGCTCTAATCTATTTCGTGCTTGATGGAGGTGCAGGAAAAAGATTATGGTCACCAACTACAACTGAAAGTAGAGTTCTTGTGGTCAGTGGTCAGCAAAGCCGTACGTGATGAGCTATCCAGGAGAAGCTGGTTAATTTAGAAAAGTTCAAGTTTGAGGAGGGATGAAGAAGGTGAAAGTTTAGAGAGGCCCCGCGGTTGGTCTGTGTTTGGATGAAAGCTGGAGATAAGCGGACCCTCTCTCTTAACCCACCATCATGGAAAACCTGGTCTATTTCAAGTCTAACGGATGATCCTGAAGCGATTATGTGGTGGGTAGCCTTAAACATTCCACTCTGTCTGCTGGCGGAAGCTTGCTTCTGGTGAGGTTAGAGTCACTGTAGCTTACGGCTTTACTAGGTAGTGATCACCCCTAGAAGTCCACTTCCTTTAACTTTGGTTATCCTAAAAGGTAGAAACAAAGGGAGAGCAGGTAGGTCTCAGGATCAGACGATTACTAAAATCTTTAGGGAGACACTTAAGCCACTTAATCAGGCTCTCAAAGCAGCCTCCTCATGCCCATCAGTTATCAGACCATGCGCCATCCTACTTCTAAAATAAACTCCAGCATTCTTCCGGGATGGGTAATGCTTATTTTGTTCATGTCGAGCCAAAAGTCCCACAATACAGATCGTTTTGTCGACGTACATATACGTCGATATACATAACGGAAAGACGCGAGGTTTTGTAGAGGTCTCAAAACCTTGTCGAAAAATAGTCACGCTGTTTAGTGGATAAACACATCAGATCACCAGTATGTGTTGGGCTTTTTTGCATCTATTCTATCCTGATATTCGGCGCAGATCTCGCTTTTGGTGTGGACCGTGATGGACCACCTTTTGACATACCCACTCTTACGGAAGCAAATCTAGAGTACCTGATAATGGACGACCTGATAGAAATTATGTAGTAGCGCTTGCCAGAAGGTGGAGGAGTCCTCATTCCTGTTAGTTCTGTCGGCCTAGTTGAGCTTTGGTACTCTCTCCTTTAGGTACTGTTGAACCTAAGCTCGACAGTTACCAGTTGGGTTGGCCAGGTTGGAATCCGCTCTTCATATGTGTGGATGTTGTGCATCGGGTGTTTTTGCTCTCCCACGCATGGCGAACCCGGTCTAACTAACCTCTTAGCAGGTCACACCTGAGAGTGACGATATACTCATTATACGGACCACTACCCTTTAAAAAATTCTTAAATACTATAAGCTTCCGAGAGGACCTTACATGTTGAGTTTAGAGGACGAATCTTAGATACGCCTGATACGGAAACTCGAAGGGTGAAATCTTCCAAGAAGGATACTGGTATGGGAGTGCTAACATCGGCATAGTTAAGGGGAGTTTTGGAGTGTTTTTTTAGAATTCTCTCTTTAAGTATTTCGTATTGTTCTTGGGACAACCTGTGTAGGAAGATATACGCCCGCCGTTAAACCTACCCCACAAAAGATTCTTTATGTGGGATTCCTAAAGAGACGATATTTGGTGTTAGGATGTCTACTAGGAGAACTGTTCTAGGTTGAAGAGCGACATGCTCGGAGCTGAAAACTGGAGTAGCGAGAGTGATTCCAGAGAAACGTATTTTCTGGGGCGGTGGAAAAAAATAATTTTTGTACAAACGAATCGTACGCTTACAATTAAAATTAATAACTCAATTACTTACCTGTGTTTGTACACGACTTATAATACTTCTTTAATATCCTAAAAGGTTGAATTTCGTCATCTTCGATAGGCTTTTCTAACATATCCCTTATTTGTTTATGTAAATTATGAGTCAAAATAGAAAAAGTACTTATTTCGTACGAATCGTCGGGAATAGACATTGTTTTCATGAACTTTCCACATACGAAATTATAAAAGTTATCACACGGTTTATTATCTTGATCTATAAATTTTAATATTTCAACAGCTGCTCTTACACACACTGGAGAATCGCATATTTCTCTAACACATATATCTGAAATTTTGACGAAATTCAGATCATTTGTAAGTTTTGTGAAAAAAAAAATTTTTAATTACCCTTATGAAAACTTTGGTGAATTAATAAAGCAACAATTATTGTCGACATTACCGTACCGGCAGTTGCAATAGCAATGATCCAACGTCGTTCCATATTCAATTCATTTCCGTCTTATTTTTAATACAAACCAAAGAGAAAACACAGCACAAAACTCTTTACGTCCGACAATACAAAAAAACTAACGGTTGGCGTAAATGTTTGCGATGAACTAAATTAATTGTTATGTAACTATAATTAGCTAATTAGGATACATTAATTTATTAAATTAGTTGTGCAACAACAACTATTTGTTACAGAAGAACGATAATTTATGTTAAAACGAAAAACTTATTTTTAGCCCCGGTATTTTTGGATTTAACCTTGAACAAATAATTGACACTCGACTGAAAATTGACGGTCGAACTCAAAAGAGCTCTCGGAGCAACATATCGAAACTTGCGCATTGCCGAAGAAGGGCCACCTTAAGAAGCTCTTAAGGCGCTCTCTTGTGGGGTAAGTAGATCAGTGTAGTTCCAGATTTAAGAGAACTTGTTTAGTGGGCCCTAAAGGCAAACGACCCACAGTAATAATAGTGGAAGTGGACATGTGGGCAAGTTGGCGTAGCAAAATAAAAAGTAAATGTTTGAAGCAACGCTCATTGCAGTGGTATAGTCGAAGTTCCATTTGCCTCTCATTTTTGAAGCTTAGCGAGTAGATGGCAGTGGCATAAAATTTGTTGAATTTCAGTGAAGTTCGTGAAAAACGCATCTTCCAAGAGCATCTATGAGATCACATTCAACAAGACCAAAACGTTCACGTTGGTTGACGTATTGTACCTACACTTACCCATCACACCTAAGCAAAATATTATTTTTAAAAGACAGTTCTGTTCATCCCTTATCTTTAGATTCAATCCCCACAATGCTTTCTTTCCAGCTTGACACGACTAAGTAGTTCGGATAGGACAGGGCTTCCTGGTTAAGCTTACTTTGGCTTGTTCTTTTGTGTTTACCTGGAAGAGATGAAGTCAGACAAGTTTAAGGTCGGTTGGCCGTAACCACCTTGTAGAACTGCCATGTAATTAACAACTAGCCATGAAAGGCCGAAATGTGAGGCTAGGTCTACAATTGCTTCGTAAGACAGTAACCACCGATAAAAGATTGTTACAGGTGGCTCAACCAACCTTATGTCAAGTGTAGTAGACGCTTTTAAACGTAATATGAGTCGGAGTCAGGGTTAACTCCACGATCTGAATATAAGGTTAGATCTTAGCGTGGATTAGATTAGCTTAGCTCGTATGCCCTTAGTCCATGGTTAACCCATCAATTTTCTAGAGTCAAATATATATTTCAATTTAACTCAGAATTAGTTGTTGATGTAGGTTGATCGTGGAGTTAACTCTGACTCCGAGATTAGCTCGTTTAAACAACTGGGCCTTAAAATGACTCTAAACTCTGCTTGACTGTCAAAAGAGAGAGATATTTTCGCTACGTAACTGCTTTAGCCCTCTCGCTCATTAAACATTTCGAAACAGTACAAAATTAAGGTGCACTGGCTCCCGTGGCTTGGTATCTCTGCTTAGGAATGTATCGTGTCGTCTCGGGTGAGCGGATGAGAAGTGGACCGTACAAGGCGAGACTTTGCCCACACGAGAAGGAGGCGAAACGACCTTCGATAAAAAGGTGATACGCCTTGTCGATGTCCGCTTGAGGTTGACTCTCTTAGTAACAGAAGCTGTTCTTGCAGTGAATACATTAGGGAAGGTTTACTTGAGCGTAAATTGGTCCCAAGTTTTTTTGCTGTTGGAACAGAGTCCTTTTTTTAAATGTGGTATTTAACGTTCGCTTCAACGACACAGGTTATATACAGACGGGACCACCCGGGACAAAACATTTGACACCGAAAAATCTATTGGTGTCGGCGAGTCCCGAACCGAGTACATTCAGACCTGAACCCGATGCTCGGCCCGCTCGGCCACTCTGGCCCCTAACAGAGTACTTCTAAACGGCACAGGTTATATACAGACGGGACCTACAGCTTTAGGTGGCTTCAGAACCACCTGGGACAATGCATTTGACACATAGAAAAATCTAGTGGTGTCAGCGGGTCTCGAGCCGAGTACACTCAGACCCGAATCTGATGCTCGGCCCGCTCGGCCACCCTGGCCCCTAACAGTCTACTTCTCTCAACTGTTTTCGGCTCCACTACCATCAGAGAAACTTTTTATCTACTACTGACTTGCATAGTATATTTCTTAGGATACTAGAGCCTAATTGCCAGTCATAGCATTTATTGCTGCGCTTAATTTCTCAACAAAAAGGAAACTCAAGGTTTGCTAATTGTCAAGTTACAAGTATGGGCGCATGTATCGTGGTGTCTGGAATGGCCTGCTGTACAAACAGATAGCTCCAGGCTCTATACTCTTAGCTCCAGGTTGGGGCCCCATTACCCTCAAAGAGACTTTTTATCTACTATTGACTTGCATAGTATATTTCTTAGGATACTATTCGCTAAACAACCTATTAATAGTAGCCAATAATTATTTCTTCGGCTGTACTGTGCTTAATGAAAGGTTCTAAATAGAATCTGAATGGCCCAAAGCCCCATATCTTGGTGAACTCGTAAGAGCACTGTCTTACTATCTCGGGTTCAAAGTTATTTTAAAATTAAAAATAAGTCTAGTAGGCCCGATAGTTATTTTTGTACAAAGAAATTAATTTTTATCAGCTCAAGTTTCACAGCCTATCTCGATTCGAGTTCATTTAAAAATCCTAAACAAATCGAAACGTCGTTCCGAAACCTTTTAAGTGGACACAATGGGAAAAATTTAGAAATTGAGTATAATAAATAAAATATATTATTTACAAGTTGGATTTAAAATACAGTTATTGAACACGATTACAACAAAAATCACAATTTGACATACTTAACCTACAAGCAGGCAAACTTTTAAGGGTCGGTTCTTAGCAACAAACTATTACATAAATTGTTTTACATAAGTTTTAATTAACAAACTTTACAGTATTTCTATTTACATTATTCTATTTTATATTGGAGTTAGTAAATTTGTGTAGTAGTACCTACTTCAGTATTTCTTGCAGAGGCAAAATTACTAGTATAATAATAATTAATAGACGAGATAATAATTTAAACAGCCAAAATTTTAATTAACCAACTAGACGTATTTAATTGTTTATAAAGGATGCCCAATTAAAAAGTAAGTCAAGCTGACCGACGACAAACTCGGTCGTCTTATTAAATAGTGAGGTTATGTGCGTCTCGATTAGTCATTCGTGCCGTAAGTCGGACTAATTTTTAATTCGACACCCGTTTTATAATACCAATTTACTTAATTCTACAACATTTATTTATAAAAAAAATTCTTATAGTAATAAAATCACAAGTTAAGTATCACGTTTTAAAATAAAAAAAAAATTAAAAGACGAAATCGAAGCATTATTTTTTTTAAATTAAAAGAAGTTACTCGTAAACTTAACTAAATTAAGTTTTTTGTTAAAAAAATTAACTAATAATTCGTTATAATTAATCAAATACTGAATTCTGCATTCATTTTGCTTCTAAAAGTCAACAATTTTCTCCTAAAAATTTTTATTAATTACTAAAAAGTGCTCATTAGTTCTACTAATCAGCACAATACGTTTTTAAGACTTCATACGAACACGGTTTTTGACAACACTCGTTGTAAACGCCTCTCCGCAATCGCCGTTTTCTTTTAAATCTATTCAAAAATAATTTAGTGCTCTCTTTGTTTATAAATGGAAAGTGAAAGATTTCAGTCGATGGAGTTAAATCTACGGGATCAATTTCTCGTTTTTGTAAATCTGAAAAAAGAAAGAACATATTACATCAGGAATGTATCTGCATTCGTATCCAAAACGTGACGGAAACGACACGCTAACCGTGGGGAAAGAAGAACAGCCAATTGGTAAAGCAATTTTTAGCAACCACCACAGAAGGGACATTTTCTAGGGCATACGCTTTAGGCCGAGGCTAATGTTCAACCCAGGAGGTTATTGGTAGTTAATTCTGAAAGTTAATGAGCGTCATTGAGCCAGAAAAACCTCTAGAAAAATGCAATTCTCTCTCTTTCAATCCTAAACAAGGGAAGATGCTTTAAAAAGACGATGTGCCCCAGACCGAGGCATGTGATCAATCGTGGCCCAAATTAAAAAAAAATTTACTACCGGTCAAAAATAGGTAGTGACCGAGTTAAAGCTACACTTGTGAGACCTGAGCTGAGTTGGGCTCTAGAACAGTCCAATTCTTTCTCTTATACCCCTAAACCAGATGAAAACGATCAACTAACCAAACAAACGAGCTCCAAGATCCATGGGTGGAATTGCTAATTTTTCGAATCGATTTGTTACCATCCTCCACAGCAGAAAAATGTAATTTTAGAGGTGCCATCTCTGGCATCTCTAGGTACAGAAATAACACAGCTTTATCATTGTTTAAAGTCAATTAATTCGCCTTGAGCGGCTTTAATACCGCGCTCATTATCAAAAGAAGTCTAGATGGAAAGCGCACGAAACGAGAAAATATCAGCAAATATAATATAGGCACGTCGTACTTAACAGTTCATTCGACAAGATTGACTTACCGTGAAAACTTTGAGATGGACCATTGTATTTTCCTCTACACACTAATGATAATACGTCAGATAAATTTTTGCCGCAGTATATGGTTGCCGTCCGAATTTTTAACGCTTGGAGCTCATCGGATGATATTGAATTAGCCATACATAATATTGCAATTAGAACTAGACAGAAGAATCGCATCATCTGTAAAAGAAAAATTAATTGTTAATTCGTCACGAGTGCCCTGAGGAAAGACAAAGAAATGGAACCGGCGAACCGAGGATGTTACTAACTACTACCTTGCAATGCTTTTCTGATAGCTCTAATTTCTTTAATTTTTGATGGGCTCGTTTGTTAATTTTAATGTAAAATAGACACGGTGTTAGAAAGGGAGCCACCGTCAGTGATAACCGAAGCACTGGATTATACATAAAACTGCTCACAAGCAGTCATGCCACTGACAACTCTTCTACTACTACACCTACTATTCAAAGATCTTTACTCTTTATCATAGTATCAGATTCCGGAATGAATACGCGAGGGTCATCTGGCGCCCGAGCAGATTGAATATCAATTAAACCGAATACCGTTTCTTTCAGATTCCACTGTTAGATCTTCACAATATATCAGTGGTCAATTCTTCCAGGCCAACCTTACCTTTCTTGTGCAACCCTTTGCTCTTAACTGGGCTGCTTGGTATATATGCCTCTCTACAATAACTACACCTCACTGGAGCCCTTAACATACTTAGCTTCTCTAAGTTTAACAATTTTTGTGGTAAAAGTTATATTTAAAACCACCCGTAATCGTAAACAGTTGCTTTAGGCTTTTAGATAAGAGCTCTTCTACAAATTTTTCCGCGAAAATCACCAGTACATTTCCAGTATAGGGTTTTTTACAAGAGAAACGCAATCAACATCTAATTGAAATTAATTATTGATTAAAATATAATTTCCTTACAATTAATGGGTTTTGAAAGGATATTTACATTTCCACTTTTTGACTCGTAGATAATTCGGTTCCACCCAATTAAGGTTTATGGGTTTGTTGTCCGACGTGCGTCAATTGTACAATTTGTTTATAGAAAAACCAAAAATAATCCAGTATCTAAGTCTTTAGTTCCTATGAGTAACATGAAACAGCACTTAAAGTTTTGTTCTACCCTGTAAATAAAATTGGTAAGAAGAACTCGTAAAGAGTGCATTGTGCGTTTGCGTGAACCATTTTTGCACGGTTCAAATTCAACAGATAATTTTAGTGTATAATTTATAATTTAATTATCGACACTTTTTAGATACTTATTTAATTAGTATAATTAGTTTTGTTAATAAATCATATTTCAATTCGAATTGGTAATATACAGGATGACCCCCAAAGTTGCAGAAGTGCTAAGGCGAGTTAATCTTTAACTTTGGTACTAGAATGAGCTATTGGGTACAGCTGCCTATTAGCCCGGTAGGGTTAGTCTATAATTACTTACGGTGCCCCTAATATATAATTTTGCGGTCATGGGTTATATAACCCACGCTCTCAAGCTTATGGCAATCGTAAAGTTCTTCAACCACACCAAAACTATTATATTCACTAAAAGCCTAAAAAGGCCAGCCAAGGCGTGGACCAATGACCTGAAAAGGTTACCTGAAAGGCTGGTATCCAACCCACGTTCTCAAGTTTATGGTAACTGTAAAGTTTCTCGAATAACTCTTGGGCCAGACCCAAACTATTCTTCTCCCTAAAATGCCGTTTCGCTCCTTTTGCTGACGCCTTGGTCGGTCTTTGTTAATTTTTATTTCATTGGGTATCCAACCAACATACTCATGTTTACGGTGACTGTAAAGTTTCTCGAATAATTCTTGGGTCAGACCCGAGCTGCCCTACTCCCTAAAACGCCGTTTTCATTCCTTTTGTCGACGCCTCAGTTGGTATTCTTTAATTTGTCTATTCGTAGGATATTCAACCTACCTATGTTTGTGGTAACCGTAAATGTTCTCGAACAGTTCCTGGGTCAGACCCAAGCTATTCTACTCCTTAAAATTCCGTTTTCACGCTTTTTGTCCACGCCTTGATTGGCTTTCTTTAATTTTGTTTTCATGGGGTATCTACAACCGACGTACTTATGTGTATGGCAACCGTAAAGTTTCTCGAACAATTCTCGGGGCAGACCCAAACTATTCTTCTCCATTTTAACCCTCATTGTCCTCACATTGGTTAGAAAAATAAGACCACTGTATAATCTCGCTGTAATTGTAACGCCGTATCATTTAATTACGATTGTGAATAAATTATAACGATTCTTCACAGTTATTAAATGTTTTTGTTAATCAAATTTCCACTAATTATAATTATGCTATACACTCTACGATTGTAATTAACCTAATTAATATCCTATTCGTTATTATACCAATATACATTATTTTCTACACGCATAATACAAGCAATGTAGGCTTCTTAATTTCTCTGGAGTCTAAAAGATGAAGTAATTCGTATTATTGAGGTGCCAACTTGATTTAGTTGAATCATTTCTTATTTAATTTAGGTAGGTAATTATTAAACAATTATATTAATTTATTTTGGTTATATTAAGTAATTACAACTGTTTTTAATCTTATAAATGTAGAGTTGACAAACTAATTTTAAATTGTTACTAATAAATTCTCGACAACCGCGATAAGGATGTTTCTAATAATTGAGTTAGAAAAACAATTTTTTTCTAAACAGTCTAGTAATCCAAATACTATAATTGATCTTAAATAACAAGTGCGAGAAGCGAGAAGTTGTAGTTTTCTTCCGCGAGCGTGTTTTCTGCCCGACGTACCCGACGTGGGAAAAGTGGAAATGCCGAGATTTGAAATAACTCCTCTACTTTTTTTTTTTCAAAAAAATTTCGTCAAACTTACAATTTTTTAAAATTCACTTTTAGAGCACTAGAGCCTTTTTGATCTACTCAAAATTACTCACGTCGCGGGTTAAATTTGAAGCGTGCACTCTCTGGTTCGTAAAGCCATTGCAGCACACGAGGTCTTTCCACATTAAAATAAACTATTATTGTCGAATTAATAGTGTTATTCAATTTTTTTATAGGAAATGCAATTTTCAACGCTTAGTAACTATCGTAATAGAAAAACAGTTCAAAGTGCAATAAAGATCAAATTTTTTATTCAAAATTTACCTTCTTATACGGTAATTCGCTCCCTTTTCTACCACAAAACATGTCTTTTTCTCGATTTAAATCAAAATTGAAAAACATAATATATTACAATAATTCACATACATGCAGTTGCAACACATAATTTGTTATATTAATAAACTTCAACATATAAGTCTCTATCAATTATTGGATTTGAACTTTTATTTCAATAACAAAATTGTGAAGATACTAGAGCACCCCACCATATCATGTTGTGTATATAATTATAATAATAATTATTGTATATAGTATATACGTTTAAGAGATAATTTTATTTATAGTTCAACTTGTTGATGTCAAAATGACCCACCTTTGACTCAATTTAACACCTAAGACTTTCTATTAAGCGGGGCACGTGTGCGCGTCGAATTTCAATTTTCAGACGCCACTTACGGGTTTTTCGATCAAGATTATACTTTTGTACGGGAGTTTAAGTGGCAAAGCAAACCTTGACCAAACAAACGAATTATATCTTCAAATGCACAAGGATGCCAATGCTACAATGTACTACAATCTTAAAGTTGCAAAGATTCGCGGATGTGATTCAATTAGGATTATTCTTAACTACTATTATATCTAACTAATTGTATTGTTTTATTACTCGAACTATTTAGAAAAAGAATATTGTAAAAATAGAGCGCGCAACGAGAAATGAGAGAGTTGTTCTTATGTACCCTAAACGCGCTCTAGCGCCTAACCTAAACCGCTCGTCTGAGGTAAAAAACCTGTACGACACAATTTATAGAAAATTGAATGCACTTTATTTTTGTACAGGACCACTTTTTTTCTAAAAATGTGTAGTTTTTGAGTTATATGAGATAAACTAAGCAAAAAACTTTTTTTCAGAGGTTTTGGAATTTTTGAAAATTTTAACGCGTCTTACCGCTTAAACCGTTTATTTGAAAAAAAACACTAAGAGACATAATTTGTAGTAAATTTAATTAAATTAATTTTTGTATACGAAAACTTTTCTCTAAAAATGCGTATTTTTGAGTTATAAACGGCAAACTAAAAAAACAGTTTTTTGACCAATTTTCAAATTTTTGTCTAACTTTAACAAGCTCTAACGTCTAAACCGTTTATCTGAAGAAATATACTCAAGAGATGTAGTTTATAGAAAATTTTATGTAATTTATTTTCACATTGAGGTACTATTCCCAAAAAGTGCTTAGTTTTCACGTTATAAACGAAAAATTGCAAAAAGAGTGGTTTTTGAGCCGCCGCTACGTAAATGCTGCCACTTAGGAGTGGCAGACGATCGTTATTTCAACCTGCATCGCCAAATCAAATTTTCACGTTGCTTGCCGCCCGACAGGTACTTGATGGCTTTCTTAACACGAAATGTGAGCATGTCCGAACATCACTGAAAATTTTTCTAACGAGCGACCCCTTATCAGTTGTTTGAAGCCTCTAGCAATTAAAAACCAATCAAAATTTTGCAAGCGTTGAATCACATCAGCATCATAAATATGCTTCTCCAGTAGGAAAACAAATTTAAATCACCTAATGCATCGTGATGGGATAATGATCAAATACGTCAGATTAAAAACTGATTGTTTAATAAACTACTTTACGTCGTATTTTTATTTTTACTTTAAATTCAATTTATATTTTTATTATACGCTAATCCGATCGATATAAAAATGTGGCTGAGCGCTGATAAGAAGAAAAAAATGCAAATTTAACAAATTGTCAGCTTTGGTTGCTCTTGACCTAGTTACGGCTATCACAATTTCTATTAGTGCAAGGTTGTGTGGTCTTTTCGAAAATAGAAGAAAACATTACGTGTAAGGTCAATAATAAATATGTCTAATATAATAACGTAATAATAAATAAATATTAGAACGTCGCGAAACGTAGTCGTAGTTGACTATTTTCAAACGACAGGGTGAAAGTAAAGATACGATGGTCGAGCAAATTTTACTAGCGAATTGTGCGAAACGTGGGACGTGGAGTTTCCACTTTCAGATTCGATATCATTTTGAAATCGTTTAAATAAACTAACGCGGCGATAAGGATTATTTTTGCGACGAACTTAATAAAATAATGCAAATATCATTTGGCAACAAATTTAATCTTAAAATAACTTTAGTCTGACCTAAGATCGTCTAATTTGCACCATTCGATTATCAACAAATAATGACAAATAACAAATTAGAAAAGCGGGCAATTTTGTTTTAATATCTTCTGTTTCAAGAAAAAAGAGATGTGGCTTCTCCTTTGAACCTCAAAAATATCGGCTTACGTTATTTTGCTTAGCCAAGACACGAATGAAAATTTAAGCGTTGTTATGGCAATCCGAACAAATTGTCATAAACAATAATAATTATTGAGTACATAGGGTCGATGGAATCTTAAAAGTATACTTTAACAATAATCTTAAATAATATTAATAAATTATTAATTTATTACTCATAAAATGCATTTCGTAGACGCTCTCGAGACTTAAAAAATTGTGCGCTCCTATTAAAATAACAATAATTAATTATTTGTTTTGAAATCTGAATAGTTAATAATAACTTACCAATTAACGAACTTATTTATTTAAAAAATATTCTCAGTAGCAATACTATAATCTGAAAAATTCAGAAACATGCGCTCATTCTTATACGATTTATAATAAAGAAGAAAAGGGCGTATACTCATGACCACAAAATAAGATTTGCCTCCATACGACCTGTTAGATGACCGACGTTTTGAAGTTCAAGTCAGAAATACGTTAAAGATTTAAACCTGAAAATTAGCAAATACAGAAAATGCTCAATTTGATACCCGACCGCCGTAAGGAAAAATTTGAAGATTGGTAATTCCGGAGAAAAAGGGTGTATCAATACGGTTAAAGAGCTAAAAAATAAAAATTGATTTTACGTGCCCCTTTAGTGGCTGTGATGTGCATTTTAAGTTTTCAGATAATTCAAAGAAATGCTTTCATTTTGAAGTCAATTTTTTTGGAAGGGCTGTACGAAAAAATTTGAAAATTGATCAAATCTGAGAAGGACGTATAAATAAAGCCCTTTATTAAAAGTTGGTCTAACTTCCCTTTTATAGTTGCTATGATGGTCACTTTGAGTTTTTAAAATATATAAATAAATGTCTTCATTTTGAAACCAATTGTTTTGGAAGGGCTGCACGAAAAAACTTGAAAAATTGTCCAATCTAAGAAGAAGGATGTATAAGTACGGCCCTTTATTAAAAGTTGCTTGTACCTTCCCTTCTATAGTTGCTATGATGGTCACTGTGAGTTTTCAAAATATATAAAGAAATGTCTTCATTTTGAAACCGATTGTTTTGGAAGGGCTGCACGAAAAATTTGAAAAATTGCTCAAATCTGAGAAGAAGGACGTATAAATACGGCCCTTTATTAAAAGTTGGTCTACCTTCCCTTCTATAGTTGCTATGATATGGCCACTGTGAGTTTTCAAAATATATAAAGAAATGTCTTCATTTTGAAACCGATTGTTTTGGAAGGGCTGCACGAAAAAACTTGAAAAATTGTCCAATCTAAGAAGAAGGATGTATAAGTACGGCCCTTTATTAAAAGTTGCTTGTACCTTCCCCACTATAGTTGCTATGATGGTCACTTTGAGTTTTCAAAATATATAAAGAAATATCTTCATTTTGAAACCGATTGTTTTGGAAGGGCTGCACGAAAAAATTTGAAAAATTGCTCAAATCTGAGAAGAAGGACGTATAAATACGGCCCTTTATTAAAAGTTGGTCTACCTTCCCTTCTATAGTTGCAATGATGGTAACTTTGAGTTTTCAGAATATATATAAAAAATGCCTTTATTTTGAAACTGATTGCTTTGAAAGGGCTGTACGAAAAATTTGAAAATTGCTCAAATCTGAGAAGAAGGACGTATAAATACGGCCCTTTATTAAAAGTTGGTCTACCTTCCCTTCTATAGTTGCTATGATGGTCACTGTGAGTTTTCAAAATATATAAAGAAATGTCTTCATTTTGAAACCGATTGTTTTGGAAGGGCTGCACGAAAAATTTGAAAAATTGCTCAAATCTGAGAAGAAGGACGTATAAATACGGCCCTTTATTAAAAGTTGGTCTACCTTCCCTTCTATAGTTGCTATGATATGGCCACTGTGAGTTTTCAAAATATATAAAGAAATGTCTTCATTTTGAAACCGATTGTTTTGGAAGGGCTGTACAAAAAATTTGAAAAATTGTCAAATTTAAGAAGAAAGATGTATAAGTACGGCCTTTTATTCAAAGTTGCTTGTACCTTTCCCTCTATAGTTGCTATGATGGTTATTCTTAGCTTTCAGAAAATTCAAAAAAATGCCTCCTAATTGAAGTTGATTTTTTAGGAACCTCTTTACGAAAAAAACTAAAAATTTGAAAAGCCCGAGAGAAAGGTTAAATAAATATGGCTTTATATTAAAAGTTGCTTTTACAAGCCCCTATAATTGCTACGATGATCATTCAGAGTTTCCAGAAAATTTAAAGAATACCTACATTTAAAAGTCGATTGTTTTGGAACCGCTGTAAGCAAAAAATTGAAAAAACTTTAAGAAGAAGCCAGTTTATATATGAGCCGTTATAAAAAGTTGCTTTAACGTACCCCTCTAGTTGTTACGATCATCGATGATCATTATGAGTTTTCAGAAAATTCAAAGAAATGCCTCCACTTTGGAGTCGATTTTTTAGGAACTGCTATACGAAAAAAATTGAAAATTTGAAAACCACGAGAGGAAGGTTGAATGAATATGGCTCTGTATGAAAAGTTGCCTCTACAAGCCCCCATTGTTGCTATGAAGGTTTCCGAAAGTTCAAAAAAATAGTTTCGTTCTAAAGTTGATTGTTTTGGAACCGCTGTAAGCGAGAAATGGAAAAATTAAAAAAATCTAAGAAGTCTGCTTAAATAAGGCCCTTTATATAAAGTTGCTTTAACGTGCCACTCTAATTATTGCTACGATGGCCATTCTGAGTTTTCAGATAATTTATGGAAATATCCATCAGTTATTGCTCGTGCACTTTTGGAGACGACCTCGAAGTTGGAACATTGATCAAAAATAGAAACGGCGATAAATTTATCTTGTAGTTTTGTACAGTTTGCCTAACTTTGTTGCTCTAATATTAGCAAAGTTTGCCCGTATAAATAGTAGCAGGGTAGCTCATTGTCACCCTTTCTAATTGTTATAGGTAGTCTATTCCAAAGCGAGTTGGTTGCTTTAAGCACGAAACAACCCCTCCAATTTCCAATTTTAGATACTTATAATTAAATTTCCTAATTTTTTAATTAACTATTGACGACCTCGTAGTAGATTATTAGGGAAAAGTTTGTTCACTCGTAATTATTATAAATTTAAAATGGAGTATAATAATTTATTGTTCTTGACTAAATTGCTGTAGAATAATTTTCCAAAACCCAACTATTCGATTCAGTGTTATTTGCATTACGTATGTACGTAAACTGTTGTTTGTTTGCATGTACCGATGCAATTCAAACAACGGGCTGAAATTGCTTCCTCACATCATCTAAATTAACAGTTACGACTCTTAACGCAACAAATCATTTCCGCCTTTTCCCTTTTTGAGGAAAAATAAATAAAAATAAAAATAAAAATCGAAAACTCACCTTCGTTATACGTAATCCACCATGTTTGGAGTCAATTTTGATACTAAGGGCACTGAACCACGTAAAAGCTCCCCAAACAGCAGTCCACATTCGAAACCTGCCGAGAAAAGTTGCATATTATAAAAGTTGTCTATTCGATAATTAAGTTTTATTACGGTGGGCGAACAATTGATATCAAGTGGAATTAGAGACTAGACAGGCGATTCTTATTAATTCAAAATTTATTCCTAGAAATTAACATGAGTTAGTGACAAGACAATACAATAAACATTAACTTCGGCAATCTATAAGCAAAAGACAGTCGGAAAAGAACGAAAATTTCCACCCACTTTAAGAACGATTTCTCTTTCGAAATTACGTATGAAACGTAATTTGAGACTTATTACTTAATCAAAGTATTAGAATAATAATTATTTCGTAATAGAGTAATTGGTTCGGCGCCAACAATTTGTCATACAAATTTACTATGTTACAAGGAAACTATTAGTGAAAAGATTACTGCAATATAAAACTATGTCAATTTATGAGGTTATTTTTAGATCTTCTGCGTATTTTTAGTGTGCGAGACCTTAAAATGCACTCGCAAATGCATTTTTGAGTACGAGGTATCTTATAAGGGCTTCAAGGGTACGACTCAGAAGATACGACCCTCGCATTAATTGGCGAAAGATGGTGGGTCCAAGATGACGGTTTAACACCCATAACCCCGAAACACAAGAAGTAGTATCTAGTTGTAATCTACTACATCCACCGACAATTTTAAGGACTCATGTAACCCTGACTTTGAAGTTCCGGGATTAGAAGTTGAGAATTGGACCTCCGTAGTTGAGCATCCTATTATTGGATCACCGCGTTGACTTTAAATGATGGACAATCCAAAACTGATCCGAACTTCAAAAGGGCGATGATGCCATTGGAATGGAGTCTATAGGTACTATAGGTACCTACTAGGCTTTATTTGCACAGAAATAACATTCACAATACGTTTTGAAAATTGAGCGGTAAAAAATAGAAATTTTAGGAACGCTTGCAAGGAATAATGATGAGCAGCAGAAACGGTAAAAATGAGGACGTGCACGAAAATTCTAAAGATCTCAATTCGACGGCAGTCAGAGGGCACCATTGCCAACAGTTACATACTCAACTTTAAGCGCCCCCACGAGGGGCGCCAGGTGAAAGAAAATAGTTTGGAAAATTCACTTTGATTCAGGTATTTTTGTATAGATGTAACGACTTCTTTAGTCCAGCCCAACTTTGCACTTAAAATTTCCTTCTAAGAAGAGTGTTCACTGTTGGTTTTCATTTTAAACTGGTAAATAGACCCTAGACCCCCCTGGAGCTTCCGTGTGGCATTGAGTTGCGCCCAAAAGTAAAAATTCAAGCGAAGTGTCCAAAGTTTCTTTTTTAATGCCGGAAGCGATTAAGACAGTTGCACGAACTCTGATTTTCAACGTCGCCTGCACGATTAAATTGAAAAAGTTTCTTTTGAGTCTAAAAATAATGGAAACCCTCGAGCGTGTACCCTACCATCCTTTGTAAATGAAACAAAAACAATAATGTTCCAAAATAAAAAAAAATTTGAAAGTGTAAATTTTCAAGAATCAGTGAAACGAAAAGTGTCAAGGAAGAAGTCCCCAAAAACGCCAATATTTGACAACGGAGTCGGAGAATCGAACTACGTAAATTTTAACAACAACTGAGAACAATAATTTGAAGATTAAGCCGTAAATATTTTTCAAAACTAAAAAAATTGTTAAATGGGCTTTCGAGTGCACCGAGAAATAAATAATAAAAATTTCAAAATTTTACTTACATTTAAATAACTTAAATGTGGAGTGTGGAGCTCTTCGGGGAGACACCAGCATTAACTTCACGTGGTTTCACTTTTTGTTAAATAGTTTAAACTAAATCAGTGGTCAAGACCGCTCAGTTGATTATTACGAAAGGTTAAAGACATATTAAGCATGCAAACTCAATAATAAAATCGGTTAAGTTGGGATTGTTAGGACAAGATTTAAATTTCTAACGTCTTCAATACGTATACGTTCAAGAACCGTACTCGCATTATTAATAAGAAGAGCGACGTTTAAAACTAAGCGACTTTTATTTATATTTTTATTAGATAAACTAACATTTTTGTGATTTATCTTTTACTTTGTGACCTTTTTAATCGATGGATAATTTATTGGGTGTTAGTCTAAACATGGTAAAAATAACTTTTGTAAAAAATGGTTAAAATGACTATTTTTGTAACGAGGTGACCTCGTGAGCTGGTACATCCGTATTTCAGGCAGTCGGTCAGTTCGTCAGAACGTTGGAGAGTAGTCGGCCTGTTAGTTGAAACTCCAGGCGGTAAGTCGGTCCTTTAGGCTTACAATGCGATCTGTCAGGTTATCTATACGGTACGGGGAATTAATTTGGATTTGCAGGTTTAAAGGTTTAATACATTATTTATTTAATTTTTTTGTCAATTTAAATCTTTTCAGTGAATTTCTTGTAGGTAAAAATTTTCATACAAAATTATTAGCTTTGTATGTATCGAAATTAGTTCTCTATACTCTACAGCTCTACACGTTCTCTAGAAATTAGCCCGTTATGCAACCAGCAACGGGTTACAGTATAGAAGTTTTTAATCAAGCCTACCATTATTGCAATTTCTAGAATATTCTATATTATAGTTTGATGCCCTACAACTAATGGCGGAACTAGTATTAAATTTTAGGGAGGTCCATTAACAAGCCACTAAAATGGGGGGGGGGTATTTAAAATAAATATTAAAAGTTTCATTTCCGTATCTATCTACCTATATGTACCTACCTATACTTATACCTTGTTCATATTCTTCTCCTATCACATTTTGAATTTGGTTATTTGGTTTGACTTTGAGAATTTTTACCAATCAGTACCAATAGCATTACCAGTACCAGTTAAAGGGTAGTTTATTTACCATCGTAAAAAGCTCAAACTCTGTATCATTTACTTTGTTAAATAATACTCATTACGTATTACGATTAACGAGTCTACTCTTTAGACCTAGGCTCTAGAATAATTTCTTCTAAAGTTATTATGGGTGGTCACAAGGGTAGGTTATAGTTTTTTGAATTGGGTCCGGGCCCACTCTGACCCTCCATTGGTTCCGTCACTGTCGACAGTAGCTAATTTCAAAATTTTGCTTACAATTTTTTGAGGAGCTTTCTTAACTAGCTAAGCCCAATCGTAACGAGAGTGATCCAGCTCTGCTTGTAACTGTAGATTAGCCCAGCAATTATTGTTTATAAAATATAAAGGAATAAAAGTGGTGGAATCCTTTGCAAAAATTTTTAAATGTCCATTTACGCTCTTCCTAATTATTGAGGCTTAGCACATCTTGGTTATTTTGATTACCATAAAAAGCCCTACACCTCTACAGGTTGGCACTACTTCATCACCGGTTAAAGTCATTATTAGAGTTAGTACGTAACGTTTTGTCTGTCATTTTGAGAGTATCCCCACCATCTCTACCCCTAGAGACTTTTTAGACGCGTTTATTACGTAGATGCAGAAAAATATAAATTTGAGGATAAAACCAGAACATCTTTCGAGGGGGTGGGGACCACGTGTAGTTGAAAGAAACTCCAGAAAATTGGCTAAAATTGGAATACGAATAGGTGGACCCCTCAGATCGCAATTACCAGATGACAGACAAAAATTCGGAAACTAGAAAGAAGAACTATTTTTGAAAACAGCACACCCTTGGATCTTTGGCTGTCTAATGAATTACAAATTTGTGGCGATCGGTTTGACCAGTTTTACAAATTTAATTTAATTTTAAAATCCACACGCCGGAATCGATAGAAATTCCTCTTTGTCTCATAAGTATCTTTGTTTCCTTTCCATTCCTTTATGTGGAGGACCTGGAAGGCCCAATAAAGAAGGCATTTGGCCGAGTAAGCTTATTACATTATACCTGATTGAATGCAACGAAATCTTACAATATTCGAAAGCATGGTAAATGGGGGTCACAAAGCTTGAATCTGGTGTTCAAAACGGCTCGAAACTTGAAACCCAAGCAGATTTGTTAAAAAAATTCAATGTTTCCGAGCTTTTTCCTACCTTTGATACTTGCGAACCTCTACAAAAGTCGAAATTGACGGAATCGAATTGACACAATATTTGCGTACTGCAGGGTTTCGTGGTTTGGACCAACCATCTGAATCTGGATTATTAAGGAGGGGAAGCAAGCTCCCTGCACTTAGGCCGCTTAATGTGGCCCATTGTACTACTTCCAAGCGGCCTCCCCGTGCCCATCAGATCTCGAGCCATCCCACATGTAGGATGAACTCCAGAATTCTGGCGGGAGGGGTGGTGCTTATTCTGGCTTATTCTGGACCAACCATATCCAATTCTGTAGTGTGATATGAAATCCTAATACGTGCTTATTACGCGTCGCTAGTATTCATAAAGCATAATCTCTAACTTCAATATTTTACACCAGTCTGTTCAGGAGGGGCTTCTAAGAACAATTTCACTTATTCTTATGGAACCATTTTCACTCACACATTGGCTATCGTCCTTACGACAGCAGCTCTTAAGAGCCGTGTCTTTTCTCGGCACATCTTTTTACTTTCTTAATAAGTCTTAGAACAGTGCATCATCCACCCTGCACGATGTGCCCAAAACACCGCAACTTCTTGATTTTTATTTCAGTTTATTTATCTGGTGACGTCAACGTTATCAATCGCTGTTTAACGGACTGGAATAATTGACGATTAGGCGTACTGATGAGCCGTGCTCTGCGTCCTGGGCTAGTACTGTCCAAAAGGCCAAGTGTTGGAAGGAAAAAAGCTCGGTAGTTCCAATTACTTTGGCAGAAAAGGGCGAGTTATTCAACAGTTTATAGGTAAGTAAAGGAAAATTAAAAGATCGTCACGTGTGACTCTTCGAGGGACCCATACTTTAGTCCATTATTTGGAGTGCTCTTTCTGCCACTATTGTGACCGTTGCAACTTTAACGTACGATTCAGAAACCAAGCAGCAGCTCTGCTTTGAACGTTTAAGTTTATACTTGTTTTTGTCTCTTTTTATCCTGGTAAATAGTTATTAATGATGATTACTAAAAATTTGCTTAACGGATTGTACTTTTCGTGCCTAATTTGCGGCAATTTCGGAAGGCTAAAAAACAGTTTTAAAATGGTCGATTCCAGTGATAATTACGAACAAAGTAGTATAATAAAAGCCTTTGAAGGTTGATGGCAATCTAAAAACATCACTTTTGTTTTCGAAGTACCGAGAGATGTATAAATGACAACAACAATAACAACGCGACAACTACAATATTGTGTCTAAAAATGTTATTTCTATTGTTTCAAGTTTGCTTATTATTCAACAAAGCTTACGTGAGTTAAACGCTTATTATAAGTGCCCTTTTTTCTTCGACCTACTTTTTATAACAAATTATTTACAGACCCAAAGTGCTGAAAACTTTTTTATCCAAGAAGCTCATTGGTGCGAAAACGTCACGGATCCGCCTATTAAAATTTACTCGAATTTCAAAAATTCTTCCATAAATGGCAAACAAATTTTCGACGGTAATATCACCACGGCTTTAGATTTGGACGATAACATTTGGGTGAGCATAAGTTTGAACTACTTACCTATTTCCGGTAAAATTATACTTTTTGTTTTAATTCAAAACAGTGGATAACTGACATTGAACAAAGCTTCAAAATGGAGAATTCTGGACACCGCTGGATTAAATTGTTTACAATAAAAGAAGACTTTTGCAAAACACTTCGAATGTACGTGGGCGAGTTCGGTTATGAAATACAAAGAGCGGCCGCAATTATGCCGTCATCTTGTCCAATTCGGAAAGTAACAATTTCAGAATTAATCAAACTGCCAATAAAACCTTCTTATTTTTTAAGGGAACTTACCACATTTCGAACTACCAACCGAATTTCCAAAATTTAAAGTTGCAGACGTTCCCTTACGGATTGTTGAGGTTTACGATGAAATTGCAAGATAAAAAAAATCGAGAGCTCCTCTCGTGTGTATTCGTCGTAATTAGTAATTTTCCTACTCGGAATTAAATTGATTTGAATTACAAGCGTTTCAGTTTTCAATGCGTCTTTCCTCCAACTTTTCAGCCGCTCAATTCTAATTTTGAAGTGTTTTCCCTTCTGCTGGGAAATATTATAAACAAAGTGCGCTTTTCAAAACTTTTCGTCACCATCTCTATGCTTGTTCTTACTTTCCCAATAGCAATTTCACCCATTTATGCCACATTTCGTAGTCTGGACTGCTTGGAGTTTTATCGAGTTATATCTGAAAGCTGCTCCATCAAAGAGATTAAAGAGAGACAGGCACAGCAGCTGACGACGAATGGTAATGAGCAAAACCTAGTCTCGGTATATAACAGGGTTTCGTTATTGGGCATTGTTAGCATGTGAATTTGTTGTTTATATACAGGGTGGCCCACTGAAAGCAGTCCAGGTAAGTGTATGCGTTTTCAGGCAAATAAAAAGAGCGAGCAGCCAACGGTACATTTTATTAGAGTCATCTCTAATATAAATATGGCGCTTATTTTACCATTAGCCTTTTGAAAGCCGTTTATACGAGCTCCTTCTCTTAAGATTTTTCTTAAGCCTGAAACAATTTACGTAAAAAATTTTTTGAGTACGTTCCTGTTACGAGCTGCACACGCTAGACGTTACCAGATGAAATAATCAAAATTTATTAACGTTCTATATGACGTCCTTGACCATACTCCGATCTAATGATCTAATAATATTGTCGTCAAAACCAGACGTTTGGGACAATGACGGGCATTTTAAAGAGGAACGTACTTGTAAGGTCCCTAAACTACGTACGATGACCCTCGCAATTATAAAATGTTTAATAAAATAACAAGTAACTGAGATCACCAAGAGATACCTGGGGACTTTCCTTGATTAAATTGATTACAAAAGTCCATTCGGGCATTCGGACAAACAAACTTGTTTGGTCCTTTAAACTTTGGTATTAATTAAGATTACAAATTGGTTTGTTTATTAAAATGTGTGTCAGGGTAATGAGGAATGTTTACGCATCTTTAATTTATACGTGTAAGAGTCTTGAACTTGAAGATTAAAGAACCAAAATAGATACACCAGACGACGCAGACGACGCGAGACAGTTAAAATTTGGCTTCCTCATAAGGAGTAAATAAGGCGAAATAAAGTCGACCTTGTTCATAGAGATAATGCAGACTGGTACTTACGTACCGGTACTTACGTTGCTAACAGAATAATTTGGAGACTTGTCTGGGGAAAATTGCAACGGGTGGGGGAATTGGCCAGTTAACCAAGAAAGGTTTTTTTAATGGTGGTACCTCGTCCACGTAGTCCGGCCGAGTAAGCCAAGACCACGTGTTCCATTTATGTACACGGGGTCGTTGTCATCTCAACCCTATATTATATCAAGAGCTCAAGGGTTAAAGCTTGACAAAAATTCCCTATATGTCAAAAAACTGGTTTTCTTAGTTTATCGCTCATAACTCGAAAACTACGCACTTTATCGAAAAGTGTTTATATAAAAAACTACACTAAATCAAATTGCCTATAAATTATACCTTTTAGGTTTTTTCTTCACAAACGGTTTAGGCACTAGAACTCGTTAAAGTTTGACAAAAATTTCTTGTATGCCAAAAAAACTGATTTTCTTAGCTTATCGCTTATAACTCGAAAATTACGCACTTTTTTAGAAAAGTGCTTATATACAGAATTAAACATAATTAAATTGCCAATAAATTAAACCTCTTAGGTTTTCTTTATGACACAAACGGTTTGGGCACTAGAGCTCATTAAAGTTTGATAAAAATTCTCTATATGCTAAAAAACTGATTTTCTTAGTTTATCGCTTATAACTCAAAAAATACGCACTTTTTAGAAAAGTGCTTATATACAAAATTAAATTTCATCAAATTTTCTATAAATTATCCGTTTTAGGTTGTTTCTTCACACAAACGGTTTGGACACTACAGCGCTTTAAAGTTTGACAAAAACTACCTATATACCAAAAAACTGATTTTCTTAGTTTATCGCTTATAACTCGGAAATTACGCACTTTTTTAGAAAAGTGCTTATATAGAAAATTAAACTAAATTAAATTGCCAATAAATTATACCTCCTAAGTTTTCTTTATCATACAAACGGTTTGGGCACTAGAGCTCGTTAAAGTTTGATAAAAATTCCCTATATGTCAAAAAACTAATTTTCTTAGTTTATAGCTTATAACTCGAAAATTACGCACTTTTTTAGAAAAGTGCTTATATACAAAATTAAACTAAATTAAATTGCCAATAAATTATACCTCTTAGATTTTCTATATCACACAAACGGTTTGGGCACTAGAGCTCGTTAAAGTTTGATAAAAATTCCCTATATGCCAAAAAACTAATTTTCTTAGTTTATCGCTTATAACTCGAAAATTACGCACTTTTTAGAAAAGTGCTTATATACAAAATTAAATTTCATCAAATTTTCTATAAATTATCCGTTTTAGGTTGTTTCTTCACACAAACGGTTTGGGCACTACAGCGCTTTAAAGTTTGACAAAAACTACCTATATACCAAAAAACTGATTTTCTTAGTTTATCGCTTATAACTCGGAAATTACGCACTTTTTTAGAAAAATGCTTATATAGAAAATTAAATCTCATCAAATTTTCTATAAATTATATTTATTAGGTTTTTTCTTCACACTAACGGTTTAAGCACTAGAGCTTGTTAAAGTTTGTCAAAAATTCCCTATATGCCAAGAAACCGATTTTCTTAGTTTATCGCTTATAACTCGAAAACTGCGCTCCTTTAGAGAAAAGTGTTTATATAAAAGACTAAACTCAATCAAATGTTCTACAAATTATACCTCTTAGATTTTTTCTTCAGACAAACGGTTTAGGCACTAGAGCGCGTTATTCTCGTGCGCACTGCACGGCCACCCTGTACGTCAAACAAAATTCGTTATTTTGACAAACTAATGAGGTGTAAATTTTTAATTGTAATTTTATAGCGCTTCGGTTTCTTTGGCAAAAAAATTATTTACGGAAAATGCCATGCGTATAAACCAATACCCAAATGAAATTTTCACGAGCAGTATTCTCTTGATCGTGTAGTAGTTCAGATGAAAATGCAGTTAGTAAATTTATCCAGTTCCCATCAATACTACGCATCGGCCAAATTAATGTTCAACTTATTTACGATAATAGCGAAATTTTGCAAAGATGGCCTGAGAGGAATAAAATTAAATGACGAAAGTTTAAAATTGGAAGACAAACAAAGTTTGTTGTAATCTTTAAAATGCGATTAGAAGACTTTCAAAAAACAATCGAATTTTTTGGGTAAATTACGTTTTACATTTACAAATAAATTTTTTTTTGTATTCAAATCGAATTTGTCTTTAAAATTACGTCAAATCTGCCTCTCATGCTGAAATGCGGGTACTATATAATTTTGAGTAAATAGTGGAAAATTGGAAAATTTTTTTTTATTTTCTCATCGTTAGTATTTTTTAGGCCAAGCATGAAACTTTATTACAAACAATTGCTTGAAAACTTTTGGGCAAATCACAAAAAAAAAGTTTAATTACCTATATGCGAAACAATAAGATTTTTCTTCTTCCCATCTATTGATTTTCCTGGACCGTTTTCATTTACGTTTTTGATACGTCACACGATGGTTGTTGGCGCCTTGTTTTTAATTTGTTTTAACTTTAATAATTTTTTTTTCGCCCACATTAACAATAGGGGGTCTCGCGTTATTAAAAAATATAAAACGAAACTTTAACCAAAATTGAAGCTTCAATCTAAACCTTCCAAAGAGGCATTATTATTTAAAATGTAAAAATGCGAAAAATTAATTTAACTTTTGTTTTAGACTTTCGAGAGCTTCCTTTTATTTGAACTGTTTGTAGCGACATGTTAATTCTACATTTTGAACCGACCGTTTCAGTTCGAAGATGTTGGTTTACGTCGAGCAACCTCTGAAGATGACTTATTTTAGATTGAAACTATTAACGCAGTAGGGGCGAAATCTTATAGGCTCTTTTTCAATTAATTTGAGATCGTGTTGCGTCAATCGCAGCTTCCTTTTCGAAATAAATTATTTTAGGCTTACCGCTTACGACAGAAACTGTTAATGCATGTAGGTACTGGTGTTGAAATAAAGCTTAATGTCTTTTCTCCACTATGCATTTTTATACCTGAAACGAGCGAAATTGTGAAAAAAGGTTGTCTTGTTCACTGTAAAATAAATAGTGGACGTGGACCCGATTAATAGCCTAATATCAGTACCAAATTTTACACAAAGATTAATTGACACAAAGACTAATACAAATTGGAGCTCTTGGGTGTACTAATGATAATCTTCATACGTGAGAGATACAGACGTAATCAGCCAATTGAGAATCAACATTATTTTATTCGATTGCTCAAAGGCTTAGATTTTAATTTACGGAGCTCCGTTATCGTTGGCGCTTGCTAGGCACTATTCCTGCATAAAGAGTGCCTATGTGTGTTTAAGTGCTTTCGGTGCCAATTTACAAGTCCTTACGCCAGGCTTTGAGCCGCTGAAGATGCTTAGAAAGCCTTTCATAACTAGCACATCCGCTATCCCCTTAATTTTTGGAAGACTGATGGATGCCCAATGCACTTTTACAGAGCTGCTCACCGATTTTGCCAACATCTTGAACTAACTTATAGCTAGTATTTTTGCTACTAGCCAAAATCGCTAGTTTTAGATGAGTAGCTCTATTTGTTTAGCACATGGAATGCCAACTACGACATCAAGAACCCAATGTCGTTACAACGTTTCTTACAATTTTTCCTCGGTTGATCTCAAATGGAAGGTGAGAAAAGTCCACTACTAGAACTCCATAACTGGATAGGGCCAAACTGTTTTTCTACATTAAGTGAACGCAGATGTGCAATATTAGAAGAGCTAGCGACTCGTTTCTGAACTCTTCCGATTTCTACTTTCTGTTTGGTATGGAAAAACTAAAAAGATGCAAACAAGGCCAGCTCGTAAAGTCTTAACTTTGTCAAAGAGTTTAATAGCTCTTCAGGCTCCATGCTTCGTTTGTCAATATCTACGGAACCAATGCGACACCTTGATACTATAATTATTTATAAATTTTATCCCCATTTTGATGTTTGAGAAGCAATAGTTGCGACTTACGCTAAACTACCTAGATTACCCACACAGAACTAATGTTTCATCAGTTTTATTGACATAACTTTACAGGTCAGTTCATCCTTTAAAGCTCTAATATTTTTATTTTATGTGCATTTCGGAGCAAAGGAATGAAAATATTATGAAATGAATCTAAATGAATGTTTCATAATCAGAAAGAAAAAGAAAAATACAACAAAAGTTCTGAAGCTAGCTGGGCTTATTGTGGCGTAAAAGCAAAATATAAAAAGAAAAGACAAAAAATGGTAAACGTCGAGTTGATCGATAAATGGAGGAGCGAACGTACTTTTTACAGTGACGTAATTCGCCTTCATAGGGTTTTAGGTAAATTTAAATTGTAATAGAGAGGGGGGGGGGGTTAGACTGGCTAAATTCAGTGCCTGAGGTCATAGATTGACTAAATTCTGTAGCTAATCGTCGCGTCGATGTATAACAGGACCTATACTGACTAAACTCAGTGCCTAATCGTAGACTAGATAAATAACTGCCCCTAGCCTGACTAAATTCAGTACGTCATCATCTATTAGATGCATAACAGGGCCTAGACTGATTAAGTTCCAGGACCTAATTATCGATTAAATGCGTAACAGAACCTATACTGGCTAAATTCAATGTCTAATAGTAAAGTAGACTAAAGTAGTCTAGAGTAAAGTAGAGTCGAGTAGTAGAGTAAAGAATAAAGTAGACTGACTAAATTCAATACTTAGCCATTGATTAGATGCTAGTCGGTCCTAGACCGACTAGGTCCCAGAACCTAATGGGAGATTAGAAAAATAACTGGCCGAGCTTAACTTAATCCAGTGCCTAATCATTTATTTATTTATTTTATTTTTCGGGGACAAAACAGGACAGCGTTATTAGGGCATAACAGGGCCCACACACTGACAAAATTCATTGTCTGTACTCAGTGATTAGATAAATTACAGGCTTGAGGCCAATGATCTAACGATAATCTCAAAAAGTCTCCCAGAAGAGTTAGTTTTTGACTCAACCGTTCTTTTTGACGTAGTAGTGCTCGGTCATTCATTCAGAAGGAACCAGGCTGATCTTCTCGTGCTCTTTTTAAATTTTCATTACCGGACTCTTAGTACTTTTAGTACCGTACACCGTACCCGTACACCCTTAAACGAACTTTGGCTCTACCGACTTCGACTGTTTGTACTACAAAGCGGTAGTAACCGTAGGAGCGTAAGAAAGGAACTCCGAGATGGTCAAATCAGTGACTTAATTAAAAAATTTTGTAATGAGGTGAGCCACGCCGCCATCGCGAGGGGAGCATTAATACCGAATACTTAAAAACGTTATTTGTTTTTGCTGTTGCTGTACAGATAGTACAATCATTCGCGGGCGTACACAAAATGTGATTTTTTAAAAGCCGACTTTGTTATTAATTTTTTAGACAATTTAATACCTATACTTTTTCAATATAAAATACAACTTTTTTAATAAAAAAAAAAGCCTACAGGTAAATAACAGAGATTAATGTTTGGAAATTATTTGATAAAGTTTAATTTTATAAAAAGAACGTTTTAGTTAATTAAGACTAATTAGGTGTATCAAAACGTTAATAAATTTATATTCGATACAAATGTATTTTTGACTAAATTTGAATACTTTAATTATTAATTGTTTGATTAAAACTAAGGTAGCGCACACACTGGCGATATGCGGCGCACGTAGTCGCGTTGCCACAACTACAAACAACCGTCAGAGTTTTGGTTTGGAGGTTTGGAGTACACTTTTGGTTCAATACGACCCAGAATTAGCAACACCCCTCCTCTCAGAGTTTTGGAGTTTATTCTAAAAGTTAGGAGGCTTGATCTCTGATGGGCCTTGTGAGGCTGCAGTGGAATTGGCCAAATAAAGGCTCTGAGTACTTGAAATTATACTCCGCCTCCTCACAATAATTCAGACTCCTAGGGAACATTTTTTAAACTAAACCAAAGAAAATTAAAGAGTTTCTTGATATAAAGTTAAACTTAACCGGGCCGGTTAGGCCCGTGCTGTGCTATGTAAATATGTACAATAAACACAAATTAAATATCTACTTTTGAATTTCTCGGGAAATGAAGCGAACAATCCTTTAGGGATTTGTGCAGAAAATTAATTTGTAAGGGATGCAAGTTACTTCTTAAAGCCTGGTTCTAGTGGCGTGATTTATACTTAAGATGTGCCTTTCACGAGTTATGTTGATTGCTCGAATACCATCTTTGTAGTCGCTTATTTGAAACTTAATTTTGTTTTCTTTTATGGTTCGTCTTTCAGTATCAGCCTGATCAGTCTGAACTGTCTGAACTCTAAATATTTCTCTGCAGGCCACTGGGGAGATACAAGACCTTATATTATGTAATTAGTTTATTTATAGGCACCCTGTATGCCTACTGATATAAAATACTTAATCAAGACTTTGATAAAAATTGTTCACAAATTTTTACATCCCATAATAACAAATAAACAACGTTTAAAAACTTTTTTTTAGTAATAAAAATAATTTATTTTTTATTTATGTAAATCTTTCCCCAATATTTCACTGAAGTTTCAACTATAAATTTATTTTAAATATTCACAAAAACGTCTCTTAGAAGAAAAGAAAAAATTATTAATTCGACTTATTAAAAAAATGATAAAACATGAAACTTTAGAAGTGTAAGGAGAAATGAGTTGATAGCAAAACGCAACATGCAACATAACCCTTACTCTAAGTCTCGGTTAATCAAAACGAGCAAGATCTTCAATCAACTTAATGGAATTCTTTGAAACACAACATTTGTATTACGGAAAAATTTCAAAAACTTAATCCCTCGTTGATTAAAGTCGCCGTTTTGAAATTATAAAATTATGATTAGTGAGCTTTAGTTTAAACGTACCTTTTTTGACCGACTAAAAGATCTAATCAGTCACGATTAGTAGTATAACTACAGGGTGGGCATTTAACGTTTTACACGAGTGATGGAGTGATCAGCTGTGCTTGAGGGCGAGCTCAGATGAGTGCACGCAGCACGCTGCACGCTGCACGCGAATTTCTACACGCTACACGTATCGTATCTCCATGCATGCATCGTGGTCTCTCACAAATCTTGCCCCAAAAGACACTGTTTACGAATTATTAACGTTATTAATGGCCGTAAGAATTATTAAACGTCAAAAAGTTACATGAAATCAAATAAAAAGTGAAAGATTTGGAAAAACGTTCCCAAACTGAATAAATCAACAACCCACAGGAAGAAACCAAAGATAATGAATTTAAGATGTATGTGTTGCAAAACTTTTAATTGGAAAAGCTCAGACGCCCTCTAACAAATAATAAGTAAAACGTTTTTTTCATTTCAATCAATCGAAGAAGGAGAAGGAAGAAGAGAAAAAATGCGCTTTTGGTGAACTTTCGTTGTTGGAAAACGAATTTTATACTACGCTCGATTAAATTTAAACGGCAGTTAAAAAGTTGATCGAGTTAAATTATTTGTCATAAATGTTTATTTTTGTTAATCAAAATAAATTAATGCACGAAAATTGTTTTCAACAAACTACTTTTGGAAATTGTTGGCTTAAACCAATTTCGATAAATTTGTTCGACCATTTAATCGATATTTAGTTGAAAATTGAGATTAAAACTAATTAGAATGATCAGCAATTTGAATTTTGAGCTTTATTAAAATTGTACATTTGAACTCGTACAAGTAAAGGTTATAATTTTGAATTTAAAGCCGTTAATGTACACTTTCAAATATAATAATATGTATTTTTAATTTATAATGGAATTAGTTTCCTTTGGAAATTGACCATTAATTTGTATTTGAACGTGCCTATTAAAAGTTCACTTTAATTAAGTGCTAATTCTAATTAAAATTGTATTAAGTTCTATATTACCTAACAATTTTATTATACAGGGTGAACAGAAATATTGAGGTAATACAAGTAGAGTGTACAAAAGAGGCAAGATCTTGTTCAAACACACACCGTTCAGAAATTGCAGCTTCTATGTCGTCTCTCAAAGTGTCATAAAAGTCTAAAATATCGTCTCTCAGATATCGAATCAAAAGGTTAAAATGTCGTCTCACAAGCAGCTAAGAAAATTTCTAAAATAATACATCGTCTAGGGGACTAATGTTTAAAAATTCGACTATCTGATATACACTAAACCGCCCTAAGCGCCCAACCCATTTGTCTTAAAAAATAAAGGCACATCTTATTTAGTTTATTTTTGCATAGTAACCCTTTTCTCAAAAAGTGTGCAGTTTTTGAGCTCTAAGCAGGAACCTAAAAGATAGTCTTTCTTGGACTTTGGAATTTTTGATAAACTTTGACGCACTATAGCGCCTAAACTGTTTGTTTTAATAAAGAAACTTAAGATACATAATTTGTAGGAAATTTTATGTAGTTTATTCTTTTATCAAAAATTTTCTTAAAAAAGTGCGTATATTTAAAGTTATAGTCGAAGATCTATAATAAACAGTTATTTGACTGATTTTGGAATTGCAGTTTGACTTTAACGCACTCTAGCGTCTAAACCAGTTGTATTTAAAACAACCCAATTAGACATAATTTGTAGGAAATTTAATTTAATTTATTTTTGTAGAAAATCGATTTTCTCAAACAGTGCACAATTTTTGAGTTATAAGCAGAAACCTAAAAATAGTGCTTTTGACCAATTTTGAAATTTTTATCAAATTTTAACGCACTCTAGCGTCTAAACCGCTTGTCTTTAAAAAAACTCCATCAGACATAATTTGTAGAAAATTTGATTTACGTTGTTTTTGTATAAAATTAATTTTTTTCAAACTTGCGTATTTTTTGAGTTTTAAGTGAAAAACTAAAAAAACAGTTTTTGACCAATTTTGAAATTTTTATCAAACTTTAACGCACTCTAGCGTCGAAACCGTTTGTTTTCAAAAAACCCAATTACACATAATTTGTAGGAAATTTGAAATAAGTAATTTTTGTATAGAATTAATTTTCTCGAAAAGTAGGTAGTTTTTGACTTGTAAGTGAATAACTAAACAAACAGTTTTTGACCAGCTTCGGAATTTTTTTTATATTTTAACGCACTATAGCGCCTAAACTGTATGTTTTAATAAAGAAACCTAAGATACATAATTTGTAGGAAATTTTATGTAGTTTGTTTTATTACCAAACACTTTTTCAAAAAATGCGTATTTTAAAAGTTATAGACAAAAATTTATAATAAACAGCTGTTTGACCGATTTTGGAATTGTAGTTCGACTTAAACGCACTCTGGCACCTAAACTGTTTGCCTGAAGAAAAAAGTTTAAGATACTTAATTTGTACAAAATTTCAAGTAGTTTATTTTTATGTCAAAGCATTTTTTCAAAAACTGGTTATTTTTCAAGTTACAAACTAACATTTGACTGGCCTATAGCACAAAATTTAAAAGTCACCTGCCATGGCATGAGAAATTAAGCGTTGATTAAATTTTCTTATAACCTGCATTATAAGATTGAATTAGTTACACAATACACAGCTCGCCGTATAGACGGCTGGTTGAATCGGAAGCGCACACAAGGCGTCAAGAAACGCCGGAACAGTTGACCCGACTCACTGCTAAGAGTTTCAAGATTTTGTTTTGTTTAAGTTTGTTCTAAAATCAGCTCACTTTAGGCACTTTGCAGCCATTTGGAGTTGGATCATTTTTGAAGCGTCTCACTTCTAATTTTGAGCAGTATCTTCCTCTCATAACGCACCTCAAGACTTGTAACTGGCGTAATTCGTACAATTTCCTCGTTATATTTTTGGAATTTCGGATATGTACTATCCATTATGTGGCAGCTTTAGCAAAGCCCACTAATGCCACAGCTTTCTATTTTCATTCCTTGATTTACCACCGGAAAGCTCTCATCTGCACATATCCAACTAATTTTGCATCAATTAGTCCTCTCGCAGAGTATGAAATTCCCCACAATTAAAACGAGATACGCTTTGTATACAAACTTGTCACACAAAGGCCTTTATGTAATGGCAATAGTACGTAATAACTAATAAGTTAATTTAATTTTGGCGAAAATGTCCTCTGGTAATAATAGAGGATAATTGAGAATATTTTAATTTTTCCTAAAATGCTAAAGTTTTAAAAAGAATTATAAACCCAAAATTATTATAACGCAATTAGAGGGTCGTTATTATCTTGTAAAACTTTGCTGGAAGCTACTTCTGTTAGGGTATAGCTAATGAGGTGGCAATGAAGTTACTGTTTAAAATTTGAATTTAAAATTTTCTCCTCAAGTTTTAAATAACAATTACTTTCACAAAAAAAATTTTTTTTTCATATTAATGAAAATCTCCCTTAATCTATTTTTTGTAAAGTTGAAAAAGTTATTTTTGAGCTCCAAAATGCCTTTTTGAGGGTAAGAAAGTGACCTAACGATGTGCGTCACATTATTTGATATTCGCATGCATGGCAATTTTAGATAACGGACGTGAAATATTGCTACTTTATTATATCATAATTTTGTTGTAATAAAAGAGAAGGGAAAAATTGTAAAACACAACTTAACAAAGTAATAAATAAAAGCGACCAAACTCGGGACAGGGTAAGAAGGAAAAAATAAAAAAAATTGCGCTTACCTCAACCAAGAGAAATTATTTTTCGAGATAATATTTGTGCCGAAAATGGGCTGGTTTCATAAAATAGATGCGTTCAATTTTTCTTATATTATATTAACTAAGGCCGGCCCTTTTGTTACTTTCGTAGCTTGAAAAGAAGCTCCGGTACTTTCTGATTGAGGCTCCAGTCACCCCTACTTGCTTAGCATCTGCCCAGTTTTTGAGTAGAGAGTAGAAAAACAATGTCGATGTCTCAACGCAACGAAAACATGAGCAGTTTGGTCGGATATGCATGATGTGGATCACAAAAATGTTAAACTCAGCGTCCTTGGATTTTCGAACTGTTTTATTGGAACCATCTACAAATTTGTAACAACATGGCGTCTAAATTAGGTTGATATAGTGCTTTAGCACTTTGGACTTGCATCTGGATCTGGATAGGGGGGAGAGCAATCTCCCTGCACATAGGCCAGTTAATCAGACCCATTGTACTACCTCCAAGCGGACTCTCCGTGCCCATCAAATTACGAGTCATCCTACTTGTAAGATGAACTCCAGGATTCTGGCAGGAGGGGCGGTGCTTATTCTGGCCATGTCAAGCCAGAATTCCTCCAACACAGATCTTCTTATCGACGTTAGGGCTTGACAGTGATAAAGCACATGTTCAGCCGTTTCGTTTTCTAGTTTGCATCCACTACATATGGGATTATTTACCAAGCTCATAGTGTGAAGATGTTTGTGTAGTCGACAATGTCACGCTAGTGTTTCTGCAATTGTTCGTAAATTAGCCTGCTGTAGACAGTATGTTTCTAACTTTTTAGAAGGGATCAGAAATCTGCTTCAGCAGCTCTATGCACTCTTGCAGAAGACCAGAGGTCACCTTGCAGGTGTTTAAGGCTTGCACGACAGCTTTACTGTCCGTCGATATCAGTATTTTCTGGTTCAGGATTTCGTTGGCGCTGTGTAATATTCCTATTAGTGCAGTTTGAATAACTGAGGCATATTACCCCAACGGTAGGCTGCTGTAGCGGGCAAGCTCAGATAAGCCCATATTTGCTCCAGACCTCTCTTGAGTTTTAGATCTATCGGTAGAGACAGTTACGTCCTCTTTGATGTTCTCAGTTGAATCCATTAGAGTTTAAAAGTCTCTGTTGAATGTATATTTTGGAAAAATACGGTCTGCATCCATTTCCATGAGAGGTATCTTCTTGGAGTATTTTGAGGATTTCACTTTGGACGTGATTGGAGTGCTATAGTTGCTCCGTAAGTTGTCTCCAAATTAGACGAAGGTCGTCATGTAAGTGAGCTACAATTCTCGTGACACCAGTTCAAGAATTTTAATTTGCTTCGCTACTGAGACGTGCTGAGACGGATATAGGTCTTTTTCAACCATTTACATCAGTGTCCTGAAGCCTTTGGAGGACGACCATACATAAAATGACAAAAATGTCATCAATATTTGATGCGTACCATAAGGATATAGGAAAGAAGATAAAGTTGAGACGGTAATAATGGTAATGGGGGGCGGGGTCTAAAAAGTTCAGACAGTGGATCTGTTCTACTATTCTAAAACTATGAGCTACGAAATAAAAAATCTACTAAGGTACTGTTGTTTTTGGAGGCTAAGCCCAAAGTTAAAATGATGGTAGGTCTCAGATGCCATACGAATCTGCCAGCCCGTCCATGCAAAAGTTTCGCAGCTTAAACATAGAGAACCAGGAAGCTCTAATGTGAGACCATGTACACATTGGATAGTACAGCGTACGCCCAGAAAACGAAAACTCACGTCTGTGAGCAAGTTTTACAGCCCAAATTATAAAAACTGATGGAGATGGAATAGTTTGAAACGACTGATAATTGATATGCTCGCTCGCCCGCCCGTCTGTCAAGAACTTTAACAGCCCAATACTATAAGAAGAGAGCTGGATTTTGTAACGATAGTTGAGCTTGTCAATGAAAATTCAGACTTACGTGTCAATCGGTCTTTCTGTGGACAACTGGCGTGGTAAGCAAATGAAAATTTAAATTGATATCCCTGTTCGTCCGTCCGTGAACAATTTTGAGTGCCCAAACTATAAAAACTGAAAAGTTGGATTGTGGAACGATGGATCGAGATTGATGTGAGACGTGACGTGATATTTTAGTTTCCTATATCAATCCGCCTCGTGGATATTTATGAAGGACCACAGAAACAAAAATAATAATCAAAAAACGAAGTGCCTAGATACAGCTTGGCGGTAAAATTAAATTGTAGGAATAATAAGTTCGCCCTTTTGATTAATTTATGGAACAACGTACAGAGCAATTTTTCAAAAAAGTACGTTAATTTAAACTTATGGCCATTCCCTATAGAAACTGGGGTGTGAGTGTAAATGAGGGAGAAAAACAGTCTACCAGTCAGCCCTCCGTGTATTCCCTTGTGCTCGATGTTCCTGATGTGATTTGAAACTGTTCGTTTACACCTACCTGAGTTGTATATTTGAATTTCAACAAACAGAACGTGAAAACGCAACTAAAAAAATTTGTACAAATAAAAAGGTGTTGTAAGGCTCAGTTTTTGATTAATTAAAATTAGTTCGACTAGCATCGATAATAGGCTAAAACGTTTAATTTAAACGTTAAAACTAATGGAGCCAAAAATATTTTCCTTTATGTTTTATCACATATAAATAGTAAAAAAATCAGGAAATTGCTTTGTCACTTTCAGATGAAAAGTGAGAATCTTTTTTAAGAAAAAAGCGAATCCTTACTCGTGACTGTAATAAAGAGTGAAAATTACGCTAACGTTGTCAAGGTGATGTAAAATTCTGAAGGAATATAACATAAGAAAAAGAGAATTTATTAGAAGTGATTTGTCGCCAGCGTCGACTTAAATAATATCCAATGCTCAAATTTTTAGATAAAATAAGTAATATAAATTGCGTTATTTTCCAAAAGTTTCCTAATTATCCTTTTTGTTGGAGAAAACTCACCGATTTTTTTCGGTCGAGTGTTCACTTTAGACGTCGTTACCCACTTAGATTTAATTTCTTTATTGGACGCAAGTTTATCGAAATTCTCAAGGATTTAAGAAGAATGACGATATAATACGTAATATATTATACCGTGTGTCCCGAAAGTTATCTCGCAAAATTTTAGTTTAAAAATAATTTAACGACACAAGTTTAGACTCGAACAAGTCAATCAACTGATATTTTCTTGACGGTCCAACAATCATTAAACGCCCTGTAAAGGTCTCAGTTTTTTTTTAAATTTTAAAAAGCAACCCTTGGTTTTTTCTTATACAGTGTAAAGCTTATTTGAACGCCTTTACACCGAAAAGAATATTTTTAATTTCAACCAAACAGTTCGGAGTTACAAGCTCTTAAAGTTGAATAACTGACATTGAGAAATTAGCGTAATCCAAGAAGACTTGGAAAGTTGTTTTTTCTTTGAAACAGTCTAAAAGTAGACTATAGTAAAATTAAGTTCTCTAATGACAGTTAGTTGACCTTAACATAACTTTCCGAGCAAGTTCGAAGGTCACGAAGTGTCGCTTTGAACTTTTACGTAGCGATGGTTGAGATGAAAATAAAGTGCTGAGTACAGTCCTGTTCGGTAGGATCTTTTCTACGACGAATTGTTTACAAAGAAATGAAAGGTGGGCTTTCCACAAAAAGAAAACAAATATATTGTAAATAAAGGTTGATAATAAAAAAAAATAAATAAATAGAGGTATTTACCAAAAGGAACAATTCAGAAATAAGTTAGGATCGAACGTATTTGACGAAAATTCCAATTTTAAATATTTAAATAAGTAATTCTTATAGAAGCGTCTGGATTCATATTCAAGAGAAAATATCAGGGCTGGCTTTCGGTATTATTAGCAACCTAAGCAAAAAAAACTAGTAATGCACATATGCACAATGCCCAACGTAACGAAACATTTTAAGGTTAGAGTTCGTTTGGAAAACGTTGTCTCTAGCTCATTTTGGAGTCAAAACTCTACCAAAAGATGTTAAAAAGTGCTACCGACAATTAGTATTACTTTTAGGGACGAGAAGAGCGGATAAAGGAATAGTTGAGTTGGTACATCATCTTTATCTTCTTCTTCGCTTTCTTCTTATGTTAATCTTCTTTTTCTTCTTCTTTTCTTCTTCTTTTCTTCTTCTTCTTCTTCTTTTATTTTTCTTTTCCTTTTCTTGTTTTCATTACTCTTATATTCTTCTTTTTATTTTGTTGTTGTTGTTGTTGTTCTTCTTCTGCTTCTTCATTTTCTGACCTGAATCAACCGGTGTTAGTTACCGTTCGAGTCAACTTATGCCTTCTCAGTTGCTTTTCCTAAGGTTTTGAGTCACTTTTAGAAGACCAATAGTTGTTAACCATTCCTTGAGTAGGTAAGTTTGAACTAAAGATAAACTTAAGATTTCATTAAAAGACCGATTTCTTTTTACTTCTCTTTTGTTGTCCCTTGACAGGCGTTTGAAATAGTTTAAGTCTTGTAAGTTTGCTGAGTGCTATACGAAAGTCAACTCTCTGATGCCTTCTCAATTGTTTGTCTTTAATTTTCAAGTCACTTTTAGACAATCGACAGTTTAGATATCTTTGAGACTACTAATTCTACTGACTCCTGCTAGACAGTCAACTGGTGTCTTTTTAGTTGACAGTCATTTTTAGAAGATTTTCAGTTAACCATTCGATAAACGTTAAACTTTAACGATAAAAGTCACCTTAAGAGTGCATTAAAAAACCCACTTTGGTTTGCAGATTTTTTAAATAAGGTAAAAACATTCTTCTTTTTTTCTTTTTCTACTTTTTTTCTACTGGTTGAACCATACCCTTGATAACTGTCAGTAGTCGTTTAAGTCCACTCATTCATCTGACTGCTGTACGAAAGTCAACTCCCTGGTATCTTCTCAATTGCTTGTCTTAAATTTTTGAGTCTCTTTTCTTAACCGTTCCCTAAGTAGAAAATTTTGAGCTAAAACGAAGCTAAGGAGACCCACTACTTCTTCTTCTACTACTGCCTTAGTCATGTACTCAATAGGCGTTAGAGATCGTTTGAGATTATTAATTCTGCTGACTGATGTAAGACAGTCTGCTGCTGTCTTTTGGTCGGCAGTCATTTTTAGAAGATTTTTAGTTAACCATTCGCTACGTAATTGACGATAAAGAGTTCTTTAAGACACACTCTGGCTTACAGAGTTTTTAAATAAGGTAAAAGCATTCTTATTTTCTTCTTTTTCTACTTTTTTCTGCTGGCTGAGCCATATCCTTGATAGCCGTTAGCAATCGTTTAATTCCACTAATTCTGCTGACTGCTGTTACAAAAATCAACTTACTGATATATTCTCAATTGCTTGTCTTAAATTTTTGAGTGTTTTTTAGAAGATCAAATGTTCTTAACTGTTCTCTAAGTAGAAAAGTTTGAGTTAAAGATGAACCAAGCTAAGAAGATCCACTACTCATTTTTTTTCTTCTATCTTAGTCAAGCGATTTTTTGAGACCATTAATTCTGCTGACTGCTGCAAGACAGTCAACTGCTGTCGTTTTGACTTGCAGTCATTTTTAGAAGATTTTCAGTTAATTATTCGCTACGTAGTTGGCGATGAAGATCACTTCAAAAGTACATTAGGAGACCCACTCTAGTTTACAGATAAAAACATCCTTCTTTTCTTCATCTTCTACGTAAGTCATATTGTCAATAAGAACTTCGGGCAACAGGAAGAACAAATAAAGCTCAAGTTGTTAGAATTGAAGCTCTCAAAAGGTATTTCAGAGACGATTAGGAAAAAGAACTTGATAAGCATATAATGGGCCTTCACTGAGCAGAAAGGGGGAATACAGTTGAAGATCTTACCATTGCAAAAAATAGAGACTTAGACGAGCGTCATAAAACTCTTCATTTTGTTAAGTAATGACTATGGTTTAGAATACAAGAAACAAGCAACTTTAATGCTGGATGAGCCGGAGCATTTTGGCAGTCCGAGCTGACTTCCATATTCCATGCTGCATCCGCCATATCGGACGTTATAAGTTCATAAATGCATAGCCAGGTACTAATCTTAGCCTCTTCTGACCTCTTTAAGGGATCTAAAAGTAGGAAATAAAAAGGAAGTTTTGTCACTCTTCGTTATGGTTAAGGCACTAATATTTTAGTAGATATTTCCAGTGATAAAAACGCTAGGTAACCTTAAGTTTTGGTGAAGAGCAACTTTTTTATTGGAAACTTTTGGGCCCTTCACAAATAGTGCGTATTGTAAATAACGAGACGAGAAATCACGTTAAAAACCCCTATTGATAATCGATAGGTATTTTTAAAAAAAGCAACTAAACGTATTTAGGGCGAATGGAGAATTCAAATCAAAATTTTATTAAATTTAAACAGAGTATGAAGTACTTGTGAAAACAGATGAGTAAACAAAACGATAGGATGATGATGGGAAAGAATTTAATTTTAATTTTAAATTGATTCGAAATAAACAATTTCCGCATAAAAATAATACATTAAAACGCGGAAAAAAATCTCCTTATTTTTCTGTTAGTCATTTTTAAATAAAACACTTAGGGAAAAATGAAAAATGTTTTCTTTTCGTTAAGTGATTTTAAAATTTTTTGAAAACTTACAAAAGTCCTTTTTCCTTGTTTTTTTTTAAATATTTAGCCTAGCGTTTTTGTAGAGTAAAAGAAAAAAAACTATAGTATAAAGCACTACATTAATTTAAAAGCGCAAGTGTAACAATATTTGAAACCTCTTGGCAACGTCACCAAAACAAATTGCTAGAAGGATTTATATAAGAAACTCTCGGGAGAATGCAAGCAATAAAGGCTACATTTTATTTTCAAAAGAAAACGTGGTCAAGCTCATGACGTTTCAATTAATCACGAAATTTTTGTGGCATGGGGGTATACACCACTTAATAACACTTTTATTAAAAGAATGTGCGCGTGCGGTGTCATAAGTTTTGTCTCCGCACAAAAAAAATGATAAAATTTACCTCGTAATTTTAGGGCTTCATTTACTAATTAACTCTCGCTTTATTGCGCCACTCGGACACCTCCAATTTTATTCCTATCGCTTTACCTCTCCGACCTTCTTTCAGGCGAGAAAAAAGTCTCATTCTGTTCATTACATTGCGTCGAAGATGAGATCTTCGATTAGATTCCTAATTTTTTTTAAATTCTAAACCAATCGCACTTTACAAGATTTCACTTGGAGAATCGAAGGTAAGCTTATCGATACTCTACCTACTAACTTATCCCGTCTTATTAACATTATTTACAAATTAGTATTATAATTAAAAATTCGAAATTTCAAAACTAAACTTTTTATGACAAAAATCCATTGTATATTGACAAGTCGTGGTGTTTACTAAAGGCGAATTGTACAACAAGTTTAAATGCCTTATCATTGTCCTTCGATAATGGTAAACTTGGTTTAGGGGTGAGGCCAGTAATGTACAATCAGCGCTAAAGCACGTCTTTTAACTAACGTAAAAGGTTAGAGCATTTAAAGACTCATTGTAGAACAGAACGCTCTGTGGAACTAGAAAATAAGTGGAAGGTTTAAACGCATCCACTCGAATGCATGAACTGTTAAGTTTGACAGTCTCGCCAGGACAATTAAACCTTTTAACCCCATTAAATCCGAAGAAGTGTTTGGGCCGGGCTTTAGAAGGGATTGGATTACTCCCTTCCTTTTCTATGGGAGTTTCCGGCCTTCTCTCGCATTAGGAGTCATCCATAAATTGTGGATGTGGAGCCTCTCGAGGACAGTGTTAGTTCCAAAAGCTCGATTTACAATGTCCTGAGGCAAAATTATTTTCTCACTCTGAATTTGTTTTCTAGCGATGGAAAGCATGACGAATCGACTCCTCGGGTTGTCGTGCTCCAATCATGTACATCAAACGATCAATTTGGCAAGGACAAAGTATTGAGAAGACCCTAAATCATCAGGTATTCACTTTTTGCCTTTTAGGACATTGAGGAATTGTCCTACAATATATTAAACGCTCCAGGATAAAAGGAACTCATTCGAAGATGAGTTAGGGCTTCCCTTTATGAGAAGAGAGTTGCAATCCATCTCAATAGAGTAGATATGATTGAGTTTGTTTTTGATTGTGGTTACCTAAAGGGGGGGGAGAGCTTTCAGACAGAATCGATTATAGAGTATTATAAACACCACAGGAGCCTTTTGAAAATCGCTGATTCCGTGATAATCGCTTTCTGAAAAAGACAAACACTTTCTTTTTTTCAAAGATGTAGGGTAGATATTGTGACAGTTTGTTATTGATCGTATCGGTGTCTATACGAGGGAACCTTGTGGTTTTTCGTAGTCGACGGCCTGATTACTCGCCTTAGTAAGACATCTTCCTATTCTCAGAGCTCCGCAGACAATCATGTCACACATTTTAGAAGCAGTTAACGAAGAAAACCGGCTCAAGGTCAACCTAGGAAAGATAGGGAGGGGCTTGTGCCTACCCAGTTCTTCCACAAACGCCTCTTTTTGTATTTATTCTGAAAGTTCTTTCAAACCCAAGTTGCTGTAGAGAAAGAAACATTGTGCGAAGAAAACCGACTCGAGATGACAGGGAAGAATTTGTGCATTTCAAACTTTTTCACAAACGCCCCTTTCTGTTTTTCTTCTGAAAGTTCTTATGGAAATTCTTTTGGACTCAAATTGCTGTGGAGGCAGGAGGCTCTTCTATTCTCGGAGCTACGCGGATGGCCTTGTCATACTTGTAACCTTTTAGAAACATTGTGCTAAGAGAACATACTCAAGGTCAACCTAGGGAAGACAAGAAAGAAACGTCCCTTTTGTATTTCTTCTAAAAGTACTTATGGACGTTCTTTGGGATCCAAGTTGCTGTGGAGGAAGGGGGCCCTTTTATTCTCAAAGCTACGTATATGGCCTTGTAATATTTTAAAAACTGTGTGAAGAGAGTCGAGTCAAGGTAAACCTAGGAAGGAAAGGGAAGTGTTTGTGCCTTTTGCGCTTTTCTTCAAGCGCCACTCTCTGCTTTTCTTCTGCAAGTACAAAGGCGTTAGTTTGAACCCAAGCTGATGTGGAGTCAGCATTTAGATTTATTACCAAGCTTTGGATACTGTATGTATGTACGTGGCAATAATCGGACTCATCACTACCGTGCAACCCTGGTTTGGTGGACGTGCACCACCATACTTAGAGGGCGCTCTTGCGAATTTTATAAATTACATTCCTTGGCCACTTTTGCCAATTTAATCAGTCGGCTGTTGAGCTCGGTAAGTTGCGATTATCGCCACCCTGTATACAAACTCAAAAGCGTTTCTTTTAATTTTCCTCCCTTAATGTTAAAGTAACTCGAAACGTTAATTAAAAATAGTAAAAACGGCACTCGGGAAACGTATCATTGAAGTAAGTACTCTGTACAGAAAGCCACGTAATATAAATTAACACAACCATTTTAGCCTTGTTACAATCATGTCATTGAGACCACATTAGCGGAAAACACATAAAGCGGAAAGTCCGTAAAAAAATTTTCCGTGGAGTTTATTGTAGATTGCCGATGTTTACTCAAATTTATGATTGAGTAGTTTGTATTTACCGTCCTCTTGTAACAAACACTGACCATACGTGTACTTTACAGGTTATAATAGTTTTGTTAGAGGGTGAATATGAACGTGTGAGTCACCTCATATAATATATTAACTCACATCCCTTAACAATTTCCCCATTCTATTATTTCTCGCGCTGAAATATTCCCAAGCGTATGATTGAAGTAGTTATTGCTTTAGTAGTAAAAAAAAGCATTTGATATAAAGACTTTTGTTTTATGTAAACAATTTAATACGAGCTTTAGAGAAAGGGTGTGCATTAAAAATGAAAACCAAATTGTTTAGTGATGGAAATGTAACTTTGCACCTCACCCGTTGAATTTATGATGAAGTTTTCGCTGAAAATACACAAAACTAATATTTAAAGATAAAACAGTAAATTATAAGTTATAAGGGCGGAAAAATATACCGAGGGGTCTTAAGTTGGGATTATAAACACAATTTAGTGGACTATGTCAATATTCCATAACGCTGTTGCTGTCAAACATCCCAAGTTTATGAAAGTTTTCCCACTCTCTGTTTTCGCACGTATCCCGTGAGTTATAACTCCAATTTTTACGTGATACATAATCCTCTAGGGGGTGAGTGGTTATCTTCACACCCTTCGCACATTTTTCATGCTAATACGAAAACTAAATGTTTTTTATATTCGACCTCAAAAATTTATATCGAAATAACAATTTGGCGTTTAATTGATTTTTTCCCGGGGGCCGATCTCGCAAAAATTTCGGGCTTAAAAGTGTTTCTATTTTGCGAACTTTATACGTCGCACACTAAAAGCTTATTTAATTATGTAAGTTACTAAGTGGCAAAGTTAAGCAAACTTCGTAATAAGCCCTATAGGAAAATTTTATAATGGAGCTTTCTATTAATGTGTTACATGTTGGTAGTTGGTACACCTTCATTCCTTCATGCTGTTGATAAACACCGGCGAAAAGCCTTTTTTAATTAGCAATTAATTTTAAAATTGCCTTGTATTGACTATCAATTTAATCTTTTTTACGCATTCATTAAATATTAAGTTTCGCTTAATGATTTATCCAATTAGCATAGGAACTGCCTTGTTTCAAAATTACAGGGCTTTTCAGTAATGTGTTATGGGTACGGACCTCAACGCTGCATTTTGAATTTTTTCAGAAAATCTAGAGGTGGAAGATGAACCAAAGTAGTTCCAAGCGCTACTTTTTCCTTTTATTGAGATTTTTTTTCTAAACTCGCGTCCATCTCCAAAACGCGAAAGTTGCCGATTTTAATTAAGTGAAAGACAACAAGCCAAATACACAGAGTGCTTCTCTTAAAACTTCTAAAATTGCCAACATAAACAAGGTTGCCTGACAGGGTAGCCAAAATTTTTAATTAAAAAATAATATTTGTGAGACAATGATCAAACAAACCATTTCAAAAAAAGGTCCGTCTTTAAGCTCTCCGTAGCCCTTAAGGGGCTGAACGCCTGTGAGGTGGGGTCCGGACTAGTAACGGACTGCATCCGCAGACTGAACGAGCTAGGGGGTAAAAATTTTGTCAATGTGGTATGGGCGTATGGGTGCTATCTCATGCAGATATACTAGGGAACGAGAAAGCGGACGGTCTGACTAAAGAGAGCAGCAAAATAAGACCCATCGGACCAGAACCAGTCTTTGGAATTTCTTATAAAACGGCAAAGAGAGAAATGAAGGCACTTCTAGCGAAGTGGCATCATATTAAACACTGGAGAGAGACTCCCGGATAGGGCCATTCTGAAGTCCTACTGGAGAAACCCTCTGAAAAAAGAACCCACTCTCTACTCCGAATGAGTAGAAGTGAGCTACGTCTGGCAAGAAGTCGTCACAGCATTCACAGAAAGCAGAAGATCCTCAAAAAAGAGTTGCCCAAACTATCATTAGAGGAAATTCTGGACTTTATCAAAAGCACAGAGCTTGTATAAGGGAAGATTACATCCAAGGCGCACAATAGGCCCAAAGGGTCGCAATGTAAGCAACCACTGAGGACCAGCCTCAGCAAAAAAAATAATAAATAATCTCTCCACAGAGCACTCAGGTGCGCATTGCTAAGATTTGGGAAGTATTTATGCTCCTCCTGGACATAGTTTCTCTTGAAAGAACCTCCGTAGACTACGATGGTTTCTACGCTTTAGGTCATTTCACAAGGTTTTCTTTATAAAATCGCAGGAGATGGTTGTGCAAGTTATGCACCGCTGAGTATACGCTGTGGACTCTCCCACAGCTAACCTAATTTCTTCAATTTTTGAATGAGCAAATAGCTTGGCACCTAGTGTAGTAGAGTGTTACTGCGTTGGACCCCGGAAGGTTTGCATTTTATAAATTAATACTTTAGAGGTTCTGTCGTAGCTCAAAAGAGCCCTTACAACAGCTTGGCTATCTCTGGTTTAAATGAAAATTTCATTACCTTCTGGTGAGCTCGTACAGATTTGTTTCAGCACAGTTGCATCTAGAAGGCCAATTTATACAGACCGTTCAGTTCTGAACTAAGAACCACGACTGCCTGGTCGTTTGAGGCAAAGCGTGCTCCACGTATCAACCGGACTAGGATGCTATGGATCAATTTCTAATCTCTAGACGTTTGTTGATCACTCTTCACGCGTTGTTACTACCGAGAGAAGATCGCTACAGGTCAAAACCAATACTCTGGATGGAAGGTACAATTTACGAATTTACAAAGGGTTGTTAAGCGGGATGTCTTCTGCTGAGCATCTACTGAAAGATTTAGTTGTCCCCACCCCACCTTTAAGTAAAATTGGAAGATGATTATTTCTTATCCAAATATTACCTCAACGAGTGCAATTAAACATTTTCATTTAGTTTGTAGTCGGAAGTCGTCGATTTGTCTTTGATTCAACTTCTTCGTAGAAGAAGTCGTGTACTACCTAAAACTTGTCGATTTGCATAATTTTATTTTACCACTGGGGAAACGAGAGATTGGATGGGAGAAAAATTTTAATTTAGAATAATATATAGGTACCTACTGCGAATGTAATTTTAAAGCTGCCTCAGTATATTTATCCGCGCCAAATCAAAAACGCCAAGGAGCATAATATTTGGCGTTTAGAGAAAATTTGTGTGTTTATTTTAGTAATAATAGTAATAATAATAGGCGATGTTTCATTATATTATACTTAGTAGTAGTATATTATTCTCTTCGACAAACTCAAGCAACTTAAACGGGCACATAAATTTAAATCTGCAACCCCGAATAATACACTGCGTAAAACAAAAGTTGTTATATATCATAAATGAGGTCAGCTCGTGTAATAAATTTTATTTAAGGCATTATTATGAACTATAATATTAATGTTTAGTAGACTATACATTCTTATGAATAAACTTGATTAACTTTTAGTGAGTTTTAATTGTTTCAACCCTCGGGAAAAGTTGGTGAATGTGACGGTGGTGGAGGAGATGAAAAAGTAGAAAAAGAAACACCGAAAACTTTTATATAAACTTTTTGTGCCCGCTTTATCACTCGCACGAAGAAATTTGATTGTGTAACTATATTTTATGCAAAAAAACTGAAAACAAAAGTACACTTATTATTTCAAATAAAACTCAAAACTGAAGTTATGAAAATCTCCGAGTTTATTCTCACAACGTAATGAAAGAAGATTCGTTTATATTCTCCAACCTTAATAACGCCATAACGCAAACTCTGCATGCAAATGTTTTAAGTTGCTCCCTATGGACCGGCAAAGTCAAATGGATACTTGAGCAATGTCTATAAACAGGCAACGTAATGGGGGGTTGTATTTGCTAGGGTATTTGCTTTTATTATAAAAGGAAAGCTTTAGGATCTACAAGCTTTTTTTTCTTCTCCTTTTCCCACCGTGTCGATTTTTTCCAATATGAGTTACTACCGCAACCCTTATACGCACTCTTCGATACCAAAACCAAACATAACGTGCATTATTACTCATTTCGACTTAAACCGTCTCTCAAACACAAAAAGCAACTTTCGTAAACGAAAAAAAAAAGAAGCCCTTTTTGTTAAAAAGTTAATACAAACTAAAACGAGTCGTAGTTTGTAGTTTGACATGACTGATGGGAACGGAACCTGACGCTATTCTTATTCATCATCCTCGTACAGGAGGAGATTGCCGTTCTCGCCCTACGTTATTTTTAAACATTTACGCTGAATTAAGTTTACGTTTAGTAATACATCATTTAAGCTGTTTGCTTAAAAACATTTCTGTTGTGCTTATTCTCTCTCCAAAAAGAAAAAAATATAAAAAAAGTTGTATAATATGCAGTTTATTTTTTTCCGACTTTTCACCCTTCTTTAATATTACTTACAAATAATATAACAGTTTTGTAGCACGTCTAAACGACCCCAAAGATTAATCTCGGCGAAAAAATATAAAAAGTAGCGACTTTTCAAACGACTTGCTTAACATGATCTTTAATGAGTTAGTCATTAGTGTTTTTATCCGACGCCTTCGCGTGATTCGTTCTTGTCATCTCGATGACCCATATACAGGATGATGAAGCACATGGCGGTATTAAAATAAGATACTACCGATTAGCTTAACATCCTCAAAAACATAGGCGTGGCTGTTAACCACCCGTTAAGTAGCAGCGTTTCAAGAACACCGCTGAAATGCTCATGTAGAAGCGTCACATTAAGAACGAGAAGGAACGAGAGAAGAAAAGAAGAAGAAAAGAAAAAAAGATAATATCTTACCCTCTAGCCCCGACGGTCGACGAAGAGGCCTTGAATCGGCGCATAAGAACCACTTCAGGACAACGGCCAATAGGTTCAATATTGACTCCGTGTTGGGGAACATCAGCCTCGAAATGGTCCGAATAAGCACCACCATTCCCGTCAGAATCCTAGAGTTCATACTACAAGTAGAATGACTCGAGATCTGATGGGCACGAGGAAGCCGCTTAGAGAACTCCTAGCTCGACATGTCCAGAATAAGCACCGCCCCTCTCGCCAGAATTTTGGAGTTTATCCTACAATTAAAATGGCTCGAGATCTGATGGGCACAAGGAGGCCGCTTAGACGTATTACAATGAGCTCGATTAAGTGGTCTAAGTGAAGGGAGCTTGCCCCCTTTCTTAAATAATCCAGATCCAGACTCCCATCCTCTATATTTTTAATTTTTTGCTTAACTCTTTTCCATTGCGAAAATATTATTAAGTCTAGACTCTACTATTTATCTGCTTCGCGGCAGAAAATGGGTTTATTTCAAATACCTTTTAACTATCGTTAACTGGCAAAGTTATTTTAATGTTGCGCCATTTTGTAACGAGGCGCTGTTAAGTCCAAACTTTACTAATAATTTTAAATTAAAAATCGTTTGGATGATACTATACTTCTGTCGTACAGCTGTTTGACGTAGTTCACAAGTTTGACGTCTTTACTGACGCTTATGATGGTTTGCTGGCCAATGTAATACAATAACAATTAGTAGCTTTGTAATTATCTCGCGTTTCAAACTTTCTGCCCTCCTTGTGTCCTTATTTATTCTCAAACGGACTCGCTACGTTTCAAATATTGCGGTTTAAAATTCATACGTTAATGCATAACATGTTTCACTACTAAGAAATCTTTGTCTAATCTAATCGTGGACTTTGAACAAAAAAATTTTAATATTCCAAAGTATTTTAATAAATTTTTTTTTCTGAAATAAAGTGCCTTGAAAGGAACAAATCCTTGAAGTAATAAATAAAGATGTCATGTCTCAGAAAATGATGAATTACACTCCGAAAGCTCTTCTCGTACATCTAGAAGTAACTGATAATAACACTAATCGTTTATTATTTAAAAGATAAACGTAAAAGGAAGAGGTGGAAATTTTCTCGTTCATTTTAAAGAGGAGCTTTAGTTTGTGAGTTATTCTACGAGTCGTCATCCTTACGAGAAAAATCAGATTGTCGAACAGGAAAGATGAAATAATAAGAAATTGAAAAGTCTATTAGATTAAAAACATTCTGTTCGTGACAGCATAGCTTACATCACTCGAGGCAACTTATACCTATGTCATGTCGTTGTTAGCCGTAGCACTAAAAAATACAAACTGAATAATTTTGTTCAATTGAGTCGAGAAGCTTTTGTTTCGTTACATTTAAAAGAGCGTGAAAATTACGAAAGGGAATTATGTAAATATGATGTGGGTTTTTGGAAAATTTGAATATTTAATACGTAACGAAAACAAACAAATAATGGTTTCTATCGTGTGTTGTAGACGGTTTTCAATGCATATAAGGAAGACGCACTGCACTCTCTCACCTAATCACTCGATTGATGTGGTAGAGCACCCAAGCCAACGTGATTAGAAGAATAAATATTAAAAAAAAATTTTTTACACGCAATTTCCGTATGTCTCGAAAATTATTTTACACCCGGTATATTGTGTACAATTGGAAATAAATTTAGAATTAATTTGCAATAAACTTCTGTAAGTCTTTTCAAATCTCTCAACTCCACGACTTGAAACTAACAACTCGGAGTTGCAAGTAATTTTCTCGAGATTTAATTTTCTCATACCACCACTAAAAGTGTCTGATACGGTTGGTTTTCAGGTTAAGTTAATCACTTTTAAATCAACTATCCGAGCTAGACTACGAGGTAAAATGTACGGCAATTTAAAGAAAAATAATTACAAAAACAGTTGTATTTTATGTTTGTAGATTAATCTCGAGTTTGCCTTTAGCTTATTATTAAGCAAAGCTTAATGCTCAACTAACAACATTTCAGTTGTTTTTTTATAAATAATTTTGCCCGTGGAATATCTCTAAAATAATAAGTTTTGAAACCACGCATTTACTTTTCACCAAACTGTGCGCTTCGGCACCTCGGGGCGCAACAATAACGTGGGGGCGCCGCGGGATATTTTAAATTTCCGCTACTTGTGTTTGTTCCGTCTTAGATTTTCTATATGTATTTATGTCGGCTCTTTTAGTGCGTTATTAACGAAACTTTTCTTGTTGGGCGGAGTATACCTCCATACACTTATGAGATAGGCCTCGGGGGCCCGGCTCTTTCTACGTCAGCTTGGACAGCCAAAAGAAATTTTCACGGACTTATCAGTCTGTAAATTTTGTCAGTCCCAAAGAAATGCTCGTTTGTCCGCCTGTTCGTCCGTACATTTGTCCGTCTGTCCGCCTGCAAGCCTGCCCGCCTGTCCGCCTGCCCGCCTGTCCGGCTGTCCGTCTGTCGGTCTGTCTGCCCGCTTGATCGTATGCCCGTATGTCTGCCTGCCGTCTGTTTGCCTGTCCGTCTGCCCGTCTGCCCGTCTGCCCGTCTGTCCGTCTGTCCGTCTGTCCGCATGTCCTTCTGTTCGTCTGTCCATCTGTTTGTCTGTCTGCCTGCAGGCCTGCCCGCCTGCCCGCCAGTCCGTCTGTCTGTCTGTCTGCCCGCCTGATCGTATATCCGTATGTCTGTCTGCCTTCTGTTTGCCTGTCCGCCTGTCCGTCTGTCCGTCTGCCCTCCTGCCCTCGTGCCCTCTTGCTCTTTTGCCCGTCTGTCCTCTTCCCGTCTGCCCGTCTTCCCGTCTGCCTGCCTGTCTATTTGCCCGTCGGTCAGTCTACTCGTCTACTTACCTGCTCGTTTGTCCGTCTGCCTGTATGTCCGTATATATACGTATGTCCGCATGTCTGTTTGTTCTGTGTTCTATGTGTTTGTAGACATTTTCGACGCAACCCAAGCATTTCTAGCAAAACAAAATTTCTGGCTCTCGAGTTTTGTTTCTGTTTGTCTGCCTGTCCATTTGTCTGCCGGTCCACTCGTCTCTACCCGTCTTTTCGTTCGTTTTGAGATTCTGACAACCTCAAAAAGTATGGAGGAAATTGCTCACTATTCATCTGTTAGGTATCCAAAACATATTTTTGGCAGACTCATCTGCATCGAAACGTTGTCAGCTCCAAAGAAATATTTTTAGGATGAAATTATACCGTGTCTGTCTGTCTGTTCAAGTGTTGACAAGTTTTGTTTCAAGAAATGGCCCTTTTGAGATTTTTCAAGTCCCCGAAAAATGACCGGATTTTTGAAAAAGACTTTTGAAACATTTTAGACTCAACCACAGTATTATCCTATTTTTCATGAACTTTTTTGACGTCATTGCCCGTTTTGAGACCTTTTAAACCCATAAAATGAATTTGGAAACTAAAAGTTGTTGTCTGCGGTTTTTTCAGAGATTTCTTTAGATTTCTACACTCCTTACAGTAACTTTTTAATTCAACACTGTACTAAATAGCTTTTTCTACTCCGTTAACTCAAAGCTGGATACTTTCCCAAGGTAGGCGATCTGAGAACAATAGTTTTATTAGTGCTCTAGTAAGAGCAACCCGTACATTTCGGAGAAGGGCGTTAATAACACATAATAGTTCAATTTATCCAATGCAAGACAACAGATAGACGGAACAATCAAAACGCTAATGGCTCGAAAATAACTAGGGAAAGATGGGGATTGGGGATATTTACTTATGGCATCGGAACATTTATGAAAACAATTTCATACCATTCGAAGTGTAAGAGATGAAATCGAATGATCTCAACCCATTCGTCTGGAAAATGTAAAGCTATCGAATACGCGACACGTCTTCATTTTCGCTAAACTCTTCTGTACTGTAGTAGTGCCGTTCTAATATTATTTTATAATTTACGTCTAGCCGAACTGTGACATTTAAGTAATAAATATAAATATAATTTTATGGTTTGTTGGAGAATAATGAGCCAAAGTTGGCAGTTTTTGCAAATTTTCGAAAAAAAAGTTTACGAGCGCGCTCCGTGCCCTTTTTAAAGGGCAATAATGAGACCGAAAAGAAAATTTTTTCTTCTCGTAACGAATTGTGCTGAAAATCAATTTTGAAACGGAGGCATTTAAAATTTAAAGATCTCTGAAAGTTTCTGAAACTAATGCGACTACATTAAGGATTCAGATTTCCATTTATATTATTGACTTAAAAATATATATTTTGTACGAGTTAAATTTTCTCGATTTTCTAATTTAAATTGAAACTTTGTAGAACTCATTTGCATTTGCTACTTGTACCTTTACTAATTAAATTGCGGTTTGGAAACAACTTCGGTAATTTAGGAAATAAGTACGTACTAATTAAATAAAGCTAAATTCGAGTGATATGTACTAATAAAGCGTATCCACAATTCTGGTTTTGCGTATATTATCCGGACTGAAATCTTGAAAGCGCGTTAATCTTCTGAGACGAGATTTACAGCGGATGTTCAGCGACAGTGGCGATAGTGCAGTGTCACATTCATTATAATCAAGGAGATAACTGGAGATCCATTGGGGTACCCAAACTTTACCGCATTTAAAAACACAAAATACAGCAAACTTTTCCCCCCTCTCTTTCCGTGAAAATTTAAATTTATCTATTTTTAGTTTAACTAAAAAAATTTATGTCAACCGAGGAAAACCAAGAAACCGAGTAAAAAGTTCGTCTCGTTTTTATTTTAGTTTCGATTTGATCAGCTGTCACAATCATAAAAGCTTTCCCGATCTGCAATGCGTTTTGTCTGTACGTTTTAAGAGTTTCTTTTTGATTCTTCCGACTCTTGTGCTACTCTTTTTCTTCCCTCTCTCGCTTCTTTTTATTATTCGAGTGTATTTTAATTGCTTTTCATGTTTAAACTTCATTTTGGAGCGAATTTAAATTTTCACGCTTCGGGAATCGACAAAAATTGTCTGTAAAAATTATTTGATTAATCTTTTATAATTGGACAAAATGATGCGCTTTTTCGATCCTATTCCAATCTATATCTGTGCGAGATGGGGCTATCGTATCAATTTATTTGCGCAGCAGGTAGCCATCAGAACCACGTCCAACCGCACGATCCACAAAAAATAGTTTGGAATAGTCTGAGATTTAATTTTTTTGCGGTGCAATACGGAAGATGTGACGGTGAAATATTTCAGAACAGGTACGGACACTGATGAATGATGAACTACGTACAGTTTTACGGTTTAGAGGTCTGAAACTTGGACGGACGACTGTTAGAGTAGTGCACGATAAAATATTTTTAGGTTTTCAATACAATGCTGGCGCTGCCGTGTAAGGCGAATGAGCTCTAGGCGTATTTTACGTTGGTCTACATCTGTCTACAACTGTCTACGGCCGTACGCGCCAATCTACGTTAGGTTACGGCGGTCTATGTCAGTCTATAGCAGCGCACGTCAATCTAGGTCGGCATACAGCAGTGTACGTCAGTCTACGGCAGTGCACTTAGTCTACAAATGTCTACGGCAGTATACGCTAATCTACGTCAGTATATATGCCAGGCTTCGCCAATTATTATTTGAATTCAGTTAACGCCAGCTTATGTTAGTCTACAACAGTATACTACGTCAATCAACGTTAGGCTACGCCAGTTTTCGTAAGTCTAAGACAGTCTACGTGAGTCTACGCTAGTGTAAATCTGTCTACAGAAATATACGGCAGTGAACTTCAATTTACTTCAGTCTACGCAGTTTAGTTCATTTTACGTCAGACTTCGGTGGCCTATATCAATCCACCTCAGTTTTCGTTAGTTTACGCCAGTCTATGCCACTTGACGTGTGTCTACAGCAGTGAATCTTAATCTACGAGAGTATATCATTCTAATTGGGTTTTTACCTGTAATGTGCACAATAAACAATAAATAAATAAATATACGGCAATCTACGTCAGTATACACTAGTCTAAGTTAGCTTACGCTAGTCTACGTGGGTGTAAGCCAGCTTACGGAAATCTAAGCCAGTCTACGTGAGTTTACGCCAGTCTACTTTCTTCTAGTTCAGTGTACGTCTGTCTACGCCAGTCTAAAAATATCAGTATACGTCAGATTACGTCAGCCTATGTTAGTCTCCAATAGTCTATGTGAAGCTACGCCTGTCCTATCAAAATACCCCAAAACCATCCGAAACTGTATTTCATCAGGATCCTAACTGGCCGAAATCAGTAAATACCTGGTTGAAGACGATTATGTTAGTACTCATCCCGCTACTATTCGTCATATTATTGGAGCAATTCAAAATAATAATAGATAATACTATTATAATAATAATACTACGCCTTAAGAGGAAGCGATTTCATTCAGTGGTGATGAGCATCTCCGAGTGAAATTCTATGTATACAATTACTTCACATTTTAATTTCAGTTGAACTGATGGCCCTGAGCGGCTTTCCGTGTATCACTGTATTAGTATTATAGGTAGGTACATCAAAAAACTTGGAATATTTTCACGAGATTTATGCGAGACCACGCAGCCTCAACATGTAAGGTTTTACTTGACTGTTAAACCATGGCGAGCTCACTCAAAGTTTTTTAGAAGTGTGGTAGTGGTAGTGTTGGTAAGACTTCACTGTGCCGGTAATGAAATGTTCTAAATGGGTTCTAAAATCACTGCCTAAAAAATCTCCTTCTCTGCCAGTTTTAAAAATATTAACGGTTGGACGAGTAACATTATTTAAATTGGGCCATCATGGCGGCCTTTTAAAAGCGACCCAAAGCAAGACCCTTCGAAACTCTCTCTGACTTAGAAATAGAGCGTCCTCACTATTTTGCCAAAAGTGCCTGTTTATTTGTTTAACATCTGGCCCGAAACGTAGTTCCACTGCACAAATAGGCACAGGGTGGTCCACAAGCGTCGCAGTAGAATATAAGTGCTCTCACTAAGCTAATAACGTAATAACTTCTACTATTCAGTTTAAGCCAGATTACTATTGGATTGTTGTAGATAAAGCCGTGTTGGGTAAACAACGTATAGGGTATGACTTAAATAAAAATAAAAAAGAAATAAAACGAATTCAGTAGTAAACTTAAGCTCTTTCAGCCGTGACTCATCTGAAGAGATTACGCCGCTTAACTTGAAATTTATATTTTTCGCTCGATTATTTATCGCAAAGGTAACGAGTCGCCACTGTAACAACTCGAGAAGGTTAAGTGTTAATGTATTACGTAAATAAACAAGCGAGGGAAGACATTTCCTTAATGGGACTGAAAAAAATGTTTTCGTCTGTAAGGGCAATGTTTGTTAGTCGGGATTCGAGGTATTCGCTCGAAGAGAGGTTTATTTGTGGAAATTTTCGAAAAAAGTTTAGAAAAGTCGTCGTTGCGATGTGTCTATAGTTTGAAATAGAAACTGGAAATTGTTGTAACGCCCTCCGACTTTCTATTTGATTGGGGATCAACAATGGGAAATCTCGAAAAGGTCTCTTTAAAATAAATATCGAATTTATCGAGACAAAAATCAACTTTTCAGCAATATTCGGTTGTATAGTTAACAATTTTTTTGCCGGAATTTATTGAATGTAACAAAGTGGGTCTTCATAAATGTCGGTTTAAGTATGCAATGTTGGCGTTTGATTTATCAATTTTTGAGGGAAAAAAGTTATTGTTATAAGCTTTCAAAAGAACTAATCCCTAGGTGTTGCGATAGTGGCTTTTTGTGTTTAAGCTTTGTGTTGTTTATAAAACTTTTTATTTTACATCGACGGGAGCTACGAAATAAATTGGGCGACTTTTCGTTAAGTTTAATAAAAATGCGAACGTAAAAAAATATTTTCCTACAACAGCACGCGTATTAAGGAAAGTTTGTAAAACTTAATTAATTACAGTAGACCTTAAGGCGGAAAGGAAAGATGCGTTGGGGGCTTTCCGCGCTGCATTTCCAAATTATTATCAACTCGTTGAATTTTCTTATATAAATGAGCAACAACTACCTATATTTGTTCGATAATAAGAAATTTCCTTTGTGACGCACAGGAAACTTCATCGATAAGGGCGATTTTGCGGCTCATATACTTTGAGCTTAATGAGCCTTGTAACGTGTTTTAGGAACCGAGGCGAAAGAAAATTCAATTTGTTTATATAGGTCGTTCCGTTTGGCTAAATGCATTCCAGTTTGGCGAAGTACTCACAATTTGTATTCAAGCAGTGTGTTTAATTTATTTCTATGTTAGAGTTAATTTCCACCTTGTGAGTATTGATAGTACGCTTGTTTCTAATTTATTTCGGGAAATACATCGAATAACAAACGAATAAGTTTGCGAGAAGGGAGACTAAATAAAAATAAAACTAATACTCACTTTCGTAAATAATTAAATTAAAATTAGGTACTCCAACTAACGGTCTTTTTCTAATTAAGAGGAGCGAACAAATTTTTTTCTTGAAGGAAGCCCAAGTAGTCTCGTCGCCGATGAGAACAATTTCGTGAGTCTATTTGGACTCTTTTCTCTTCCGTGAAAAAATACTAATTTCCATAAAGTTGATTTAAAAAAATATAGTCAATTTAGTTCAATGGAAATTGCTCTTTTGTGACGAAAACTGTTTGACTTTCTTTAGAAAACTTTTTTGTGAGTAGGAGGAGGAGGAAAAATTTTTTATTTGATAAACTTCTGTTCGAGATAAACTTTAGGCAAATTAGCGAATGTCAAGTTCGTGTTTACACAAACATTTTTTGTAAAAATTAATTTTCATAATAAGTAGAGCCCATTTTTTATGCTGAGCTTACCCCACCACCCATCTCGCGTAAGAAGTTTTGTATATCTACTCTAAAGACATTAATGCTGTTACCTTGCTGTATAAACAAAAAGGAACAGCTTAATGCATTTTACATAACTCTAAGTCAATTTGATCTGAAAATGACCCTTCATAATTCGGAAAATAGATCTAAAGTTTTAAAAACAAGATGGCGGTTAATATGGTGGCATTCAAAGAACATTGCGATGTCTTGGTTCTTTTAGATACAAAGAAAGTGCAGTTTGGGGCATTTCTAGGGTAATTGATACGCTGCTATCAGATTTTAAAATGCCTGTAAAAAGTTTGAAAATAGATCTGCCATTTCAAAAAACAAAATGGCGGTTAATATGATGCCATTCTTAACCAATAGCGCATTTCTCGTGCTTTTTAAAGAAAATGGTATACACATACAGCTATAAACGTTTGTAGGGTAAATTGACCTCACTGGAGCTGAAAACCTCAAAAATTCGAAAAATATATCTAAAGTTCGAAAATAAAGATGGCGGTTAATGTAGCGGCCTTCTAAAGACATCGCGGTGTCCTCGTTCTTTTTAAAATATAATAGTGCAGCTTGAAACATTTCTAGGGTAATTTGTACAAGTCTATCGGATCTGAAAATGCCTGTAGAAAGTTCTAAAAGTAGATCTAACATTTCAAAAACAAGACGGCAGTTAACATGGTAGTATTCTCAAGCAATAGGGCCGTTCTAGAGCTTGTTAAAAAAAGAAGGTACAGCTGGAAGCATTTGTAGGCTAAGTCGATTTCACTGAATCGTATAATGCCGAAAATTTGAAAAGTAGGTCTAAAGTTTGAAAATAAAGATGGCGGCTAAAGTGATATAATTCTAAAAAAATATCACCGTTTTATTACTTTCAAAGCCATTTCGTTGGTAATTCCACCCGACTGAATTTAAAAATGTCAAACCCGAAAACTAGATCTAGAGTTAAAATATCAAAATGGCGGTTATTATAGTAGATCCAAAAGAATTACAATATTTTAATGCTCTTTTAACGCTGAAAAGTATAGTCATAGTGTCTCGAAGATATACCTACATATAAAATACGACTTCGACTGGTTGGTCTGGTACTTCTAGGGGTCAGCCCTTAAGACGGTGGATATTCTTCCTTATCCTGTACTTGATGTGATGCAGGCAACAGGTTAGACGCTGGCGTGTTTAACTGGAAGTAGAGTGTTTCCAACGTATGCATCTCACGGCTGTTTCGGGAATCTCGGCGGAGCCATACGTAATCGTCTGATCACTTGGCTGCTACAGTCTCTACACCAGAGGAGCTGCGGACTAGTCTATCTGCAGTTGTACTTGAAATAGTAACGAGAAGACGAGAGATCTGGTAGGAAGTAGAAATAACTATCCTTCGGCTATAGTCATGCGGGCCGTTGAATGACTAAATGCGCTAAATGATTAGGCCCATATATGTACCAAAAGTGCGTGTCTAGCCTTACCGCATTGTACCTAATCGCTGTCGTAGGCGTGATGTGTCTTGACGACACGCTGGAGGCGAGCGGGCCCTTTCTCTTAGCGCTCCATTATGGAATACCCGATCTGTTTCAGGTCGTAACTCTCTGAGTTTGTCTCACTCTGACTTTGGTACGGTGAGCAGAAGCTTGCTTCTGTCGAGGTTAAATTAATGCGCAGTGACTTATGAATTCACTAAGGGGGTTGTGAAACTTTGGTATATTGAAAAATGAGAAGGAGGGGGAGCAGGTGGGTCTCATGACCCGCCATAGACAAATGGGCATGTATGCTGACTCTACTTCGGAGAACGTTTCGGTAGTTTCGAAATAAAGATGGCGTCTAATGTGGTGGCACATACGTACAACAGTGCCTAAATCTCAAACTTTTTCCCCTCAAAAATTTTTTTACCCGCCAAACTGTAACGCTTCACGCACTTTCTATTGGTGCAGTACTAACTGCTGCCTAGTATATTATTACAAAAGTTAGTTTAGTGTGTAGACTAATTGAAAATCATTTAAAGCGCCAGTATTTACTAAGCACGCGAGGGCCAAAGGCCCGTGAGGGAGGTCCCAAGGGCCGACCCGCTGGAATAAGTTTTAATATTCCTTATCAATTCAGAATAATACGAATACGAATTTCAATACGTTTAAAGCAAATCGTTGTATTAATATTGTCACTCTAGTGTTAGAAGGTGTAATATATTTTTTAACAGCTCAAGCGACCTCATAGCGTTGACGAGAAATTGTCGTTTTATGCAAAAATTAACTTTCAAAAGCTCGCGCGCTTAAGAAGATTCGTAAATAATTTGTACTTGTGTAATTGCGAGCGTGAAGATCTTAAGAACAGTAGTTCTTCGCCTCCTAAATAGATTACTATTAAAGCCTCTCGTTCTAACAAGGTACGAGACCTTTAAAATCGTACTATTTTAAGTATGATTAAAGCTAACAAATGAGCTTTTCTAGCTATTAGTTACAAGAAAACATAGCTGGATATTAAACCCGTTAATAATAATTATAAAACTTAAATTATTACGACTAGCGAAGGTATGGATGCGGAGTGCGGAGTGTATGTTCGATTAAAAATTTAATTCGAGCAGCTAAAAAAAATAATTTTCAGCGTCTCTCGTTAAAAGAGACAATGAAAGAGAAACTTGGTTATTTTACTCATAACTCCGATATAAAGTCAGAAAGTTTCATTAAAATTTTAAATGGTCAAGAGACAACGAGTGTCACGAGAAGTACGTGCCTGAATACTTCAATTTTTAAACGACTACAACTACTACACTCTGTGCCTGAAATGTACAAAGAAAAAAGGCAAGATAGGGCACGTTACGCTTTCATTACAATTAAGATTTTACTTTTTTAAAATAAAATGCACATTTACGTAATTTAAATATAATTTTTATAATCTTTTCAAAAAGTTCCTAGTTATCATCAATGTCACTCTACAAACTTTTCATATTAATACGAATGGCAAATAATATTATTCAGTGTCGGATTTGACTTGACAAATTGTTAAGTTCAACTAGGAAATTTGAGGATTTTTGTTTTCAAAAATGAACGTTAAAACAAAATTTATTATTATAGCTCGTACCTAAGTCCAAAAATTTAATTTTTAAACGCAAGATCCGTCTTAATTCGTAATAATCGCTTTCATTTTCTTATTACTTACACGAGAGCGAACTTTTTTTTAATAACAAAACGCTATAGCAGTTAATTTTGGTTAAAATTAACCCTCGTTAGGTTTGATTTACGAAAAACTTTTAATTTTTCCGACGAGATATTACTAAATATTACGCCTAATTTGACTCGTCTTCTTTCTCCCTTCGTTACAAAAATATTAACTGCCATTTTTCAAAAAGTTGCCAAACATTCTCAGATTTTGTGGGGTCGTAGCCGAAAACATAAAAGCACAAAAAAATAAAGAAGAACTCTCCTTCTTCTTCTTCTAAGAACTTCGGGGTAAGAGGAAGCTTAAACTTTCTTGCGGCTCAGTAAGAACCACTGCAAAGCGGCTATTACTAACGTAAGAAGTGGCACTTACGTGGAGGTTGAAAGTCCACAGCGACTCCGAAAGAACCACTACTAAACACACCTCAAAAAATTAAGGGCAATGCGAGAGTCTAGGCTCCGCTGCGGCTTTGCAAAAACTTTGCACAACAGAACAGCTACGGCAATCTCCAAAAATTGATGCGGAGGCTTGTGCCCTACTACAGCTCAATAAGAAACCACAACAAGGCATCTAGCATAAACTGAGGGTGTAGAGGGCAGGATTAAGTTATCAGTGTCACTTGGGTTTTAGTTTAGACTCAAGGCGCTAGACTATACTGAACTATCCCCCTAAGAATCTTACACTCATATTTATTAATTTTTCACCACTATAAATACTCACGAACCAATCAGACCGTACTCAGTGCAAGTAAATTTTTATAGAGGCATCAAAATGGGTTAAAAAGATAAGCTTTGAGTGCGCGCTTTCACGGGTAACAAAAAAATAGCAAACTCGAGGCGATGGGACAATTAATAATAGAGCAAATGGGTAATTCTAATAGGGGAAAAAGTAAAGACTACTGGCAAAAGAAAAGTAACAATGAATTGGGACGTAATTGAAATTTACGGAAGCTTGACTACCATACAGAGATAACATTTTACTCACCATATTATATTGAAGAAAAAACAAACTATAGGTAAATTAAAACTGCGCGAAAAGTATGCAGCGTCGAGCATAAACACTCGCGCGTTGGGTTGATAACATTATTAACGCGGTAAAAATATTTAAATTGAAATTCGAAGAGGGTAAAATTAAAAAGGGCAAAAGAAATTAAATAAGAACAAGGAAAGATGAGTAATTAAGGGCCCAACAATAGGACATTGTTTGATTAGAACCTGGGTCTAGGGCCCACCTGCTCTTCTCCTGCAGAGATTAAAAAAACGGGCTGATAAGGTCACCTCTCCCTAGTGAATCTGTAAGCCACTGCGAATTCAACCTCACTAGAAGCCTTGGAACTTCTGCCCGCAGTACCAGTATTAGGGTGGATTATGGAAAGACATCCTATGCGCCGCAGTTTGGGCAGGGACCTCCCGCAATCGCACTCAACCGTGACTGGTGACGGTTTGGGTTCAGAAGACCCCTCACCATTTCACCAGCAGCCTTTTAATCGCTTCCGGATTATCCGTTACGATCTATTACAGACCAGGTTTACCATAATGGTGTGCTAAGTGCAAGGATCTTTGGCATACACCATAGAGATGTGCTGAGTGCTTGAATCCCTCCTATCAACCAACAGCGGGACTGCGTCTGCAACAGAGATTAGGTAGACTGCAGAAAGCCTAGACACGCACTAGTGGTGCCAAAACTTCCTACCGGAATTCGCGTCTTCCCGTTACTATTTAAAGTACAACAGCAGATAGACTAGTTCACAGCTCCTCCGGTGCAGAGTCAGCCCAATTGATCCGAGGATCACGTATGGCTTTGCCGAGAGCTTCACTGTACCGAATTAGCGGGAGTAATGAAACAATCCATAAAACGTATACGTGGAGACACTCTACTTCCAGTCCTGCTACCTGCATCCTGTCAAGTGCAGGATAGAGAGAAGCATTGGACGTTTTAAGGGCTGGTCACTGGAGGTATCAAACCATCTCGACAGTAGAACATACTCTTGTTTCGACGATTATAGGGATCTGTGATCCACCTGCTCTCTCCTTTGCACCCAGCTTCGTAGCTATCAATATCAAGGGTTAGGCTGATTGGAATCGCTTACCCTCCAGGAAACTACTAGCCCCTGCGAATCCAACCTCATCAGAAGTCTTTAGACGTCTGTCCGCAGTACCAGTTTCAAGCCAGACTGGTCACTGGTTTGGGGGTAGCTAATCCTTAGTAGTACAGTAGGACAATCAAAACTAGAGTATAAATTATGCTGATTTTTCCAGTCTAGAGCAAGAATTTCAGGATTCATCACTACCCTGAACGGCACTTCGCCGCCCACTGTATGGTGTTGAATATTTTTTGTATATTCGAAGCTCGAAATAATTATTATGAAGTTGAAATATAAGACTCGATAAATAACAAAATATTCTAAAAGTTTACAGAAATAAAAAATTAATTTAAAGTCAAAAACGTGTCGAGAATACAAATTTAACTCAAATTACAATATAAAATGTGTTTGAAGATGATCCTAAACTTATTAATGAAATTACAGCAATTGTCTTTATTTTTATTTAAATTCTCCACGACTTTTCAACAACTTTTCAAATTGACAAATTAATTTAATTTAGTTTTAAAGTTAAGTAATGCGCGAGGCACTCGTACACTTTTCACTTTCTCATTATCCAATGCAACTGACATTTAGAATAGTAGACTGTAGTTGTAGACAACATGTGTGTGAGGTAGAAATGTTAAAATTATGTCCGTGAAGTTGCATACCCTTCAGGCGTATTCCAAGTATTAATTAAATACAAATTAGTTTCTTCTTCTAAAACATTTTTACCTGCAACGGTGATAAGCTCAGTTCGTGGGCCCCATTTAGAGAAGTTGCCCGATCCGCCTCTGATCTAATAAATGCCAAAAAAGTATCAGATGCAGTGACATTATAAACATTCCTAAGCCTCCTAGATACAATCTTATTTTGCTTTCGATATAAAATGTTTCGTTTAAGCCGGGAATTTTCTTCTCTTTTGTTTCGTTATTTTAACAATTTTATTTGGCTGTAAATAATTTTTACTACATTGTTTTGAGTGTGTAACAATGTTTTTCTTTAAGGCCGTTTCCATTCCGCGACGTTACGTCTGAAAAAGAATTTAAATTTTCCTTTTTTTAAATTTATTTTTTGCTTAAATGCGCTCGTTGTGATTGATACCTAATCCTTTTCTTTTTACATTCGCGTAACTTGGGCAAATGACAAAACAAGACCGTAAAAGTTGTCTTTAAACATGAAAACAAGTAAGTAGACAATTTTCCTCAATTTTCTAATTCCGAGTTATTAGTGAGCCATTTTCTTTTTATTTCGCAATCGAAACAGTTCTTTTTAAAATAAAACCGTAAATTATACTAATTTTACTTTTATTTTATTGCTGCTAACTGCATTTCTTTTTGGGCGAAACTTAAGAAAAACTTTTTCCCTCTTTTTTTATATTTTTAGTGGTCGATATTTGTTAGGTCCGTACGTTTATTCCCAAAGGATAACTTGCTACTACCAGACGCGATGTGCTAAAACCATTTACGAGAAAATTGCTGATGTCAGTAGACAAGATTAAATTGTCTCGAATAACGTAAAAATTTAACAAATAAAACAAAATGATTAATATTTTTTTTATATGTCGTAGCTAATTAAATATCGTACGAGTGCATTAACGGAGTAAAAACTAATACAAACGGGAACGAAAAGAGAATGGGGAATCCTTGGCCGATAATTGAGTTAAACTCCTCTAAATACCAGTACTTACTGAATTTATCGGATAAGTAAAACTAAAGGTTAGTCGCAAAGATCAATTTCTTTTACAATCTCCAAACTAATTCTAAATTAAGAGATTAATTACAGAATGAAAGTTAAGGAGCTTTCGGCGATGTCAGCTCTTGGTTAAAATAACGACTAAGTGATTTGTGAGCTATTGTTTTTATGTACCTAGTGCATTGCTAATACATTTTCGTAACTGTTTTCAACAAAAAGCGCATGTTGAGCATTTCTCGCTCAACCACTCGGGGCTACAAACTCTTCTCGGCAAGCCTTTCCAACAGAACTCGAACTGTCTCGTTTGATTTATTTTTCTATCAATTTAATACAGTAGGTATACGATTCGATCTTCAAATTTAAAGTATTGGGCTCGATTGCTTCAGTATTAGTCGTACATAGAAGTGTAGCTGTTCAGGAATATCACTTTGGACTCTTTTAACAAAAGAGACTTGACTGTTAAGATAAGTCACTGCTGCCTCTTCTTTGGGGTACCCTTGAGCTCTTTTTATAAATTCCAACTGCTAAAAACGGAATTACGCACTCAGTTATGCCATCATGGACTTTATCTTATCGTTGAAACGTAAACTCAAGTTCTACTCCCCACCTCGTGACTAGTATTAGTTATACCGGGGTAGGTATAGAAGAGTAGGTTGAAGAAGTGTATTATACTCTCTAGTTAGAAATCGTAAAATGGTAGAATACTATCTGCCCGCAGTGCCAATATCAGAAGTGAGTCAGAATATGCAACATCCTAATTTACTGACTGACTGACTGAAGACACTTTACCTAGATTGATAACGACCAAGTTTATCAGGCCCAAGCAGCCGGTACCTCGTCTTACCACTAGTCTCAAATAAATCGCTTTAAAGTTGACGGTTACCCTATGGCTTACTAGGCTGACCATCACGACCTGAACACCAAGAGCGGGCCCTGCGCCGAATAAAGGGCTAGGGTGGACTGTAGACAGCTAAAACACATCTTAGTGATCCTACGTGTTAAACCATTGAGAGCATGGCTACTATTCGGGGTGTAAACACCTCTACCAGACTCGTGTTTTATCGTTACTATTTATAGTACAACTAATAGACAGAGTAGTCTACTGCTCCTCCGGTCAAGAGTCTGCACCACCCAATTTACCAAAATGCCCCGTATGGTTCCTCCGAGAGACAGCAACACATGCCAGGAGATTGGATAAACCTAAAGCCAACATTGGCCGTACATGCTTTCCTACTTCTAGTTTCTGTGGTCGACGCACGCTCATCTTTTACCCTTAATTCCATCAAGTGCTGGATTGGGTAGAGCCGTTTTTCTGGGCAAGCCTCTGTTCATTACGAATTTTTTTTTAAATCAAGTTGCTTTACGGCCCGGTACCTAGCTTTCGCTATACCCGGGCCTGAATACGATGCTCTTCGGCAATTTGCTTAAGTCACCCCCGGCATTCTTGCACTATGCACATCTTTCTAGCTTGTCGGTACAAGCCCCTGACCCCCCCCCCTCGGGCATTCGGGTCACTAAATTTCTGCAGGTTCTTTTTCGCTTAGTTGGAGACTTTCCGAAGACCTGTGAGATCCTTGCTCCACCAGGGGACCGCTCTAACCCGAGCATCCTTAATTATGTTAGTGAGGCTCTCTGTCTCGAGATCACAATAGCTTCTAAAATCTTGCTTGTTTGCTAATATATCTGTTAGGTAGGCATCAAAGGCCTCCCAATTCGCCTTAGACAAATTATACCGTGGCGTTCTGACCTCCACTCCCGGTTCCAAGCGGCCACCTCTCAGATCCCAACCGATGTAACGGTGGTCGCTCGAACACCAGTCAGCCGGAACTCTCCTGCCTCGAATGGCCCTCACGACGAATCTTGAGGTCAAAGTAAGGTCTATATAGGACTTTCCACGATACGAGTACGTCGACAGATTTCCCGGTTCGTTTACTATAAACAATATGTTCTCTCACATCGGTCATCTCATCAAACCAAGCCATTACGAATAGCAGAAGTTTTCATTATTTTGGCCAGAAAGCAGAAAGTGGACGTCCTTCTCAGGAAAGAGCGATTAAATAGTTGTCTGTTACCGTCATCTGTTAAACCGCCTATTGCCCGACAGTTCTTCTGTTGGAGATGGTGGCCGCTTGACGGTCATTGCACCAACAGACTTTAGCAGACGTTTCCCAGTGGTTTACTAGGGTTCACCATGAGCGATTGCTTGACGGTTATTGCTTTTAGAGACGGTCTGTAGCCGGCCCGCACCGCCTCTGTTTCTGCTGTGTAGACCATGGTGCATCTGCTAAACAAGCAGAAGCTTCCCCTTATCACTTAACTGGTCCAAAACAATTTAAGTTTACCATGTGAAAGTTTATCATGGTTTTGGTCTATACCGCATAGCTTACGAAGAAAATGGTGGTATTATATTAACCCATGACTGTGCAGAAACGTTTCTAAGTATTCCAGATACGAGTATACTAACACTCACATCTCTCAGAAGCTGCAGTTTTGTTTATTGCCGCTATTTGTAACGCCAAACCCTCGAGACTAGAGGAAACTAGAGGAGACCCTCATTTTGAGAGTAGTGACTTATATCATATCTGTAGCCGTTTTGCTAAACCTTGCATTGACTTCCAATTTACCCATCTCTTACTTTCGTACTCTTCTAGCAAATGGACAGAATCCTGCAGTTGAACGTACTTTCCAAGCAGGCACCCCTTGGTTGTCGAGCGTCTTCGACAAGTAATTCCAGCAGTGTCTGAAAGTGACGTCCTGTCAATATGCAATTCTCCCCCCGAATTTCCAGAAAATCAGTTAGACAAAGCAAAAATTGAGTTTCCATCTGAACTAGACGCTCTTAAATTAACGACTGGCCTCAACCGCCTCCTCCCATCCATTTTGTCCTTACTAAAAAATGTCGGACCACCGACTTATGATTTACAAGTGGCAACTTTGGCGTTAGTTTTAACATAATATCGAATGCAGGGTTGTTTCGAAGTCTAATTAAAATCCGTGGAAAGTTGTGAACTAAAAGCTCGTTCGAGACCACGATTAAGTTTAAACGAAAAATGTTTAGTTTTGCAAAGATTTATTGTACTCGGAATAAATGCGAACGCGTCGCGTTTTAGCTGGATTTTCTTTAAGTTGAAGTTTATCTTCTTAGTGGATTTGTGTATGTTTGAAGCTTATGGTGACAAATTTTTTTGTCCGCTCGCGTTATTGTTGCGCGTTAAACCTATATTTAATAAAAAGACGTGTATCGAGTATAAATAAAAATAAGCTCATTATTGAGGTGTTAGGTGAAGAATGTCGTTATAAATTTGAAAGAGAAACTGTCTAATGCTAACCCTATTTTATATACCTCAGGGCCATAATAAACTGTCAAAATCAGGAAGTATTGATATAGTGTGGTAGGGTCTAAAACCTCGGAATACTTAACCCTCGTCTTACACGTCAGAAGAATAAAGATGAAAATATTGATTCCGACACGGTACTTGTCGTGCAATAAGTTACTATTTTCTTTCAATTCGTACCGGGAAATTTTTTTTCGGACATTTCCACCGCTTTAATTTGCTTCATTAGGCGCAACGAGACGTCGCGTCGCGTCATTCGTTAGCGGTTGAACAATTAGAAAATTTTCTTCAAATTGAAACGTCTGTCAGTGTAACAGTGTAATTTAATCTGTAAGTTGATTTAGACAAATATGGAGCTCTTCCTCTCGTTATGCATCGCTTGTCAATGAATATTAATTAATTATTCTATTCTACGTAAACTATGTTGACGTTGTAAATTTTGTCTGTTAATCATTAAAAGGATTAGGTATTTAGGTAATTTATACGGGGTGCCGAAAAAAGTTGCAATTTTTTAAAAATTTAGTGAGTAATTGATGCCTATTTAACTATATCAATTGTTTAGAACTTAAGGGAAAACTTTGAATATAACTTACTCTGTCTCTTTTATGCAAAGTTAGCAAAATGTAACGTTACGAACGTTAATCATTTCAGAATTTCGGTATTAATATTTCTTGTTATATAAATCTAATAAATAATTATTTCTCTTTTCTCACAACATTAAGAGAATAATTTCGAATAATTAATATAAAATATTATAAAAAATACTCACAATGCAAAATACTTAAGTAAAACTACACACCGAAAAAAAACAGTTTTTATCGAATTTTTGAATTTTGCCAAACTTTAATGCACTCTAGTGCCTAAACCGATTGAAAAAAAACTTAAGACAGGTAATGTGCTAAAAATTAGATAAAGTTTAATTATGTATAAAAACATTTATTCCAGAAAGTCAGTATTTTCCAAGATATTAGCGAAAACCTAAAAACCAGTTTTTTGACCGATTTCGGACTTGTACTCAATCTTTAACGCGCTCTACCGCGTAAAGAGTTTGTTTGACGAAAAAACCCAAGATACGTAATTTGTAGAAAATTAGATATATTTTATATTTATATAGATGAACTTTTCTCAAAAAGTGCGTAGTTTTTGAGTTATAAGCGATAAACTAAAAAAACAGTTTTTTAAATTGATTTTGGGATTTTTAGCAAACTTTAACGCCCTCTAGCACCTAAACTGTTTGTCTTAAAAAAAATTTTAAAGCAGATAATTTGCATAAAATTAGATGAAGTTAATTTATGTGTCAACACACATATCTCAAAAAGTCAGTATTTTTTGAGTTATTAGCGTAAACCTAAAAACCCAGTTTTTTGGCCGATTTAGAAATTTTACTCAAACTTTAACGCGCTCTAGCCCGTAAGGAGTTAGTTTGACGAAAAAACCTAAGATGCATAATTGTAGAAAAGTTGATATAATACATTTTTATATAGATGCACTTTTCTCAAAAACGCGTAATTTTTTAGTTATAAGCGATGAACTAAAAACTGTTTTTTTATCTATTTTGTAATTTTTGTCAAACTTTAACGTACTCTAGCACCTTAGCCGTTCGTTTTAAGAAAAAAACCTAAGACAGATAATTTGTATAAAATTAGATGTAGTTTATTTTTGTATAAAAATTTATTTCAGAAAGTGCGTAGTTTTTGAGATATAGGCGAGAACCTGAAAAACAGTTTAATTGGCCGATTACGGAATTTTTCAAAGTTTAACGAGCTCTAGCGCCTAAATCGTCTGTGCGCACAAAAAACCTAACAAACATAATTTGTACACAGTTAGATTTCGAAAAAGACCGTAATTTTCAAGTTATAAGTGAATAAATAGTTGTCAAAGGACCAAAAATTTACTTTTCTTGAGCTGCCTCCAAGTTATTGCTGTAACTTAGGAGTGGCAAATGTTCTAAGGCACCTCTGTAGCCTGTTGGTAATTTAGCTATATATAATTGGTTTCAAAGCTCTTGACGATAGAAATTTCATTCCAATCGCACACTACTCCTTTTCAATTTTTTTCAAGCGCAGAAAATGTTTCTTCCTCTAAAAATGCCCATTGTAGTAAGCAAACCGTCAGGCTTTCTCAACAGCAGAACCATGGGCTATTAATCCAAACTTTTATACGCTAAGATGCTGGTGTAGCGTGTACGTGACAAAATATTTTGTGAATCAATTTGCTTACTAAGACGCACATAACGACACGCAAACGAAACCGCACATAGTTCAGATCCGTAACAAAAGATTGTGTTATTAGACATAACCACTAACAACTCAATGTTCTTGGGGGTTGTTTTTGCGAAAGTTTAGCAGTACACGAACACGACTTGTGCAATGAAAGCTTAGAGAATAATAGTTTTGGACTGAACATTTAATTGCGAACGAACTGAAATTATGTTTTTTTTTCGCGAAACAATAGAAGAACGAAAACAAGAGCTTTCCGTTGTAGTTTAATTTAAAACGGAGTTGTTTTATATAATTTTGCTCTAATAACTATTTTACAAGTATTCCATTTATTCTTCCACAAATTTGCATAGAAGATGTGTAATCCATTTGTTTCTCAACTATGTGTAATGCAATTTTGGTACTTTACCGTAAAGTTTCAAGCTTTAGAAGTTACATTTGCATAATTAATAGAACTCTTAAGTGAGCAACTCAAATCAATTTGCCCGCTTTAGATAAGATAAGGAGGAAAATAATTATTCTTTCCACCTTTTTTCCCCTCCTTTGTAAACGACAAAAAAAGTATGGGAAATTATTTTTTGTTGCGCAAAAGTGATTAATTAAAATTTGATAAACTAAAATTTATTTTTAATTAATTAGCAAGTAATTATACGCGGGATAAAAAGTTGTTTGTAAATTAAAATTGGGGTTTATAAATAAAACTCGTCAAGCTTAAAAGTTTCACAGCGCAAAAATTTTATGTAGGTTAGTAATAGCACAGCGTGGAAAGGTTTTTTACGTCCATTTTCAACGAGAAAATTTTTTTGTTAAAAATGGCATCAGCTCGTAAAGTGTCCTATAACGTCGCATTCGCTTTTTTTAGTCGAATTTAGGTTAAAATCGTCTCTAATTTGTTATAATCCGTTTGGACGTCAGTCAACATCAGAAGTATAAGCTGAAAAATGAAAATTGGAGATTAGATTTTTCAGTCTAAAGCTGACGTTAATAGACCGACAGGAGAACCGGTCAACGTGTATACAATAGCTGATAGCTAATACAACGAAAGATCGACAGACGGACAAACCATCAATAGCCGGATTGCCAGCTGATATTATATTGGAATGTTGTCAGAGCGTCAGTCCAATAAGCTGGTAGGAGGACAATCTAACGGCCGAGAGGCCCAACTATCGACAGACTTGCAGGTGGGTAAAGCGGCCGATAAGCCGACAGACCAACTGACTAATGAAAGACAGGTGTTAAACCACTAGATTGCCAAAAAGATAGGCGTCAAGAGTAACACACCAACACAGAGACACACAGACAGCCCAGGCCGTCAGGGCGATAAACCAACAAGCTGATAGGCCAGAGAAAGTACTACATACAACTACAAGTTCTACATAAAGTAGAACTAAGAACCTCCAGGCTATCAAAACAGACAGGACGATAAACCGACTAACCGACCGGAAGCTAGGACGACCGACTAGTTGGCTGACAAGACAGACCGACAGACTTACTGACCAACAGAAGACAGACTATACTGGTGGACCATCACAGTAGCCAATCGACTGGCTGACAGACCAACACACCGACAGACCTACAACAGACCAACGAAAAACAGATTAAATGACCTCCAGGGTACCAAAACAAATAGACAGATAGTCACCGACGAGCGACGAGCCGATCGTAATTAGACAGGGATGTATTTGGTTTTTAAAAGCGGTCCCTTTGATGATGAAAAGTTTTAAAACGGATATTTTTTTACAATATAAACTTTGTCTAAAAACCAAATTAGCTACTTCTCATAGCACAAACTTAATACATTCATATTTTCCAATTTAGAGATTGAGTTTCCTTTTTTTTCCTAAAGCTAATTAACACTAACTAGTTATAACTATGCAGTCGGAGCTAATTATAGAGCAAATTAAATTGTTAATTTTCACAAAATAGAAGTCTAACGGATTCAAATTTTGTTTAAATTTGCTAATAAAGTCTTAATTAATTAATTTTTTGCGTAAAAAAATAATACGCCAACCTGTAATTAACGTTAATTGAGCCCTTTGTAGATTATGAGGTAGGTATTTTATAATATTATGTTGTTTTGATGCCTGAAGGGTGTTTTTCTTGTTGCATTTTGCTTTTATTTTGATTTGAAAGTGAACCGTAGTAAACCGCACACATATTGTACTGGAGTGTATAATATGTTGTGCTCTTTTTGTACAGTTTCATGCTTTAAAATTTTTATATAATGACTTCTTTTGAGGGTTAAATTAACGTTTTAAGAGCTTTTTGCTTAAAAGTGCTCTTCGAAAGCTATTATAATGTGACATTTTTAGTTTTACTCTTTCGCACTTTTAAAGAAAGTAAAAAAGAATAACACAAGCCCCATTTAACGGCGAAGTAAAATTGTAATAGGTAATTCTAATAAAAGCAAAAGTTTGTTGTCACACTTGAAAAGGTTCACCGAGATATTCTAGTACAGTACGGCAATGATCGTCAGTTTATATCGAATCGTTCATTGAATTCAAAGAAGATTTCAATGTTTTTTTACTCTAAACAACAAACTCAATCCCCAAAGCGCATTATTTGGGCCAATAAACCTTCAAATTAATATTCTTCAAGTACCACTCAATGTCCCCTAAAAGTTAATTACTTGAGCTGGGATTTTTTATAACAAAATGATCGGTTCGTTTGAAACAGAACGAAATTTACGAAAATTAATATTTAATGCAATTATTTATACGAACGGGCTTAGAGATCATTGGTATGTGCCCTTGCACGTTATCACAATTTTTTGCTGATCAGTTTAGGAGCAAACGGCACTTCATGAACGTATATTTCTGAAATTTTTTACAAATTTTGAGTAACTTTTGAATGCTTCTACCTTGTCCTTTATTTAGGGGAATCTTATTGTATGAAGATGTTTATACATCTTTCATTTTTACCCTTGCCCATTATCAGCATTTTTGAGCCATCGGTTTAGAAGAAAACAGCTTGACAATGAACACATATTTCTGAATTTTCTAAATTTTAAGTAATTTCTTCCAGCAGCTAGTGAACGTCTTATAGCAAGTCGCTTATTTTATATAAAAAACTGATATTGGGTGGGAGTATTTGTACATCATTTGTCTTTGCCTTTGCGTATTTAAATTTTTGTTCGCAATCGGTATAAAAGAAACCGGTACTTCAATGAGCGTATGCTTCTGAATTTTTCAAAAATTTTTAGTTACTTTTGAATGATTGTGGCAGGTCGTGTGTTTTCTTTATGGGTCTCTTCTGGTATGAAGATGTTTATACATCTTTCATCTTTACCCTAGCCCATGATCAAATTTTTTGAGCCACTGGTTTAGTAGAAAACAGCTCGCCAATGAACACATATTTCTGAATTTTCTAAATTTTGAGTAATTTCTTCCAGCAGCTAGTTGAACGTCTTGTAGCAAGTCACTCATTTTTTATACAAAGCTGATATTGGGTGGAAATATTTGTACATCATTTGTCTTTGACCTAGCGTATTTAGAGAATTTTTTTCGCGAACGGTTTAGGAGAAAACGGCTTGGCAATGAACCCATATTTCTGAATTTATTAATAATTTTAGTAATTTTGGAATGCTTGTAGTAGGTCACGTGTTTTACTTAGGGGTCTGTTAATGCATGAAGATGTTTATACATCTTTCATATAATTCCTCCCACATTTTCAGATTTTTTTAAAAATTGGGTTAGGATGAAACGACCTCGGAATGCACACGTATTTCTGAATTTTTTCCAATTCTGAGACTATTTGAATATTATCTATGGAGATTTAGTTACACAGTCCTTGTTTATGTCCTTGCGTATTTAGAGATTTTTTTGTGAATCAGTTTGAGATAAAACGACCTTTCAATTAACCCACTTTTCTGAATTTTTGTAAAATTGTAGTAATTCGGTGTTCGGTGTCAAATAATTACCCTTATACAAGGGTGTTTGTAAGTCTTTCGTCTTTGCACTTTCGTATTTTGAAATCGTTTCGTCGGTTAGTTTGAGACAAACATACTTCTCAATGAATGCATGTCTCTGGCAGTTCTAAATCATTAGCAATAATTAAAAAATGCTACTAGTAGGTCTCATGTTGTACTTAGAGAACTCATATTCCACGAGAGCACTTACCCATCATTCTTCTTCATTTCTGTTCATTTGTAGGTCATTTCGTCGATTGGTTTTTGGGAGAACGGTTTTTCAACGAGCACATATTTCTGAATTCGGTAATTTTCTTACATTTTCAGTTTTTGTAGCAAGTCACTCGTTTTATTTAGGGATCTTATATTAAACAAAGGTCCTTCCCCTTTTCGCTTGCGCCTTGGAAGACATTTTAATAAATTCGTTTAAGTGAGATCACGCGTTTCGGAAGGCAATGGCAATCATTTAAAGAAAAGTAGCCTAGTCGCACTTTTTGCACGAATTTTCTCACACTACCCGACTTTTCTGAAGTCACTCCAGAGTCCTCTTACCTGTGGGCTGTATGGACTCAAATTCTGAAAGCAAACTCAAAAATGTTCTTTACAACGACTTTAGCAGAGAGCGATGATTTTAACGGTTGTCGAAGACTTCAAGGCACGTTTTGTTGGATGTTGAGTTTTAGAACCGGTGCAAAAACAAACGATACAATTTTTTTTACAGAATTGTAAGCAGGCGCTGGTAATTCTTAATTATAACTACTACCCCTAATTTTAAAGCAAATTTTACAAAGGTTTTAAAAAGTAATTACATTTTGATTACTTGGTGTAAACTGTAGGGTGTAGGGTGATACCGTAATACTGGGCATCTGAGTACTCCGAGTAGTAGTCTTGTCAAACTTTGAATACGACCGTCTATGGAGAGGATGTAATAGCATTTAACAGCGCCAAGTAGCGTATAATGTGAGGCTAAATTCTTGTTTTAGCAAGCAAAGTGCATAGTTCGGATCTAAAAGCTAATGGACATTCACATTCGTAGTGGACCATGTCGATCGGTTCAGTTGAGGCGTCCCTTCTTTTTAATAGGTCGAATAAATTTCGGAGAGAAAAAAGGGCAGAGGGTCGAAAATTAGAATACTTGTTGACTTTACCTGAGAATGCAATTTTTTTGGAAGGGCCGACCAATTGAAGTCTCGTGCAAGTATTTATTGGATACCCTTTTTTTATTGCTCGGAAAGTAACGTCGTTTGAATTGGCGAAGTCTTGGGAGGAGGTCTCGTAAAAACGGGCGAGCGTATGAAGGGGTAGCCTACAGTTAAAAAATTTGTTAAGTTTAATATATTTATTACATGGGGCAATACTCGTAGATATCTACTTACATTTTTATCTAAATAGCGTTAGCAATAAATGCTTCTTTTAAAACTGCTTTCTATAAGCCATTACTTTAGCACTAAACCCGTCTCTTTACATTTATATACCACAATCACGGGCTTAAAATGCTCCTTATCTTCTTTCCGCCAATGCCAGCCTAGCGATCGATAATGAAATATCCCACAATTTTCGCTCGACGGCTTCTTCTAAAATCAAATTACAGAAACTGCCAAGTTTCTCTGTTATAGTTCCACAGTTTTTATTACAACACTTTTAACCCTCTGGCACACATTAAAAATTGCATTTCTAAAATAACTTTTCGTGGCGAAAATTCCTCACTTCGCTTTTGCAAAAATAACGAACTTTCTTTTTATCGAAATCGATTTGACGAGAAAAAAAAAACGTTTCGTGCTCAATTTTCAATTATCTTCAGGATGAGAGAGTAAAAGAGATATAAATCATTTATGTTGTAATTACGGATGTGGAAAAATGAAATAACATTAAATTTGATTATACCTATTCTCTTAAATTAACTCAATCTAAAAACATTTGATGATATAAATCACCCCATAAACACGTAAGGGTGTGTGAATGTGGTCGATACCCCATCCAAAAAGGATATCGAGATCGGAAAGTCTGGCATCCTACAGTTCTTCCTTCCGCCGAAAGCAAAGACGGTGTTCGACATTTCTTTTTTCTTTTTGTGTCGTTCGACATTACTATAATACCTCGATAATAAATAACGTGAGAAAAAGCCGTTATTCCTTGCGTGAAACGCATTTTAAGGATGATTATAACTTATTTTTCTTCTATGTACTATTAATGTACGACTATATATTTCTATTTGCCATCATGAATTTTTTATTATTACTCCATAAATTTTAAAGAAATTTAAAAGAAAAATAAAAAGAAAAACAATGAAAAAAAATAAGTTATACGATAAGCATTAAATTATATATTTATTTTAAAAGTTAATAAAACTGTAACTTAAGCATTTGAGAGCATGGCAAACTCAAACAGGGCACACCTAAGTGGTGAGAGCTTTTCACCGTCTCTAATAATATTACGCTATATATAAGAGGAAACACTACGCTTTCCTTCAAGACTTAACTTCGACGAAAAATATCAAAAGTTGTTATATTAGCTTTATCCCTTATTAATAATAGTTTTCCCACAAAATATCTCTTTATTCCGACACAAATAAATAACCCTCGCCAAACGTAACTTCTTTAAAGGGGAGGCAAAAATTGAGGCTCGCAATAACCTCAAATTTGCCGAAATGGAAAAACACTTTTGAATAACAAAAAAACATATAAAAACGCGCCCAAAGTGTTTTATTCTCCAAATAAGATGAGCTAAACGTTCACTTGTTTCTTTTATTTGACTCGAATCATTATTGTGTTGTTTATTTATGTACTCGATTGTTTCGATGTATCGAAGATCTTTATTTTTGTAACTCTTTTGTTTTGTTTTTGTTGATTTCTTGAGTGATGATCTGATGATATAAAATTAATTTTTTTCAGATTTAGTTTCTTGATGCTTTTACCCACTCTGATTTCAAAAAGAGTGTTTGGAATAGTTTGTCTGTCTGTGGTTTCAGGCGTCTTAACGAAGTTTCATCGCCAAAATTAGCTTTTGAATGCAATCGAGACTGGGTGGCCCAAAAAGGGGGGCTATTTTGGTGACATTTCGGAAAATATTAACGGCAAATTAAAAAACTAACTTTTAAAAACGTTAAATTCAAAATGGCGGCCAGTATAATGATTCGCCCATTTTATTGATTTTTTATCATAACTCTGCAGATCATTATTACTAAATAACTTAAAAACAGGAATACGTGGACAAAATAAAGGGCTTTAGGTTTAATACAGAAGGTTCTCAAAATACTTTCCAAATTTACTAATTTTAAAGAATGAAAGTTGATTGAAATTTTAAAAGGAATTTTCTTAAATTCGACTTTGCCCACTTTCTCTATTTTTGGATATGTTGTAGGCGTAGAAGTTCTTAATTAAACGCTCTTTGTTTTGTTACTTTTCTATAGCCAGAACCGGAGTTACGATTTTTTAAAGGTCAAAATACCAAAAATTTTGATTTGTTTTTATAATCAAAATTAGTAATTTTCGGGATAAATTATCTTTTGGAGAATTATTATTTATTGATAATTAGATTGCGATTGTTACTATTCACTAAACGAAGTTTATTCATTATTGTTAGTCATAGTTATCGCTATGAGTATTTTTAGTTTATTTTATTCATTCACTTGAAGTAAGAGTATCGTGACAGACGCTGCTGTAGAATTATTGTGTTTTTCTAGTTAATAATTAATTATCATTAGCTATTGGAGTTATTATACAGGTTTTCTCAAGTAAATGTAAGTTGATACAATTATTTATTCTTTAAATTTCTACTATTTGATGCTATTTCATTGTAAAAGACACTTTCGTTTAAACCGGAAATTAGGAAAATATAAAGGGTCTTTGAAGTTGTAATACCCACATTAAAATTCTCGATTTTTAAATACCCCATAATTTAGTGCTAATTTAGTGTAATTAATTTATCCAAAAATATAATTTAGTGCTCGCTTAATTGCGGAGTTTACAAGTCCACGCGTAATACCCACCTTCACCGATGACCTTGAAAATGGTCTCATAACTTAGTGCTAATTTAGTGCAATGTAATGCCCCAAAATATAATTTAGTGCTTACTTAGATTCTCTACACGATTACATTTAAAATGAGGGTATGCCATAAAGCGTGAAGTTGGAGGACCCACCTTCACCGATTGCCTTGAAAAAAGTGTCATATTTTAGTTTTAATTTAGTGTAATTAATTGATCCAAAAATATAATTTAGTGCTCGCTTAATTGCGGAGTACGAGGGTTTCAATTATGGATATTACAAGTTCACGCGAAATACCCACCTTCACCGATGACCTTAAAAATGGTATCATAATTTAGTGCTAATTTAGTACAATGTAATGCCCCAAAAATATAATTTAGTGCTTGCCTAGATTCTTTACACGATTACATTTAAAATGAGGGTGTGCCATAAAGCGTGAAGCTGTAAGACTCACCTTCACCGATTGCCTTGAAAAAAGTGTCATATTTTAGTGTTAATTTGGTGTAATTTAATGACCCAAAAATACAATTTAGTGCTTGCATTGCGGAGTTACGAGGGTTTTAATTATGGATATGACAAGTTCGCGCATAATACCCACCTTCACCGATGACCTTGAAAATGGTCTCATAATTTAGTGCTAATCTTGTGCAATGTAATGCCGCAAAAATATAATTTAGTGCTCGAAGTACTTGAAGTTGTAATACCCACACTTGCAGCTCTTAGAACTTCAAATATAAGAGAGCACTAAATTTTATTTTTGCGGCAATACATTGCACAAGATTAGCACTAAATTATTAGAGCATTTTCAAGGTCATCGGTGAAGGTGGGTATTACGCGTGAACGACAGTAACTTGGGCTGGGTGGGGGTGTATGGTGTACGAACAGACGAACTGCCAAAACACGGATATAAATGGCAACTTACTAAATTAGCTCAACTATCACAAAAGCACCATTGGGAACTGATAGCACCCTAATACCTCATCGAACTAATTACCTTCAACTATTGGGTCCTGTTTTTAAGTTTAGCACGACACACGCAGCTCAGCACTTGTAAATATGAGGCTATCCACAACAGTATCAGGTCATTCCTGAATTCTACATGAGTTATGGGGGGAGGTACTAGCAAGCTCTCAGCACTTAGGCCTCTTATTCGAAGTTTTTACAGACTTCTGTATAATATTAGGAAGGTAGTGAGGAGTGAGGTACAATGAATCATAATAAGTACCCCCCCCCTCACTAACCAATTCTCACGACTAAACTAAGCTTGTACGCTAATATACAAGTTGTAAATGAATACTTGAAAAACTTTGGCTAGACTCGACTGATGAGACCCAATTAGGTCGAAATAGGCGTCTAGGGACGCTAGTGTACGAGCGAATCGTACGTGTTACGTAACTTTATAAATATTTTGAAGCGAAATTGAAAAAAAAGCAACTTAGCGTACATCAGTGGTGCTCTTTTAAAAATCTCGTAAATTCAAATGACTTTTCTACCAAGAGATTGTTAGTAAATAATTAATTTCAAATTAACGTTGTCGTTTTAATGCACCGACATCTTTCGGTCGTTAATTAAAAAATATTTAAAAAATAAATTTCCATCAATTTATTAGAAATTAAATTTTTATAATAATTACCGACTTGAGAGTGGAAAGCCATTGGGAGTCGGTCGCATATTTTTATGTTTTTTAATAATTTTCTTCCACATCGCCTTCGACTAATTGTCTGCTCCCAAAAAAAACAAAGTTTCTCACAAGTCACAAGTTGAATTCAATAAACCTGTCGAAAAATTTGTGAGTATCAGTTTGCTGGCAGAACCGCAGATTTTTCAACCGTATCCTATCCACAATCCGCAAACGTTGTGAAAATGATTTCGGATCAAAAGCAATTTTAAAGATTTATGTTTATCTACTATTTTCACTAAAAATATGAATTTTTCGCCTTACCACTTCTCCCCACTTGTATCAAATTTTTTTTCCTCTCCACCCAACCACACAAAATTTCTTCCTCCGAAACGACTTATTATTAAATTTATTTCTTTTAGGCCGAGAGATTTTAAGTTTTTGGCGCAAAAAATTTATATTTCTACACTCGAATTTAAACATCTAATCAACTCTTAAGTATGGCGTGTTTTCTTTAATCATCCTAAAACAACAGACGTACATAATATTACAACACAAACTTCACTTACAACCAACAAATTCTATATAAAAGATAAATATTTTCCTTCGGCTGCCCCTTTTCCAAAAGAAAAACATAAAACAACTTGTTACTTGCACGCACTCCTACAAAAGCATCCGTACACGTATACTACCTAGTAATAGTACATGGGAAAAAATGGCAACTGTTTAAATTTTCCTCTCCCTTAATCAGTTTAAAAATTAAACCCGACACGTTCGACGGTAATAACAAGGGATAAACACTCATTCTTTTTTTACGATTTCACGTATGTATAGTTTTTTACGTTATTTAAACATTTACCGCTTTGTCTTCCTTTTTCGGAAAGCACAAAAAATCTAAATGGAAACTATTCGATTGCTTTTTTTTGTCACAATCACAACATCCGACAATGCCATATCCTGCCGAGTCTTCTGTCGACTGACTTGTGCTTCATCTTACCACGTCGGGGTCTTCACTTTGATTTTCAGTCGTCACTCAACACTAAAGCGAAGAAGTTAGTGCGTAGCTTCAGATGAAGTTTTCATTTGTTTTTGTGGAAATCGGACTATCCTGTTTGTCACAACAGAGAAGTTAAGCAGCCGAGCCCATTTAAATAAATTTGTTTAAATGTCACGTCAAAGAAACGCCCATTTTAGTGGCCCTATTTCGAGTTGCAAAAGTTTCAGTTTAGCTTTGGAACGAAGAATGATATAGCAACTAACTAATATCAAGACGAGTGCTACGCGTGCAGCAAATTACCTACCACACCACGGACGTTTTCTTTTAATAATTCGGCATACCTTTATAATAAAGTAGGAACAAGCTGTTAATAGAAATTGTGAGGTGAATTGAAAATTGCTTTTCGTCTCACTGGAAGAACGAGTAAGTACGGTGCAATATGACCATCTGTGAGGGTTAAGCGAGTTTAAGCTCTAGCCGTTCTTGTTAAAGCGACGACGAAAAGTCTTGAGAGTTGTATAAAATGAAACAGCCCCGGCACAATTGTGGGATTATTTGCACAAAATTGTCCTGTCGCTAACGGTCGATTGAGAATCTGAATGGCCCTCAGAAAGGAGGAAACTTTTCGAGAAGAGGACAACAACAAAACGTTCGTTACTAATTCCTAACCTTTTGGGTTTTTTTATTAAAAAAAATAAATTCGAAACAGTGCAAGTTATTTTAAATTAAATAAAATGGGTAAAAAAGGTAAGTTTAATATTGACTTTGCGTTTAATTTGTATTTAATTGAAAGAAAAATAAGTAGAGCAATTTTTAACGTGTTTTGTACACTTATAGAAGGTCTAAATTTGTTTATTTTTACCTGTACAAATTTTAATGCAAATGTTTATTTTTACGTAATTTTACGGGCATTTAAAAATAAGAACATTTTACAGTTGGTAACAACTTCAATAAGTTAATTGCCCTAATAACTATTTTACTTCTTACAAAAGTAACAAAAGCATTATTAAGAATTAAGGAGAACAAAGAAGTTTCTTTTACTGTCTAAATGTCTAATCATTTTGTTGTACTTAAAAGAGTGTCTTTAAGTTTTCCAAAGACCTTCTGAAACGTTAATGGCCTGGATACCAAATACAAGAACTGTAAAGAAAACAAAGGTGTGCCCTTTTCGGCTCTCTGAGACTGTACTAATTGATACGTACTCAAAGAACGGTTCCTCAGGTTTCCCAGGGCCTTCTTAAACGTTACTAATCAGTGCACCAAATACCAGAACTGCAAAGAAAATAAAGAAGGTCTAAAACGTTAAGACCAGATCACCATAAAATGCCAAATCTGTAAAGAAAACACAGAAGGGACACTTACCTTAAGGTGCTCCTCTTGTTGTCCGAGACTGTAATAATTGACACGTGCTCAAAGAAAGATTTTTTCAGTTTTGTCAGAGCCTTCTGAAACGTTAATGATCAGAGCACAGAGCAGAACTGTAAATAGAACAAAGAAAACGTTATAGTTCTGAGCACTAAATAGCAGAACTGTAAATACACAAAGGTGGCCCCTGCGGTGCTCTTTTTGCTACCAAGAGTGTAGTAATAGACACGTACTCAAAGGAAGGATTTTCAGTTTTTGCAGGGTCTTCTGAAACGTTAATAGTTTGAGCACTAACTACCAGAACTGTAAATAAAACAAAAAAGGTCCTTTAAGGTGCACAGTGCGATCGAAGGCTGTAGTAATTAACGCATACTGAAAAGAGCATCTTTGAGTTTTCCTAGAACCTTCTGAAACCTTAATGTTCTGACCTGAACTATAAAGAAAATATAAGCGGCCCCCGCGGTGCTATTTTTTCTGTACAAAACTGTAGTAATAGTTGACACGTGCTAGAAGAAGGGTTTTTCAGTTTTGCGAGAGCCTTCATCAGAAACGTGAATGATTAAACAACAGGGCAGAACTGCAAATAAAACAAATAATGTCTCTTAAAGGTCCACCTTGTGCTGTCTGAGACTGTAGTAACGAACACGTACTTACAGGAGTGTTTTTCAGTTTTCCCAGCCCTTTCTGAAACGTCAATCATTTGAACACTTTAGCAGAACTGTAAAAATGCTGTAGTAATTGACACGTACTGAACGTAGGGTTTTTCTGTTTTCTCAAGGCACCCTGAAACGTTGATAATTAAATCACCAAATACCAAAACTATAAGTGAAGCACAGGGGGTCCCTTAAGGTCTCTTTGGTTGTCTAAAACTGCAATGAATAACTCGTAATGTCAGTGTTTTTCAGTTTTTCCAAGACCTTCTGAAACGTTCAAGATCTGAGCACTAAATAGCAGAACTGTAAAAAAACTGTAATCGGCACGTACTGAAATTAGGGTTTTTCAGTTTCCTCAGGGCTTCCTGAAACATTAATAATTAGGGCACCGAATTCCAAAACTATAAATGAAGCATAGGGGGTCCCAGGTGCTCGTTTTGTTGTCCTAAACTGTAGTAAATAACTCGTATTTAAAGGAGTGTTTTGCGGTTTTTCCAAGACCTTCTGAAACGGTATTGATTTGAGCACTAAATAGCAGAATTGGAAAGAAAACAAAAGCGGTCTCCACGGTGCTCGTTTTTCTTTCCAAAGCTGTGTCATTGACACTTACTCAAAGTAGGGTTTTTCTGTTTTCTCAGGGCACCCTGAAACGTTGATAATTAAATCACCAAATACCAAAACTATAAGTGAAGCACAGGGGGTCTCTTAAGGTCCATTTGGTTGTCTAAAACTGCAATGAATAACTCGTAATTTCAGTGTTTTTCAGTTTTTCCAAGACCTTCTGAAACTTTCAAGATCTGAGCACTAAATAGCAGAACTGTAAAAAAACTGTAATTGACACGTACTGAAATTAGGGTTTTTCAGTTTCCTCAGGGCTTCCTGAAACATTAATAATTAGGGCACCGAATTCCAAAACTATAAATGAAGCATAGGGGGTCCCAGGTGCTCGTTTTGTTGTCCTAAACTGTAGTAAATAACTCGTAGTTAAAGGAGTGTTTTGCGGTTTTTCCAAGACCTTCTGAAACGGTAATGATTTGAGCACCAAATAGCAGAACTGTAAAGAAAACAAAAGCGGTCCCCACGGTGCTCGCTTTTCTGGCCAAGGCTGTGTAATTGACACTTTCTCAAAGTATGGTTTTCTGTTTTCCCTGTTTTCTGGCTTCCTGAAACGTTAATTACAGCATCAAATACCAAAACTATAAATGAAACACAAGGGGCTCCTTAAGGTGCTATTTTTATTCTCTGCAATTAACACGTAGTTAAAGAAGTCTTTTATTGTTGCTTCACTAATCGCTTGTCATTAATGGGATGGTAGTCTGTAGTGAGATTGATATCCGATCTAGATGTGATTGACGCTTTGAGCTCACATTGTAAGATTGCTTCTTCAAATTACAGCTAGCAAGACATAATGAAGTTAGTCCCCGATCTAATAACAGTTCTATTGGGGCTTGTTGCTTTATTTTTTAATTGTCGGTCTTAATTTGTTTATCTCTATGTCTTGCTGAGCGAGAAGAATGATCTAGGAGACTTAGAAATTCGTGATTGAGGCCTTCCACTTTAGTGAACCTATTCCCATACTTAAAGGAACAAAAAGTTTTTTTTTTAAAGAAGACGTACATGCATAAAGAGAAGCAGGCAGTAATGAAAGACCACGAATAGGCTCAAGTACTGATAAAGGCTGTAGAAAACCACTTAGGCAGGCAGAAGTTGGCAAAAATAAAAACCCACACCCGATAGACGGACAAAATTCACGTATTATACATCAGTACAACCAGGCAAGCAATTGACGGTTGACGTTCAGAGAGACTTGCAGACGAGGAGGCAGGTAATCTTGTACCCACATAGGTTAGGTAGGCTCACATGCAAAAGAGTATACAGATCGACAGACGCACGTAGAATTTGTAACGGGGTGGCCTCAAAAAACACACACCACTCATTTAAATAAATCTCGTCGAACGTAAAAGTGAAAAAAAATGACAAAATTTCGAACCAAATACGCGCGATAAAGAAAATTTTATTACCCCCAATTTTACAGGTCAGAGAAACGTATAATTTAGAAATTTTGTATATTACATTTTTATATCCTTGATGCGAAACGATTGGTTTGTAAGGGGGTTGGTAGTTTCAAAATAAGCGAGAGAGAGACCAAGACGCGTATCAGTCGCCCCTTCGATATAGCCATTTATCGAGGGTAAAAACGAACAGTGAATCACCTCATAGATTGGATGGCGAAAAAATTTCAATTTTAGTTAATAAAGTTATTTAACTTCTCATCACAAGGTTGACTTAAAGTTAATTGATTGAAAATTATTTAAAAATAAATCCTTCCAATCACACGACCGATCGAATAGAGGCGTTATTAACTTAATGTTGCATTTCGCAACTTTAGACCTTTTAAGCTCTTTAAATTCTTTACTAGCCACTTAAAACTATACTCGAAGTTTATTTTATGGTCGTCCTATAAGAAAAGGTCAATACAATAAATTGTAAGTCTCGAAATGAAGTTTTTGACGGGCTTAATTTGCTCTGGCGTTTTTGACGGTGGATCTTTTTCTTCTCGTCTGTTTCGTCGTGGTGTCTACTCGCATTTACTTTCGTAGGCTTCGGCGGCCTATTACAGATTTTCAACCGAATCGATTCTTTTTGTTCGTGTCTTCTAAACTAGCAGTGTGGTGTGTGTTTTTGCGACTTCACTTTCATGTTTATTCTCGCACGCTCCTCTTTATCACCCCTATACTGTATGTGGTTGGAATTTAAATTTTATAATTTTTACTTATAATCAATGCTTTTAAAGACGCTCATAGGCACTTCTCGCTAAATGATACGTACTTTTTTGTTATGAGTAAACTAAAAGAGACTTATAGGTCAGAATTCGTTCTCCAGGGAGCCATTTTGGCCTTGTTCGGTCTCATTAGCTGGGCGTTTTCTTGAAATCTTGATATGGTTGAGCTGGCGCCCGAGCCGAAAACTATCTTCTTTAAAAAAGAGGCCTACAACTCAAATACAAGGAGCAGGCGCTACCCATCTCTAGTTATGTCGCTGGTAACGTACGATGGGTGTGGATTTTGGATGGAAGCTCTGCCACCTCATCTATCACGTTAGGGTCTTCACTTTAATGCACATTCTTCTCTAAGAAGTTCTCTAAGAAGAAGAAAACTTGATGATAATCCTTATACACGCAAATTGCTAAAAAGGTTCATATTAAAAGCAAAACTTCTAACTCAAATACAACACAACAACAGTGAAACACAAACTTTTTTCTATTTGCTTAAATAATTGCGAGATAAAGAAAAAAGTTTTCCCTTAATGAAAATAAAGCCAAAGGGTTTAAAATGTAAACATTAAACGTAGACAAATTCTGGCAAGAGTTTGTTTAGTAAGATGTTAATCAATGTTTACTCTTAACTAAACTAGTCAACATATACGAGAAATTGGTTATTCAACATCAAAACATCAAAATTTACCCTGGATATTCATTTTCGCATTAAATTCAAAGTTATAATTACAAAATTGTGTTTTATTTTACTTTTTCATTACGCTCGAGTTGTGTTGTATTAATTTCTTAATGAAAAACAAATAATTATTTTTCAAGTACTACTAGACAGTGTTTTGGTACGCGGAGAGAAAAAAATTAACTATATTTACACATAATTACAACGTTTCGAACATAAATAAAACATTTTTTACTGTGGAAATTTGAAATGTGTATTTTTAAAATGACAAGCTGTGCTTTTATAATTTTCCAATTCGAAAAAGCCCAAAAAAACACAAATTTTCATTAGTATCATAAGCAAGAACCGTCTACAGAGCTTTCCTACACTTTTCCCACCAGATGTGTTTTTCTCCTGCTCAAGAAGCGCTTTTATACGAGCCGAGGTATAGTCTATTACTCATTATTTGTGCACAACGTCTGTGCAAATTATAAAACTGATACCATTCGATTGAATTAAAACTACCAAAAGTTCGTAATGGCAACACTGTAGCTAGTGGTTAATTAAAGTTATACGACACTCACACCACACAAGCGATTGTACCAAACTAATTGTTAAATACTGAGAGCTATTAGGGGGTCAGTACTGCCAACACGAGTAAACTAGGAAATAATTTGAGCAGGGAGTTTGTGTTGGTGATTTTCTTTTATTAGACGTTCGGTTTACTGTCTTGGTCACGAGTCACGAGTCATGAGACGCAACAACCCTTTCTGTGCGGTCTGTTTGATATAGACGAGATACCAATACTCACAACAAACTTAGTCGTATTTCCACTTTTATTTAACTTTTTAGTTTCAACGCCCACTTCACCTTAAGTTGTTGGCTTAAAACTTAACCTCTCAAACACTTTGAACAACTTCGCTTGTGAGTCTCTAGCATCTCGATGATTTGACTTATTTATAAATTTTAAATAAGGAAATGGAGTAGTTTTAAAAATGCATTTTCTAAACTAACGAAAAACATTCAAATTTTAGTAGCAGAGAGAGAGAGCATCAAATAAAGTTTTGAAATAAAAGGCACGTTATATATTTACAGCGATGAAAGCTCCATGTCCGGGTCACCTTACGCGAAACTTTCCAGACTGAAAGAGCTCCAGTTAGTTTTTTCATTTACACTCTAATTTCCATTTTATAATCTTTTTGTAAATCCCACAACTACCAACCGAAAAATTTGTTAAAGTTTAAACCGTGTACACGTACTTACAGTGTGTAAATAAACGGAGTTATCTTAATTATTAGAATTGGCAGAGTTTAATCTAGACTGCTATTTACTGTTTAACCTTTGTTTATGACTATTATTGTTTCGAATTATTTATTATTTATTTTTTTAGCGGGTGCGAGGCTTTCTCTTCTTTCTATACAATGATCTACGTACGTGGTTCTCTATGGCCTTCGGGAAACGTGTTAATTAAAAAAATTGGTAACTTGAAGAGCGGCCTCTTAAGCCTTTTAAATTATGTTCCGATCTGCTTTTTGAACAAATTATGAAATTTGGTTGGCAAATAGCTTTAATCTGAAAGCACTCTAGGCTTGGTGATGAATCACTGCGTCTTGGTGCTATTTGAAATGAATATAGCACGGAGATCAGTTCAGTTTTACATTTTCTTCAGTTTAGATCTCCCCAAAAGAAGATGAAACATGTTGTCCTAGATCACTGTGTAGTGGGCATTGATGTTCCATAATTTACCATATTCAGACCAACCCTGTATAGGGAGATCAGTACAGTTTGAAGCATTTACTAAGTGTTTGGTCATTTTCTTGAGTTTAGCTCTCCACAATAGAGGACGAAACATGTTCTCCTAGATCACTGTGCCTTGATGTTCTTTGATTAGCAAATTCTGAGCAATCCTGTATAGAGATCACAGATCAGTTCAGTTTAACGCACTCACTAAGTCTTTGGTCATTTTCTTAAGTTTAGCTCTCCACAAAAGAGAACGCTCTAGATGTGTCTAGATCACCGAGTCTTGATGTTCCATGATTTACCAAATTCAGAGCAACCATGTACGAGGTTCAGTACAGTTTGACGCACTTGCTAAGTCTTTGATCATTTTCTTATGTTTAGCTCTCTACAAAAGAGAACGATCTAGATGTGTCTAGATCACCGAGTCTTGATGTTCCATGATTTACCAAATTCAGAGCAACTATGTACGAGGTTCAGTAGAGTTTGACTCACTTGCTAAGTTTTTGATCATTTTTCTTATGTTTAGCTCTCCACAACAGAGGACAAAACAAATGTTCTCTTCAATCATTGTGATTTGATGTGCTTCATGATTTACTAAATTCGGAACAACCCTATACGGAGATCAGTACTGTTCAACGTACTTAGTGAATATTTAGGTACTTGTCTCCCTACTTTAGCTCTCCACATTCGAGGTCGATGCATTGCCTTCCAGATCTTCAGCTTTTAACTAAGAGTTTCGATGGTTTGTCATAAATCATTTGCTACAATACTGTTTGGATTTTAGAAATATCCTCTAGTTGCAGAATTCTCCGGGGTTCTCTCAAATAGAGCACCTGAAACCTGTGGGTCCTTTGTCGAGTTGTTTTTGCTTTCTCTGCCACAGTTTTGTTACTCTAAAGTCCTTTGAAGTCCACGAAAGAACAAATTGGTCGTTTTTAAGATCAATTTGCCGCCCTAAATGATACACACTGTATATTTTGCTTAAGTGTGGCTTTAAAGCTTGAATAATGACTCAATTTAGCCTCAAATTATTTTTAAATTTTTACGCCAATTTTATTATCATTAGCTTTTTGATGAGAACACGTTATCGTCTCGAAATTACATAAATTAAAGTTAAATTTGCTCGAGAGTTTACTTGGAGTTTGTTAAACTAAAAAATTATGTAAAATATTTTTGATGTATTGTAGCACGGAGAGATATTAATAAAAGCATCATTTAACATTTTATTATATAAGTTTAAGCCATTGTTGTGAACTTCCACGACGCGAACCTTATCACTAGGGTATAGTTGTTGGAAATACGAAAAGAGAAACTTATGAAGCCCAAGTCATCTCGGTATGTTTGGTATCTAGAGATCTCGTTACTTTACCTGTGAGATTTAAGAGTTAGTTCAATATTGATTTTCCTTTACTTTTACTCTATTTCCTTTTGTAAAATAGCGCGCGGGCACGTAAGTGTTTATCATTTTATTTTAATTAAAATTTGCGTTTGTGTCCACACAAAAAAATGATGGGTCGTTAATTTAAATTTCGCGTTTGCTTGTAAATATCGTCACTAAAAATATTCATTTTGTAATGCAAGTATTACTACAATATCTACAATGAGTATGTGCATCGTCAACTTTGAGTGCGGTCCTACGCTTTGTAAATTACCCTTGGGAACTAAATTCATATTTTATTCAAGAAGTGATGCTTCCATCCTTACATGTAGTCAAAAATGGAATTTATTTTACTGCCGAGTGCATTGTTTTTTTATTCATGTACTCGAAGTACCTTTTACCTTCTGCTCTAAGTCTTACTCTTAGCCCAAAGTCATACGGAAAATTTATGTCCTAATTAATTTTGCATGCACTGTTTTTTGAAACAAAATAAATTGAAAGTCGGAAAAGCTCTCAAATTGTTGAAAATTTAAAAAAGTAACACTTTTAATTCCAAACGGATTTTTATGAAACTCGACTCTCGTTTCCATAATTTATTATTGCTTTAACATGCCGGATTTATAGCCGGCAGTCAATCTCTTTCGATTTGACTCACCTGTTCTATCTAAATTTTAGTTCAAAATCGTAATTTTAATTTAAAAGCTCGTCAATAATTTTACCCAAGCGCTCATAAGACGAAAGTGTCAAAAAATTCTGTAGTAAAAGTCAAGAACTAGACAAGAGGCCTCGAGCTGGAACAAATGTAGGAGTCGGTCTCAAAAGTTCGAAAGGCAACAAATAGGCCATTTTTCTGAAGACTTACCCAAGAAATTGCGTATCTGACAAGCTGTTGGACTATGCCATTGCATTGCTTACTAAAAAAGATAAAAATAACAGTCTCTCAGTGAACTACCCTAAAATCCAAAGTCTCTGAGTAAGTGCAAAGTAAAACAGAAGCCATGGAATGAGAACAAGAGATGCTAAAAGTCTTTAAGTACGTTAGTCAATTGCCAGAGGTTTTTGAGTAATTTTACAAGATATACCAAGTCTGCCAGTAGCTCAAGAGGCAAAAGAACAGTCTTTTAGTGAGTTACCGAAAAATCTCAAGTCCTACAGTGAATGAAAAGTAAAACAAAAGCCATGGAATGAGAACAAGAGGTGTTAAAAGTCTTTAAGTACGTTAGTCAATTGCCAGAGGTTTTTGAGTGATTTTACAAGATATACCAAGTCTGCCAATAGCTCAAGAGGCAAAAGAACAGCCTTTTAGTGAGTTACCGAAAAATCTCAAGTCCTACAGTGAATGAAAAGTAAAACAAAAGCCATGGAATGAGAACAAGAGATGCTAAAAGTCTCTAAGTACATTAGTCAATTGTCAGAGGTTTTTGAGTAATTTTACGAGATATACCAAGTCTGCCAGTAGCTAAAGAGGCAAAAGAACAGTCCTTTAGTGACTTACCAAAAAATCTCAAGTCCTACAGTGAATGAAAAGTAAAACAAAAGCCATGGAATGAGAACAAGAGGTGTTAAAAGTCTCTAAGTACGTTAGTCAATTGTCAGAGGTTTTTGAGTCATTTTACAAGATATACCAAGTCTGCCAGTAGCTCAAGAGGCAAAAGAACAGTCCTTTAGTCAGTTACCGAAAAATCTCAAGTCCTACAGTGAATGAAAAGTAAAACAAAAGCCATAGAGTGAAAGAAAATGAGATGCTTAAAGTCTCTCAGTACGTTAGCGAATTGCTATCACAAGTCTGGCAGTAGCTCAAGAGGCAAAAGAACAGTCTTTCAGTGAGTTACCGTAAAATCCCAAGTCTCTTAGTGAGTGAAAAGTTAAGCAAAAGTCATGGAGTGAGAGAACATAAGATGCCAAAAGTCTCTCAGTACGTTAGCCAATTATCAGAGAGTTTTGAAAGAAGCAAAAGAACAGTCTCTCAGTGAGCTACTGTAAAATGGCAAGTCTTTCAGTCGGTGAAAAGTGAAACAAAAGTTAGCCAATTGTCAGAGGCTTTTGAGAAATTTTACGAGATATCACAAGTATAGCAGTACCTAACTCAAGAGGCATCAAAAGTGTTTGCGAGCATCCTTGATACTGCAACTTACTCATTTACTAGTCACGTGCATCTACGAGAATTAACTTGGTGCTGAAAGTCTCTTAATGGCTAACATAATTACACAAATCAAATTTTCCAGTGAGTGAACAAGATGTTAAATGACTTTCAGTGAAGTACCATGATGTCCCTAGTCTCTCAGTGAGCGAACAATGTATCAAAAGTGACTAAATAAAGAAACTAGACACCAAGAGTTTGTTGGTGTGGGTCATAAGTTTCTTAATATTTTAAAGAGATGTTGCAAGTCTCTCAGTAACTCTTGAGACATCAGAAGTCTCACTCATGTACTTCTTCTTAGAGAACTGACTTGGAAGTGGTCTCTCAGTAAGCTAATAGTTTATAACAAGCTTCTCAGTGAGCTAAAATGAAATTCCAAGTCTTTAAGTGAGTGATATGCATACCAAAAGTTACTAAGTAAGCAAAGAGATGCCTAAAGTTTTTTGGCAAGCTAAAGAATTTTCATAAGCTTCTCAGAAACCTTACGAGATGTCAAATATCACCCTGACAGCTAATCTGTTGTATTAAGTCGCCTAGTATATCGTCACAAGCCTCTCCGAGAAGTAACAAGATGTCACAAGCCTCTCACGGAGTTTAAGTGTGGTCATATATTTTTCAGCGAATTTACAGAAATTTTAAAGTTTTTCAGTGAGCTAACACAAGTTAAAGCAAGACATTTCAGAGCGCAAGCGAGTTGTCACAAGAGCTGACAAGACGTCACACTGCTTTTACTCTTTCCTCTAAGTTTTTTTTTTATATTTTTGTCAAATGGAAAATGTATTGAAAAGTGTCAATTTCAGCACTGTATATGTAGAGTGTTAATAACGAGTGAAAATTATACTAAACGCTCCTATACAATGCGTGTGCAACTTGAAGACGAGTCAGAAACATTAAACTTTTTCATGTTCACTTGGCGTGCAATGGCCTTTTGAATTGATGGGTCACTGTGAGAAAATGCCACATTGAGCCTCTAACCACGTAATGAATGGAACAGAACTGCTAGGAACCAAAGGCTTTGTCGCTTTTCGCTTTTCGCTTTTATAAGGCTCTTACACTTAAATACAACTGAATCATATTAACGGTACTTTTACGTAGGTAGCCGAATAAACCTTTTTTTAGTACTCGTTATGAACATTTTCGACACAAATTTATTTAGAAAAATATAAAATAAATTGGTAAGTATAGGGAAACATGAACATGAGCATCAATCAAAAGAAACTTATTTAATATACGTTTTTAATCCAAAAAAAGAAGTTGAAATCTTGATATTTCTTTGCTTGTTGCAACGTTTAGCAATGGCGACTGCGTTAACATAAAAGAAGAGCAAGTTTTAAAGAAATCGTCTAAAAATATGTGGTTTCAAAAAGGAAATTTTCATTTCAACCAATTCCAAACATTATTTTGCTTTGAAATATACGTTATTTCTTTACAAATCAAGATAATTTTTCAACTTTTGAATTTTTTTCTAAAAAGTTCAATACGAAATTTGCATTAATATGCAATAATGTGCACTTTGGTTCTTTTTCGCACAAACGAACACGAAAAAATCACAGAATCCTTCCGAAAACGTTCCTAAGGCGACTATTTTCACACTCGTCAATGAGTGAGCAAGATAAAAGCTTCTAACTCCACATTATGGAATTAAATTAATTATTTATTAGTTTTGTTTATGTTTCACAATAAAATGTTTTGGTTGAATTTGTAATTTTAATATCAACAACATTAGCAAATGTAATTTAATCAAAGCATCCCTATGTAATATTATGTACGCAACAATATTTATGTACAAAATAATTCGCTTTGTAGGTAAAACAATTTTAAATTGAATAACCTGCATATTATGATTTTATGGTATTAAAAAATATTGCTAATGCATTGTGAATTTATTAGCGTTTTTTGCTTTCTTGTTCAAGTTTAAGATTGGAAATATTTATATTATTGGATTCTCTAATATACATTTTTGTTTCGAAGCGCTGAGAAGAGTTTTATCCTCGGGACGAAATAAAATAATGGAGAAACTGTACGGTCAACAAAGACTCGTTTAAACGTAAGAGCTCATATATGGAGATCTCAGAGCACAGACAAAATGGCAATAAATTAGAGAAATTCGTCTACTGCAAAATAATGGAAAAGTGGTGAAGCAAATACTAGGCTTGGACATTTGAATCTACTGCCCTGTTTTAAAATAAACGATTTCCACTTGAATTTTGTTATAAAATCAAATTGCCGAAAGCTTCGTTAAAAAATAGACGATGTCACGTAATTAATTAATGACCGGAATCGATCGCATAATTTTCAAAGGCGCTTGACAAATCGAACGGTGATGAAAGCGATAATGGGGTAAGATTGTCTTACGAAAATTGCTCTCGAAGAATGGAGACTGGCGACTGGATGCTAAAGGCTAAAAGCTGGAGACTCGAGACTCGAGGCTAGAGGCTAGAGACTTGAGGCTAGAGACTCGAGACTCGAGACTTGTGACTCGAGACTAAGAATGAGAGACTGGAGACTCGAGGCTAGAGACTCGAGGCTAGAGACTCGAGGCTAGAGACTCGAGGCTAGAGACTCGAGGCTAGAGACTCGAGGCTAGAGACTTAAGGCTAAAAACTTGAGATTGGAAACTGGAGACTCGCGACTGGAGACTGGAGTCTCAAGACTGGAGTCTCAAGACTGGAGACTAGAGTCTTGAGTCTAGAGACTCGAGGCTAGAGACTAGTGACTCGAAACTAGAAACTCGAAACTAGAGACCCGAAACTAGAGACTCGAAACTAGAGACTCGAAACCAGAAACTGGAAACTAGAGCCTTGAGGCTTAAAGCTTAAAGCTAGAGATTTGAGGTTAGAGACTAGATGCTAGAGACTCGAGGTTAGAAACTCGAGGCTAGAGCCTTGAGGTTAAAACTCAAAGCTAAAGGCTCGGGATTAGAGACTAGAGACTTGATAATTGAAACTTGAGATTGGAGACTTCAAACTCGAAACTGGAGTTTTTATGCTAGAAACTCGAGGCTAGAGACAAGAGACTCGAGGACAGAGACTCGAGACTCGATGCTAGAGACTTGAGGTTAGAGAATCCAAACTAGAGACTTGAGGTTATATACTTGAAACTCGATGCTAGAGACTCGAGGCTAGAGACTCGAGATTAAAGACTCGATGGTACAGACTCGAGACTAGAGATTCGAGACTAAACACTCAATGCTAGAAACTCAATTATAGAGACTCGATGCTAGAGTTGCGAGACTAAACACTCGATGCTAGAGACTTGAGGTTTGAGAATCGAGGCTAAAGATTCGTGTCTACAGACTCAAGACTCGAGACTCGATGCTAGAGATGCGAGACTCGATGCTAGAGAGTCGAAGTTAGAGAATCGAAGCTAAAGATTCGTGGCTAGAGACTCAAGACTCAGGACTCAAGACTCAATGCTAGAAGCTAGAGATTGAGAGTACGGATTCGATACTAAAGATTGAGGCTAGAGATTCGAAACTAAACACTCGATGCTAGACACTCGAGGCTTTTTTTAAAAGAGGTTGAGGAATCTTCGAAAGTGTTGGATTCAGCAGGGAAGATATCCCTACCGCCTACCAACTTAACCCTGCCCTCTATCGAAGTTTAACCTCCCCTGGGTCGTCACCAAATGCCAAGAGAGGAGTCTTTTTGTTAGTTGTAGGGGCTATGTTTTCATAGACTAAAGGCTCGAAACTAGAGACTCGAAGCTAGAGATTCGAGACTGGAACCTCCACGCTAGAGACTCGATGCCAGAGACTTGAGGCTAAAGACTCGAGGTTAGAGACTAGAGACTTTCTCAAAAGTCTCTGGAGAGAGAAACTGACAAAAAGTTCGCTACGTATTTTTTCTTTAAAAAAATTCTTTTCCCCGAAAATTATCTTCTTTAGCAATTAAAGTTAAAATAAAAACCCACGTGAAGGTAAAAAGGAAGAGAATTTTACATTTCAAACTTTTATATTAAACATATTCTCTTGTAAAGTTATAAACTTCAACGTGGTTTTAAAGTTATTTAAAGTAGGAAACATAATATACTTAAGTTTCATCCTCAAAATTTGATACCTAAAGGCATTAAAGGAAAATTCAGAACATTAACATTAAATTTAAACTCAAAATTTCGTAACGAACGCCTACAAAAAAAGGCTCAACTAAAATAAACTTTCATTTCAAACAAGTGCCCTCTCCCCCCACACAATTCTCTTTCATTATTCAATACTATTTTATTCAGACAAAAGTTTAATAAAGAAATCCCTCAAAAGTATATTTTGTTTCAATTAAATTCAATTGGCAAAATGTTATAATATTAATCGAAGTGGAAAGACTACGTTGAACAAACACAACATTAATCTTTCAGTGGATATTTCAGTTTGTTTCGTAAATTAATTTAAAGTGAACTAGCTTGTTTACAAAGTAATCTCGGTTAAAGAAATCATTTAATAATTAAGTTTAGACTCGATTAATAATTTTCTTTTGCACTCCCTCTTTGTTTTCTTTTTTTCTTTCGAAAATGGGTTTTCGACCAATTTTCGCGTTTAAAGTACCAATATTAGAGTTGGACTGTGTAGGACTTTTTGGTAGGAAATTTCCAGCTCTATAATAAAGTTTAAAAGACTCTTGCCGTATCTGCCTCACCTTTCAACACAAAAGTGATTAAAGGCAAAAAACGTGAAGTTCGAAATCAACAATTTTTGGTTTTGGCAAATTCTTTTTTTGAAGGGGAACTTTCAATTGAATCGATATTTTTTTCGCCCCTAATTAACGATTTTTAAGAAGCCATTAAATTCCACTCATTAAAATTGAATCAAAAGTTAATACCTTATTTTGCACTTGGTTCTCTTCTTTCCTTTGTATTGCCAGCTAAACAATATTTAATACCAAAGCATCGCATTTTGGCATGTATTAGTTCACAATATAATAATGAGAATAATTGAACGTCTTGAAATAGGAACCAAATAGGAATTTCCGTTCCAAAAGGAAAGGAAACTTTCAATATTTTCCCCCTTTTTTAAAAAAGAAAAAATATTTTTCTTGTTTCATCGCATTTCTTGATACCCTCGTCATTTTTAGTGTGGTGAATGGTGAGAAAATGCGTTTTATTGTAAAAATTTAAATTTTTATTGCCTCTTAATGTGCTTATATTCGTAGTAAACATTTTAGTCACTTTCAAATGAATGAATATCAAAAATGGATTAATGCCAGCTAAATTTTATAAAATATTATATCCGATAGGGTTACTTCGAAGTTAAGATATTGATTCCAAGCTCGAATTTGGTGGAAAGACGATAAGAAACATTTCAATTTTCTTACATTAACAACATTAATATTTTAGTTTTCCTTCACAAAGAACCTCCCCCTACACCCCTCAAAGAACAATCTATCGAAGCATAAATTTCGACATCAGTTACAATTCGATTCTAATGTAAATTTATTTAAAAAAATAAAGGAAAACAAAGAGTTCTAAACTGAAAGTATAAGAAAGCTAACCGAGAAAAGGGTATAATTTCACTTAAAAAACTTCCTTTGAAATCTTCCGTTAATTCTTCTTTTGTGACCCTTGCTAATTTATCTAGGCGGTTTCATTTCCTGTTTCCGACGTTTTCTTTCAGTGCAGTGGCTCAGATAAGATATCGACTTCCAAGCACGATCGTTGAATCTTCTAAAACTGTTCGTCCCCAATTGTACAACTGACGTAATCCAAGTGGCCAATAACTGTAAATTACTCTTAAACTGACCACTAATGAAAAGTTTTTAAGAGTATAGCGAGTTATATTGCATTTATTACCAGAAAAGTTTTGTACTTGCAGACATTCTCCATTGTTTTTCCTTCCCATTTCTTTTAATTGGAAAAAATTTCTTTCGAAACTTTTCATTGAGTCGTTACAAATAATTTAAATTGATTGATTGATTTTTTTAATTAACTTTTTTAATTGGTTTAAAATTAAATTATTCGAGAGGATTTAATGCGGTTCTGTCGTATCCGTTGGATTTCTTATTTTTTTCAATCGTTTCAAAGGGAGTAATTGGAAAAACAATAAGAAAAATCGAAAAGTGGGAGCTTTCTGCTCTCGATAAATACACGAAGCCGTTTATAGGAGTCTGGTAGCTTTTCTAACGCGCTGGTTTAGATCTGATCGAGACTTGTAAGTACAGGCTTATAGTAGTGCCACGGGATTTTCTTTTCAAAATTGCGTACTGCAGTAGTAGAGTTAATTTAGAAAGATAATTTTAAAGATTGTAGAATGATGAAGCTGTTTATTTTAGTAGCAATTCTGAACAAACCTCATAGATAACAGAGTTGAAATAAACAACTGAACGAGCACGATGAGCACATTGGAGCAGAAAAAAGTTCAGAAAAACGTCATGCTGGAAACCAACGTAATGAAATCAGTGGAAAACATAAAGTTGCTTTTCAACTATGTTGGCCACTGTCCAACCCTGTTTAAGTAGTTTACTAGCAGAGATTTCACTGTCACTCTGAATACTCGAAAAGTAACTAAATTGCTCCTCTGACTTTGGGAAATAATTAAAGCACTGTCTATACTATTATTCAATAGTCAAGTCTAAGTTTCGGATATGTGCATTACAAACAGCTGCTGTGATAAACTTGTCCTTCTGTTTGGACCTCCGTACCGTCTAAAATAGAGAATGGGTCTCGTAGAAAATTAAAGTATCTGTGTACAGAATTGTATGGGAAATCCAAATATTACTTTGCTTGCTTTTAGCCCTTTTAATTTTGGCGGGGCAGTCGTTCAAAGTTAAAAACGTAAGGTTCTCTTATCCTGACAAAATAATAAACTAACTCTTGCGTTTGGACCTCCGTACCGTCTAAACTAGAGAATGGGTCTCGTAGAAAATTAAAGTTTCGGTGTAGAGAATTGTATGGGAAATCCAAATCTGTACTTTGCTTGCTTTTAGCCCTTTTAATTTTGGCGGGGCAGTCGTTCAAAGTTGAAAACGTAAGGTTCTCTTATCCTGACAAAATAATAAACTAACCCTTACGTTTGGACCTCCGTACCGTCTAAACTAGAGAACGGGTCTCGTAGAAAATTAAAGTTTTTGTGTAGAGAATTGTATGGGAAATCCAAATCTGTACTTTGTTTTCTTTTAGTCCTTTTAATTTTGGCGGGGCAGTCGTTCAAAGTTAAAAACGTAAGGTTCTCTTATCCTGACAAAATAATAAACTAACCCTTACGTTTGGACCTCCGTACCGTCTAAACTAGAGAATGGGTCTCGTAGAAAATTAAAGTTTTTGTGTAGAGAATTGTATGGGAAATCCAAATCTGTACTTTGTTTTCTTTTAGCCCTTTTAATTTTGGCGGGGCAGTCGTTCAAAGTTGAAAACGTAAGGTTCTCTTATCCTGACAAAATAATAAACTAACCCTTACGTTTGGACCTCCGTACCGTCTAAACTAGAGAATGGGTCTCGTAGAAAATTAAAGTTTTTGTGTAGAGAATTGTATGGGAAATCCAAATCTGTACTTTGTTTTCTTTTAGCCCTTTTAATTTTGGCGGGGCAGTCGTTCAAAGTTGAAAACGTAAGGTTCTCTTATCCTGACAAAATAATAAACTAACCCTTACGTTTGGACCTCCGTACCGTCTAAACTAGAGAATGGGTCTCGTAGAAAATTAAAGTTTTTGTGTAGAGAATTGTATGGGAAATCCAAATCTGTACTTTGTTTTCTTTTAGCCCTTTTAATTTTGGCGGGGCAGTCGTTCAAAGTTGAAAACGTAAGGTTCTCTTATCCTGACAAAATAATAAACTAACCCTTACGTTTGGACCTCCGTACCGTCTAAACTAGAGAATGGGTCTCGTAGAAAATTAAAGTTTTTGTGTAGAGAATTGTATGGGAAATCCAAATCTGTACTTTGTTTTCTTTTAGCCCTTTTAATTTTGACGGGGCAGTCGTTCAAAGTTGAAAACGTAAGGTTCTCTTATCCTGACAAAATAATAAACTAACCCTTACGTTTGGACCTCCGTACCGTCTAAACTAGAGAATGGGTCTCGTAGAAAATTAAAGTTTTTGTGTAGAGAATTGTATGGGAAATCCAAATCTGTACTTTGTTTTCTTTTAGCCCTTTTAATTTTGGCGGGGCAGTCGTTCAAAGTTGAAAACGTAAGGTTCTCTTATCCTGACAAAATAATAAACTAACCCTTACGTTTGGACCTCCGTACCGTCTAAACTAGAGAATGGGTCTCGTAGAAAATTAAAGTTTTTGTGTAGAGAATTGTATGGGAAATCCAAATCTGTACTTTGTTTTCTTTTAGCCCTTTTAATTTTGGCGGGGCAGTCGTTCAAAGTTGAAAACGTAAGGTTCTCTTATCCTGACAAAATAATAAACTAACCCTTACGTTTGGACCTCCGTACCGTCTAAACTAGAGAATGGGTCTCGTAGAAAATTAAAGTTTTTGTGTAGAGAATTGTATGGGAAATCCAAATCTGTACTTTGTTTTCTTTTAGCCCTTTTAATTTTGACGGGGCAGTCGTTCAAAGTTGAAAACGTAAGGTTCTCTTATCCTGACAAAATAATAAACTAACCCTTACGTTTGGACCTCCGTACCGTCTAAACTAGAGAATGGGTCTCGTAGAAAATTAAAGTTTTTGTGTAGAGAATTGTATGGGAAATCCAAATCTGTACTTTGTTTTCTGTTAGTGCTTTTAATTTTTGCGTGACAGTCGTTCAAAGTTGAAAACGTAAGTTGCTTTTATCCTAACCCAATTATGAATTTTTAATCTAGAAAATGGTTCTGTACTAATATTGTACTCACATGGTAGAAAGTTTCCTTGGAAACCCAAATCTAGTTAATTTTCTTTTTTTGCTTAATAAGTGCCCATTGTCCATACAATGAATAGTAAAATAGTGAAGTTAGTAAAGAGTGAACATGCCTATGAATGCTCAAATAATGCTCATTTTGGCGTCCTTACAACGTGTAAACTACTATTTATAGCGAGTGTTGTAAAGTACAGTGTAACTCCCAATCATACTAGAAGCTTTCTATACTCAATAATGGTTCCTTAAGGCTTTTATTAGTATATTCTAATAAATATTATTAAGAAAAATGTATAAAACGACCCTTTTTGGGGTCTCATAAAACTTGAATGCTTTTTAAATTTTATTTAAGAATAACGCATAACGTTATAAAGTTAACGAGTATTACCGTTAATGGATTGTCATTTATTTTTAACTTTTTTCTGACGATAATATAATTTGTCACTTATAGTGCCCTATAAAAACTGATATAAAAACACCAATCAAGTTAATTTACATAAAATGAGTATAGGCGTTAAACGCTTGTATACAAATTATATCGCTTAAGGAAGGAAAGCATGTGGTGGCTTTCAAAAAAGAATAATTTTCTAATTTATTCACGAAAAAACATCTTCATTATTTTGTCAAAATTTCGTATTAAGAAATTATTTCCCTAAAATTAAGTAGATAAATCAAACGAGTAATAAGAAAAGAAAAACACAAATTTTTCTTTTGTATCCAATTTTTGTTTTTCCCTCAACAATTACTTATAAGAACGTTTTTACATTGTAAAATAGCAAAGGAAACTTACACAAAAAACTAAGTAGGAAATTTTTTTCTCCCTTTTACTCTCATCAACCTTTTTTTGTACATTTTCTATTGTTTGTTTAAGGTGGACTAGAGCTTGGACATCAATTTAAAACGAATTAGACACGAGATTTATGTTGGTTGAAATATATAAACTACTCTTCGTAAAAATACAAAAAAAATTTCCCCATTTACGTCGGTATATACTACATAACGAAAGATACATGTAATTTTTCCTTTTTTTTTATTAAAGATGATCAATTTAGAGTTACGAGGGGCGTGCGTTATTTATTGCTCGTCACTTAAGTTCGGTATTTTACTTTATTTTTTGTCCTACTAAAACTGTTCCGATTAGTCCTACACGCCTACCAAAAGTAGAGTTCGTTTTGTATCTTCTTTTATGAGCACTGATTTCTCACCTGATGGTGACCCCACTTTATAACTTTTGCAGGAAGCTCTAAACGTCTTGTTGAGTCAGAATGGGTCAGTTTGTTCTAAAAATCAGCAGCCCAGAAAAATGAGTTTAAATTTTGGTGTCAAAAGAGCGGTAGTAGAAAATACTTGTTAGGGCGGTTTTCACAGTCCTTACAGATAGGCAGACGGACATGCAGACGGACAGACATACCCTACTTTGAACAGTTCAGTGTTCTCGCATGACATGGCAATAATTTTAATCTACTTGATAAGGATGAAATCGGATTTCGACGCATTATCAGGACACCCGGTATAATATACAAATTATGTAAAATTAATAGAAATGTTCTGAACCGATAGTAAATTCAGCTACAGTTAAGACACAATAATTTAGGAACTGTCCCATAGATCTCTACTACTTCCTTTCTTTAACACCGTCTTTCTTTGCTGGAATATAAATTGATATCGAAAGATAAAAGACGAGAGATTTAATGATCGTATTTGCTTTTTTATAACCTCACAATAAATACGATTACAAAAGTTATTCGAAAAGTGTGATGGAACTATAATAGGGTGGGAAGTGAACGATTGGGGATCGTATCCATCAAGCGCTGAAAACTATTCGAGATTGTTGGTGTGATAGGTACATTCAAGAATAACTTTTTCAAATAAATTATACCTGTGGAGCTGCTGTACTAACTATAAAAATCGTAACTTGAGACGTGTGTACCGTTTAATACGTGCTTGCGGACTTGTAGACAGACGTCTGTGCTCACGCAGTTCCTTGGAGAGAAAAACTTACATCGAGACCGCGGATCGAACTTGGGTTTCTTGACGACGCGTTGAATATTTGTTAACTTCTCTCTCGTAAACGAGCACTACGTTTGTTTCGAGGCGCTACAGTCGCTCTCTCTAGAGACGCTTTCGGTGTAGGTAACCCTAATGATGAGTCATGCTGCATCGTGCCGTTTTTTGGCGTACCCAGGATAATGCCACAAAGGGGCGTCTAGCTGCAGTATTGTCGACTCATCTTATCACGTCGGGGTTGCAACTTTAACGAGTATTTCGATGTTTGGATCTTGTAGACGCTATTTGGGGGGCGAGAACAACTAACAGAGCGCGATTTAGAAAGATGAAAATAAAGGTTAACACAATAGCAGACGGCTATTACTTCTTTGTATGGTAACTTCTGCTTCGTACAAGAGTCATCAATTTTGTTAAGTGGCAACACGCCGGAAAGGTGTCAGTTTTCCGCCGATTGGAGAAAAACTTTTTTATTGGAAGTATTCGACTTTGACAGTTTATAAACTGAAAAGAAAGTTTGGAATTGACTGAGAGAGGCGTTCGGCAACATGTTGTGTTTTAATAAAGGTGTGCACAATCGAGAGGCCGTCGTTATTTTCTGTATAATAGACCACGGCTCGTTAATAACGGAACAGTAATGAAGAGAAAAACAAAACTACGCTTCTAATATCGTCTTGCTTGTGAAAAAAGTAATGAAAATTACAAACAAGAAATAATTATTTCTCGAACCGTTGTTCGTTACAAGTTTAATTTTAACGAACATTTTTTTCCCTCTTGGCCTCTTCTCTCTGTGTACTTTAAAAATCGATAATCTTTTATTAAATCGAGTATCAAATATTTTATTGGGACGGTTTTAATGATAAATGAGCTTCATTATCGAGAGCGTAATGATTTAATGTTATTAAAATTTATATCGATAAAAGTATTGTGTATTGCGTTTCAAAAAATAAGTTAATCACCGTAAGGTTATTTATTACTCAAATGCAATGGACACGAATCTGCACTCGTGTGGACCATTAGTCCTCGTACTGATGACGACGAATGTGACACCAAGACCATTAAGTCCGTTATAAAACGCTAATGGAAGGATTCAGGAAGATGTGCTTTTGTCCGTAAAACAGTGTAAAAGTAATGCACTTTTCGAAATTACTTTTACAAAAATTGTTTACTTACCCAAAAAATATTTTACTCCAATTTTCGCCCAAGCCGAAAGTCGATATTAATTTATAAAAAAGTGACAAATTATTTACCAAATCGACGATGACTAAAAACCGATTTCAATTTACTGGAATGTCGAAGCAAATCGCATCCCACCTTCCCACCTTTACCGCCGTAATTTAATAACTTTGCTTTGATTTGATAAGTCAAAAAACGCTTCGATGAGTTTCCTCTCCTTATACAAATAAAAATTATCTTCGTTTTTAACAAAAAAATGTACATTTTCGACAAAAATCAAAAATGATTATTTGAAGGGAAGCTTAAGAGTTCAAAGGAAATATTTTGTCGAAATTTTCCTTTATCTTCCAATTGGGATCATGTTTATGTCAATTTATTATCTCGTTTATAATTTAACGAGAGCTCGGAAATAACGTAGGTAGTATATTAATGGAGCGTCACGTGAAGAACGGGACGTAATTATAAGTAATTTGCGTGTTCGAAAGCAGTGGAATAGTTATTGCGACCAACATATCGATTAGTGTATGATACGCATCGTATCGTATAAAATTAGTCAACAGTGTTTGCTAAGGGGATTACAAGACTTTTCAATCAGGGATGCCTGTTTTGGATGTACCTTTTCGAGCGTCACCAAAAGACTCTTTTGCAGAAAACTGCATTCGCATGAGTAGTAAGTAACTATATGCACTCAAACACTCCCCGCTACTTCAATTGACCTTGCTAAACCACGCCCTTTATAAAGTTGACCGAACAATAGCGTAACTGACCTTGATACGCCACGCCCAATAATTTGAATTCGCGGCAACTTAATCTTAAAGAGACCGGTAAAGCGTCGGTACTGTTTAATTTTGCTTTTTTTTTTGTTTACCTTTAAGATTAAGGTGTCGACTAGCCAATCAACGTAAGTTTGTTATAGGCTAAGAGGTTGTACAGCTAACGATGTCCCAGGAGTCTCGTTTCTGACAGAAACATGAAAAGATAGGGGTCTGAACTGAAGAGACCTTTGTTGCTCCCTTCACTACTTCTATTTGAATCCGCAAACAAAAAAGACATTAATTAAACTCAAATGCAAAATTTTTTAATTAATTTATTAACTCTTCTTTTAGGTTTATCCTAACCTAACCTTTTGTTAATTTACGTTGTCTAACTAACCCATACAGTTTCGTTTTAATTAAAGGCTTTTCTAGCGAGTGTACGAGGGTTACCTTCTGAGAAGCTCTAGCTTAGCGCTAAATGCACTACACTGCCTACTTTTCGACTGTGCTTGACCTTCTAATTAGCCCATGGTAGTTGGTAGTGTGTCTTTACGCTTAACTTAAGTTTCATTAATCAAGTAGTGAGAGTCCTGGCATTAGTTAAAAAAAGTTTTGTGTAGAAAATGTTCTCCCAGTGCAGCTTTTCACAACTGGAAGGATTGAAAGGGTGTTTCTTTTCTTTAAGTCTATCTCATTAGCTCCGTCTGCTTATAGAGCTTCTAGTGACTCGTTAGCATCGCTTTTGCGCCTCATTTGAAACATTTCATAAATTTTCCTACACATTCTGGTCTCCACCGCTGTACGGTTGCGTCACAGTTAAACCCAAATGACTACTAAAAACGCCAATAGAATTGGTACAGGTAGGTTTGTCGGTTCTAGACTTACAAAAGAATACGGGAAAAATAAAAAAATTCTAATTCTACCTGCAAGTGGCTACCAAGCTGTCATAAGAATCAGAATAAAGATTTACGAGAACGTATCTCATTTTTCTCTTTACCACGGCCTCGCGGTATATAGAAGGTGCCAGCCAAGTCCTGCTGTGCTTGATAGAAGTCAAGTACACAATACGTTCCAAACTTTGGTGTTTGTTCATTGCATTGTAAGTTGTAAGCACCACCCATCTAGTTTATTGTAGCATCATAATATAGACAATTAGCCTAATTTTGCAAATTTATTGATTCGACATCCTTGTGTCGTACAGAATTTAAAATTAATGACTTACCGTGTTAATTGAATTTGATTTATATTATTTAATCGAAATTTATAATAATATTATTATATTGTGTGCGTTTAAATGTCCCGTATCTACGGTTCCCATTGTTTTAAATTGCTGTATAATTAACTGTTATGTTTTAATTAAATTTAAAATGTAAATTTGGAGATTATAAATATAAAATTGGGCGAAATTTTAATATTTTTTTGTACAATAATCCTCGCTTGTCAACAATTAACTCAAATTTATTTTGTGGACGTCGATGAAAATTATTTCGACGTTTAGCTTTACCGATAATAATCAACCAGAAATACTGAACTTGAGTCTTCAATAGTTTGAGAAAGTCTACTATTGGAATTAGAACCATCTATACGCACCTGAAATTTTGTCTATCGTTTGTTGATTGCCGTCTCTTTTACCTATAGCTCAAGCAAATAAGACAAATTGAGGGAAAAAACTCTTAAACTTTTGAAAATTGGCGTAGTTGTTCTTTGAAACCTTCAGTACAACATACTAAAAGTCTCGGTGGGAGGACGGTAACCGGCGGGAGAGGAAGCTTTTAAAACATTATCACCTCAAGACAAATTTATTTCTATTTACAATTAAAGAAGACTAAAGGAGCTCCTCGCTCTCCCTCCCCTCTTTCTGGAGCTTTGGTATGTGATACTGTTATACTGCAGGTTGCAATAAACTATCATACCATTTTATAAAACTCATGAATTTTTCCCCCTCAAATGCCTTCTATTTGTCTAATTTGACTAGACTATTAGTCAGATTCCCGAAACCTCACAGTATGCCTTCAATATACTAACAAGCTGAGCTGCAAAAAATCTGGATAAAGAACGAAAATAATACGAAACTTCACTTTTTGATTATTTCTTTATTCAAAAAAAATTTGAAACAATAGCAATTTATTCAAAAAATGTTTAAACTTCACACTTTTTTCTGACTTAACGAATTGACGGCTACTCTTTAAGGAGGTGGGCGGGGAAGGATCCGAGGATGGGGGTAAAAAGAAAATTTATTTACCTTCTTTAAACTAAACTTAAAAAATTTTTTAAATTTACAAAAACTTGCGCACGTTTTATCCAAAACCAAACAACTTCGGCTAAAACGTCGCGGTTCGTAATATTTTTTTTTGAAGTCGTGGCTCACCGCTATGTTTAATTGAGCTTATAATGATCAAATATTTTTGATTTTTTTACCTTTTTTTTGGTTTAAATTTTCATAGCGTAAATTTTTATCCATTACATCTAAGTTTATACACATCACAGTAACAGTCAACCTAGAAGTGCATCGTTAAATTCAAGTGGATACAAACGGTGCTCTTTTAAATCTATATGTTGTATATATTTATAATTTATATATAACATTTATATAAAAGGTTAAGAGTTTATTGCTAGGAAAGATTAACGAATGACTTAGCATCACGAAAATTATTATTAATACAAATTAAAAAATATACCTAGTAGATAAATATTTTCGTTGGCACAACCATATTATTTTATTTCGTCAATTTGCCAAAACCTCTTTTGTATTTGGCAAATTTTTGTTTCGCGTACGCACAACTTGAGAACATACATTTTTTGGATTTATTCAAGGTGTAAGCACACAAAATTATTTACACAGAAATATTTTAACTAGACACAATAATTAATGACAAATAAATAAAGTAATAATATACTTCGAAATTGTTACATTGTTATAAACTTTTGTTTTATGTTTGCTTATGTTATTGATGGCATCCCAGAGGAAATTATGTCGAAATGATGAAAGCAGTACCACACGTATTGATTTTCAAATGTTTAGATTGATGCATGAGGTGTATGTAAGTTGAGTTTTCTGCTAACGACTGCATTTATTAATGATTTTAGTCCATGAGTTGTTTGTTAGGATAAGCGCTACTGAAGTAGTGCCACACGCACGTCAAAACCTTAGGTTAGGTTAGGTTAGGTCATTGCCGCGTGGCAGTGTCGCTGGATAGAGGTCAAGAAAGGCCAGTGGACACGATCCCTCATACCAACAATGGGTAGGGAGAAAACACGGAGAGCTGCTCTTAGCATGGATGTTTAAACGTCTACATCTACAAGAGTCGCATCGGAAATCTGGCCTCCCTCAGATGCGCGCATTACGATAAAGACAATACCTCGAAGCACAGCTTCCCCTACTGCTTTTGATGTGAACAGATGTCGGATAGTCTCTGACTCCAGCAAACCCCCTAAACATTGCGGTTCTAAACGATGAAGACTGGAATACCGTAGCAGAGTTGGCCCACGAGATAATATCCTTGAAATAGCGACTGAAAATAGAGAAGCTGCGACTAGCGACTCCCAGAAACGCCCAACAAGTAAATCGATCTGTGGCTTCACATCAAAGGAAAACAATAAAATTCTAAAGTCATCTAAAACATCAAATATCATCAATTGCTCAATGCTCAAGAAATTTCTAAGAACAGGAACCAAAAACACGCTGGAATACATCGGGAAAAATGATGGTGTAGGAGGAAAATAGACACTCTCGTCAACTTGACATCTGAAGTAATGCGAAAGCAAATTTCAGATCTAGTTGAAGAACAACAAACAATCCCATAGAAAGTAAGAGTTGAGGAAGGAAAAATAAGGTTACACTTTGCGTTAGGTTACGTTAGCGGCTAAGGTGAACGAACCGCTAGGAGCGTTCGGACTCAGATCCGTGGGTTCTTAATTCGAATCAGACTGGCACCTCTAGATATTTTGGCGCCAAATACCTTAAGTAGAAGCGGTTCGGAACCCATCTAAAGCCGTGGGTCTTATCTATAGTAAGAACTTTATTAGCAACTGAATTGGCGCAAAACGCAATTCAAGAGAAGATTAAGATATGTTTCTTTGAAGAGAGGAGAGGTTTTAGAGAGTAGGTCTTTTCGAGAGAGAATGAAGTGCCACAGTACCTACTCCTAGTAACAGACCATAGACAGGAGTACTAATGAGTTTTCCTCCCTTTACACGAAAATAAAAGTTAGGTTAGGTAAGAAAACTACCGGAAGATCGTACCAAGTCACAAGACTGAGATACACGGAGCGGCCAAGCTAGACCAAACGATGAGAGAAGAGAAGAGAAATAGAAACAAAGACACGTACTGAAAGAGTAGTTTAGGCAATAACTAAGTACACCCCTTCCAACAGAGAGAAATTGGCAAGACGTACCTTCTACTATCTGTTAATTATTTATTAAAATATGCACTCAATTCAAGACCAAACATAGAAAAGTATTGATGTTGCCCAAACTGGTATAATGTTTTTATGTTTGGGCCCACTTTTTTAGAGGCGAGAAGGATTGACAGGGGTGTTTCTACTTTTGATGAAAGCTGGACTTTGCTCCTGATGAGAAGAAGCGCCTAAGGCCATTGTGAGACTGCAAATCAAACTGCTCAATCTAAACACCTTAAAATCACACTTTAGCAATTTTTCTTATCACACCGCCACTGGTTTAGGGGTAACAATTATTATAAGTTATTAAAAAGTGTGTGCTTGTTTTTTACGTTAAGTGCTTTTATGTAAACTACATACCTTTTAATTGTAATCTCTTTCAATTTTAACCAATAATTCAAAGTACTTAAGTTCTAAACGTTAATGCTAGGATTTTCGCTTGCGACTGGTTGCGGGTACTCGCGTACGAGGGTCAAGTCTCGTGTACGAGCGCCCTTATTAGTCGAATATAACAAATAATAGAAATAAGGTCGTTCGTATAATTTATATATGGGGCGAATTAAAAGTTAAACTCGATTAGTTTGATATTAACAAACGTATTGTTTACTTTTTTTTAAAATCTTAATTATATTAGTAACTATAGGATATGCGAAAATACTGTTTTTGTTACTTTCTTTTTAATTAAGTACCATTAAACTTTATAGTTTATTTTGTTGCTTTTGAAAAATAAGAATTCACCCTTACATGTTCAAAAAATCAACGATTGGTGGTAAAAGTAAAGAGTGAAAATTTTTGTTTTCATAAAAAATAATAAAGAAGATTTGGGTAAGGTAAGTTATCGTCCCGGTTGGTCTTTAATATTTCATTTATAATTTGAACATCCGAGGGTGAAATTAATTTGTGTAAAACAAAACCAAACGATACACTTCCATTTTTACTTTTGGATTAAATTCCATTGCCTACTTTGGCTTTATACAACTTGATTTGTTGCTATAATTTATACTCTTTTAATGTTGTACTTACACTATTATTAGGTGCTACTAACTACCTCACATAATATTACATATTACCGTTCTATTATTTATTTTACTTCAGAATAAAATTTTTATTGATAAATTCTTAACAGTATTTATAAATAAATAATAGGCAGAATGCTTTGAAATGGAATTTTTATTAAAAATTTTTATATTTTATGTTTAAATGTAATGAAATTGTCTGGGGAATTTATATATGTGTATTCAAAATGGCGCTTATATTTTATTTTTACGATTTTTTTCCAACTAAATCGAACGACATACCTTTTAGTGTCGACTAAACACTGACCTTTAAATATTTCTCGACCTCCTAAATATAAAAATGTGAGATTTGATAGAAGTAAGACAACCCCAAACTATCAGAGGCAATAGCATTGTTTTCAAACAGACAAACGGCCAGACTAGATGTTGAAGGGGTAGTTAGAAACCATGAAAGTGGGCTACAATGATCATAAACTTTGACTGACAGATTTCAAGAACTACATTTAGTGTTTTAGTTCAGTATCATATCTCTAGGCTACCACGGCCATTAGAAGGCTCCACCTTTCTTGAAAAGCTTCAGAAAATTAGTAAAAGGTATTAGGCTAAGAAAACATCGCAAATTCTAGACTATTATAGGGCCCCGAGACCACTGCACATATATCGTTCCTATCACAACGAATTTCGTCAGGTTATTGTTGAGAAGCTGTTTTCAAAAAAAGTTGAGGGAACCTTCAATGCGCAACCGAATCGTGCAGAATCAGACAGAAGACTTAAACTAAGCGAGGCACAGTAAGAAGGAGAAGAAAACATTGACTCTTCCCGCTACAGAAGTTGTAAAGCACAAATTCAGAATTTGAGCAAGTAATGTAGCCTTGAAGTGTAGATAATAGATCGTCGACGAGTAGTGCCCCTTTCCCAGGCAGCATTATAAAGAAATTGAAGTGTAGAGATCTCCGTAGTCGAAAATTGAGGGGGTGGAATACCTTATCCAAGAATTTGCAATCTCGTACTACTAATATGGCAATTTTTAGGTTAGACTTAGAGAGATCGTTGAGAAGAAGTGTAAGCTGCAACTGCGCTCCGCGTGCTTTGGAGTCGTTCTGCCGACAACTATCGCAGCTTGGGGGTAAAAAGCTTTCGGATGGTCTACAACTTTACACAACAAAACGCACTTGTAAAGCCCATGGAAAATATCTACTGCTATAGGAGGGGGTGGCCGTGGCATGATGGCCTTTGAGCTTGCACTACTACAGTAAACCAGACTCTGATTGAAAATCTCTTAAAAAGGTTGTGGCAAGCCACCGAAACTAATTTAGTTACTGTAGGTCTCCGAAATTAAAGACATTTAACACGCTTTCTCTGGTTTGGCGCCAATGTTGAACCGTTGTCTCTTATGTGTGCACTTAAACGGCTAAAGTTATAAGAGGCGCAATTAAGGATACGACACCATTGAAATAAAAAATATAAGTCAAGAAGCCAGTAGCCTTTATTTCTTTCATTTTGACATTCGTTCAATCGAACGTCATTAATAAGAAGTAAGAATAGTTCGAGAAGTTTCTCTTTTTATTTGGAAATCCTGCAATTCTAAATCCATCAAGTAGGCGATTAAAATTTGAGAAATCAAACGTAAACTTTTTAGTAACAAAAATATCAAATTTTACCCAACAATAACTTTATTCATAGGAACTTTGTTATTAATACCGATGGTATTCAAACAACTTTTTAAACGCTTTAGTGGATTTTAGAGCACGGATTATACGCAAATAATTGGAAGTGTATCGTTTTTAAACAAGTTTCGAAAAATTACGTGCTAACTAAATACTTACTAAGTTTATTTGTTGTTAAAAAAATTTGTTTAGGGCTCGGTATATTTAATTACTTTATATTTACCACTGAACAAAAATAAATTCGGTTGGACGCAAGGGCCATCTTACGGTGGTCATAAGAAATAGTATGATGGAAAATTGATGTTGCGTAGATGATACCGCCGACGAGTTGAGCCAATGTAACTTTTGGTTACTAACGACTTGGGGTTTGTTTATTTTCAACGAAATGGAGTGGCGTACTTCTTGCGAGGGCAAGGGTATGCCCGGTAAGGCGGACACGCATTTTAAGTGGATCGAGTCTTCGTCTCCTTGGGCGGCGTACTTGCGGCCGACTTGAAATCGCAAAGAGACCGATTGTAACATGGAACCGTCGTTGTCGAACAACCTCATCTCTTCGGTTAGTTTAGACGGCGCCTGCAAAAAGAAAAAAGTTTGAGAAAATGGGAAATAAATTAAGATAAGGTTAGTTTTGTTAAAAATATATAAAGGATGCGAGCTTTCGTGTATATTCCATTGTTAGTCTATTTATTCCGCATGGATGATGATATATAAAAATGTATAGAAAAGAAGAGCTCTCTCGAGGTTATTGTTATTGTGCTACCACCGCGACTACAACGTTCTAACATCACATTATTACTTATTACAGTTAAAAATATAAAGGGCTTTCTTATTCTTACAAAAATATTTATTAATTACAATCGAAAGTTAAACAAAGAGACTATTAATTCACCAAATTGTTATTTTAATCGCAATTTATTAAAAGTACTGAACAACTGAACGCTAAAAATACAATGGGCGGAAATTGCTCCAGGAGGTAAACTCGCAACGTGATAGTTTTACATCAGAGCACGAGAACGCAAACAGCTGAATAGTTCTCATTAAGCTCTCATTCTTCCGAAATTCAGGTATTTATAACTTAAATTGAGAGTGTTTGCAGTGTCTGCTTGTATAATGTACAGTTGGAGAAATAATTATTGGCCACTATAGGTTTTTGGGCGAATACTTATGTCCGCCAGTTCGCTAAGTCTGCAATAACATTTTAACGAATTACAAATTGTGGAATGTTCTCTACTCAAAGGTATATACAAGGAAGAAAGTTATCACTTACTAGTGGCCAATAAACTTTTCTGTGGCTGTACATTTGGGTATTATCGTAATCAGTAGAATGGTATTAAAAATACGCCAGGATAAAGATAAATAAAATACTTAAGCTGTGGATTGTTAGAATCGTCTACGGCGGACTGTCGAATTCGGCGCAGTTGGTCAGACTGTCATACTACTGTCAGATAGAAACTTAAGTGTAAGTGCGTTAAAACTCTAGCAAGTCTCGTAGAAGTCGCTTGAAATACTGTAAATGTGCATTTCAAGCGGCTTCGGCAAGACTTCCTAGAGTTTTATCGCAGCGCAATTTTACATTATTTAAGTTTTTACCTGACAGTCTGCCCCACTTTACCGAGTTTGGCTCAGCTGGGCAGACTGTCAGATAGACAGAGGACAGAGTACAGTCTGCCCCACTTCGCCGAATTCGGCACAGCTAGGCAGACTGTCAGATAGACAGAGGACAGATGACAGTCTACCCCACTTCGTCGAATTTGGCACAGCTGATGGGCAGACTGTCAGATAAAAATGCACATTTACAGTATTGCAAGCGACTTCTGCAAGACTTCCTAAAGTTTTTTCGCAGTCCAGTTGTACATTTTTTAAGTTTCTATCTGACAGTCTGCCCATCTGTACCGAATTTGGCCGTTCGCCGCGGACAATCCTAACAATCCACAGCTTAAAACAGCAGAGGTTCCACGGGTCCTATAAGATAGTGATATTCTCTCCCGTTAAAGATATTTATGCAGACGGACAGACTCAGAGACTCTATTGGGTTTTGAGAGTTCTTTTAAGAAACTCTTCTTGCACTTAAGCGTAGATCAGATGGTACTTTGTACATCTCCAACGTGTTATGGATCAATCCGGATTCCTGTCAGTGTATGCTAGTTTCAGTATTTCAGAACACTCTCGGAGCACTATACGACTCTTTGTTGAACCTTTTCTAAGCAGGCTCTGCATGAACATGCCATTCTCTCCAGGAGACTCGTAGAATTGATAATGGACCTAATCGTCTAAGAGAGCTTTGCAGATGGAACTGTAGTAGGCAAGAAGGTGTCTGAAAAAACCCTACATATTATAGAGGATGCAATGGAGACAATTGATCATTCAAACTCATCTTAAGCAACTGTCCAGCTTTTACGCCACTGCATCAGTCTCCTCAGAGTTTATAAAAAGTTTGAGGCTACTTCAAGTACAAAATTACTTCACCTTTAATAAATCTAGTAATTGAACAATACCATAAACCTAAAGACGGGACCAAGGTGAGCTTAATTAGAAGCGTAGCTGATTCCTGATGGTAGCTTGCCAAACCTCAGACTAGATACGATTAGGCTAGTTTCACACACGCCGGTTGGAACGGCACGATATCAACCCGTCCGACCGGACGGTTGCTTTCACACGTACTCAGTTTAAGCTGTATTTTGGCGCGTAGGTAGGCCTGGGAAAATCGTAGAAAAGAGTCAAATTTTCTTCTAGTGGCTTTTGCATGGTCGTTCCAACCGGCATGTGTGAAACTAGCCTTACGATTTCTAGTTACCAGAAGATGGCCGTAATAATGTGACAGTTCTTAAATAATTATAACGTCTTGAACATCACTAGGCAATTTTTTGATCGACCTGCCTTTCGGCAGCCTGTGAAGCCACTTGACTTTGACTAAAGGTCGCATCGGTACGGTTGCGGGCTCGTACCGTCAAGTTTGTTAAGCGCACGACTTTGGTTTTTTGATTGAGATCGAAAAAAATACAGAAAAAGTATTTGAAAACCTCTGGACTGTGTAAAGTTCGCAGTTCTGGCTCGAGTATTCGTCGAGTAAACGTTTTAAAAAATAAAATACGGAACTCTTAAGCGACGCTTGATATTGAGCTTGTTGTAGACGTTCTAAAGGAAAGACAGAGCCTGATAAAGTCTTCCGGATAAGATAAGGCTTAGAAAGACTACAGAAGCACTAAACTAAGCTTTGGTTTGTAGTTCGTGACTACGTATCGTAGGTAGATAATAAGTTTGCGTCTTTCGCGTTGTCCTCTCGACATATTCAGAGCGCAGTCTAGAACGTGAGGTGAAGACACCCCGATTAGCGAGGACGTCTTCTGAAAAGATTTCCTAAAATAATTTGAAAAAGTTTAAAAACAAGTCGTCTCGCCATCCCTTAAAAACTTTTCAAAAACATTTTCCGCAATAATAATTAAACAAAGAAAACTCAATTGTAATTGATATTAAAGAAAACTTTACTTAAAAGCGCAATCTTACAATTTCTTTTACTTAAAAGCAATTTCTTCTCAGAAGTATTAAATTTTCGCATTTTATTATACCAACAAACAAAAAAAAAATTACACCAAGTCGAAGTTAAAATGTGAAATTTAATTGAAAATATCTGCTTTAATGTGGTGCTTTTACGAACTTAAAATTCGCAATCCTAAAGTATTACAACGATTTCAAACTTTTAATTTTTGTTTTTTTTGCAAGACAATTTCACGGACGTCACGTGTGATGCCGCGATGACACGATGCCGACGGCAGATAAAATATAGTTTGAGGAGAGCGTCTTAAATTTGCGAATTGGATGTGTGGCTCAATAAATCTTTCCAAGTGAATCCCAAATCCTAATACTAATTTTATGCTGATACCCTAAGCTGGGCCAACAGCCGAAATTATCGCGAGGCGTGGCACTTATTTATGGGCGACAATGGAGTAAAACAAAGAAAGTAGCTTTTTCGATTTCTAAATACACTCAGAGCTTTGTAAAAAGATCGTAGCGGAACTGTTTGAGTTAAGCTGTAGCTTGCTAAGAAAACATGCAGTTTAGGAACGCTATTCTTTGAAGTGGCATTTGGGCTTTTTTAAATTTTCCAAAAAAGCGCCTTTGAGAGAGCCTCCAACTTCTTACACTTGACACTCTACAGAGTGTCTCAAAATCGACGCTTGTGCTTTAGTAATAATAAGATGGATTTCAATGGAAAAGACAGATGATGTGCAGTTTGGCGAGCTTAGGCGAAAGTTAAGACAAACCGCCATTTCGTGTAGAGATGCCGGACGCATTTATGGCGTCTAGAAGATGGAGTGGAAAGTTCTATCTTGGCTGGTTTTAAATTTATTCAAATACGTGTGGCAGTGCAGCTAACATTTAACTTTATTGCTACTTATTGTAGTTTTTGAATAAATAAGAAAATATTCGGCGAGCATATCACATTTAGCTGGCGCTGGAGAACAAATTCTAAATTTAACGAAAAAAAAGTAAAAAACTTATAAAACACGACACTGGAAGAAAATCATATTGCTGAATTGATATAATACGTACTGCGGATATGCATGCGATCGAGCACAAAACCTGAAGCTATCCCGATACTCTTTCATTTCCACAAGAATTGTTCTACTGTCTCGAAAGATTTAAATAACGTTATCCAGCGCTACTACGCTCACGTTTAAAATAAATTCTACTAAAAATAAACGACCATATTTTTAAACAGTCTTATGGTGTTTGCTCACCGTTTGGAGTGTATACGATGATGGGTTTAATGATACGTGGAGCTTATAATTGAATTGCGAACAACTTACCTTTCTTTTCGCTCGGCTCGGGTGGCCCTCACGTGCGAGCTCTTTCAATGCACCCACTACGTTAATAGTCTTGGCCTACTACATAAATAATAAGTTTGAAACCAAAATATTTTATTCGTGTAACTAATTCTTTCGGTAGGCGTAGCATTTGCCACCTGGTCTACAATACACGCGTGTATTGTGGGTTGCGTTTTCTCAAAACCTATAAACCTGCTTAACTGCAATTTTCTTAATCGACAGCTTGGGCTCTAGCTTCTAGTTTGTATTTTTTGGAATTTTGAAAAGGAGAGGGATGAAAACAGCAACCGAACTTTTGAAGTGACTCTTCAGTGTTTGTGTAGTCCTATTTAAAACGTCAGTTAAGAGAGGGTTTCCACTTTTCACTTAGTTGCACTCGGAAGAGGTGTAGTTGTGGTGATACAATCAGCGACAAGATCAATAACAAATGTACTTTCAGTTCAGTTTGTTATTTTTTAAAATTCGACTATGACCTCTTCTTCGTCGGGTTATCGCTCATTACCCTAATCCGCGTAGTTTTCGAAATGCAGCAAATGCAGTATACCTTGTACGTAAGAGCAAATTACTTTAATTACTTTTATAAAATCTTCACTATAAATCACTAAGGATTTATCGGAGAAATTAGAGAAATGCGAAAGATAAATGGCTAAAATTAAGAAGACACTAAATTCTATATTGAATTAAAATGGGGTTGTTTCTTATACCGTTTTGAGGCTGCAATGATAAACCCTAAGACGCAATAAATCGTTTATAATATCATTGCCCTTTGTTCCTTTTTGGAACTTTATTGCAAAATATGTACAAGCAACGACAGGCGCGTATTGATTGTTGCATAAGTTGTGTAATTTTGTGTAACCGACAATTAATGGTAATACGAAGCTTTAATTTAGTATCAACCACGGCACACGCAGTGAGAGAGTATGCAATTTCTGTTCGAATTTGCACTTGGGAATTCAACGAGACTAATTTTAAAGTGTGTCGCAACCGTTGTAAATAGCACAAAAATGAAGTTTTGTGAGGGATAAAAAGATTACGTGAATAAATAACAGAATAAGGGCGGAAAAGTTGGAAAATTTATTTTTTGAAAAATAAACTCTCTGGGGGTAATTACCTCTTTAATATTTAATTTTACGATTTTCCTTTAGATTATTTCATAAATTTTTTCCGTTTACACTTTACCTAGAGTGTAAGGTTAGTTAAAAGTGGGTCTACCTCCACGACTTTCTGTTTTTAGATGTTCCTTCGAAGTAAATTGACAACAACTAAAACCACTCGGGTAGCTCCAAAGGACAACCGAATGACAATTGTTTCAAACGGATGCCTAGGGGATTCCCCTAACAGCCATCGATCCTCGTGACTCAGTTACCACCGACGGAGACCTTGGTTAAGATAAAAACAGACGAAACCACATAATCCATTAGGGCCTGTCACGCACGTGTAGGGCTCCAATATTTGTCGTGAGTAGAAAGCTAAAGCCAAACATATTATTCTTGTTAGATGCTGGCAGACGTCCAGATAAATTGTTGTACAGCCGACTTATGTCTGCAAGAGGAGGTAAGAGAAACCTACTTATACCAATTAAAGACTTGGTGAAAGGCGATGCCCCACCACACAAAAACCCTTGGCAAAAAGCTCTTGATTCTAAGGTTATGGGATTTCCATTTCACGAAGGATTGATTCCGAGACTTCTGACACCCCAACTATGCTCAGTATTTTATGGAGTCCTGACTCCTGACCAACCGTGATCAAGTGACCAAGTGTGACCAGCGGGTCGCCCCCTAAAAGGACGCCTCTCTTAACTGCATGATGCATGTGTGGATATAAGACACATACCTAATATTACTTAGTAGTAGAATCTAGGCACTCACGAATTCTATTTCTAGAGCCTGATAGGGGTGGCATCGTTCCCTGGGTTCTTCCATGGTACCAGTTCAGGACAAGATGAAGCCAGACGAAGCCGTCAACGTACGTAAGCTGCGGTTCAACGAGTACCACTCATGGAACGGTCTAATAATCCATACTAGGATCTATCCTACCCTACAAAATAACCCTACCAGCTTAGTTTTGCGTCAGGAGCACTTTAGAACCGGAGACCCGTAATGTACAATCCCTCACTGACTAATTACATCCTTCTTCTAGTGTGGAGGCTGCACTATCACTTCGGCAACTGACTTGGCATCTGTCTTTTAAAAGAGGGTGGGATACAAAGGTATTGCCTGGTTCCAAAAATCGATAATTATTGCAACCAAACAAACCCATCCAAACGAAGGCCCTAAGCGACTTTTCTTACGACAATCAAAGGTTGGTAACTCTATGACGGCATGAGAACCTAATGTGGGCTTTTCTCGGACTCTCTCCGATGAAGAAATGAAAAAGAAATTTAAGTAGTGCAGTTTGCTAGTTGGAAATTAACTCTTACGGCTAGCGCAGCTTATCCTATTTGTGGTTTTTGAGGCTTCAGCTAGTGAGTTTTCGCAAAAGGTCTCTTAGAAGTTTCTAGTAAATGGAGGCAATTTTGTCGATTTTCTAGACAGTTGAGTTTCGATTGCTGTAGAAAATCGATCTTGCTAATATTTACAATAAAAACAATAAAAAAAAGTAAATTCGGCTCATTTTAGTTGTTATTTATAGACATAAATAATTTATTATTTATTTTGACTTCTATTATATGGTACAAATAGAATCGTTATTCGATTTTCTTTTTCGGTAACATTTTCACCTGTTGCTTAAAAGTAGAAGATTGGCAGATTTGATATAAATTATTCAACATATGCCATGTTAACTTAACAAACAAAAGCGTATAATATTTTTTTAAAGTGTACGTTATAAAAATTGGATAAATATTTGGAAAATATTGAATATAAATTACGTTGCAACGTAGAGCAGGGTTCTGCATAATGACATACTACTCTATTCAAAATACGAATAACTTCAAGACATTTTTTTTAAATATCATTTTTGCAACTCTTTTTAAAACCTAAAATAAAAACGTGCCGGAGCAAATTGTAATTTTTTTAAACGTTTTCAAATATTAGCCTTCATTTTGAGTCCATTCAGCGAGGCGCTCGAGAAAGATTGCGTACTCTCGTTCAAAGACAACTTTCAGACACGGCGACATCAGCCTGTAAACTAATTAGTACAGTGATTAGACTACTATCTATGTACGGATGTACAAATACGTTGTAAGAAGCTCTATAATCACTAATTCAAGATCAGTTGTTAAGGTACAATAGCGGCTTAGAGTGACATTTTTCTAGCTTTCAAATCGATCTAAACTTACGTAGAGAGGTGCCCACTGAAGTGTCTCGCGTCTCCTTAAAGTTTCAGCTCTCGCAATTAACTAGGTCTCACTGATCTGGCGCCCAACGTGGGGCAAAGGCCTTTGGCTGAGTAAGATGCTACTAGAGTAGAACCGAAATGTTTATTTCACTCGTGTGACGCTGTTTACGTCGAGACTTTTTGCGCTGTTAACCTCTCGTTTGGTCTCCAAAAACTCACACTTAAGTAATTGGTCAAAAATGGAGGCCCGCCTGCTATAAATTAGTTTATAGGATAGCTTATAGAGATTTTGTTAGTGCATAATGTTTATTGTAATCCACACTAGCGCGTTTTTACGTTAGTTTTAAAACTAATTAGAAAAACATTGATAAATTTGAAAAAACTGATTTGCATTTTAAACGCGGCCCACCATTCTAGAGCTCCCTGCGGGTAAAGAAAAAAAGTAAAAGAGTCAACCTCTTAAAAGATTGATCAAAACGTACAAAAACTAAAATATTGAATTCTATTAAATTTTTTATTAGTTAAGGTTATGTACGCAAATCGGCCCTTAGGGTATCGCCTCTAGGTTACCCGAAATATTAAAAATTCAAAAAAGACTTAAATTATAAATTTCTTTCACTGCAACTCTTTCGAGATTTCGAATTGAACGTATCTCGAAAGTCGCGCGATTAGCTCCATAAACCTCCTCGTTACAAACAAATTTAAATTTTAATTATTCATAAAGTTTAACTTTACGCCCGGAGCTTAAATAAGCCCTTATAGCAGAGTTTGAAACAACTAGTTTGCCGAGTCAATTTGAGCCGACCGAGAGTTGTCAAAGTGGCTCAGGGTTGTTTAGAATTTAAAGAGGCCGTGAAAACGGCTCTAATTATTGAGGAGATCCTGACGACTTGCTTGTCGAGTAATTGAAATTTTAACAGTTTGCTGCGCGCTTCTTGGGAATCCTACGTCTTACGTGTTATTGAGGAGATTGATTGGAGTTTCGTCGCAGTTGAAATTTATTTTATAGGTTTAGTTAAATGGTATAGGTATATTAGACACAGAAGCGGAATTTGGGCAAATACAAATGTACAAGGGGTATATTTTGAGAGAAATCGTCTTGAGTGTCTCTTACTTAACGTACTAAGAGTCTCTTATATATCCTCCTGAAAATCTCGAAAACTGTAAAGAATTAAAAAAAAACTTTTTAATAGAATTTGTTCCTTGATTAAATGCGTATAAATTTTGTTCTAACCTTTTTTGAGCAAATCTTAACGTAAGTCCAGAAAACTGTCTCCAAGTAGTGCGCTTTAAAAATAGAGCGCAACCGTTTCAGTCGTCATTATATCACATCTTCAAGCTCTTTTCTTGACCTTACCTGAACACTTACACAAAAATATGTAAGAACAAAATTTGTAGATATTTACGTGAGGAACAATTCTTGTTTTAACTTTTTTTTTGTATAAATAATATTTCTCGAGATTTTTAAAAACAAACAAATAATTTTGGGAACGGTTCAATCTCCTAGCGAGGTTAAGTTGGCGGTGTTCACGTATCCATCCACATCCGAAGCCGCCCTCGTTTTGGCTTAGATGAGATGGTTTAAAAAAGTTTATTGCATCAACTACACCGGTTGGGCGTACAAAAATGTCTGGGTGGCAACTGATGCCCAACTCTGTATAACATCGGCCTCCTTTTAACTAACAATTATTAAGAGTGGCTCCTTCAACACCTGAGTCTTGTGTCGGGTAGTGTAACAAATAAGAAAACGTGAAATTAAATATTAAAAGGCGTTAGAAAATATCTTTCGAGCAAATGCACCTTTTCAGGTGAGAACTCACACTCAATTACCACGTTAGAAGATTAAAACCCGGCATTTTTCCATAAAAGTTTCTTTCTTTTTTGAGCTGACGTGGCACTTTGTTAAATTTATTCTGAGAAATTTAGCAAAAAAATATTATTTTATGACGATTTTTATTTTAGGTGCTACTTTACATAAATATAACCCACTTCGTCTTGGAGACCTAACTCTAGTTGCATATGCTTAACATTTTTTTCCAACTTTCTTTTTCCTCCTTAATGTAATGATTTCAATTTAAATAAATCAAACAAAACTCACTTTATAAAGTTGGCGCAAAATGCGAGCTCTTTCGTTTTTTTGTAATTTCGATCCCAAACTTTTCAGTTTAAGGCTTAAGCTTTTTCTAATACAATTAAGCTCTAAGAAAAGGAATCGGCACATCGTGTTAAACTATTTCATCGATTTAAATTACAAACTTTAAAGTTTGTGTATGTTTGGTAGGTACTTGTATGGTGTAATTGGTGTTTTGCTATTAAATGTACATTTGAAAATGATCTTTTGAGTATTGTATTGAGTATAATTGCAACACCATTCACTGAGTCCGCCCAAAGGCACAATTGTACTCAGGGGCGAACTGGGCGATTCGGAAACCGACCAGTGCCAGTTGTAGGGTCTAAAGCCCAAAAATATCGGTCGTAAAGTTCAAGGTAACTCATTTCAGTCCTTTTCTTGCCCCCCCCCCCTAAAAGTTTTTGAGCCGACTGTGGCCTAAAACGGGCCAAGTTTTATCTCTAGACATTTTTTGTTAAAACAGACCGTCAAGACCCGAGCCGCAGAGGAAAATAAAAAATTTATTTTTTTCATTTTTGACCTAGTGTCGGAAAATGAAAATGGAAGAAAAATTTTTCTACTAATAGATGCCTCTAGCTTTCCTCTATCCGTAGTTGTCTTTAAATTTCTATAAAATTGCGTACAAAGGGCGCAAAAAATTATTTTGTACTGCGACATTTGCTCAATTTTGACGCTATTTCAAGCGTTGCGAATAGCGACGAATTCGTCAAAATTTGAAAGCTGATGGTATTATCAGAAACAATATTTTTTTGCAATTTTTTAATATTTTCGAATAGGTCGCACTGTGCCCTATACGTAATTATCAAAAAACTTGACTAACCATCAACATCAAAAGTGACAGAGAGGATGCCGAGACCAACCATCAGCCGCGCACGAATGTAGAGAAAGTTTCTCTAACCGAGAAGGGGAAAAAATAGGCACGGGCGAATCTAAATACATACTGGTGATCTAGAGTGTTGAACCGTTTAGAACGACTACTTACTATTTATAGTTTACAATAGTTTTTTTACGCCTCTACCGAAAAACCCCAATCAACTCGATCCACTGACTCAATATTTGGTAATGCACGTAATTAAGAGCGATGTCGCCGAAACGTTCTTGAGCGCCCATTTGTAATCTTGGCGCGCATTTTTATTTAAAAATTATTGTCTTTTCGACTCTGATAATAAACTATCTCTATGCGACTTTAAAACTATTAATACCAAACTCAAATTTACAGCGATCGTAAATTATTTAAACTATTTATAAATGGAACCGCGAGCAACTTCTTGCCCAAATTGACTTTTATAACATTATAACATTCCTAAAAGGCAGTAAATATCGAAAGGCCTTAAATTTAACTTACCTGTTGACTATTAATAAACCATGTCACATTAGCCGCCGGATCTGAAGGCGATGCGGTACAGTTGGCATACAATATATCGCCTTCATTGTAAGTTTTTTCCAGTCCTTCAATAGTTGGCTTCCTCTTGGGTAAAGCTTTAAAATAGAGAAACAAAATTTGTCGATCAAACCAAAATATTGATTGATTAAAAGAAAACTCACTAGCAACTGTAACGTTGTGAGTCTCGGCGGCGAGTCTAAAAGTTGGAGCTTCACTCGACACTTCGCAACGATAAGCTCCATCGCTATGGTGTCTGGTAAGTTTAGTTAATTGAACACGACAGTGTGATCTTCCACAATCTGTTCCGTCGAGAGATAGATGAACTCCGGATACTGGAAAATTTTTTATGTGGGGTTGCTGATGCGGCATATACCTATTAAAAAAGTTTTTGAATTATTTTTTTCTTCAATTTGCGTTATAATTTATTATTTTTACCTAAAAAATTCTTGATCGTCCTTATACCACTTGACGGCGTATAGCTCTTCTAATTCCATGTCGAAATGACAGTCTAATACCATATTTTGATTTGTATCGGCGACGACTGGGGCGCTCATGTTGGTTAACCTCAATCCATTAACTGTAAAGTTAAATTATTCTGGTTAGTTATTACGCAAATAATTGTTTAATATTATTTTATCTTAACTAAGCGCGCACGCCAATTTTTTCACGAATTTGTTTGGCTTCAAAAATTTTTATATTCGTTCTTTTTAATTAAGCGAAACCGTAGGACACAGAAGATGAAATTTCTAATTTTAATTATAATTATAAATTAATATTTTTCGTAAAGTGCTGTAAATTATACGTTGAAAAATTCGTTTGTGCCGAGCGAGGCCTTAAAAAGGCCACGAAGTCCTTACAGTGGTTTTATTTTCTTTTGCTGCTACAAGAGTGGGTTACTGTCGTAATTGCCCCGAAAATATACGCTAAAAAGGCCACGAAACGACGAAACACGACTACTTGATTAATTTTTCTACCGTGTAAGTACCTATAGTTAGTTGCTCGGGCGCCACTCGAACTAGTATAGAGAAACCTTTTCATTATTCATTGAAACAAAAAAAATTTCAAACGTTAACAAAAATGATTAGTAATCCAATAACATAGTAATTAGTAATTAGTAATAGCTATTATAATTAAACGCAGTTTGGTTTCGATTAGTTTCTAAATAATTTATTCTTTTGATGCGTATTGGAGAGGCATGTAGTCCAATATTGGAGGGGAAAGAGCCTAATAATTTTACACAGGCTACTTAGATGTACTAGAGGATGACACGAGCCCAATATTTTCTCGTAAAGAAGCCTAATTGGCAAAATAGAAACAAATACCTCTAGCCAACATTTAAATTGGCGAATTTTAATTAATATACGAAAGTTGGCATTAAACATAAATCAGGAGCACTTAGAGTGGGTTAAATACGTTTAAACATTTTAATTAAGTTATTTATAAAGTTTGCGTGTCTATATGTGTGTGTATGTATATTGGTTATATGCCGTACATATTGTAGTAATATTAAGAGAAGGGAGCCTTGGTAATATTTTAAGTTAAAAGTTGTAACCCGAAGCCCATCCAAATGTACTCTACAACAGTTTTACAAAACATCATAAACTGAAACGATAAATGCGTTGAAATCCCCTTGAAATGTTTCCCTAAACACTATAAAATTAGAGTTGGATTTAAAAGCTGCTTTAGAGATATATACGCCTCCATGTATACATAATTTTCTATATATATACATTTTAGCGAATTAATTAAATAGAAAGTTTTAGGACATTTAATCTACGTGCGAATTAAAACTTTTAAATAAGTTAATCAAAAAGTAATTAATTTAACTATCGAATGTTCCGCTTGGGGTGAAAAAAATGCAAACGAATTTTGACAACGTCTAGTTAGCGCAAAGTTAACCAGGCTTGTGGTCTCATAGTGCGGGTTTAATGCGCTTAATCAAAGTTAATTTTGTCTAGTACCGCGCAACTAATGATTGTAAATGATTAACGCGGCTATTCCTGTCATTTATTTAACAAATAGCTCTTTGCAAATATTGTGTTCTAGTTCGTTTTAATCCGATGCGAAGAATTGAATTGCGAAAGTGGAAAAACAGAGCGAAAAGTGCAGAAAATATTGTTCTGGGTCGACTTTAAATTGAAATGACACTAGTATATGAACTTTTAGTTGCCAGGCATAGCTTTAATAAGTTGGGTTAGACCGGCTAAGTTATGTTAGGCTAGTTCTCAGCAGAGAGGGGCATTACAGAGGTTGCGGCAGAGAGTGGCATCGTAGAAGTTATGGCAGTGAGTAGAATGGGCAGTGTGGAATCAAAGATAAAATTAGCAAATGGAGTTCCTCAGTGCGCAGGAACATTGTGCAACCTTCTGTATGACGACATTATGATAATTGAAAGACCGAAAAATGTTGACCTCTTTTGCTACACCGACTATGTGGCGACTTTAGTCTCTGCAGGAACGGCGGCGGGCATGGTATAGAATGCTGGAAGAACCTTAGATAAAGTGCAAAATTGAATGGGTGCCAATCATCTTATAGTAGCTCCGGAGAAAACGCAGAAGATTATTTTTAACCTTAAAACGAAATACAAGAAGGAGAGAAGTATTTCCGGGTTGGAAATACTGTACCAAGTTATTTCTTACCACATATACAGGGTGAACCAGACCACCCGTATCAGGCTTTTTTTTCAAGAACGGTTAAACATTCAAAAACGGTAGAATACCTTAGGGTTACTACGGACTCACATTTGCCCTACAAGCCGCCAACTTTATGAAGACCATTATGAGGGTTATTATACTGCCAAACGTAGGGGGCCCAAACGATAAAAAAAAAGAAAAGCACTTCAAATAGAGCTGCGTGCAAAAGCTTCTGCAAAGCCAGAAAAGTATGGCAATTAGGGTATGCAGTACATACAGAACTGTATCGATTGAAGCTATTTTAGTCACCTGCGGGGCCATACTGATTAACTTCATAAGAAAGAGAGAGAGAGAAAATATCATACATAAGAGAATAAATTAAGACTTGAAGATAAAGGCCAGTTATATAAAACGATAAGAGATACCGGAAACCTACAGGATGTGGCAGAGGCAGTGGTAAAAGCTACGAACAAGGGAAGTAAGACATAATTAAGAACGTCGAGACCTGAGCCTCAAGGAAACATGGTTTAACGGGATATAACATCCTTACGCAGCTTCTCTCTGGTCACGGTTGTTTTAAGAATATTTGTGTGGCAAGAACGGATGAATTCTGATTCTGTGGGGGAGTGAGAGACAACGTTGATTAACCCGAGTAAATGGGACGTCTAAAGATTGGAGATTGAAGTCGCAATAGGTGAAAAAATTAAAGTCAGCCGACTGCTAGAAATTATTTTGAAGAACTGAAGGGCGGTAGGAGACTTCGCCGAAAAAATTATAAATAAAAAAGAGAACCACAATAGAAAAATGAGGCAAACAAGACAAACAAACTAACATCTATCTTATAGCATCGAGAGTTCCTAATGGCAAGCCGTTCAGGTGATACCAGTGCTTCATACAACTTATCGACGAACAGAAGACACCTCTCTACCAGAGTGAGGGTAAAGAGGGTCTTTAGAAGAATTCCTAAGCCTCTATAAAAAAGGTTTTGTGAGGTTAGGTCAGATCATCGCCACGCGGCAGCACCACTGGACAGAGGCCGAAAAAGGCTAGTGGACACGATACTTTATACCCAACCTCTAAACACTGAAAGCATCCAACAAGTCTGAGATATTTTTATGATTGTCAGTGAACCGAGAAGGCGATTTTAACATATTTCCCTTATGTTGGGCTAAAGTAAAATGCCGATAAGGTCTCCCTGTTCAACTTATACTTCGAGGAGGAAAATAAAAGGAGTCCAACCCACTCCTCGGCGATGTTTTCTGGACGAGGCAGTCCATGATGGATTCCTCAAGATGTATAAAAAGCAAAATGATAGTTTAGATTAAGAATAGGATAGGTTATGTTACGTTAGGTTTGATTAGGCTAGGTTAGGTTACTCCTAAATGCGACCACTGTGACGACATCGATACTGCCGAGCATACCATATTCAAGTGCTATCGATGGGAGCAAAAGAGAGTCGTGGCATCTCTCAAAGTGGGACTGCCTCTGAGTGACGAAAACATCATTGATATAATGCTCAGAGGACAAGAGGAATGGACAATAATACTCAAACTTGCGTCGAGTATTACGAAAGAGAAGGAAGAGATGGAACGGCAACAGCAGCGCGAGGCGGAGCCCCAAAATCCTGAGCACTAAGTTCTTTGAGCTCGTGATGTAAGGACGGTGAACTTGAAATTTCACGACGTTGAATTTGAAAAAGTATTAAATTCACGTATAAAATGACGTTGAACAACGCTAAACGCTGAATCCCGGATGCAAAAGAAAAAAAAGAAAAAAAGAGCAGAAACTAAAACCGGAATCGGCATCGAGGAAGAGCTCTAAGCTTTTGGCATGTAGAACTGGACGAAATGTTAACGCGAATTCCCAGTCTTTGTGCAGGACATATCGCCCACGGAAAGTGGACGATCGGGTGTGGTTTTAGCGAATCGGACGATTTTTAAGTTCAACCTCACACTACCTCTACTACAGAAAGTAGAAGTGTCTTTCTGAAGATTTGTTAGCTTATGTGAGATCCACGGAGTCCACATTTTGAGATCAGACGGTACTTCCTGGGACAGTGGCAAAAGAAGTGGACTACTATTATTGTTAAGGGCAGATGAACTTGCGCAGTAGTCCTGGTATAAAAAGAGCTACAGATAGACCTCTTAACAGCTTACCCAGTTCTTAACCGACAACTGGTCATCTTAACGATACTCGTAATGGTAGCGTCCAACGTGTGTCTATACTGAGGCTTAAGAGCAAGACAATAATATGTAGGTACGAAGACCAACTTACTGAGAGTAGTTGGCTGTCGCGAAAAAGCCTTCAGAGTAGGTACAATCAAGTTCAGGAGAAGAGACTCGAATTATTCTTCTTCTGCTGCTGCCCCTTGATCAGGCCTTTTTGTAAGAACTTACTTTTTAGCTGAGATTGTCCTACTTAATTTTTTAGAATAAGTTCGGGATTGAAATCCAACTAGAACACGAATGAAATGATCAGCTATCATGTGAAGTGTTTTTTTAAATCTTTTTAGATATCGCAATCAGTTAATCTCCCTACTAACTTTTCGGAAATTTTACGCTTGATCCGCTTAATCTTGTTACCTGTAGTCGCACTTAAAGTTAAAGCGCATTTCCAACAAAATATATTTTCCCGACGATTTCATTTACCCATCTCGTGTGCAAGAGTCGACCCCGCCCTCCACGAATTGCTCTTTTTCGATCGACGCCGTTTCGAACATTTTTATAAAATGTTAAAAAAAGACGATAAAAGTTTTTTTTTATAAAACGTCCCCAATTATTGTTGTTTAAACAATAATGTTTTACTAGCAGTATGAATAACGTATTTGCTACATGCTAGAAAATAAAGTTGAAGAAATAAAATTTCAATAACACACGTAGTCCTAAACTAATAATGAAGAGATTTATTCCGTTCATGTTTTGAAACTTCCAAAACCATAAGCAATAATATCCGACACCTTTATTATTACCTTTTTTTTTCGTTTGTGAAAGGTTTACAAAACTTTTCGTTAAAAATAACTTTCCTTCCTCGTGAAAATATTTCTTATGACATGTGTGTATTATTAAGTGGCTTTTGGGTTAAATTACGAATTTGCAAATTGAAGAAATTTCAATAGAGTGGTAAATGAACAAAACAGCATTACTGTGTGGCTCGAAATTCTAAAACGCTGCAAGCGTCATTAATTTAGTGCACTTTGAAAGCGTCTTTATAAGAGGAAGTGTAAAATCAAGCTGTTAACGGAAGCTTTTAACAATAAACAACCGCGCAGAATAAAAATTTTAACTCTAAAAGTTGTGACAAATAAATAAAAAATATTTCATTACTTTATTAAGAGAAATTGGAGGTGATTAAAAATAATCATTTTGCGACTTTGATGTAAATTAACTCTAAATAATGAGCACCGCTGCGAACTTTATTAAAGTTTTTGCCAATCTTTCAACAGCACGCCACTCAGGGGCGGATCTAGAAATTCTTCAAGGGACGAAATCGGAAAAGTAAACGAAACGAAGTCACTGTAACCCCTTCTCTCGCTTGCTATATCTCGAAAAGGGTTAAACTTCATCAACGTACGATTTATACGAGTAGGAGGCGAGCTATTGGCAAAGAACGATAAAAAGTCACCCCGTATACTTTTAGATTTTTAAAATTAAGGAGAGCTTCTGAGCATACTCCTGTTTGGTACAATTTTTGATATCTTCCCAAATATCTTTAGATATTGTAGAATTAGCTTCGTACAAACTCATCAGTCGTTTTTGAAATTGGTTTACAAATGCAATCACAATTACAATTACAATTACAATTTACAATCGCAATTACACAGTTGCGAGTGAACCACCCAATTGACTTTACGATGATGATGAAGGCTATAAATTTCTCTACTTCAAGAGGGACACATAGAATGTGGCGTGCCTGTACGTAACAACTATCGAAAGTAACCACCTCAGCTGGAGATGGATGCAGACCTACAAGCAAAGTGGGGATCCGCCAAAGCAAAAGAGCTTTATCGGCTCTTTCTAAAAAGCTGGCAAAATACTGACTACAGCTGTCCCGAACTAATCTACAATTGCAGGAATACTCACGGGACACAGTCGACTACACAAACATCTTCACACTCTGAGCTTTGTAGATAATCCCATATGTTGTGGATGCAAACTAGAAAACGAAACTGCTGAACATGTATTTTGTCACTGCCCAGCCCTAACGTCGATAAGAAGATCCGTGTCGGGGGTCTTCTAGCTCGATATCGCCAGAATAAGCACCACCTCGCCCGCCAGAATCCTGGAGTTTATTCTACAAGTAGAATGGCTCGAGATCAATCTGATGAGCACAGGTAACGGGTAGGCCGCTTAGAGGTAGTACAATGGGCCAGATTAAGTGGTATAAGTTGAAAAAGTTTGCCACCTCCTCCCTAAATAATCCAGATCCTGATCCTGATCGGCAGACTGTAAATTTCCCGACTTCAAGACGGCCAAATCGAATTTGGCGTGCCTGTACGTAACTCTCGAAAGTCCTCAGAAAATAAGCGAAGTTTGCAGCAAACGAGGCCCCCTTTGAAAGTGGTGAGGGCATCCAAGCCCCCGATCGGCTAGTAATTACCATTCGAAAGGGAAATAAATTAAACAACAACACTAAAAGAATTGTAAAGTAAAATTTTAATTGAAAAATTAAAAAAGAACTAAATTTTATTCGTTCGGTAACTATTTATCATTCATTTTCTCGTTATTTGCTTTAATCCGAAGGAGTTAACCTCTTAAATTCGGCGGCAATTTATTGTTAGAATGGAACATTGCAAAGCTATGTTAATTCCTGGTTTAGAAAAGCGGATATTACAACTTAAACCGAGTTGAAAGTAACGCAATGGATTTCTGAATTGTTGAAACTCTTGTAAAATCAAATAAGTCGTCTCTTTTTTTTTATTTAATTCTTCTTCTTTGTAGTCGGGAAAAAAACTTTGTTTTCCAAGTAGGAAAAAAATATCAATCAAGGAAATTTTAAATTATTTTATGCTTTATGCGTATACTCAAAGATGAGTTTAAAAAGGAAACTTACACGGGTAAAAAAACAATTTAAAGTGTATGAATTATTCATCGACTTCTATTTTCTTTGGATTAGAAAATCTTATTTAGAGAGAAAATTTTGTCATTTTTATCAAGAAAATTTGCTTTGTGCAAAATGTACAAGTTTCCTCTTTAAAAATGCACATTTTATCTGCTTATAAGCATGTTTTAATCCTTTTTTGAAATGGAAATCTTTCCTTCCATTACTCGCTTTGAGGCACTTTAGAGAACTCGTTATTTATAACGCACGTGGAAAGGGGGAGGACATCTCCGCTCCGTTGGTCGTTAATACCGCAACTAAAAAGTCATAATTACAATTAGACAGTCGATGCATAACGCGCGCTACTCAAACCTAGGTCGTCGTAAAATTTACATAATATACAGGATGAACTTTTAAGCGTCTCAAGTACAGGGATCGAGAAATCTCGCTTATCATACCAGGTAGAGCCTTGATTAAATGGGCCAAAATGATCTCTGACTTATACCTAAATAAAATCAAAAAACAAAGTTTACCCCTTCATAATGATTCTGAAATAACTAACAAACAAACTAACAAACTAAAGCAAGTCTCTATCTCTCATAATAAGCGAGATACCTGATGCACTTAACACGTTTAAAAATACATCCTGTATACAGCGTGTCCTAAATTAGCCCATGAGGTTCTTTGTTGGGTTTGCTTCGGTTAACCCTCATGGTACCATACAAATTTACAACTTATACCTACCGCACCTTCAAATACCGTCACCTACCGTCAAATTGGAGCGGTTTTGTGAAGACATGGCGTCGTCGGCATTTACAACGGAGTTTATGTTATATTACACTGCAATATTTTTACAAATAAATTCTGTGTCGGCATCACGTGCTTTATTTCGATAGTGCCCAGAAGACAATTGTTAGTTTCTCACGCCTTTTTACCTAATCCAAAATTTATTTATAACTAGCAAATGACTATTTGCGTCTCAAAAGTAAAACTGTTTTGTGAAGATAACATGCGCTTTCTGTGGGCATAGCGTCGTGGACATTTACAACAGGTTTATTATTATTTTGTACTGCAACATCCTTCCAAATAATCCGTGTCCAGAAGCACAGAAATAATTTTTGTTGAAAATCACCCTATTAGCTGCCTCTTTGTACGCCATCCATACTAGATCGAAGTATATAGGATCTATACTAACTAAACTAGGGATTAGGGATTAAGGATTATGAACTAGGGAACTAAAGGATTAATTATTCAATTTTATTTTGATAAAAATTGCATTGTTATCATTTCTTGGCGTCAAAGTAAGCATTACAAAACCACAGCCACAAATAAACGTTCAAGAACGGGATAAAACTAAACGACTGAGGGTAATTGGTTGTTGCATACTTTGGAAGAATGGTCAAAGGATGCCAAACAGGAAAACGAGGAAGAGATGAGAAAGTTGTAAAAATTTTGTCTGTGATGGGCATATCTCACCGACTCCCATTAGATCTAACGATTGTGCAAGTACAAAAGTTCATCACTAACTCTTTTTGCGATTTCTAATTAGTAATAATTATTGTTTATAATAATAATAATTATTTATAATATAAAAATGTGTAATATAAATGGATAATTCGAATACTTCTACTTTTAATTGATTGATTCCCCATGAAATACAAGCAAATAACAGCGAGGTACCCGGGTACCCCATGCGGTAGGTTTAAGGTGTAAGTTATTAAATTACAAAAATATCCCATCTCACTTAATTTTTTTGTGCCCCTCTAATATTTTCGTATAAAGAATTAAATTTTACAGGATGTCAAAGAGTCTCAATAATATTCCTTTAAAATAAAAAAAGTTATAGGCTTTTAAACTCGAAAAAGTACCCGGGTACCCCGTACGGTAGCTTTAGGGTTAAGTGAAACTCAAAATTAAGGTAGAATTGAGCCGAAGAGAAGTTTACGTCTAAATTTGCTCTATAGGAAACCATGGATATGCTAAAGTAAATTGAAGCTTTTAAATCATCCAATTGACGCCAATTTTGTTATTTTCCGCCATATTTTAGAAACGTTATGGAGGGGGTAAATTTTATTTTTTGATGTTACTTAGGCATAAGTCAGGGATCATTTTGGTCTATTTAACCAAGTTTCTATCTCTTATGATAAACGAGATACATGTACTTAAGACATTTCAAAATACATCCTGTATACAGCGTGTCCTAAATAAGTACACGAGGTTATTCGTTGGGTTTGCTTGGGTTAAGTGAGGCTCAAAATTGGGATAGAATTGAGCCAAAAAGGAATTCTCCTCTAAAAGCGTCTGCTTACATACAGACGTGAAAATTGGCCACTAGTCAGACAGTAAAGGCACAGCATGTACGTCTCTCTCAAAGGCGACTCTCTAAGGGTCATTCACGATATAATTATTATTAGATTATCTACTACTCCCAAAGTGTAAAAATGTTTATATATGCTATGGGTGTAGTCGATAGTTTCTCTCGAGTATTCTAAATTATCCAATTAGCCACAGCTGAAAATTTTAAAAAAGGGCAAAGAGAGCCTCGCTAGCCCCTGTTTCGGGCTCGTTTATTGTTATTGCTGTTACAGTAAGGCAGGGGAGCTTTTGTGTTTTTCGTAGAGCTAATTATAATAGTTCTCTCTCTAGTTTTGGACCTCAACAAATTAATAACAGTGTGTAAAGTCGGGGGGAACTTCAAGGAACATGCCTACTGTAAGTAGTAGCTGAAAGTCACCTGAAACGAAGAGATTTAACCTCGGTCTTATTTACGGCTTGCTTAGGAGTGTGCTTGCACGTGTATGTGACGCCTTAAAATAAAAACGAGAAGAAAACATTCACGATAATTTTGTATTTTTGAAATTTTTTTAATTTTATACTGAAAATTCTGTAGTTAGGGCACTAGATAACATGAAGTAATTTCAGTTACACAGGTTTTAATATTTGAACATTTGAGGGTACAATGGCCAAAGAATAACTTTGACTTTCAAAAATTTTTGAATTTTCCACTTTCCACTTAGCATATTTTCCATATTTTTCACCTCAAAGGCAAAATTTAAGTTTTCTTTTGTAATTTAGACGCCGTATTCGAGAATTTATTTAGGTATTTAATATAAATAAAATTTTATAACATATTGTTTCGTTAAAATACCATCACACCATGTGTTTTACTTCGATACGAATTTTTACAATTCGCTCTACGAAATGAGATAAGAATTTAACATGTTGTTATTCAAACTAATACCTAACAACTAATAATCATCGTATTTCGAATTTTTAATATAATTTTAGTCTGCAATTGAACTCGGTTCGATTGTGATGTGCTAGTGCTCGTCGTGTTCGCGTGTGGAATTATTTTGTGCCGTTTCGGACATAAGAAGTTTCAAGTTCAATTTCTGCTGCTTTATCAAGGTAAGATATCTTTATTTAAAACACAATTTATTTGAAGGGCTATTCCCAATATTATTTTAAATAGATCTAACTAATTAATCCTAAATATTTAAAAATTTGTAATTATTATAAATTATACACAATAAGACAGCGGAAAAACGATGTCAAAATGTGTTAGTACAACCAAAGCCAATGTTGAGCGACATTATGACATAATCTTTTTCCAAACATTGAAAATCATACTTGACTATGATCTCAATAAATAGATACTTTTTGATAATTTTTTAATATACAGGGTGTTACTTATATTAATTCGAATGTATCAACTTTTTACTAAGCGCATTTTCGCGGTAAAAACAATTTATCGGGGTATGTTTTCGACGCGTCGTTAGCAAATTATAGGGCGTCATAACCATTGAAGCATGACCGTTATTATTATTTTAAAAAGTCGCTAAATTTAAACTATTATTTATTTGTCAAATGCTGGAAAGCACAGTGGCGTAGCTATTTTTACCTAAAAAACTGAAAAGCGCATCATAGTGGGGTGCACGCAGTATTAAATTGTGTTTTCTGTGTTTTCACTTCTGGATTAGAAGCTAAAACCTTTCTCAAATAATTCCTTACCTTCTGGGGTACTAAAATCCGGTGGGCGTCAAAGAGTCGTCCTGTACAGAGTCACTCAAACATCCCTTTCTTTACATTTTTTCAATTTTTTTCAATTTTGACACAAAAGGTCCAATTTTAGACCATTATGGTTTCTGTAGACCTATAATAGTATCCGAGATACAACTGTACAAATTTTTGTAAAAATTTACGATTTATTTGAGAATTTAAACTTTCACGGCCGCGTCATTAGCGTGAGTGGTTGCTGGGCTAATGAGCCGTGGACGAGAGGTTTTTAGAGACATTCTTCGGGTTTTGTTGGCTGATGTGGCAAACAACTCCTGATGAACCTTTAGTACGGTCACTTTGATCTTTACCATACACGACAAAACAATTCTAAAGATGTTTGTCACAGCAACAAACGAAACGTCAAGAATCTCTCAAAGAACCTCTTCACACGGACCATTATCCCAGAAACCACTCTTTAGTGTTACATTTTTGACAAACACCGAATCATTGCGTCAAATGGGATAGTTTTGACTTTTTGATATTTAGTATTATGATGAATGATGGAGGTCTAATGATAAATCCAAGTTTTCGACCTTGGCGGACTTTCGAATTTGCAAACTTTTGTGCACTTGTATCTCGGACAGCATTAGGTCTACAGATGCCATTCTAGTCTCAAATAATATAAAATTTAGTTTACTTTTAAAAAGTATAAAACTGCCTTTGTCGAAAAATGAGTCCTTTTGGGTCAAAATTGACAAAAACTGAAAAAAGGTAAAATTTCTTGGATTTTTGAGCTACCGCGTACAGAATAACATTTTGACGATCATCGAATTTTGGTATACCAAAAGGCAAGAAATCATTTTAAAAACGTTTAGCTTTTAATCTCAAAGTCTCTCTCTCTACCGAAAATTCTGTAACCTTCACAATTATAGTGCCCAGTGCACCTTGCTAGATAGAAAGAATGTCTTCGCTCATGTGCTCGCAACAGCCCCATTTCTAGACAACAAACCTCATCTCAGCTCAAATCTGTTTTCAAGGAAATTTTCTAAACCAGCTGGTATGTATACATATGACCGAATTTTCCTAATCCACTATGTTGGCGAGAGAGGAATACTCTTTGGAATACTCTCAAAACATAAGAGTGATGGATGCGGAGAACGTCTCTCCTCTATCCCCATTTAGATTTTGGGCGATCGTTTGGTATTCCAAGTTGAAGTTTGTTTAGTTGGCCAAAATAATTTGTTTGCGTTCCGATGGGTCTAAAAGTTTATTCAGGACATTAAATGCAAAAGTTGTACTAGGGAATTTTACTCTTTTTGGTTTGCATTTGCCTTCCGAGAGGCGATTCTTTATAGCATACGTAGTTAATAATTTTAATTTTATTCTCTGGACTTACGTTCTACGTGAGAAATTCGCCACTTTATCCACCGTACTCTACAACTCCACGCCACGGCATCCTCTTCTATTTAAAATTGTTGTGACACAAAAAAGGAAATTAAAATTAAAAAATGAAGCAAATTATAATTAATAACTTTATGATCGCGTATTTAATTTTAAATATAGTACATACATTGAAAAAAAAACTGTAATTAAAAGTTGTTAACTGTAAAAGTTCTCAGTTTGGTCTCCTTTTTTTTTCTTAAGGAAGAAAAATTAAACTCGGAATTTGCATTAATTTGTAAACTTAAACTTGCGCTCGGTACGTATTCTTTTAAAGTTTAAATAGAGAGACTATTATTTTCTCCATCTACGCCAAAGTTCGAAATCTCAACTTAAACAGCAAAAGTGAAAGAAAAAAATAAAACGAAAAGTGCACAATTTTTTGCAAAGAAAACGTTTTATTGCGATGAGAAATAAAATTTTATAAATACACAAGTAAATAAGACAATAAATGGAGTCATTCTTCTGTTTTCTGTGTACATATTTTGCTTGCTCTTGTCTTCGATATTACTTCCTCTCAGAATGTGTTGTTTACCCTCGTAAATTCCTTCTTAGTTGGCTGCTTTATCCAAAGATATTTTTCCTGTCCGACACGCTGAGAGTGTTATGGTGAAAAATACGAGTAGCCTTTGTGGTTTTTCTTTGCCCAAAAACTAGCAGTTTCTTGATGCCTTGTAAACATAGTATGGCGCAGGTGCGTACCGCTCAGCGTTTGACGCTAGACTCGCATCTCAAGAGCTACTTGCTTAGCGAAGAAGTCGAGTGAAAACATCATTCCCAATTCCGTTTCATTTTTCAAAAGTATCAAGAATTAATTATTAATAATTTGAGCGATTTCCACTCCATCTGCAAGCGAGGCTAAGGCGGTAGCCCGCAACTCGCGTTGGTGGCAATAAAAAACTTTCCGAGGCACACCCAAACGAAGAGAAAACTCTAATTGCTATTAAGAAAATTTGCGAAACAGTAAATAGACGCGAAAAGCAGAGGTGGAAAATCAAAGAACCGACTTATCAGGTCATCAGCTTGTACAGATAAGAACAATTAGAATTAAAACATTTGTCAGGTCGGCGTTTAGGGGGAAGAACTTTTTTTTTAAATTCACAATTAGCGGAGGACTCTAATTAAGGAAGAGTTAAAGTTTGAAATCCCATCATTTACTAAAGATTTGCAATTCAGATTAAAAGGGTAGAAATTTAGACGACTGATAAGTAATAACATATTACAAGTAGTTTTTGTTATCCTCCACTAGTATAGAACAATTTAATTTAGTTTCAATTGTTTGTTGACTACGAATACCAACAATTATTCACTGTTCTTAGATAAGAGACTAGCACAATTGTACATAATAATAACAAAACGAGGACGAATTTCAACTCCTTGTCTTCTCTACACGTATGTGTTGTCTGTTTGATTGAGTTTATTGGAGCATTTCGCATAACTTAAGCTACAAAATTTAATTTTAATTAAAAACCAACAATCAAACATTAAAATAATAATTATTTAAGAGAACTGTTTAATTGTCTCTTTTGGTAGTAAATTTTGTTGGGTAATTTAGTCAAAATATTAATTCTGCGGCTCAAGTTAAATAACCGAATTGTTGGGGCGGGAAAAATTGTGGAATTGTAAAAAGGGGGAAAAACGTTTTAGAGATGAAAAAAAAAATCAAAAACTTGTGTAAAACGTACATCCCCCAAAAAAGTTTATTCTACAAGAAAACTGAAACTTAATAATTTCTTTCTTGATAAGGCGGCTGAGCTAGGAACTTTCAACAAGTTTTCTTTAGAGGATTTAGTTTACCCTTTTATTTTTTTTTTTACTTTTAAAGTATTTTTACGATTTATTAATTCTATACCAGAGGTAACAAAAACGAAACTATTACCTACTCGACAATTTTCTAAAAAGACCCGCGAGAGTGTAACGAGTATAAAGATATACCACCCACCCTTAACCTGCCTCTCATCCGCAAATTGCGGACTAATGCAGAATATTATCGTCTAAAGTTACTGTTGCGTCGAAATTGCTCCAAGAAAATTCCAAAAAACACGCAGCAAGAATTTTTAGCATGCGCTTCATAGCATCTCTCTAATGAACGCCCCCCGACCTTCGTTTTAGTCGCCACAGCACTCTTCTGATGATTTGCCCAGACCTTGCTATTTTAAAGCAGCATATGCGGGTATTAAGGCCGTAGGTGGAAATACGTGGCTCATCTTATCACGTCGGGGTCACCACTTTAGGGTAAAAGTTCGAAGGCGAAACTTCTTGAGCCTTGGACAAACAAAGCCTTTCTTTTCTGTTGATAGTATTCAAGTCTGATCTACACTTTTTAAGAAATCGGTATCGCTCTGTCACTGCTCACGTGCGCACCTCTGAGGTCTACAAAAATACCTATTCTTGGCAGTTTCAGCTCAAATTACCCAAATAGCGTCTTCTGCTTGAATTTTAGAGTTCATCCGACAAACAGAGTGGCTAGAAAAGATAGGATGGGGAAGGCTGGTTTGAGGAAGTTCAATGAGCTTAAATAAGTGAGTTAAGTGCTGTGCGTTTATGCTTTACAAAAAATCCAAAATTCAGAATTAACTCACGGCAGCTAGACTTCTCAAGCAATTGTTCTACATTTCGACTAAGCCGTCAAGAGTTGAAGAGAGTTTGTGTAAATTTTCTTCTATATTCTGTTGTCCCTGTAAGGTACTTTTTCTGAAAAGTTTTGCGTTAAGATCTCCTTTGGGCATGGCGTTCATTTTCGAGCCTCGTCCATCGCCAACCTCTAAAAAGTATTTGAACTCTTTTAAAACAAAAATATTATGTCCCCTATCTATTTACTAGCAGAAGCCAAACTGTGCTTGGGGCAGTCTTTAGTCAACTGTGAGACAGAAGTTTTTAATCTAACCCCCAGATCTCTTTTAAAAAGGCGTTTGAGAGCTGAATGTTTCATGCACTTGTTCAAATAAATCGACTTTGTGTAGCACGCGCGCCGTTTTTGTTTTGGTCGATTTCCACAATTTCATTTTTCCTAAAGCTCTAGAAGTATTTCTACGGCTCATTTCGCACTTTGAAACTATTAGAAGAAAAGAGGGGATTTTAAAACACTTTTTTCTGCAAACTTCATGAGAGCCTTCTTTTAGACTAAAATTTGTTGAATGAGATTTCTCCTATGTTCTGATGTCTCTGTAAGGTACTTTTTCTGAAAAGTTCTGTGTTAAGAGCTCCTTTGGGTCCGGCGTTCACTTTCGAGCCTCACCTATCCCAAAACTCTAAAAAGTATCTGAACTCTTCCGAAACCAAAATATTATGTCTTCTACCTATCTACTAGCAGTTGCCAATCTGTGCTAGGGGCAATATTTAATCAATTGTGAGCCAGAAGTTTTTAATCTGGCCTCTCTTTTCAGAAGAATGTTTGAGAGCAAGAGGTCTCATGCACTTATTCCAAGAAAGCGACCTTGTATAGCACCCGCGCCGCCTTCTTTTGGTCGTTTTCTACAATTTTGCCGTCCCTGAAAATACTGAAAGGCTCGAAAAGTATATGTACGGCTCATTTCGATCTTTGAAACCATTAGACGAAAAAAGAAGACTTGAAAACGCCCTTCCCGACTAAAACTTCATGAGGTGCTTGTTTTAGACTCAAATTTATTGAGAGAGCAATTTTGTGGTACTAACATACGAATTATTTAGAGTTGTATCAGCCGACATTTTTGTTTAACTCATTGTGAGACGGGTAGATTGATGTAGACTTTTAGTATGTTAAATACACAATTACTATTATAGAATCAAACTTGGAGAAAAAACTTTTTTTATGAAATTTAGAGTTAGAAAGGAAAAAATTTGTGCTTTTAAAATTTTGCTTTTATACAGTCAAACTTTTCAAGTTGATGGAAATTTTGTTTAAATTGGATAAATTTCAATTTTCCAACCATAAAACTGGCGTTGTATAAACATTTGGGCGTTACGAGGTGCGTTCGTAAAAAAAGTTTCAAACACTCAGTCTGGAGAGCTAATTTGATTCTTTTGACATTCTGGGCTCGTGTAAAACCGCATTATTAAATAAAAACAAAACTGTTGTTATTGTAAGGTGCACGAGCCGGGCCTCCGAGGCACAGCAACGTTTGAGTAGGTACCGTTCTCATTTTTGTGTAAATATTTTTTCCAACCCTTGAATAAAATGTATTCACAGATACCCTGCGTTTATGTAAAGCGCGTTTTTCAACCCCTTACGATTAATTTACGTGTATTTTGATGGTAATGGCGAGATGAGCATTAAAGTACACTTTCAAGTGGGAACTTACCGGTGCAAAAATATGCGTTAAGCATGTAAAACGTTTGTCGCTGCAAGGCCTTTATATGTTAAACATTTTTGCACCATTGTTACGGACAAACAATTACAAAAACCGCCTTTCGAAATAACTGAACTGCTTTTTTACATTTTTATCCGTTTTCCCCCCAGAAAATAACATCAGACTCATCCACGCCCCTAATTTCACTAATTTCTGGTATGACTCAAAGCATATTTTCTACCGCGCAAAAGCGCTCATAAATCTTGCTTGAATGTTTTCCAACTTTTGCGATCAGTAGTACACAGTTGTGTTGTTTACCGGCGTAGCAAACGCCTTAAAGATTATTATTTTGGTTTAGGCAGGTATTGCGTTAAAATTGCCAACTCTGTATTGGCTAAACCAACTAACGGAGATGGAAAATTTGATTCAAAAAAATAACGACTCTTTGGAGCACAGAAAAAAAGACAATAACGATAAAACTTCTACACTAAAAAACTTAACTACCACAAGAGCTTGAAATAAAACCGAGCTTATCGTGTTGTTAGACGAAAGTCTTCAACGAATGTGTTCTAAGAGACGTTCGTAGCTTTGTAATTGGTAAGCTACTCACATTTATACCTATAATTTGATTGTCGGGCCCCCGAAGCCTCGCTTATATGGCTCTTGTATATTTGAAAACAAATTTACAAATGTTAGATTCGCGTAGTTGAAGGTACGTGAACGAGAAATTTTCTTCGATTGGGTATTTAAAGATGTAAAATGTATAGAGGCAAATAAGAGTGGGCGATACGCAAGTTTGTGTATCGAATATCGATACGAAAAAAAAATGTAGAAACATTTTAAGGATCACGTCTCGAGAGATGTTTGGAAAGCATTTTACTTATACATAAAAGTTCAAGAGTTTTCACTAAAAGCCTCCTGTTGAAAAACGACTATTAAACCGCAACTAAAAACGCATATTTAAGGAAAATTTATAGGGGCGCTCTTGCTGTCTGTTACTGCCTATAAGACAGGTATTAAAAGAAAAACATCTATAGTCGCATAAATTCATTTTCTAGTTTATTGTCTCGCTTTTTAGACAAAAAATGGCAGCCCATCTTACTTCTTTTCGACTGCAATTTAAGGCTTCAATGGTGAATCGAATCGTGCAATTTGAACAGTGTTGGCCTGCTAGTGTTGTTTTGGTTTCCCCACGTCTGATAATACAATTCTTCAGAGGTAATTGGGCTTTACAAAGCTGCAGTAGGCTCTGAACGACTTTAGAGATGAATATGGCTTGGTAGCTCTCTTCAAAATGAAGGATGGGGATGTCATAGCTTGGATTTTTCTTAGGTGGTTCAGTTTTTGTTTAGATAATTTGGAGTTGGCTTTAGACTAGGCCCACCTCTTCTAACGTAAATTAGGCTCATCTAATACCTACTGTTTAGAAGAAGAGATATTTATAGTCCTGTTCCATATTTAAGATGGGAAAAAGTGTTTTGTATTTGCAACTGTAAACTGTGCCGAGCACTAACCTGGTGCTCTACCCCTTGACATATCTGAAAAGTACAAAGGACCTTACGGTCAAACTACGACACTTCAATTTCTAAAAATCTCCCGAAAGCAAACAAAACATTGTTTACTGTACAGGAGCGGCACAGCGGAGCGAGCAAATCTAGGTTCAACATGTTATGAACGAGTTTGTTGGGTGTTTAGGAGACACACCCTGTATAACACGTAATTTTTCTTTGGATTTTAAAAAGACGCAGTCTAAGCCGGTGACGTTAAGCGTTTAAGAAGTTAATAAAAAATGTATCAAAGCAACTTTTCACTCTTAGCAGAAAATTGTATTAATAAGCGCTGTAAATTTTCCCTTTTGTGAAAGTTTGCTTTCAGCGCTTTTTGTAATCTTAGGTAATCTATGACGTCACAAATTCAAGCAATATAGGTCTTGTTGCATAATAATACTATTCCAATGTGCCTTTATGCTATACTGTGCAAAGGTATTGTTTAAGAAGTTAACAAAGTTTTCATGAAAATTTATTATTGCCAGCATGGGATGTATTTATCATTAAAAGACTCGAAGGGAACCTAAAACTGCAAGTAGAACAGAATTTTGATATAAATTTTAAATAACTGGGGATTTGACTAAATTACAGAATCAACTACTACATCAAGAGGGGGCGAAAAAGTTTTTTTTTTCTCTCCATAGCAAGTTATTTTACGATACAAAATTACGAAAACTTTAGATGTTTGAAAATTGCGCTCCTCTTGTTGAACTTTTCGTTTTTTCTAGAAAGAGAGTTTTAAACCTTACACAAATAATATTAAATTGGTTCGAGTCGAGTTGATGTAATAATAATGCTTTATTTTAAAAATGTTTGCTAAGGATGGGTGCATATAGTTTATATTAAAATTGCAATTTGCCGATTTGAGCGAAAGGTAAATAAAACGTTTGGTAAAAAATTGCTTCTCTTACAGCAAACTCTTTGAAAATACGGCGTCCTTCTATTTCGCTGGAAGCAATTTTGTTTTACTTATAACGTATTTTTTGCGCACAAGGTTGGTCGATAATATCTACTGCTGTCTAGACGCTTATTAGAATTCTCAATAAAGAGGCAAATCAAAAATTTTATATTTATTTCTGGCGAGGCCCAGAATTTCCAAAAAACGTAATATTTAAGCCGGCGCCGACCGCCGAGTCCGAACGTACTAATCGTCTGTCGATTTGCCGATTTAGTGAGCTGAGCATGGCTCTATCAGTGGGTCTTTTTATATATTTTTAGAGTCACCTCTATCTGTCTTTTGCGTTTTCTACCTATCGGTCTCTCAGCTTTTTAACTATTGGCCCCTGAGCAGTCGCTCGGTATATAAACACCAACAGGCTAGGTGAACGGTATTTGGACAACGACGTAAATAAAAATCGAGTAATCCTGAGAGCGTTAAAAATAGGCAAGAGAGCGCGATAAGGACGTTAAGTTAACATTTCGAACATTTTCGAATCTCCCCAAAAATTTATATCTTTTTATCTATCCGATTTCGCTCGTATACGTTGAAATAAAAATCGTTTTTATAAACTTAAATTGAATTTTAATGTAGGCTTAACCTATTTAAATATCTTGTCGAACAAAACAAAAGTTTAAAAAATACTTTAAACTTCTCTGGGTTTGGTAGACCCCGCTTGTTAGTTAAAGCCAGTCTCAAAGTCTCGTTTTAGGGTTGAGAGGATGGAGTAGATCGGGTTGAAATCGATTAAAAATGGGTTCGCTTTTACGGTTACGTTCTTGTAAGTATTTACTTCAAAATAATTTCTTTAGATAAACAGATAAACACCGGTCAACTCTAGCCTTGGTAGGAGTATTTCCAATGCTCATGAGCTGTGACATTGAAACAGTCTCAACGAACCCCAATTAAAGCATCGAGTGCCAATTGGGTTTTCGTTTGAACTTATTCAAGGTCACGGTTTATTTTAATTGAACCAGCTCATTTTGTTAGTTAATTGTTGTTTACTTTTAATTTCTTTATCAAAGACTTAAAGCAGTCGATTGGTGTACCCTACGTTTGACTTTAAATAATACGACCCTGCCTTTACAATTGTTAAATAATGTATATTGACCTGTTCTGCTAGTAATTAGCTTTATAGGTTATCATTGTTTTGGAGGTGTTATTGTCACAGTAGGGTGGCTATTTAGGTAAAACGGTTTAAAAGTTTGTATAACAATACCTATACTTTCATTTATTTTCCCCTTTGACAGCAATTTTTAATTTGTACGAAAAATGAGGAAAATGAGGCCTATAGTTTAGATCAGTGAAAAAGCTACTTCATATCGTATCCTTTAAAATGCCTAAGTTGTACCGGAGAAACAATCAAGCTGCTTGCTCTCTACAAACAGTGCTGGGGTGTAGCAGTAGTAGATGGGAGCCTCTCTTAACTTTACGACTATAAAAAGTTCGTATTTCTGCTTTCGTGGTATAATCTAATAGTGTTTCTCATTTTGGTTCTTTAGGAAGCTCTTTAGACAGACTTCTTTGTAAACATGTTGGTAGTTTTTTCGGTAGGTCCGCAGTCCTGTCTCCTCTCAGAAGGCCTCTGTTGCTTATCCGCCGGGTTATGATAAGCAAGGTACCTAAAACACCTAAGGTAGGCCGTTTCATTGCCGCCAAAGCTAGGTATTTGCGTAAAATGTGCTGAGCGTTTATTAAACGTAGAGCTTCACTAGTTGGAGAGGTTTTAGCAATAGCTAATCGGCCCTGAAAATACCGAACATTCTGAGCACAACTACAGTAGGCAATTTCAGATGAAGAATGTACGCTAGTGCGGTTTGATTCTACGATATTATTAGTCGGTATAGGTGTAGATCTTTGCTCTCTTCTAAGTGTGTGTTATCAAATTTCAATGCAAGGTGCTGGTTGGTGTTTCGGGATCCAATAATACTGGAAGCTAAGGTGTATTTATCCATATTGCTCCCTCCCCCTAATCTCTCTTGCTAAAGTCGTAGAGGTACTACAATTTCCATGACTTGCTTTTGTTCGGAAATCGTCTGCCCTGGTCCAGAAGGTTTCCGTCTTGTCGTTCCTGATGTGGGATGAGATTGTCTCTTCACTTATTCCAATTACCCCTTTACTCTCTTTATCTGGTATCGATGCCTTATTTATAATAGCTTTCGGTGTACACTCGGCATCAAAAGTGTAAAGTCGGATAGACCCCTGATTCGATGTAGAAGATGAAAAATTTGCCTTTCGGTGCCGATCATCATCAGTATATTCGGTATGTGGCGCCCACAATCCTAGAACTTATCCGTGCGTGCTTTAAATTTTGTGCCTAATAGCCTTTGCCATTCAGGCCCTATATTTAGATGTTTCAGTTCTTTATGCACATAGATAATACGGCAAGAGCGATTTTCCACCTTGACCTTTAAACTTCTACCCGCTCCTATCTGCTGTCACGCGAAATTGAATGTTAGATGAATTTCTTTGCAGGAGATGGTTCAGTTCTTGTTTTTCACGGTTTCATAAACTGTTTTTTATACCTACGGCAAAAAGTTTCTTCCCTTTATTGCAGCCGGATCTTTATTAGTTTTAAAGTATGCCAGATGAACTGTCCGACTGTCGTAAAAATTTTCCACAACTGCCATGGAAATAATATATACTCGTATACTACCGTTCGATAATAAATTCAGAAAGTATCTTCTCAAAATTAGCTTTTCCACTCCCCTATCCCTGGGCGTCTGGACATTCAGTAAAATAAATTGAATCCTATTCTATCTCAAATGGATATGATGGGTGCTAATATTATACCTCACGGTTACACTGTTCGCGGTCAAACTCCGTCCACAGTTTGGATTTAATTTTATTCAAAAAAATTTTTTTTTGATAACAAAGCTTTGCCTAATTATAGACGCCGCTTATTTTATTACGATTCAAATTTACACCTCTATTAACAAGCACAATTTCTATACAACGAGGGATAAAAAGTTTATTTGCGTTTCCCTGCGCGATAATTTCGAAAATCCAGCCTTAATTGCTAAAAGAGATTACAAAATAAGTCTGCTTAATACATCAAAATTTTTAAACTCGTTACCAAAAATGTAGATACGTAGTCGCTTATTAAAATTGTACTTGGAGTGTCCGAAAAATAATGTTTCCCGACGTTTGTTAAAAAATAAAACTTCTCATATAAGAGTTTGGTAAATTCGCATAATAGTAGATTTAGAGAGAAAGTTATCTCGAAGATTTTTCCTTGTTGAAACTGTTTGGTATTCAGCTGAGGAGCTATGGTTATTCCATGCACTGCTACTCGACACAAAATGTTGCATTTATAGGATTTACTATAGTACAACCTTTCAGCACACAAAAAAGCATACGCTTTATTTTTAATAAAAAAGATTTACATTACTAGGGAAGGGACAAAGTAGAAACTATTTTTAACACATTATCTTTTTACATTTTAATTACAAATGTACAGATTAAAAATTTGTTTTTAGCTAAAAGCGCACTCGACGTATACGTACACGTACATAATGGAAATACAGTAAAATAGTTGGCACTTTTATTAATCAATTTGTAATTATTACAAAGTGGTGAAGCCTCTTTTGTTTTGAGCACATTTTTTACCACTTTCATTTATAATAAAAGAATCGCGTACATGTTTCACCGCGTAATAATTACTCACACTCAAGTGTGAGAATCGTAAAAATCGGAAAAGCTGCAAAACTAAAGCTTTCACTCACGAATTTTCTAAGCACTCTTTGATGAATACCTTTTTTGAAAACTGAAACAAATAAATAGTCTTTACGTGTTTCTAATAGTCTGTCTCACCGGCTGGGACTCTCTAGAAATCTGCACACTACTCAACGTGAGGAGAATGCATGGGTGTAACGCACCAGAAACGTCAACATTAAAAAAAAAACTAAAAAGGCCTCTCAGTGGAAAGGAAGACGCTTGGATGTTTGTCAAATCACAACCAACTACTTCTGGTTGTCGTGAAAGGTCAAGAAGATGAACAACGTGGCACAGAAATCCGCGAGAAAGTTTCCGTTATAAAACGGAAAACGAAACGCGGACGAAACACAAACACAGTCACATGTTGTCGTAAAAGACAATCCACGATAATTAGCGGTTACTATAAGAAAATAATTATTTGGCGAGCTTTAGAGACATTGTTCGCACCATAATTGGATCTGGTGGCTTGCCAGTTTTCTAAATACATAAGGCAAAAAATCCCACAAGCGAGAGAGACCGAGTGGTCGAGTGCCCTGATCCAAATATGCCCCTGAGGCCCCTCTCACAGACGCAGCATTGCCAGTGCCTTTAAGCAAAACAATCAGATCATCTCCAGAAAGTCATAAATACCTTGGGTTGTTGTGTTGCATTTTCAAGATTACCCTGGTGTAAAGCCGAGTTTACACTGTAAGAGAGGGGAGGGGTTGTCTTGTATACTAAGAAATGATATACTATACGCTCACTAGCTCGGTACTGTTTTTATACATTCAACGTTTTCTCCAAAGAATGTTTTGAGATTACCCCCCCCCCTCATTTTATTGCTGAGAGAGACACTTTAATCGTCTATCTGAGTTCTGCCTAGATCAGCCCCAAAGTGGAGTAGACCTAAACTCTAAAATCAAAATGGGAAGTGGGGTCGAGCAGTACCGTTTTAGAAAGCTCTTCCAATTGTCACTATACCGATATGCTAATTTGTTATTTTTGGGGTAGTTTCGAAAAATGGAGTTGTTAATTTGAAAACTTCCCACTTCCAATTTCTTCGCCTTAGTATAAAATATCGAAATTTCGTCAGACACGCCAACTTTATTGCACTTTAATCGTTTATCTGAGTTCTATATAGATCAACTCCAAGTAGGATAGACTTAACCTCTAAAATCTTACATGGGAGGGGGTCAAGTGGTACCTTTTCAGAAAGCTCCTTCAATAGTTTTTTTAACGATATGCTAATTTGTTATTTTTGGGGTAGTTTCGAAAAATGGCGTGGTCAATTTGGAAACTCTCTACCACCCAATATCTTCGCTTTAGTATACAATATCAAAATTCTACGTCCCGTCATTTTTATTTTTATTACTCAGGGGGCACTATAAACGAGTGTCTGAATTCTTTCTAGACTCTAGACAGACACTCCCAAAGTGGGGTAGGTTTAACCCCTTAAATTTTAAATGGGAAGGGAGTCAAGTGGCATCTTTTTGGAAAGCCCCTTTAATTGCCTTTACAACGATATGCTAGTTTGCTATTTTTTGATTAGTAGTTTTCATGATATTGAGAATTTTAAAGAGCGAATTACGGCACTTACAGTTGAAGAACTTTTTGCGAACACATTTTTTACCTTTCAGAACACAATATTATGAAAACTGCTACTTCAAAATAAGAAATTAACATACTATCGTAAAGGCAACTGAAGGGGCTTCCAGAAAAGGTGTCACCCGACCTAGGGCCCGTTTAAGAATTAAGGGGTAAAGTCGACCCCACTTTAAGGGTTGATCTAAGGAGAATGCAAATACTTGATAAAAGTGTCTCCTTCGCTATAAAACTTAAGCGGTCTCGCAAAATTTCAATATTTTATACTAAGGCGAAGATATTGGAGGTGGAAAGTTTTCAAATAGACACCCTGTATCTGTATAATGTGTCCCTCTGTTGGCATTTTACGCCTGTAGGGGGCTAAGGATATTATCAACACACGTTTGTGAAATTTGATTTAAATCCGCTGAAAATTGCAAAGCAGTAACAATAACATTAATTATTAAATAGTTCGATAAAGAAGAGAAAGATAATCGACCGTCGTCATTACGATCTCTAGGGGGTTGAATTTTGCGACATTTCAACTTTATTGGTAACCGTTTTTCTACTTGAAAAGTTTCCGTTTTTTAGTTTTTTACGGTTCTTTTTTTCGCAGACTCACCTACGGAATTCAATTTCTGAACTTGTTTCGCTATATTTATGTAAACCCCACTTTAACGATACCAAAAGTGTTACATTAACGCTATTAAATTTCAAGTGGACAAGTTAAAATTGTTCAGGAATGAAAATTTATTTAAAGTGCCCACTCGCTGCGAAAATATTCCAAATAAATAAAAATTAACTTTTCCGCCGTTTGAACAGTTTAACTTTAACCAACAATCGTTAACATCAAAACCGCTGTTGTTGTAAAGGATGGGTCCGTATGGTGTATACTGGGTGGCTACCGTCTATTATGTTACAACGATAGCTCTGTTGTAATAATAGCTATGTAAAGCCAAGAAAATGAAGTAAAGAAACGTCAAATGTTCCAACACAGGCCTATAACAACACTCTGCGCTTCTAAAAGTCGTCGTACGTGGTTGAGGGTCCCTGTATATACGTAGAGATAGACAGAAATTAATAACCACCAAACCAACCGTTCCATTAGGGCACCTAATATAAAAGTTATTTGATTAAAACTTAAAACTACATCTAAAAGTCGACCTACTGCGAACGTTATAAGCACCGAAAATTTAATTTGAATGCGACTCCAACTCAAACTATTTCCAAACAAACATCGAGGATTAAGTTGACGATTAAAAATTGTCGGAGTAATTAATATGGATTTAGTAACAAGAAATAACCGAGGGATTAATTTTGACAAATTACATCTTTGTTAATTTAAGGATACGGTTGCGAATAATTTATACCTAAAAAATACTTTATTTCATTGCGCCTCTCGTCAAGTTACGGGTCCTCCGGGGCGAGAATTTGAATTACGGGCCAATCACGACCAAATTGGCAATTTTAAATTATTACCAAATGGAAGATGGAAGTAAAATCGATTGAACGAGCATTAGAGGATTGCCTAAGGGTTGAGTTATACATCAGCTATGCAGCATTGTTTATTTTAGAATCCCCTGAAAATAGACAACCAAAAACACACGGCGCTTTCAAAGGTGGAAATGTAGAAGTACAAGTACAAAGGTGAGATGAGCAGGACGGCAGCTACCGCAAATAGACAATTACAACACGTAACAAGCTTAAATCAACTAGCCTTGCCAAGGCCTTCTTTGTCGAATTACGTATTGTTGCATACTTCTTCTTGTCGATTAATTGAAAAGTTAGTGAACATCTTGGGGAGTTTGGGATAAAGGGCGGTGGCATTTCAAAAATTCTTTTTCGAATTAAATTCTCCAAATGATTCCGCGAGACGCCCGCTATAAGATTTCCCGTACAGCTTAATCGTACCTAGTTCAAATATAAACATTTCGAAGTTCTTTGTTCGTTGAAACTTTCTCCACGAATTAATTACTTTTGTTAACAACTTTTTTATTAAACATTATAATCGTATGCACCTTTCGTTTTAGAGAAAGAAGAAAGTATTGCCTTCGTAAAAATGTAAAAATTCAATTTCAATTTTACGCAGGTAGTTCGAAACGCTCCATTCCGATGCATAATTTAATACGCGAAGTAAATGAGAGATTATTAAAGGTGGTTGTTGACGAACGATACAACCATTACGTCTGGGGTCTGAATTGGACAAAACGGAATAAAAATTGAGAATATTCCGAAATTTATTTCGAGACTCTTCTTTCACTTTCTCGAATTTTTAAAATGAGTGGAATAATGTGAATATTTTTCTTCCGTATGTAAGTAGCACTTTAGTTCAATCATAAAGAGATTGAAAGAAAATGCAAAACACTCAGAGCGCGCCCATCTTTCAGCTCTAGTTTATTCTCCTGTTTAAAGAAAACACCGTTGTTAACATTTTGCGCTACGGCTTACGGCGCTGTAGAAAATTTTTTTTTGAAAAAAAAAATTTACTAGCGAAGCTTCAGTTGTTACAAGTAACAAATAATTAAAAGACGAAGACAAGCAACCAGATCAAAGCATTCGATTGAGGTACGGATTGTTGTCTTAACTGTTGATTAATTACACAAACAAAGTAAAATCAAGCAACCAGCCAACCTTGTCGAAGACCTTGCTTATTTATTAAATAGTTCGACTGCCACATTAATAAGAGTTGAAGGTTCGAAGCTCGACCGAAATTTCAAAAAATTACGTGTCGCGTAAGTAAGAGTTTTGGCTGTAACATTTTTTTGACGCCCAACGTGGGGCCCGGCTCGGTCGTTTTATTTCGGCTCGATAGGTTGGATATTGTAGCAATACTGATACTTCTACTCTATGTCATTTTTTCGTATTTGCAACTCCAAAAAATACCAATTTTTTCTTCTCATCACCCAAAACGAATTATAAGACGAGCTTAATAGTAAACAAAGTGTGCCTCTTGAGACAGTAGAAATTGTTGACGAAAACCTTAAAAGTACTGGCGAGAGACGGGAGAGTTTTAGCTAGTTTGATCAAAGTTTGAAGATGCTAACGCAGTAAATTAATATGAAAATCGAAGATCTTGAAACGGAAGCGAACGAACGTCTTTCTGTTGTTAAAGAGAGTTCTGACGTCGATTAAATAGAATCCAAATGTTATCACCTATTAGGTCGTATAGATCCAATGACTCATGCTACTGTAGAGGAGAAAGAGGTCACAAAATTTATTCTCATCGGATGATAAATCTCACGTTTTGGTTGGATGACGAGGTTGTTGAAGCTGGTGTAGACGAGGGTAGAGTGAAGCTAAATCCAACTCTCAAAGTTTTAGAAGAGGCAGCTGGTTCAACTTAACGACTTTCCGTCAATTGCTACATTCAAGTGGATTGCCTTATCTATCGACCCTTCTACTAACCCTGTTTCAGCAAAGCAGAGAAATTTGGCCTCTTCTTGATGTGGTAAAGAGCACGAAATACGGATGATCTACTGAATAGAACTGTCTTATTAATATGGATTCTCGTTTTTGAGACCTTCCTGACTCCACAAGAGTTAACGCTTACACGTGACCTTCAATTTACGTTTACAAAGAAATAGTAGGGAGACCGATTGTAAATAATTGAAGATTGCGACAAAGAAAAGCAGGCATTTGAAGAGGAAAAGGGGAGTAGCGGTGTAATCACGACATATGAGTTATGTGATCTTCCTGACTCCACAAGAGTTAACGCTTACACGTGACCTTCAATTTCTGTCTACAAAGAAATAGTAGAGCCCTTACGGGCTCGTGTGAGACCGATTGTAAATAATCGAAGATTGCGACAAAGAAAAGCTGGCATTTGAAGAGTAAAAGGGGAGTAGCGATGTAATCACGACATATGAGTTATGTGATCTTCCTGACTCCACAAGAGTTAACGCTTACACGTGACCTTTAATTTCTGTCTACAAAGAAATAGTAGAGCCCTTACGGGCTCGTGTGAGACCGATTGTAAATAATCGAAGATTGCGACAAAGAAAAGTTGGCATTTGAAGAGTAAAAGGGGAGTAGCGATGTAATCACGACATATGAGTTATGTGATCTTCCTGACTCCACAAGAGTTAACGCTTACACGTGACCTTTAATTTCTGTCTACAAAAAAATAGTAGAGCCCTTACGGGCTCATGTGAGACCGATTGTAAATAATCGAAGATACGACAAAGAAAAGCTGGCATTTGAAGAGGACAAGGGGAGTAGCGATGTAATCACGAAATATGATTTATGACATCTTCTGACGCCACAGGAGTTAACGCTTACACGTGACCTTCAATTTCCGTCTACAAAGAAATAGTCGAGCCCTTACGGGCTCGTGTGAGACCGATTGTAAATAATCGAAGATTGCGACAAAGAAAAGCTGGCATTTGAAGAGGAAAAGGGGAGTAGCGATGTAATCACGAAATATGATTTATGACATCTTCTGACACAACAGGAGTTAACGCTTACACGTGACCTTTAATTTCCGTCTACAAAGAAATAGTAAAGCCCTTACGGGCTCATGTGAGACCGATTGTAAATAATCGAAGATACGACAAAGAAAAGCTGGCATTTGAAGAGGACAAGGGGAGTAGCGATGTAATCACAAAATATGATTTATGACATCTTCTGACGCCACAGGAGTTAACGCTTACACGTGACCTTCAATTTTCGTCTACAAAGAAATAGTCGAGCCCTTACGGGCTCTTACGGGACCGATTGTAAATAATCAAAGATTACGACAAAGAAAAGCTGGAAGAAGAAAAGGGGAATAGCGACGTTATCACGAAATACGATTTTTGAGATCTTCCCGACGCTACAGGAGTGGGCTCTTACACGTGACTTTGAGTTCTCTTCTACAAAGAAACATTAGCACCCCTATGATGGACTCATGCGAGACCGATTGTAAATGCTCTCAGATTACGACAAATGAAAGCTGATCTTTGAAGAAGAAAATAGGAGTTGCGATGTAATAACGAAATTCGATTTTTGAGATCTTTCCGACGCCACTGGAGTGGACGCTTACACGTAACCTTTAATTTACGTCACAAAGAAATTGTAGAGCCCGCACGGGCTCACTTGAAACCGATTATAAATACTCTCAGATTACGACAAAGAAAAGCTGACCTTTGAAGAAGAAAATGCCACAAGAGTGAACGCTTACACGTGGCCGTATAGTACTTTTAGTACGTTAACCTACACGTCCAAATGAGCAACAGAACGTAATTGTTATTGAAATCCCGTAATTATTGTCTACAACAGTCGAAAAATTGCAAAAGCGGTTAAATTAGTGGCTGTTAACAACTGTTAAGCGTGCGTTAAGTTGTGTGTATATTTTAAAGTCAATAACAGACAATCAAAGCCATCTAATGCAAATATTATTATTGGAAAAGTTAATTCGGCAATTTAAGTTTGCAACAACAACAACTAAACTGATTTATGCGCACAAAATTACTGTTGAAACGGGTTCAAATTTTGGGGCCAACGTTTAAGTTAAAGTCAAAATTTGATTTGTTAGTTTCGACCTAAATCAAAGTCGTTGGTATTATAGTCTTGTCGTTACGCTCGTGGAGACACAAGAAAATCTATAATTGGAGAAATTTGCCAAATTTCAAGGCGAGAGACTTTTTCAACTTTTACAAGGTTACCGGTCACGATATTTGGGACTAGGTCCACCTACTACGTTTGTAATTCGGTTTCTACTAAGAGAGGGTTTTAAGTTTTAACACGCCCTGTACATAAAAGTGCCTTCTTTATTTTATTATTAAACTACCCTTAAAAAGCACTCACTCGCTTTTCGTATAATTACTTTTACTTCAATATTACTATTATTATTTTTGTTTTAAGAGAATGTACTTATATTATTAAACCGTAATGACACTCAACATTTCAATTAACACCACTTCATTATGAAGTAGGTACGTTGAATTAATACCAACACGAGTATATTTAAACAACCTCATGTTTAATACAAATGACTACAACTGTTAAAACTAAATAATTAACACGTTACTGTTGTTGCTATTTACTAACATACGGGGTGTTCGCAAAAAGTTGTAAATAGTAGCTTGAAAGACATTTCGATCCTTAAGGTGTCTAAATTTCCGTAGTTCCTTCCTCTAGCACCAAAGGCTTTCCACCATTTTTTTTAAATGGGCCCAAAGACTATTTAAAGTTTATTAACCAAATAGGCCTGACACAACGTGGTGCTCTACTAGCCACAGGTCGATTAAGCCACTGAAATGAATTTTCACATCCTTACTAGTCACGTCGGTCTCTGTGGACCCAAAAGCAATTTTCATTACCCCATTTTTTTAAATCTTTTTCTGAAGCTTCACTGGTGTGTGAAAGACTAACTGGGGCTTGTTTTGAGCACTGGTCGAAATAGCCCTTCCGGATTAGTAATTTTGTAGATTTTCCTAATTCATTTTCACCGACGATATAAAGTGGAGAATCTTTCTACTTTTACGTCAATAGAAATATTACTTTTTATATATTTATTATATGGCAAATGAACACGCTTAAATGTATACGTTTCACTACTTTCTTGATAAATGGAACGTCATATTATCTGCTGAGTACATTTTTGTGTTCGATTATTACATCACTTGCACTAGATGTACTATTATTATTACTTTGAAAAAAAGCGGTTAATCAAACAGAAATTTTATTTTACCAAAACAAATTCATTGTTTGTTTTTTTTCCCTAATATAAATGAAAAAAAAACCTTTTGAATTCCATTACGCTATAATAAAACAAAGCAGAATTATTGCAATTTTCTACCTATTTACAAATGTATTAAATACAAACAATATAAATTATGTTATTTGCATTTTGCCCCTTTTTTAATTTTAATTTGCATTTTAATAAAGAATAATTAATGCGCGCAAGTTTAAAAAGTACAATTTTGAAAGTCTAAAGGGCGAGAGTGACGAAAAATTAATTATTTAGGGTCGTTGAGACGCGTCGATGCTCAAATTCGTCAACGCATGAAATTAGCTTTTCCTATCGGGACTATTGACGAAACTACCGGCATTTACGAGCGGCTCAAATGGTAGTCCTCTGTGGGCCTCTCTAACACTTCTGAATTTTTTTGGTGGAACAATCAATTGCGTTCTTCAAAATATTCACAACTCTATTATGTACTAATCTACTAATTACTCTTTTATCTAAGTCGTCATTCATTTGACAGTCACTAAAATGGGATCCCAAGGCCCGGAAGTTGGGCTAAGTTGCCAAAGATTGGCAAGAGCTAAACCAGTAGAATACTATAACGAGTGTTGTTGGCTAGGGAGTAGAGTTGAAGAGATATAGCAATTTTTATGATTGAGATTTGGCCTACGGTCAGAATAGATGTATTTCTGAAGTTTTGAGTGAACATAACCTAAAGTGTAACTTATCAGACTTTTCTGGGACTCGCCTTGCATGCCTGGGGTTGTAAGTTATCAGAACAGAGCTCTCCCACTTTAAGGTCATTCAAATATAATTGCGAATCTCTATTTTTAATAACTCCTTTCTTTGGGAGCTCTTTAGAAATATTATAGACCCATCTACAGTCCCATCTCCACGTCGTCGATTTGTAAGCCCACTCTGATGAGTCTTCTACATATTTATCATCCACTAAACTCTGCAAAATTATTTGCTTAAAATGTGTTTGAAAGATTCGTTATCTTTTCTGCAGTCTCTACATCTACATTCATTGGCTCCATTACCACAAGCCCCCAGAGCCTGGTAACTGCGTATCTGTACAATATTTAAAATTCATTGCCGCATGGTTTTGTAGAAGACCTAAAGTTAACATATTAATGAATGACGAAAGCATTGGGGCCCTTTTGAGAAGACTCTTCCAAAAAACTCTCAAACTAGCAAATTCACATTAAAGCAATTTTACAACAAACAGTACGCCATGTAAGGCCCTCGCAAAGCTCAATCATCTGAAAAAAAGCCTCTTAAAAAAAGTAGGGTTAAGTTGAGGGGTAACATTAACGAAATAAACTATAATGGTATATTTATATTTCGGTGTTATAAATCAATAACGAATATCCTTTTAAAAAATGTTATACGTATTGTATCATAAGACGGGTACATCAATATCGAAGAAATATTTTTCCCTCAGTAGATCGAGTTTCCATTATATTTTTAAGCTATGCCAAAAAAGAACCCGAAGTGTAATTTATTGTAGGAAACATAAAAACACGCCGTAAAGTCTTATTTGGAAACACAATAAAAATTTAAGATGTATAGCAAGAAAGTTGTTATTAAAATTTCCTTTTTTTTCACTCAAAACGTCATTAAATATTAATTTCGTATTAATCTACCTCCTTTTGTGTATTTTTAATTAAGTTCCTTCCTTCTTTCTTTTCTTCAATTAGATTTATGTTTATTAAAAATTATTAAATTAAAAATGTTGCATAAATAAATATATTGCTTTTATTTAGTATAACCGAGTAGGTAGCTGGACAATTTTGCAAAGATGTTTTGAACGATCCTTAGAGCAGGTTTGGGTCATCGAAAGGCTTTTGAGAGTTTCTTCTGGCTTGGTTGGCAATTTTTTATTATTCCTGCAATTCACGTACTCCAAAAGGACTTACAGACTCTTTCAGAGTTTCAGCAATGACTTAGAGGCTTTCTTATAGTTCAAACAGACTGTTTGGAGAAAGAGAGTTTTTCTGTGGAGAGCAATCTCTAAATGGGGCAAAGAGATGCGGTCTCCTTTTCGACTTACGCGTACGCTCAACTTAAGCTTCATCTTCGCCACTTCGGCAAAATTTTTAATTCCTAAAAGCTTACAACACGCTACACCCTTAATAATAATACTAGTTGGGCAACTTTAGTTCCACAACTCGTGATCGAATCGGAACTGTACCAACTTCATATTAAATAACGTTCAAAGCATCTCCGGCTTTTCTTCTGAGTAATAAAGTAGCTTTGAAACTAATAATAAATTAACACAAAAGTGAGCAATATATTCGAACACTAAGTGCATTACGTGTATTAATGGAAAAACTTTTAATTATTAATACGAACATTTTATGTTAGAATTTATAATAATTAGATACGAGGGATTCCTAAAAATCATATTTTATAAACAAAGTTTAGAAAATGAATAGGGGAATACGGACAATAACCACTGTTAAAAGACTTGTGCAAACGTTCGGCAGCGTTACTTACATTGTGCAAATTAAAGTTATTAACAAAAAGAATAAAAACTAAACGTTAGTAGGGACTATTAATACTTAACGGCCCAATCACCAAATTCACTATTAACAAAGTCACCAACAAACGTTCGACAGAGCTACTCCCACTGTGCAAATTAAAGTTATTGGCTAAAAGGAAAGAAAGCAAACGTACGTAGGGCACCAATAGTGACTATTAATACCGAACGGGCGCATTCACCAAATTTACTGTAAACAGACTAACAGACTGAGACAAACGTTCGATAGCGCTACTCACACTGTGCACATTTAAGTTATTGACAAAAAAAATTGAATGTAAACGTTTGTAGAGAAGAAAAACTGACTATTAATACCTAACCACCCCATTCACCAAATTCACTGTTAACAGACTGAGACTAACGTTCGACAGAGCTACTCTCCCTGTGTAAATTAAAGTTATTGGCTAAAGGAAAAGAAAGTAAACGTACGTAGAGCACCAAAGGTGACCATTAATACTGAACGGGCCCATTCACCAAATTTACTGTAAACAGACTAACAGACTGAGACAAACGTTCGATAGCGCTACTCACACTGTGCACATTTAACTTATTGACAAAAAGAATTGAATGTAAACGTTTGTAGAGAAGAAAAACTGACTATTAATACCTAACCACCCCATTCACCAAATTCACTGTTAACAGACTGAGACTAACGTTCGACAGAGCTACTCTCCCTGTGTAAATTAAAGTTATTGGCTAAAGGAAAAGAAAGTAAACGTACGTAGAGCACCAAAAGTGACCATTAATACTGAACGGGCCCATTCACCAAATTTACTGTAAACAGACTGAGACAAACGTTCGATAGCGCTACTCACACTGTGCACATTTAACTTATTGACAAAAAGAATTGAATGTAAACGTTTGTAGAGAAGAAAAACTGACTATTAATACCTAACCACCCCATTCACCAAATTCACTGTTAACAGACTGAGACTAACGTTCGACAGAGCTACTCTCCCTGTGTAAATTAAAGTTATTGGCTAAAGGAAAAGAAAGTAAACGTACGTAGAGCACCAAAAGTGACCATTAATACTGAACGGGCCCATTCACCAAATTTACTGTAAACAGACTGAGACAAACGTTCGATAGCGCTACTCACACTGTGCACATTTAACTTATTGACAAAAAGAATTGAATGTAAACGTTTGTAGAGAAGAAAAACTGACTATTAATACCTAACCACCCCATTCACCAAATTCACTGTTAACAGACTGAGACTAACGTTCGACAGAGCTACTCTCCCTGTGTAAATTAAAGTTATTGGCTAAAGGAAAAGAAAGTAAACGTACGTAGGGCACCAAAGGTGACCATTAATACTGAACGGGCCCATTCACCAAATTTACTGTAAACAGACTAACAGACTGAGACAAACGTTCGATAGCGCTACTCACGCTGTGCACATTTAAGATATTGACAAAAAGAATTGAATGTAAACGTTTGTAGAGAAGAAAAACTGACTATTAATACCTAACCACCCTATTCACCAAATTCACTTTTAACAGACTGAGAGTAACGTTGTAGTTTCGAGTGACTTGGGGCAAAATATAGTAATACGTAAATCACTAAATATTATGAACCGTGGCCAAATTTTCAGTTATTCAGACAAATGAAATATGTATCCAGTAATCGTAATCTCGTCGTAGCTACTTTGACTATTCTCGTAATTTTGCATTTCCGTTGTATCTTCTTATTTTAGCCAATATCGCGTGCTCAGCCAAAGCTGTGGCGCTTACAAAGGCTTTGAAAAATATACTTGTAAGGGGTCAAAGAGCCACATTGTAAATGTAACTTGTGCGGGCTGCTGAGGTTAGACCACTAATCCGGTGGACGAATAATCGAGATACGATGGCGAAAACCTGGAATGCGAGACGACACCGAAAGATATTTTATTTGATCGCTATTACGCCAGCAATCTCGCTTGGAATTGGTTTATTCTTTTAATGCTTCACTTTTTAATGCTCGTGTTGTACTACTCCGCTTAGTATTTATTATATTTTTCTTGATATAAACGTTGTTTGCTGTTTATAGACAGTGGAAAGCTTTGTAACAAGTTATTGCATCGAGATACTTTTTTTACGAGCAAATTTCCGTCTTAAGGAACGCGCGTCTCTTTGAAAAAAATGAAATGATATTAAAAATTCAAAATTTTCATTAAATTAATCAAAGATGTAAAGGAAAACTTTTTTATTTCCATGCAACCTACTAACTTTTAATCTTTTTTCGATGTGACACAAATTGGCTTTTGAGTAAAAATTATAAAAGAAAACGTTAAGTTAAAAGTTGAAAATGGAAAAGAAAAACTTGTATTATGGAAATTAATAATTTTATAACCGTTAAGAACTTAAACGGTTTAAAAACTATTTTCTGCACTTTGATAAAGAAAATTTAATTCAAAATTAATTAGGTAGTTACAATACAAACTTATTTTTGCCCTTTTAGAGTAAAAAAGTAAAAATCGAATTATTATTTGAAATTGGTGATCGATTAGCAATAATGTACTCGCATAATTTACGTGATGCATTTTCGAAACTGTATTGTAAATCGGTTATTCTCATGAAAATTTAATTGTGTATTCAAATCACGTTACGCCATAACATAACATAAAGACCTTTTCTTGTCTATTAAATTGAAGTTTACATAAAATCACCTCGAGGTATTAGTTACTACCTTAAAATGTAATAATAATTAATAAAGTTTCTCTTAGTTGTCTCTTTTTCATAATCAAGTACAAAAAGTATCGGCAGAACTTTTTAAAATTGATAAAAAGCAATAAAACTGCGACAACAAAATAAAAAGAAGACACTACGAATTTTTTTATTGGTTCGAGAGCTTTCAGCTCGTGTTTTACAATTTTTGTTTTGTTTTACCGATAAACTGCCATCGAGTTGCGCGTCTAGGAGCTTACCTAGCGGGCCTGTAGGCCCGTCAGAGTTTTCTCCATTATACAGAGGCTTGTCTTAACGTGAAACGTCACTGCTTGACTCTGCTCGGCTCTCCAAGTGCTCTGTGACATCATCATAGGTGCACATACAGTTTTTGGACATTTTTCTACAATTAAGACTTTTACTGTGGTATTTGTATGTGTTTTGAATATTATTGTGTATGCAGAACAACTTCAGATGTCACTTTATCGTAGCGATTAGATCTTCTTCGTAACGGAAGCCGACGCGCGTCTCCTGTCTCGCCTTCCTTAATAGTGCCCAAATCTCCACTATAAATGGAAGTTTAGTTTGAAACTAAGATTGTAATTATCACTGCCGCCATTTTCCATTAGTTTCTCCGAGAAAGAAATCGAAAACTAGCAAACGAGCGATTAATTACAAAGAAAAAACAGTTTATAGCTCTTTCGTTTACAGGTGAAAAATTGAATTAGTTACTCAGTTACTGTTTATGTTATTAATTCCTGCACGTTATTAGATTATCCTTTCATAAATTACAACAAATGATCCATTTAGTGCATACATAAATTCGCCAATTTAAATATTTAACGTCAATGCATAATTTAATGTCGCTCGTGTAATTTATTGTTGGTAAATTGAAAATAGAGGGTAATTAATAAAGTAATTAATTATTTTGGAAAGAGGAAAAAACATAATGTACTTTGATTAAAAATCGTCTTTCTTCATGCTTAAGGTTTAGATTTCAGTTTCAATTACGCAAAAATTTTTCCTCCGAGATACAATTTAAGAGTGGCATTAAAATTCTGTTTCCATTCAAAGCAATTGTTAGATTTTGCATTAATTTGAATATCTTAGTAGTCTCAAAAAAGCTTTTGATTCGTATTTTTGTAGGTGTACTAAGGTAAACTATACTGCGTGTCTTCAATACCTCAAATTTTCCGAAAATTTTGTGACTCGGCACTATGCTTTTCGCTACTTCTAACTGTTTTATACTAGGTGGCGAAAAAGTCAAAACTCTTCTCTTTTATAAAAAAATAAAACCAATTAGAATTATACAGGGGATATCAGTCAAACTAGACCAGATAACAGCAATTTGTTTATACAGACCATACTGTATACTTTCAGCCAAGTAAATTACCTAAAAATAGAAACCATTACAGAGTCTGCCTGAGCGTGTGCAGGCGCCCTTACTGCCTTTACGTGCGTACTTGCACGTGTATGGCTCGCTTAAACCCCTCACAAGTCTTCCTAAACCACGCACAACATAACACCTACTCGCTCGAATTATTTGTTTAAATTTTCTTTTTCATTCCAGCCCAAGAATGTGTAAATGTTTTTTTTTGCAAGGCGATAGATCAAAAACTTTAATACGTGTACTTTAACAAAAGAATTGAATGACAACGTAGTTTGTAATACTGGACATTCTTTAAATTTATTGTCTGTATGAATTTGAGATCTCAAGATAGTACAAAGCATTCTTTTTAGCTTAAAAAGGTTATTAGAAAATAAATTGCTTTTTTTTCAGCAGTTAAATTGTCTGCAAAAAAACATATCAACTTATCTATACTGTCGGTATCATTTATGGAGGTTAAATTGATGTTTAAACAAAAATTGAATTGGGGAAAATGAGAGCGCAGATGCTAGCTCAATTACAATGAAATGAGTGCGGGCGTGTTATTGGCCACTGCGTAACGTTTTAGAGATGTTGCTGCGTATGCCTTCTCTTAGGTGCTACCAAACGTGACGTGGTTGTAGTGCCACTCGTATTTTGCTAATTGACCAATTGAGGTAGCTGCTAGTTGCAGTACAGTGAGCTAACATAACGCTTCTACTTCATTCAAATATCTATAGGCGCCTTCTCGATATTAGACTAGAAATAGGACTACCTAAACTAAAACCCACACCCTGGCATTGATGTGGTGGTGGTGGTCTGCAATACTCTTTTACTTGATGCACTCTGTTAAGAGTATCGCCGGGGGGGAGGGGGGGCTGCCAAAATGAACCATCTTCAGAGAGGTATCTATTGTCAGATTTTTATTCGTTTTTTTGAGGTGCGGCATATCATATAAGAGCTACTCTTAACCATCTATTGCTTCAATATTCCATTCCGACGTCGAAATAATTTAAGTCAACACGATTACCTTGCCCAAAGAGGTAGTTTTGCCGTGGCAGTTTCATAGAAGAGGTTTTACGTCTAAAAACATCAAGAACTATCAGTTTTTCCAATTCTGGCGATACGGCCCTGCAGGTATCGATTAATAGGAGCTTGCTAGTTGATGTTAGGTAATTACGAATTACCTCTGCATTTGTGCCGTTTCTGTAAACCGTTTCACTGCCTTGCCCAAAGAGGTAGTTTTGCCGTGGCAGTTTCATAGAAGAGGTTTTACGTCTACAAATCTCAAGAACTACCAGTTCTTCCAATTCTGGCAATACGGCGCTGCAGGTATCAATAGGAGTTTGCAAGTTGATGTTAGGTAGTTACGAATTACCTTTCCAGTTGTGCCGTTTCTTTAAACAGTTTTAGTGCCGATTGCCTTGCTTAAAGAGGCAGTTTCGTAGAAGAGGTTTTACGTCTAAAAACTTCAAGATCCAATTCTGGCGATACGGAGCTGTAGGTATCGATCAATAGGAGTTTGCTAGCTGATTTTAGGTAATTGCGAATTACCTCTCCATTTGTGCCGTTTCTTTAGGCACCACTTTGTTTGATCAGGAATCTCTTTTTGCCTTAAATGCGCTCACAGTACTATTCCCAAATCAGGATTAAATTCCGAGAGCTTGAAAAGTCGAAAATCAAAAGTCAAAATCCATATTTTTGAGAAGAGACCCCGAAAAGGTTCGATATTGTGTCTTGCCGTTGACGAAAAGAAAAACAGTGACTAGTTAGGTCAAATTTCAAACTCAAAACGAGGTAAACTTATAATAATTTAAAAATTAATGCTGAAGACCAGTCGATGATAAATTGATATAATACGAAAAGTAATCAGTCAGCGATCCAATTCGCGTCAAAGACAAAATTATCAAATCACCCACTGCAGATCAGTGCTCTTTCAGGCGCTTCTCCTTAATAATCATAGACGAATCACCCTCCACAAACGAAAAATGCTATTTAAATAAAACAATTGATTAATTGAATGGTCCTATTGGTAAGTGGGGTATAAAGAGCTTTAAGCGCTTCGGTTTGTCCGCCAGTTGGTTTCACTTTCTTACTCTATTTAACGCCCAACCTTTTTATTTACGATTTTACCGAACACACACGCATGTATCCACCCATACACACACACAAAGCTCTTTGTAATGTTAACATTAGTCACATACCACAACGCGTCCACAAATTAGCAAAGCGCGTTAATTTTGGTAAGGTGAGATTTCTACATTTTGTTCTGCCCTACAGCTGGATGTTCGAACTCGGTTCACTATAATAGGCCAGCGCAATTAGCACATACTTTTGTACTGTTCTACTCTGGAGACTCTTTTACAGATTGGTAAAAAAAAATTTTGAATAGTTCTGAGAGTGGCAATAATCCATGACCTTGAGAAGACATTGTCAACGCATTTATTTAATACCTCTGAGACGCATGTCCGATTAGGCTCATATTGCTTGTGGGGGAACTACCGACTTAAAAACTGATATTCTTCATTTCAAACGCATTTTATTTGAAAAAGTGTAAAATAAAAACCAAACCCAATGTAGTAGGTGTTCAGCTAATACCTCCAGTGTAGGGTAGTAAATCAGGGACGCGAGATGAACATTTTTGATGTTTATCCCCAGGCGAACTTCACCCTATGAACCCGATTATTATCGTCCCAGTTTCTGTTAAAAAAATATGAGTTATATCGCTAAAATATTATAGATTCGTATTTTGTAATTTTGGAGTGATGCGTTTTACAATTTTTGGGGAGTAGAGGTGGGGAGAGCATCAATGGGGCGACAAATTGCTAATTGCTTAGGGCGGCAGTTAAGTTAAACGCTACCCCGGTCAAACGAATTCGCGGACAATGAAATTGCCTACAAAAAACTTCACTTTAATAATGTTAAAAGAAAGTAATTTCTATCTAGTAATTAGGGATAGGAAATAAGGCGCGGAGTTTTCTTTATATTCCCGCGCAATTAGACGTCTTATTACTGCTAATAGCTCGTAAACCGTAATCAAGATGTGAAAAACATAATATAGACGTAAATTGTAGAGAATAAACCTACGTATACCTCTAAAAGGGCGTTGTCATACTTTTTTGGGGAAAAAATTAATCTTTAATTAGAAATTAAAGAGAAAGGGCGAGCCGGATTTTCCTTACGTTTCGCTAGCACCGCCGATAAGTCCGTAACCGAGGCACTCTCGTTAAAAATTTATTAAAGAAAATTGTAGAGAATAAAGTTCTTAACAAAAAACTTCTCTTTAGCATTTTTGAGAAAAGTAATCCTTAATTAGTAATTAAACTAAAAAGAAGAGGTAAAATTTCTATAATTATTTTTACGCGTCCTAATGGATTTTCGTCAGTGGTTCCACTAACGAAAAATTAATTAAAATAAACTTGTGCAGGAAATTAAGTTTGAAGTTGTGCAGCAACAAAGAATTCGGAAAAATTATGGAAAAGTCGCTTTTTGAGTTTTCACGTCGTTTTCCAATTAACGCGATAGTTTTTCTATTCAACGTTTGGGCTTTCTACTCAAACGAAAGACGAGATGATTTTAGAGCTTTTTTAAAATAATTTGTTATAAACAAATTAATGAGAAAATAAATTTAACCGTGCGGAAAATTTGGCATTTGTTTAAGATTATAATAGTAACGAGTTCGAATAGCACAAAAGTTTTCCTCAAAACTCTTGTTTAAATAAGTCGCTTTAAATTAAACATAAAGTGTTAAATTTAACACGAAAATGAGTTAATTAGTAAATTTGTTATTGTTTATACTACTATGTTTATATGAATTAAGAAAACAACTCGACAATACCTAAATTGAAGATGGTGAGAGAAATTATCAGGACGAAAGTGCTTCTAGGAGTTTCCCCCATTTTACTGTTGAGTGGAAAAGTAGCACTCATTATTTTGTTGAGATATTAAAGTTTTGTTACAAATTTATTACATTACACTTGTTTTACAGACACTGAAAATTTTACTCCCTTTTCCACATAATCACATCCCGAACTTTCAGTCATATATAACACTCGGAAGATGCCACTCCCACTCTTTTATAACACTCTGAAAGTTGACGTTTCTTATTTTTCTTACTTTTCTAAATTATTTATTTACTATTGTCTTCAACTGAGCTAATCGTGTTACTTTTCAACTTTTTTACTTTTCAATCAACTGTCCCCTTAGAGGTGTAAACAAAGGCAATTTTAGCCTCAAAGAAAATTTGCAAAAAAATATTATTCTTGGCAATTTCGCGAGAAGTTAAATTTCCGCGAAAAAAATTTTTTCACAAAGTTTTTCCCCAATTTTCCCCGAAAAAAATTTTATTTACTTTTTTATTACTCGTCAAAAAAAAGCGCACCTCCTTTAGAGTAGAAATGGAAAAAAATTTATTTTTAAAATTTTACAAATAAAGCTTTTATTTGAGCGTAGAAGTGGGCGTGTCCCTTAGAAACTCTTGAGCGTAAAGCCGGCTCCGCGTTATTCCGGGTTCCGGGCACAACTGCTAAAACCGGCGCGTCTGCAGGGTCGCGCGCCAGCGCACACACCCCCTTTGTTCCATAGCTTACAGTCAAACAATATACTTGCAAATTTAGAATGCATTCATGATTTACAAAGTTTATCTGTATCTTGTTGTATTTGTGCTTTAGGCGAGCTCAAATTGAAAGTGTTATCTGAAGAAAACAAACAGTACCTATTATAACAAAGCTTGCGTATAATGAAAAGTTGCGAGTATAATTTTTCACTGGAAAAATGAGAAAATTAGTAGGTAAAGTTTTTTTTTCTCCTCCAAATTAAACAATATGAACAAAAGGCGAAAACATCTCGAGGAGAAAAAAAGTTTGTTATTCACAAAACTCCCTAGAAAACTTTTCCGAGTTACTTGATCCACGAAATAATTTTTTTCCGTTAGGAAAATTTTCTTTTCTAAGGGCATTTTATTAGTTTAATTCTAAATTAACCCTGAAACTTTTTATAGATAACTTTTACTGTTACTATCATTTTTTATAATCTCTTTTTAACCGCTCATTTTTAGTGCTACTATAGGGCTTTCTCGAATTGCGCAACATTTTCTTTTTGTTGGAAAGTAAATGAGTGATTTAGTTACTAGTTGGCGTAATAATTCACGGAGTCTCTTTAAGCGCGATTTGATTTAATTAAAGAAAGTTGGAAAAGAAAAATGGGAAATGCTCTAATGTGACTTTTTTGCTCCAGTTTTTGGCTCAAGTGTCAAAAACTTATTTTACGGGCTTAAAGTGGAAGTGAACAGGTCGTCCAATAAGGAAAGAGGAATTGTAAAAAATTTACGAAAAGAGATACCTACAGATGTCATTTTTTAGAATTCAATAGTTGGGAGTTTTCCGAACGATAAAAATCAAACATCCCAGCAATTGAACGAATGAGTGAGCAGCAAACATATCAATGAGTTTTGAAGATTTGGGCTTTGCATAAGCTGAAATTTACCCATGGAAAACAAAAATCATTTAGAGCATATTATTCTACTCCATCTCTTTCATTCATCCATTCAACCGTCCATACCCACCGATCCACTAGTCCAGCTTTAATGTTTTTAGTGGACTAGCTTTTTTACACGCTCCACCCTTTCTTCTTCTTGTTACCTGCGTCTTTATTAACATTGCCCAGAAGGGTGCTTCTAAGAAATCTTTAAGCTTTGCTTGTAGATGCAGAAGACACGGCTAGTACTTCCTCGGTCGTAAAAGCCAGTCACTTTTCTATCGAGTTGTTCTTAGCGCCGTTTTGATTGTTGCTTGACATGAATGCTTTGGCATCTGTGAGGAACCTGACAGAACTGAAAAATCTTCTTTCGATCTGGGTATTGCCAACGCTGTTTTACCTATTGTTGATACAGCTTACTTGAACTCATCACTTCCTGTTTTTTGATTGAAGAAGAGCAACCATAGTTTGTTCCAAAGAAGGCCAAGAAAGAGACTAGATTGGCTAGACTAAATGGGACGAATTTGCCTCTTATGGCTATAAGCACCGGCAGTACTTGACAAGGGGGTTACCCATGCAGTACAGACTTTGACCAAAACGAGAAAGCGTCTGTCTAGTGTTCACGCCTCCACTAATTTGTTGATTCGAGGATCTATCTGCCTATCTTAACCCCCCTCCTCGTATACTTGTCCATGGTATGTGTGTATTGGGACCTTTACGTTTCTACTTGTTTGGGCCGCTGCTCTGAGTCTCTAAGTCTGTCCTCCATCCGCCCATCTATAGTGTGTATATTTGCAAGTCCAGCCGCTCTCTTTATCTGTCGACTTGGCCTCTTCGTCTATCCAGAGACTTATCTATCTCTAGCCTGATTGCTTTTTACATGGTTGTGTCTGCTTTGATGTCTGCCCGTCTCGATCTGTCTCTGCTTCTCAAAACAAAAATTCCGAAAAGTTTGACGAAAAGATGGATAAAGACTACCAAGTTCTTCCCGCGCTGTTCTGCCTGTTGCTCGTTTAATATTACTCCCACTTCCTTTTTTTGCTACTTACTGTCTTTAGTCCGCTCTCCTCATTAGGTGACCCTCACACTTCTACTTTAGAGCTACGAAGGCCTTGGCCTAGTCGTCCAGTAATATTAGGTTCTTTGAGTATCGAGAGGACTTTTTTCAAACGCAAAATAATAGACACATAAAATAAACCCTCTCAGCTTAGGACGGCTAATTTAATTTGGCTTAAAAGTCTCATCTTGATCAATCGCTTAATGTATAAATTATTAAGCAACTCCATGTTTGTCGCGTTGGACGGTCAAAATTGGATTTTATCGAGAAGGCTTAAGAGTGTTTATAGTATGTAACTTTAAGTTATCAAAGTTTTTGTCACTTGTAGCTTGTAATAGCCTTAATCGGTTTCGATACGATCATACATTGATGGATACGTTTTCGAATGTAATAAATAATAATAATAGTGAACAACATTTTATTTTTCAATTAACACCAGTTTACTACGTCAAGTTTTATTTTTTCTTCCATTCCAAGTGTTAACTTAAAAATATTATAACTTAGTTTTATATCGTATTATAAAGCATTCTATAACGTAAACTTCTTTAAAACGCTAAAAAAAATTAAGAAGTTTTAACTTTACAAGGGCGCAGCGTTAATATTAAGTTTCAACCCTTCAACGTTCGGTTGAATTAAACTTTCAACGTAAACAAAGTACAAATTATAATTTTCTCTCTCTCCAATTTTTTTTGGAAGAAATGAAAACAAAAAATCCGTTTTAAAATTGTTTTACATTTACTTATTTACTACCGTACAGTTAATTAGGATTTCTAATGGGTCAATCTGAAAAGCAGCTCATGCGAGCTCCTGCGTAAATATTTTCGTTTCAATATTTTTTTACCCTCGGTTAATTTCATTAAAAATAAATAAAAACTTAAATTTCGGCGCACCGGCCCTTTGGGCTTTTGAACTCCGTTATTTATAAAAACAAATACGTTGCAAACTTTTGTCCGTATGTCTGTACACTAAACTAATTTCTAGTGTTTTGTATTGCTAATTGGTAGGCACCACTACAACCTTAAATGCTTGTAATACACCGTTACAGTTAAAGATGAGACTTGAGCCACTTCCAACAGCTAAGGGTCGCGTCATACTATCGATACACTCTCGAGACGCTCTCGATACGCTCTCGATCTAATAACGCTCCGATACCCATACATTTTTCTAATTTTCCCGGAGTGGTATCGGAGCCAGAGTAGAGCGAGAGTAATAATAGTGTAACCACCGACTACACTCCTTTTTTGCTCGCTAGCGAGAGTATGGTATAGTGGGACCTTAATAGTGGCTAATTCAAAAACTTTTATTCGTAAGAATTTTTAAGATTTCGAGTTATTTATAATTTTCTTCAAGGGACATGAGTGCTTTAGTTGTTAAATGTCAATTTTAGTGTATAGTCAACATTAGTCGAACTTAGCTGCTACTTCAAGTCCGGTATATCGGCACTTTTCACTTGAAATTTCCATTTCCATTACGGACTTTCTAAATGCTGAATTTCGTGAATCGAATAAATATCAAAGAGCCGAACCTACTAAGACCAGAAAATCAAATAAAGCAACATTCCGTAACTTTATCACACAATGACATTTGGAGGGTCATACTAGTGATAACGCTAACTTTTGACCAGTAGTCCGTTAAGTACGGAATTACAAAGTTTCAACAAAATCGAGCGAAAATAATTTTACGCAATAAATGTGCGAGGTTGCCTTACCTCTAAGCTGTAGTTAGCAGTTAGCAGTTCAACTATGAAAATTTCCGTGGGCTCTTGATGTTTCCTAAAAAAATGTTGTCGAGCCTATTTTTTTGGGCCACAGAAAAAAAAGAGTAAATTACAGTCCACAAAGGGAAAGTTTAATTGCGTTTTCGTCTCATCGGGACCGCTAAATTCAATGGAAAAATTTGATCGTTTGACAAAAACTAGTGCCATACTTACTTAATTTTTCAAATTAACCTTCAAAACAGAAAATCACAATTTTCGCTTTAAGAAGAGAACTGGCGCTTTAATAAAAACGTCTCCGCTTATAATTTACGTACTATTTTAATAACTCCAGTTATCCCTTGCATTTAATTGCAGGGGATTAAATTGTACGATGTACGTCCTTCACACGCCTAAATAAGTTATTGTAGTATCTGTTGTCATTAAGTTCTCTCCCCTAATATTAATGTTGTTAGTTGGTCCATTGCGTCTCTACGTCGTTTACTACAACTTAAGTATTAAGCTCATTTTGCCATTAGGTAGCTCTAGTTTGCTTAATAGTATTAGGTAACGTACAGAAATTTTGGATTATTTCGCTAAAAATTATTCAACCCTTTACTGGCTAAATTTAAATAAGGCCTTAATAAGGGGATGGTGTCTTTTCAACCCGCCTACGCACAGAGGACAATGAGAGTATTGTGGTAGGAATTTAAAGTCATTACTCGTATTTATTAGTAATCTTCAGTTTAATTTTTTTTCAAGCCCCCTGTGTCGATTTATTCGTCCGTTTGTTCACTCAATTAGACTTCTTTTGTAGGTAATGTCACCAGGTTGTCGTTTAAGTCGTTTCGTCGCCTGTATAGATGTCTGACCGCCCGTTTGTTGGTATGTTGGTCTGTAAATTTATAGACCTGTAGGCCTATCGGCCGGGATATCTGTAGATCAGTAAGACAAAAGTTTTAATAAAACGTCTTTACGTCGCTTTAGCACCTGTACGAATATCTAACATCGGCCTGTAGGTGGGATGGTCGGAAGATTAGTCTATATTTATACTATTTTCGGCCTATCGGCCCGTGTATCTGTCGATTTTTAAGAAAATTTCAAGAACCATCAGCTCATCAGTATAAGTCTTTACGTCGTCTGTGTATATGTCTGCCTGTCGGCCTATCGGGGTGTTAGCCGGTAGATTACTCAATTTGCTAGCCCGTAAATTTGTCGACCTGTAGGCCTATCGACCGCGATATCTGTCGATTTTTAAGAAAATTTCAAGAACCATCAGCTCATCAGTATAAGTCTTTACGTCGTCTGTGTAGATGTCTGCCTGTCGGCCTATCGGGGTGTTAGCCGGTAGATTACTCAATTTGCTAGCCCGTAAATTTGTCGACCTGTAGGCCTATCGACCGCGATATCTGTCGATCAGTAAGACAAATTAAGGAAGTATAAGTTTATTACAACGTCTACGTCGCTTCGCCGCCTGTACGAATATTCAACAGTCGGCCTGTAGGTGTGATGGTCGGAAGATTAGTCTATATTTATGCTATTCTCTCAATTTTTCGGCCTGTCGGCCCGTGGATCTGTCGATTTGTAAGAAAATTTTAAGAACCATCAGTTTATCAGTATAAGTCTTTTCGTCGTCTGTGTGGATGTCTGCCTGTCGGCCTATCGGAGAGTTAGTCGGCCGGGATATCTGTCGATTAGTAAGACAATTTAAGGAACTAGAGGTTTATTAGGGCGTCTTTACGTCGCTTCGCCACCTGTTCGAATATCTAACAGTCGGCTTGTTAGTGTCAAAGTCGGAAGATTAATCTATATTTATGCTCTTCTGTCAATTTTTCGGCTGTCGATTTGTAAAAAAATTTCACGAACCATCAGTTCATTAGTCAGTCTTTACGTCGTTTCGTCGTCTGTGTGGAAGTCTGCCTGTCGGCCTATCGGAGTGTTAGCCGGTAGATCACTCAATCTGCTCGCCTGTAAATTTGCCGGCATGTAGGCCTATCGGCCGGGATATCTGTCGATCAGTAAGACAATTTAAGGAACTATAGGTTTATTGGAGCGTCTTTACGTCGCTTCGTCGCCTGTACGAATATCTAACAGTCGGCCTGTTGGTGTGATGGTCGAAAGATTAGCCTATATTTATGCTCTTCTGTCAATTTTTCGACCTATTAGCGCGTAGATCTGTCGATTTGTAAGAAAATTTAAAGAACTATCTGTTCGTTAGTGCGTCTTTACGTAGCTTTGTTGCCTGTTTGCATGACCGACTTTCTGCCTGTTGGTGTATTGGTCGGTAGATTAGTCAATGTATTTTTTTTTTGTCAGACTATCATAATAGTAGATCTATTGGACTGCTGATTGGTAGGTCAGTACGACGACTTAAAGAACGATCTGTTTCATTGGCGTTCTCATTGCTCGCTTAGATGTCTGACTCTCGGGGTGTTAACCGGTAGATTAATTATTCTGCTTGCCTGTAAAGTTGATAGGCTTAGACCTATCGACTTCTAGATTGTTGATTTGTCAATCTGTACGATGATCAGTTCATTAGTGCTTCTTTAAGTCGTTTCGTCGTCATCTTGGATGTCTGACTGTCGGCGTGTTGGCCGGTATATTAGTCGATATATTTTCCTGTACATTTGTCGGCCTATTGGCTTGTCGGTCGGTAGATCTGAGTCCATCTGTAAGACAGATTTAAGAACTATCAGTTCGTTTGCAAGTCTTACGTCGTTTCGTCGCCTGTTTGGATGTCTGACTATCGGTCTGTCGGTGTGTTAGCCAGAAAATTAGTCGACCTGCTAGTCTGTAAAATGGTCAATCTGTTATAGGCCTATTGGTCTGTAGATTTTTGTCTTTGATTATAATGTCTAATTTCCTTCTAATGGACTATTCGTCATCATTGAATTTATACGTACCTACGGCGAATTTAAGTCTATTATTTCTAGCCCATAGCAAAATGTATTTAGTAAATTCTAAACTTTTTTACTTAATTATCTTCTTGATATTAATAAAGGAGAAAGTATGAGCATTTTCTTTTATACCCGCCTCTCGTGAGTACATGACAAAACTCATTATACGAACCGTAAACAGATGCCTTACAGCCATAACACTATGCTTAAACTAAGGGTGGTTGCAATTTTAGACACCGAAAACCACACGTAAATTATCACTCCCCTTCCTTTTCATTCGATTTCCTTTACTCCCGTAAATTAGTTATGACTCATCTAATTGTATCCTACAACTTATCGATTTCAAATAAAAATGTAAAAGTGGGGTAAAAAAACTTTTTTTTGCACAAAAAAGATAAGAGCGTATATTACGGGAAGAAGATGTAGCTTTTGGGGGTTTCTATCTCGTCGTTCATTACACATTTTGCGAAGATACTAAAAGCAGCATCTACTGTTTCAATTACGCGCTAATGTTGTTACAGACTGAGGAAATCACTTAATGCGCATTAATGTTTGTCATGCTTTCAGCTCCTCATGTTACAGTTGTATTGTTGACTTGTATAAGTAGTACTTCAGCTTTCAAGATTTTAATCTTGTCTAATATTAAAAAGGGCGCACAAATCGAATTTGAAAAGAAAATTTAATAAAAACTATCAACTTTTATGCTCCAGTTTTGGTATCAAATTTTTCATCTCTTTGCGCTTCTTCAAGGAGCTTCTTGAGTAAATAACCTTCGATGAACTTCAATTGAATTATCATTTTATAAGGGTACGTTTCCCAAACCAGACTCACCGATTACAGGCGTTGTCTAAGACTTCTCTTACCGGCTGACATTTATGGTCTGTGGAACACGTTTAACTTATAAACAATTTATTACTTTCCTACATTTTCCTCCTCTTCCGAAGTGAGAAAACACTATTTGGGCAGAACCAGTGGGTAATACAATAATCCATCAGAACGGGCTTGTAACCTTCTTCAAGGAAGGAGATAACTTGACTTGAGGACGGACCTACAACACGACCGAGATGTCCTACAAAGTGCGAGGGGCTTTTATTGAGAAACCCTCGCATGAAAACAAAAAAAATTGTGCTCTACCGAAATCAATGCCACTATTTAAGAACAAAACCCTTGTTTTAATTTTAACAATGAGAATAACAACAACACTGTGCTCGCTTTAGTGTAAACGCGTCTTTGTCTTTAGTAGACAAAACTCAAAATTATTTTAAATTTTAATTTAGAAGGGAACAAAGGGCTCAAGTGCGCACTTTAAAGTTTTTTTTTAACGAAGCAATTATCTTTACCATTCGTTTAACATTTTTTTAATATAAAAAATGGGACGTTTTTAATTTAAACAAAATACATAACTATTACCACTTTAACGAAAATGTAACATTTGAAATTGAAATTTTAATGAAGATCGTAGCTTTAAATTTGGTTCAATTACCTACTACTTGTACATTTTATTTTGAAGTTTAGTGGTTTTTGATTGATTCCTAAGGCTTTCAAGTTGCAAGCTTTCAACCTAAGGTAAACTCGTGTACGTACATTCTATTTTCTCATTTTGTATTACTAACCTTTTTTTATTTTTTTTTATCTTATCCGTTTACTGGATGTATAAAACATAAATCCTTCATCGAAATACTTTTTTTAGTCACTTTATTCTCAAAAAACAGACTAATACAGCTTTCATGTTAAATTTTAATCTACATTTTTTTGTACAACGCGCCAACGCGCAAAAATGTTGCGCAATGTTCTTGTTGTTTTACGAAAAAAATAGCTGGTTTGTACGCCACTGCATTTTTCGTATTTGAGCCGCCAACCACGAGTTTTCTCGGTTTGATTTGTTAATTGATTTCTACGCCAATAAGATTATTTTAGTATCTTCATTAATCGCCATTCCTGTTGTGTCTCGAGTTAGAGAGAGGTGTCTCTTCGAGTTCAAGTTTTAGTTCTTTGGCATCCCTTTAGTTGACGATTTTGACTGGCTTCTTCATTATTATGGACATCTCGAATCTTCCAAGCACTAATAAACGTTATACCACTTGATATTATTCCATAGCCAATATAAAATCATTTGTCTGCCAGGCGGCGTTACAGTAGAGCACTCAAATTTCAGTGTTTTTAGTTTTTCACTTATAACTTGAATACTACGCACTTTTTGAGAAAAGCGCTTTAACATAAAACTAAGCTGCATCAAATTTTATCTATCATTTTTTCCATTTAAACAAACGATTTTGGCGCGAGAGCACGTTAGAATTTAACTAAAATTCCAAAATCCGTAAAAAAATGATTTTTAAGTTTATCGCTTGTAACGCCAAAACTACGGGCTTATATAGAAAAGTGTTTTTATAAAAAATTAAAGCACAGTAAATTTCCTAAAACTTATATTTCTTAAATTTTTTACGTTAGACATACGGTTTAGGCAGTAGAGCGCATTAAAGAATGATAAAAATTCCAAAATCGGCAAAAAACGTTTTTTTTAGTTTATCGCTTATGGCGCCAAAAGTACGGGATTAAATAGAAAAGTGGTGTTATAAAAAATTAAAGCAAATTAAATTTCCTACAAATTATATGTTTTAATCTTTTTACGTCAAACATACGGTATAGGCAGTAGAGCGCTTTAAAGATTAATAAAAATTCCAAATCGGAAAAAAACGAATTTTTTTAGTTTATCGTTTATGGCGCCAAAAGTAAGAGATTAAATAGAAAAGTGGTGTTATAAAAAATTTAAGCACATTAAATTTCCTACAAATTATATGTTTTGATTTTTTTACGTCAGACATACGGTATAGGCAGTAGAGCGCTTTAAAGATTAATAAAGATTCCAAAATCGGAAAAAAACGAATTTTTTTAGTTTATCGCTTATGGCGCCAAAAGTACGGGATTAAATAGAAAAGTGGTGTTATAAAAAATTAAAGCAAATTAAATTTCCTACAAATTATATGTTTTAATCTTTTTACGTCAAACATACGGTATAGGCAGTAGAGCGCTTTAAAGATTAATAAAGATTCCAAAATCGGAAAAAAACGAATTTTTTTAGTTTATCGCTTATGGCGCCAAAAGTACGGGATTAAATAGAAAAGTGGTGTTATAAAAAATTAAAGCAAATTAAATTTCCTACAAATTATATGTTTTAATCTTTTTACGTCAAACATACGGTATAGGCAGTAGAGCGCTTTAAAGATTAATAAAGATTCCAAAATCGGAAAAAAACGAATTTTTTTAGTTTATCGCTTATGGCGCCAAAAGTACGGGATTAAATAGAAAAGTGGTGTTATAAAAAATTAAAGCAAATTAAATTTCCTACAAATTATATGTTTTAATCTTTTTACGTCAAACATACGGTATAGGCAGTAGAGCGCTTTAAAGATTAATAAAGATTCCAAAATCGGAAAAAAACGAATTTTTTTAGTTTATCGCTTATGGCGCCAAAAGTACGGGATTAAATAGAAAAGTGGTGTTATAAAAAATTAAAGCAAATTAAATTTCCTACAAATTATATGTTTTAATCTTTTTACGTCAAACATACGGTATAGGCAGTAGAGCGCTTTAAAGATTAATAAAGATTCCAAAATCGGAAAAAAACGAATTTTTTTAGTATATCGCTTATGGCGCCAAAAGTACGGGATTAAATAGAAAAGTGGTGTTATAAAAAATTAAACCACAATAAATTTTCCACAAATTACATTTCGGTGTTTTTTACGTCAGATGTACAGTTTCGGCAGTAGAGCGTATTAAAGATTGATCAAAATTCCAAAATCGGTAAAAAACTGATCTTTTAGTTTATCGCTTGTGTCGCCAACAGTACGGGCTTAAATAGAAAAGGGGTTTATAGAAAATTAAAGAACATTAAATTTCCTACAAATTATATTTCTTAGATTTTGTACGTCAGACGAGCGATTTAGACACTAGAGTGCGTTAAAGTTTGTCGAAAATTCTGAAATAATACTAATTTGTTAGTTTATCGCTTATAACTCGAAAACAACGCACTTTATGAGCATAGTAATTGTTCCTATATCAAAATAAAACAAATTAAAGTTCCTACAAATTATATTTGTTAGGTTTTTTTGTTAGACAAGCGGTTTTGAAACACATTTTGCTGCATGCTGTTGAGTATTTGAGGAACTTTCAGGAAAGGCCCGAACTCAGCTTTACGTCATTAGCACACGTAGTGTGCGTGTGTGCTAATAAGTATTGTCCGCGTTATTTCAACTTGAGAAATTTAGATTTTTTTCATGTAAGGGTTGGTCTCCTTTTAGAGATTACCTATTTTTTATGGATTGAAAAGTATCCGCCGCTGAATTATTTCGTCCCCCAATATTCCAAACTTACTATGAGCTCGGTACACACTAATACTTGTATTATTATGGGTTGCATTTTGCGAAACTAATCATTGTTTAAAAAATTATACAGTCCATCTACGAAAACAATGCTCCCCAACTCTCAAAAATAGCCTATTTAAGTTCCCCTGTTCTTTACTTATTTATTTCGTTACCGCAGGTTGAGAAAAGCCCCGTTGGATATTTTGCCCAATTTTTTTCTATCTAATAGCAGACCCTTTACTATCTGTTGTATAGAAATTAGAAATGCTAATACATTTTCCACTGAATGTATTGCACTTAAACTTTTTTTGCTCGAAGGGTTGATTTTGAACGTGAGCGCGAAGAGAACGAGTGGTTATTATTACATACCTTAACAAATTTGTTAGGCAAAAACATAAAGCTGTTACTCATATATAGCGGTACTTCTCGAACAAAAAGCACGCATTAAATTAAGGATAACTATTATTTGCACCATTCTCAATTTCGATGGTAACGTATGAAATTTATGTTTTAGGAAATTGAATTTTCAGAAAACATCCGTAAACTTAAGTGAAACACATTTTACCTTTTTCTTTCGTGTAATGTTTGAAAAATAAAAATGTAAATATAATTTTTATTAACTCGAATACTTTCTTTTCTTATAAGGAGGTCGCGGAATTTATGCTTCTCGCCGAAAAATGTTCTTTTTGTCCCTTTTAAGGATATTAAGATTGAATATCGTAAATGAGATTTTACAACATCTCATTAATGCATGCACAGACACTCTTTGCTTAAGGGGAAACTCAAGACTATAGCTTAGAATTCAATTAAACATTTATGTATCACGTATCACCTCAAAAATTTATAGATGAAGCTTTAAAATGATCTCCGTGTAGAAACAGAAAATACACGACCTAGCCGTATAATGAATGCAGACTCTCGTCTCGTAGGTAAAATAACGAGATCCCGTAGGATACAACACACAAACGATGATTGGATGCCACAGAGCACCTATTTTTTCCCCCTCTTCTTCAAATTACTCACAAATAATTCCTCAAAAAAATTAGAATTATGCAACATAAATTAACTCGCTCGCATTACGTATGTATTAAGTTAACTCGCATTTTTACAACCTCCAATTTATATAAAGGTATATCCGGGCTGCTTTAAAATGCAGAGATTTTATAACATATGAGAGATACGTGTGGAAGTAGTAGAGTTAGTTGTCGATCAAAGTAACTTTTACGTATAACTTACGTTATCCACAAATTCAAACACCTTTGAAATTTTCAAATATATTATTATTCAGCTCGTGTCTACACCTACTTTTTCATGATTGGAAAAATAAAAACTAAAAGCAGATAAAATTGGTGTTGTTTTAATAATGTTAAAGATGAATACCTTACATCAATAATACATGACTTTTACACCCTTACCCAAACATCACTTTTTAATTTTTTACGTATAAGTACGCGAGCTTCAGCGGATTTTAAAGCTTCTTCATGTATCGTGGATAAGGTGCAAGGCATCTTTACAATTTTACGGTTATTTAGAGGCATAGTCCTGTCCGCAACAGCAAAATTTCGTCCACACTACAAGACTACCAGGCTACTCCGCTGTGCCTCAGATGAGGCTCAAGGAGCGCAAAGATGCGTGTATGTTCCACTTATTTTCTGAATCTGCAGTACAACAGTTCCTATCCCACAGGCTGTCAATTGTGGCCTCCAAATTGGTCTCAAAATCTTTTTCTACTTTCGGAGAGGTCGTTGGAGCTGTACTATTGTCGTCATTTAAATGGTAATAAGTTTAAGATTTACTAGCTGTGTCCTATCACTCAGGTAACTGTAGAACCGCCCTGTTATAACCAAGGGTCATAGTTCTTGGAACAGGCAGTCGAGAGCCTTACTGAAATTTGGGATAAAGTTCTGACTAATATTTGTGTAGGTACTGTGTGTTACTGTTGTTCTTGGTGTGTCGCAATTCCACTAGCTGTGTCCTATCACTCAGGTAACTGTAGAACCGCCCTGTTATAACCGAGGATCATAGTTCTTGGAACAGGCAGTCGAGAGCCTTACTGAAATTTGGGCTAAAGTTCTGACTAATATTTGTGTAGGTACTGTGTGTTACTGTTGTTCTTGGTGTGTCGCAATTCCACTAGCTGTGTCCTATCACTCAGGTAACTGTAGAACCGCCCTGTTATAACCGAGGGTCATAGTTCTTGGAACAGGCAGTCGAGAGCCTTACTGAAATTTGGGCTAAAGTTCTGACTAATATTTGTGTAGGTACTGTGTGTTACTGTTGTTCTTGGTGTGTCGCAATTCCACTAGCTGTGTCCTATCACTCAGGTAACTGTAGAACCGCCCTGTTATAACCGAGGATCATAGTTCTTGGAACAGGCAGTCGAGAGCCTTACTGAAATTTGGGCTAAAGTTCTGACTAATATTTGTGTAGGTACTGTGTGTTACTGTTGTTCTTGGTGTGTCGCAATTCCACTAGCTGTGTCCTATCACTCAGGTAACTGTAGAACCGCCCTGTTATAACCAAGGGTCATAGTTCTTGGAACAGGCAGTCGAGAGCCTTACTGAAATTTGGGCTAAAGTTCCGACTAATATTTGTGTAGGTACTGTGTGTTACTGTTGTTCTTGGTGTGTCGCAATTCCACTAGCTGTGTCCTATCACTCAGGTAACTGTAGAACCGCCCTGTTATAACCAAGGGTCATAGTTCTTGGAACAGGCAGTCGAGAGCCTTACTGAAATTTGGGCTAAAGTTCTGACTAATATTTGTGTAGGTACTGTGTGTTACTGTTGTTCTTGGTGTGTCGCAATTCCACTAGCTGTGTCCTATCACTCAGGTAACTGTAGAACCGCCCTGTTATAACCGAGGGTCATAGTTCTTGGAACAGGCAGTCGAGAGCCTTACTGAAATTTGGGCTAAAGTTCTGACTAATATTTGTGTAGGTACTGTGTGTTACTGTTGTTCTTGGTGTGTCGCAATTCCACTAGCTGTGTCCTATCACTCAGGTAACTGTAGAACCGCCCTGTTATAACCAAGGGTCATAGTTCTTGGAACAGGCAGTCGAGAGCCTTACTGAAATTTGGGCTAAAGTTCCGACTAATATTTGTGTAGGTACTGTGTGTTACTGTTGTTCTTGGTGTGTCGCAATTCCACTAGCTGTGTCCTATCACTCAGGTAACTGTAGAACCGCCCTGTTATAACCGAGGGTCATAGTTCTTGGAACAGGCAGTCGAGAGCCTTACTGAAATTTGGGCTAAAGTTCTGACTAATATTTGTGTAGGTACTGTGTGTTTTACTGTTGTTCTTGGTGTGTTGCAATTCCACTAGCTGTGTCCTATCACTCAGGTAACTGTAGAACCGCCCTGTTATAACCAAGGGTCATAGTTCTTGGAACAGGCAGTCGAGAGCCTTACTGAAATTAGGGCTAAAGTTCTGACTAATATTTGTGTAGGTACTGTGTGTTTGACTGTTGTTGTTGTATCGCAATTCCACTAGCTGTGTCCTATCACTTGAGGAGCTGTGGAACCGTTCTGTTATAACCAGAAGTCTGTCTAGAAACTGACCGAAATTTAGGTTAAAGTTTTGATTAGGTTTTGTGTAGGTACTGTGTGTTTTACTGCTGTTCTTTGTGAACTGCAATCTGTCAGCAGTGTCATATCAGCATTTATCACTTTGACCGATGTTGAACTATCCTGTTATACCTCAAGGTTCTAGTGTTTGGAAAATGTACTAGTGGCAGAGAGCTTTACTGAATTCCAGGCGTAATTGTGTTGTAGGTTTGGTTGTTCTCCGTATATCGCAACTTTGTTAGCTGAGTCACATCACTTAAAGAGCTGTAGAAAAGCTGTATACCTTCTGAATACCCAGAAGTCTTAGTTTTCGAGACTGCCAATCTTGGACTGGAATCCAGTTCAAAGTTTTGATTAGAATTTGTGTAATAAAATCCTCAAACAGGTCAGTGACAGAACAGCGCCTTTCCGGTTACTGCAGCGACCCTCGTTTTCTACAATGCTTCGTAAAGTGCTAGCAGTGTCCCTTAGCTTTCAGTTTCTGTTTTTACTGTACTTTTTCACCAATGTAGTAGAGTTCAAAGTAATCTACGTGAAGTTTGGTATGGCAATCATTGGTGGCTTTGCGTTAGGTGTTTTATTTTTTCTACTTTTGTGTGAGCTCCGGGCTCCGGAGTTTTCGTCGTTTTCTCTTTGCACGTCATTTTCTTTAGTCGTTTTGATCTTGTCAATTTTTAGAATTTTTATTTAAAAATTAGATGCTTAAACTAAGTCACGTTCGAACGTAATTTTAAGATCGCGGAGTCTGTTTTTCGTAAAGAACCCCATACTTGTCGGCACTAATCCAAGCATTTCCAATCCTTGCTTGAACAAGATTTATATTGGAAAAGTCCAAGAATTCAAGAAAAACCGACAAAATCTATCGTAGCGAAGAATAAATACAACGTTCTTAAAGTACAACTCGAAGTAATTTAGGTTTTCTCCTTTATTTTCTTTGCATGCCGAATGTCGGACTTAGCAACTTGAGTTTTAAGCTTCATTTACTTTCCTAATACCGCACGACGATAAGAAAATCCTTCATCATTGAAACCTCCGCCGTCGCAACATCAAACGAGTTTACTTAAAGAAGAGAAAAAACATTCCGTAATACCACTTGAGGGGTTCGAAATATGAGCACTTAAAAATAAAAGTAAAATTCTTTTTAAAAATTCATCCTAAAAAACATTTTCGTGCTCTTTAAGTTAAAACTCGTTTGAACGGATAAATAATTTCACGTTAAAAACTAATGGGCAAAATGTGTATTAAGAGATAATTAAGTTTAGTGTTCTCTCGTGTATCTAATTCTTTCCATCGTTTTAAAAATGAAACATTAAGAAAGTTTGTGTTTGTAGCGTAAAAGTACATTAATCGATATGGTGTTGAAAATCGAGTCAAAAAAGTTTAAAATGCTAATGGATTTACATCCATTTTACATTAAAGGTTTAAAAAATACTTTTTTTCCTGTTAACTTAGTTTAACTCGGGTTAATCATCATCGTGGTCCTACACGTTTCGGGCTTATGCGTCCTTTACCTGGCTTTAGTTTGATGTCCCTATCATTTTTTGGGGGCGTCTAATATTGCTCTTTTCCCTGTAGGCAGTAACGTAATAGGTATTTCGGGAGGTTAATGAAAAACACGAATGTACATCATCAGCATCACGTAACTTCGCCATTAACATAACATTTTGCCATCAAAATTCGTTCATTGGAAATGTCCATTTATCTTGAAAATCTCTTCCGTAAATTTTCAAAAATAAATACTTTTTAACTAGCTTACGCTCAATTGGATAGTAGTCGCACTATAGTACCTAAAAACGCTGCCCTTTGCCCATTGCCCAAGTACACAGAGAACGTTACATCGACTACTATACTAGTAAAGTCTGTTACGTTTTTCTGGTTAGGTAATATCGTATGCACTTTTCACGGCAATAATGTCGCAACTAGTTGAGCTACAGCAGAATAAAATACAGATTTGAAATCCGCATAAAATTTTTCTCATAAAAAACTTAACTTTCAATTAGACCCATATTTTTGTTTACACGGTACGACGGCCGAACTAGACCAGAAGTTCACTACATCTTTCAATTATTAGGAAACAAGACATTACACGACACGTTTATGGCCGTAACGTCAAAACTAGCTTAGCTACGGCAAATTTAGTTGCAGATTTGGAATCCCCATTCAAATTTATACGTAACCAACTTTACTTTCAATTAGACCCATACTCTAGTTTAGACGCTACAACAGTCTTAATATGCCGGACACGTAAAAATAACTTCATCTTTTGGTAGGATACAAAACATTTTCGAAGGCTGTAACGTCAAAACTAGTCGAGCTACAGCAAATTTAGTTGCAGATTCGCAATCCCCATTCAAATTTATACGTAACCAACTTGACTTTCAAATAGACCCATACTCTAGTTTAGACGCTACAACAGTCTTAATATGCTGGACGCGTAAGAGTAACTTCATCTTTTGGTAGAATACAAGACACTTTCGACAGCCGTAACGGCAAAATTAGTAGAGCTACGGCAACTTTAACTGCAGATTTGGAACCCCCGTTAAATTTTATACGTAACCAACTTGACTTTCAATTAGACCCATACTCTAGTTTAAACGCTACAACAGTCTTAATATGCCGGACACGTAAAAGTAACTTCATCTTTTGGTAGGATACAAAACATTTTCGAAGGCTGTAACGTCAAAACTAGTAGAGCTACAGCAAATTTAGTTGCAGATTCGCAATCCCCATTCAAATTTATACGTAACCAACTTGACTTTCAAATAGACCCATACTCTAGTTTAGACGCTACAACAGTCTTAATATGCTGGACGCGTAAGAGTAACTTCATCTTTTGGTAAAATAAAGACACTTTCGACAGCCGTAACGGCAAAATTAGTAGAGCTACGGCAACTTTAACTGCAGATTTGGAACCCCCGTTAAATTTTATACGTAACCAACTTGACTTTCAATTAGACCCATACTCTAGTTTAAACGCTACAACAGTCTTAATATGTCGTACGCGTAAGAGTAACTTCATCTTTTGGTAGAATACAAGACACTTTCGACGGCCGTACCGTCAAAACTAGTAGAGATGCGGCAAATTTAGTTGCAGATTTTGAATCCCCGTTAAATCTTCAACGTAACCAACTTAATTTTTAATTAGACCCATACTGTAGTTTAGACGCTACAACAGTCTTAATATGATGGGCGCGTAAGGGTAACTTCATCTTTTGGTATAATACTAGACACTTTCGACGGCCGTAACCTCAAAACTAGTAGAGCTACAGCAAATTTAGTTGCAGATTCGCAATCCCCATTCAAATTTATACGTAACCAACTTAATTCTCAATTAGACCCATATTCTAGTTTAGACGGTACAGCGACCGAAATAGACCGGTACGTACGAGTATACTTCGTGTTTCTGTTAGAATACACGACACTACTCTTGTATTTTTGACTGCCGGAACGTCAGAGTTAGTTAAATTGTGGCAAAATAAACTGCAGATTCGGAATCTGCATAAAATTTTCTATGTGATAAACTGGATTTTCAATAAGACCCATCTTCTAGTTTAGACGCTACGACGGCCGAAATACCAGCGTAAGTAAAGGTGACAAGGCACGACTTTTAGACTTTTTACGTTTGTAACGTCGGAACTACCAAAGCTACAACAAAATTAGCTGCAGATTCAGAATCTCCATGAAATTTTCCATTTGACAAACTAGATTTTCAATGAGACCCATCTGCTAGTTTCGACGGTACGATGGCCGACGTAGACCAGCGTACGTAAAAGCTGCAAGACACGACTCTTGTACTTTTGACGGCTGTAACGTCGGAACTAGTTGAGATACGGCTAAATAAGTTACGGATTTGGAATTCTCACAAAATTTACTACGTAAAAAGCTTGATTTTTAAAGAGACCCATATTCTAGCTTACACGGTACGATGACCAAAATAGACCGGTTGATACGTACGAGTTTACTTCGTCCTTCTGTTAGGATACAAGACACTACACTTGCACTTTTGATTACCGTAGCGTCGAAAGTAGTAAAGCTACGGCAAAATAAGTTAGATATTTGGATTTCCCGTGAAATTTTCTACCCAAAAAAGTTGATTTTCAACTAAACCCCTATTTGAGTTAAAACAGTACGACAGCCGAAACTTGATCGAACAAACTTTTTCTCCTCGAGTGCGGAAGTGATGATCCGTGACAGTGGCTCTAATTCTAGAACTAAGGCTTGGACATTGGCCAGAAGGTTCGTTAAAGAGAGAAAATATCACCTTACAAGTCGTGGCTGGACGTAATAAAAATAAATTTGATACGATTATAAAAGAAACACCAATAAGCTCTGGGAAAGACTTTTAGCGGTCGGCCGTCACAAAGTCGGACCAATGCCAATAATAGCCACTTTTATGTATTAAAACTAAAACTCGAAAATGGCATTAGAAGGAGTCTAAGTCTGTGCCGTAGTGCACTTTTCTGTTGAAGTCCACCTATAAAGAAGACGCAAATAAGACATTCGTGAAATAAATATGGAGCGCGTGTTACTCTCAGAGAGCAAATCCCTAATTAAACATTAAAATAATCGGCTATTATTATTTATTAGATTATAGTGGCAGATATGAGCATACGAGCAATGAAACGGGAACTAATAAACACGTTAACCATGTTACATGCGATACAGCTCTGCCCAACTCGGCCGCTTAAGGCGTTTGAGAGTTATCGACGTAGAATACAGACCCGAATGGGATTGGTCTCAACGTGAAATTGATACATCGGTCGTTATCTCAAAAAAAGTTTTATATATTTTGATTACGCTACTTTATTTTATCTTTCGTGAGTGTGGAAGTAACAAACAATAAATTAATAAAAATAAAATGAGAAATAAATTTTAAAACGTCGAAATGTACTACAACAGATAGAGAAGAGAGGAAAAACAACCCCGACACACACATACAGTTGCTTATTTTGCAGTTACGTTTTCGTATGTTACATGAAAATGGGGTTCATCGGTTTGGCTGACAATAATACTCGTCGATTTTCGAGTTTGCTTCCAACACACATTTACTACAGATAAATTCACCTTTGGGAATAAAATGTTCAAATTTGATTATATTGTGTAAGATCGGAAGATCCGGATGGTTTTGCTGATTTTTATTTTTACAACAACAAAAGTTGTAAATTCGTATTACGTGTTTTATTTTTAAACACAATTACCTCGGCGTATCTCTATTTACAACTTATTTAAATTAGTTTAAAACATTTTTCATCCACTTTTCCACATTCGGGCGCAATTTATACTTTTTATCTTTTCTAATTATTAACATATTACAGTGGCGCAAATATTTATTAAATTTCGAGACAAAATGGATGGGTCTACGGTTAAATTATCTAGGGATGCCGTAAAGGTATCTAATATAACAACGTAGAGTAAAGACGTGACGTTGAAATGAGAGTCAGTGAACTGATAGAGGGTCCACTTACACTCGAATAAGTAACCCTATTTTGTTTATTATGAGATTTTGCCGCCATATATTGGATTACAAACTTTTTTGTTTTCGCCAGAAGTACTCAAAAAATTAATTGGGTTCAAGAGAAGGTTTCAAACTTTCAAGTTTGGTAAAAACGATCAGAGGATGCCACAAGTGTGGTATTTAAACAGTCAAAGAGCTAGTTTTAAGTTTCCACGCTAAAAACAAAAGAAGGCGTCTGGATGTAGATACACGTCGATGCCTAAGTAATGAAATTCTGGAAGACTGGCGCACTTGACTCCTACGGCCGATTGGACCGGGAAAACTCATGTATTACCATCGTCATTAGCATGGAGAGACAATTAGGCTCTCAGATCCGCACAGATTCCCAAAAAATGAAATTTTGTGGTAATGCGACCTAAGAACTTACACACTCGAATGATTTAGATCTGTTAGTAGGCTTATCTCCATACCATACCATCTCCATACCATATCATCTCCATACCATACCATCTCCATCTCCATGGTTCTTGTTCAAATTCACCATATTTTCGGAGTCCACAGAGTGAGGCTTCTGTCTAAAGAGTCTCTCTTATCTGAACCAGCGTTCCAATGATCCATAATTATATTCCTTTAACAGTCATTACGCAAGGTTTCTTCAGATGAGACTATAGAAAACCCCAAAAGCGCGTTTGGAGGTTGCTAAAGGTGGTCTGAAAGCCTCTAGAATCTAAGTAGTGCAGTGTTGCAGACCGGTGCCTCTAAAACGTTTGAGAGTTCTTCTAACACTCAAAAATTTGTTTAGGGGCTTTTTAGTCATTCAGTAGAACCTCCAGAACAGTCTAGCCTTGGTTAAGCCAGACTAGGTATTTTAACGTTTGTTTCTATCCTTCCTCGGGTAACTAACGAGCTTTTGTAACTCTTTTACGTCACTTTGTAGCAGAGAAGAGTGCAACAGTCAAAAACGTGTTGTGCACTCACTAAAAGGGGTAGAGAAGGCTCTTGATGTCTTCTTCGCCTCTGATAAAAGTGCTTGCTCGTGTTGTCTCGTAGTAATTTTTGAGAGGGTTACACTTCTAATTGAGCGACTTTTCAATTTGTGCTTTCTCGAGTTCGACGCAACGAAAAAGACAAACTTTAGTGCGTTGGGCGTCGCCTCACAACTGGGTTAATGTTCGTATTCGCATTTAATAGTCAAATTGGGCCATTTGTATCTTTCGTTTGTAGAATGTTTCTACTTTTTTTTTCTGTTAACCCAAATTTGAGTGTTGTTTTTGATAAAGTGTAAGTGTTTTATCCAGGCACATGTGGGGTTGCTTAAATTGAATTATTAAGGCTAAAGATGTGTTGGAGAAAGTTTTTGGGGAAAATTTGAAACGTTTTAACTAATTGTCTTTTTTTTTAAACGGAACGTAAAAAAAACTTTTCAGATTTATACATTGCGAATTTAAAAAAAAATTTATCGTAAAAATTGTATTTGAGCATTACTAATTTCCATTAGCATTCGGACTGTTTTCGACGATTTACCCATTCGGAAAATTTGATTTTTATATTTTTTATTAAGCGATATTTGTTCGTTATATTTCGACTTAAAATGCCCATTGAATCTATTGTTAATGAAGAGAATTGTTGCTAAAAAAAAGTTTAATCTATAAACTTGCGCTGAAAGAGATGAATTTTTTGTTATAATATACAATAACTGTTTTGTTTATTCGAAACTTAAATTAAAATTAATAAAAATCAAGGGCCAGTACTCAGTATCTAATATTAAATTTAAAAGAAGTTTATCGGTTTACTACCACACATCATCCCCAAGATGTCTTCTTCGATGAGACAGAACCGAAAGAATGTACAGCCACGGAAGTATTTATTGGACACTAGCAAGTTGTAACTTTTCTTCTTTTCATAGACGTTTAGCAGACAATGGCATAAACATCGAGACCTCAAGAACCTATAGTAGCAAAACATTACTTTTTCGGCTGTACAAAGGGCAAGCACGGGTCTTTAGTTCTAAGGAACTCCCAGAGCACAAAGCAGGTAACTCAATTCGTGAGATAAAAATGAAAAAAAAAGTTATTGAGAACAAGAGAATAAGGCAAAAACTATACCAACTATTGATTGTTAATATTTCAATTCAAAATAATTAAATGTCACGAGTTATCTATAGCATCTAACCACAAGATTTAAGATTACGCCTTGGAGTGTACTTCAAACTTCAATATTAAAAATTTCGCTCAGCTAGTTACGACTCGTTTTTAAAATGATGAAACAGTTTGTCGTTTCCTATTTTACAATTTTCCACGCAGCTTCCACACGTTCCGCACAGCTGGCACAGATGAAGCTCCGATTTGTTGGCAGATAAACGCAACAAAATATATTTTCGAAATAAAGATATATGGAGGATATCCTTACAGCATTCACTAACAAAAAAAAAGGAACCAAAAACAGATAGTATAGTGCTATAGTGAAACAAACGATTATATTATTTTTTTGTTATTTAAAAGAAATATATTGGAAAAAATTGGACTAAAAAATATTTTTATTGTGCGCGATATTTCAAAATTTAATTGGCTAATATAAAAGCTTTACACATCCTCGGGATATATACCAAAGCTTCATTGATTTAATCAAGTTTGAGAAGGGTTTTGTTCGAGTTGGTGGTTAACAATTAAAATTTAAGGTAGTATTTGGAAATAATTACGGGAAATGATTGAATTATTGCGGAAAATGTTAAAATTTGCCTTTTTTAAATTAATTCAATTTTCTTTTAAAAGCGCCTTTTTGGATAAGAGGGGTAAATAATTAAAAACGATCAAGTTGAACGACTGCGACCGTTCAGTTTAAGTTTTAGACAATTTTCTTTAGAAAATGGAAGGGGTCTAATCGAAAGTTCCAGTCCTTAAAAAGGGAATTTTATAACTAAAAAAAATAAAAAAATTTTTATTATTGTTATTAGATCCAAAATTAGATACCTATTTCAAAATTTCAGAAAAAAAATTGTTTGAAGAATTTTAAAAAATTTTGCAATTTACACTTTCCGACTTGAAACTTCCCACGCACTAAAAACTAAGGCAGATATGGCAAAATTGTACGAAACCTTTTTTGTAGAGCGAAGAATTTTCTACAAAAAAGTTCAGGACGACTTTATTCCAAATGTGATTAGTTTAGACGTGAGAGTCGCCCAAATGCGCGCATCAAAATGCTTCACACCTTCGGTTGGCGCGCAGACTTAACAGTCGGCGCCGGCTTAATTAATCATTAAAAAACGGTAACATTTGTACAATTTCTGTGCCTACCACAAACTAATATTTTTCAACAATTACCTAAACGTCTTTTAGTCTTTAGCGATTACTTTCAATTACTGTTATGTCACTGATAAACCAAATTTTTCCTCACAACTTGTCTTCAGTTTAACAATAAAAAATTAATGTATTGCGCTATAAAATATACCTCTACGTAACTTTCGTTAATTTGAGAAGTGCTAGCGTTTTACAAAGAACGCTGAACGCGGGAACGCCCTTACATAAAACCCCGGTGCGATGTTTTGTGACAAAACACCATAAAATGAAATTAATTGTTCGCTCATGACAACTCGCCAAATTATGAAATATTCTTCCACTCTGTAGTAATTTTTTATTATTGGTATATCGATTTAACACTGACACACACTCAGCTTCACATACAAGTGGGTTACGCCACTCAAGTGAGTCGTATTCGTTTATTATCGTTTCGTTTTTAGTGTCATAATATTTGAGACCAATAATAGAAAGTAAATCAAATTATAAGAAATTTAATAACCTTCAAAGAAAACCCGATGGCATTTTTTAAAATCATTCAGTTTTATAGAAATTTTGAGCCGTACCTCCACTGATTTTTAGGGTAGCATAATGTGAATAAGTCTCTGGTATCCCCACAAAGCGCATCCTTACGTAATCGCCCGCTGAAAAGTGTTACCAGCTCTCTCCATCTATTAGCCTGCAACCTTTCAAGAGGCCAGTTTTGGACCGAGATAGCTTAGTGTGTAGAGCACTCGGCGCGACACGCAAGACTCGGGTTCAACCTCCCGAGTTATGCACCTCTTGCAAAATAGCTAACAAAAAGCTCGCAACCGACCACAGAGATTAATTATCACCTCGTCTCGCGTCAGCGTTCGACATTAATTTCTATCTAAATCGACCTTTTGATCTCTCCACAAATTACAAGTTTGCATTCCTCTTCTCTTTATATTTTTTGCATTAATTAGTTCAACATGAAAATCAAACTTTGAGCGGATTACAACCACCTCGAATTAATAGAGAAACGCTGTTTAGTTGGCGAAGTTTTCCAAACGTAATTTATTTACAGTTAGTTGTAAAGCTCTTATTTAGATATTTCGTAACTTTGTAAAGTTATTAAATGTAGAAATGTTGGGGGCCTTGAAATGATATCGTTTTAACCATAGTGGGCGTTCTAATTATAAACGAAACGGGAAGAGAAATATTAAAGTGCGAGTAATCAAGGGAAGAGTTATGTGTTTACGTGTGCGGAGAAAATGTAAATAAAACATCACAACAAATTAATTACACGAGTTTCAGTGTTTTCTTTGTTAATTATTATACGATCGTATTAAAAATAAGGTTGGCAGTACGAGGTTTTATTTTGTTGTGTCTGAAAAATACATAAATTGCTTTGCCGTACTGTAGAAAGAAACGATACGAGGACGAATGTTCATAAAAACGCAACCCACTATACACGTGTGTAATTACTGTTGCAGTTCGTCTAATTTTAATTGATTCCATTTTTTGTAAAGCTCGTGCTGGAAAGCACCGATGGCGATATTTAGGTACAACAGTTTCTCAATTTGGTAAAAATTCCAACATTTAAAGTAAGACTTTTCAAGAATTTAATTTTCTTTTATTTGTTTCTATTTTTACGTGTTTCAAGTTTAATAATGTTGCTCATCTCAAAAATTTGCCATATAAGTTAGTAAATATACGAACGTACGTACTGTAATTAAATTTTATTGGAGTGGACAACGTATATGGAAAGTAGAAAAAACTGGGCGGTTGTGGAAAATGAAAAAATAAAAGGCAAAAAAATTTTCTTTTTATTCTCATCTTCTTTTCTGTAAACACAACTATGTAAATTGGAATTCTAATCCTTCCAACATATATCATCTTATGTCATAAAATATTTCAGTTTCTGTGCTTTCATTCTCGACACGCATTTTTTGAATTATTGCAAAATTTTGATCTGCGTGTAGTATAATAGATTTTTTTTGTTAGCTAAAAAACGTAGTTTATCTTGCAAAATTTTTTGATCTGATAGTTTAACAAATGCTACGACCTTATTTATGTATTCACATACCACTTACGTACAAGATGCTATCAATAAATTTGTATCGGAGAATTTCTAAAATCTTTTTTTTGATAAAAATTGCTTCTTTTAGACCCAATTTTTAGTGGACTCCATATTTCTTTTATTTTCACCATCATAAATTTGTTTCTCGCTCTCTTTGCCAGCAAATGACTCGAAAACGATTTGTTTTTTGTTAAAAATGTATGTAACTGAAATTGTAGCACTGGAAATCTTCTCTTCTTTAGGTTTGCAGTGAAATCGAAACCAATGCGAGTGCAAGCATCCCCGCCGTTCAATTGAGCGTCAAAGTACTGATTGTACACGTCCGGCGTGTACGTCCGTCAACCCCTAATTTAGGCTACAAAGTACGTCATTTCTGTCGCGTTGGGATCTAGTGAACAACAGAAAGTTGTTCAGGAGTTGCAACTACGGGAGGAAATCTTGAAAGAATGAGATGATATAGGTGCATCTGTATAATCCAGTAAAACCACGATACATTATGACAAATTTTTCGTCACTTTAGTCGCTTTATCGGAAGATAATCGCAGTACTTCCACTCTTGAACGCTTCTGAACACTATTCATGTACCTACCTACCTATCTGAAGTAGTAAAAATAAATATAGCGTTATCTTAATGCTGCATTTCAATGCCACAGGGCCACAGCGCTTTCTAGGGTAGTTGATCCCCTGTGATCCAAGCTACCAAAAATGAGAAGACTCGCACGGCTAGTAAAAACTAGTTGCGTTATCACCTGTAGTGATGAAAAATGAGAAAACTCCTGTTAATCACCTGCGAAGATTAAAAATGAGAATACTCGCGTAGATTACATCGACAACTGCAAATAAGAAGACTAGCGTTAATTTCTTGCGACTACTAAAAATGAGAAGACTCTCATGAATCACCTGCAAGTACTAATTAAAGTGAAAAGACTCAAGATGATCATTAATTACCTTACCTACCACTACTGAAAATGTAAAGACTCGCATTGATCCCCAGTCACTACTTAAAATGTGAAGACTAACGTTGATCACTTGCAACTACTAAACGATTACCTGAGATCTCTAAAAGCGAGAAGAATCACATCAATCACTTGCAACTCCTAAAACAAAGAAGACTCGTTTTAATCACAGATGACTACTATTAAGAGAAGACTCGCGTTGATTAGCTATTGCTACTAAAAATGAGAGGACGCGCGTTGATCACCTGCAACTATTAAAAGTTGCTCGAAAAATAAGAAGAATCACATCAATTACCTGCTACTACTAATCGATTACCTACGACTACTAAAAAAGAGAAGACTCGAGTTGACACTTGCAATAACTAAAATTAAGAAAACGTGTTGATCACCAAGGAGAAGACTATCGTTAATCATCTGCGTCTGTCAACAAGAAGAAGATTGTCATTCATCACCTGTGATTACCAAAAATGAGTAAACTCGAGTAAACCCAAAAATATCTAGTTGATTACCTGCGATTAATAAAAGTTAGAAGACTGTCTTTGATTACCGCAATGATCACCTGTGATCTCTAAAAATGAGAAGAATTACATCGATTACCAACGACTTGCAACTTCTAAAAAAGGGAAAACTCGCTTTGATCACAGGTGATTACTATAAAGAGAAGACTCGCGTTGATCACCTATGGCTACTAAAAATGAGAATAGTTGAGTTGATCGCCTGGCACTACTAAAATTAAAAGAACTGCGTTGATCACCTGTGACTATTAAAAATGAGCAGACGCGCGTTGATCACCTGAAACTACTAAATGATCACCTGCGGCTACTAATAATGACTAGACTTGCGTTGACACCTGCGATGAATAAAAATGAGAAAACTCGCATTGATCACATGTGACTACTAAAAATGAGAAGGCTTCCCTAGTACATTGTTGCTGTGAGAGCCGTTTATGGTCAGTTTTCCAGTGTCTTGAAAACCACCCACCTTTTACAATTTTTTCCCAAAAGCATCGTCAGCTACCGGCGAGTTAGTATTGGGGCCCCTAACCCTTTCCTATTAGTTATATTTTATTAAATCTGTTTTCAATCGAGCCACTTTTATCTGATTCGCGCTTAAACGTTACGAAGCTTCTACATAGTTGAATTAAATGTTCAAGAAAGGCAGAGTGAGTCACTGTGTCAACTTCTGCACTTCATAGCTATGTTAGCTGCCGGTGCCAAAAATAAAATTTGACCTAATAAACGATATCCGAGATCCTTTCGTGGCATTTTGCTAGGCTACCGGTTGTTAGGGGCAGCGACTCTCTTTTCATCAAGCCGTTTATGACGTCGAATTTTATTTAGGCCAGTTAAAATGAGCAAAAGACTACTTTGAACAAATGTTTGACTATCCATGAGTAACTTTTGGATACAAAATTGAAAATTTGGAACTTGCGTTTTATACAAATTTTGAGAAGCTACTGTTTTGGTGTTCTTCAACTGAGATGTTGTAGTCTACTCGCTATTAGTTTAATTATAGAAAAGCACGTCACCCGAGGCACCAAAATGGCACCCTCGATTTATTACTACGTAACGTTATTGAGGATATTTATAAGAAAATAATTTTAAAATTTCCGGTGTTCGAAAAGGTAACCGGTGACCCAACTAGTGCATTTAAGGATTAATTTGGGTTATTCAAAGAAGAAAATTTATTTTCCGCCCTAAAAATATTTTGGTTGTCCTCGCAAAAAGAATCTTTTGATGACTTTTTTTTTAATTTAGTTGTATTTATAAGAAAATTTCTTGGAGTTTGCTTTCCGTAAATATTTATGAAAGGGCCGTCACTCAGACTGTCACAAATATTATTTTTGTAAGGCTTAAAAACATAAAAAAACACATGAACAAAACAACAATTTTTTTTATCAACACAAAAGGAGAAAATTAAATAAAAATTACGCGATAAAAAAGAGAAGAGGAAAATTCAATTTAAATAAAGTTTAAATTACATGGGTAATTTGTTAAATAAACCTTTCTAACTCTGCATACCAATACGACATAAAGATTTACTCCAAGTTGTAGAAATGCGTAAAGACTCAATTTGGGTGGAAAATTGCACACGGGCGCCATCTATGAAAATTTTCTTTTAGCAAGATAAATTTTTGCGCGCACTTTAGTGCGCGTTTGTTCGAAAAAATTGACAATAGAAGTCGCTGTTGATTCGTAATCTACTTTGAGCAATCAAAGATGGCGTGGGCAAGTTAAACGACCTAAAACGACCAACTTTTATTTTTGTTCCATTTAATGAGCGTTCTCGATACATTGATCTTTTAACGCCTTGGTGTAACAGTAGCACAAAACTTTAATTAAAATTAAACAACTTGCGGCCACTTTCCCTGTTCGAAATAGGTGGGTGGTTGGGGTGTATATGCGACGACGGTTTGCTCCATATTAGTAAATTGATGTACATTTGGGTATATTGTAGCCGAAGGTTCTACGATGGGATTTATCTCGTTATAATAACTTAGTACACAAATCCATATGTACCAAAACACACCTATAAAATGACATAATGTTAATGTAGGTGTGATTAGAATATTAATTAAGTTTTGTTTAATTAGGTTCTAATACGTACCGCACATTAACGTTCCTATTATCAGTTCGGGCGAAAAAAACATGAATATTACACAAAAGAGGCTAAAACTTCCAATTCCAATTGCGGCGTATATTAGCCATGGCAGTAAAAAGTATCTCGAACGCTAAAAGTTAAGAAAAAAGAAAAAGTTAGTAGTGACCAACAGGAAGACTGACTCCCATGTCCACTCCTCCTTTTTTTAAATTCATACATTTTTTTAAAAATGTTTGTGGAATTTTGAGAAATCACATATTACAAAAGCATCTAGCTCTATTTTAAAATTAGTCAGCTGTACGTTAAAAAGCGCTAGTTGCGTTTCGAACACAACAAATTTAGTAGCAATAGTAGTACAGTGCAATTAGCGCAAAAAATTTGGTTGCGATCGGAATTATTCCGGTGGTCCCAATTTTTTAAATTTGTTTTATAGAATGGTCTCCTAATGTTAAATCCAAAATCTCGACCTCCGAGACCCTGTGCTCGAGTCGCAATCTTGAAAAAAGCAACCAAAATCAAGCCAATGACTAGTTTTTGTCAATTTTGACCCGGAAGGACTACATTTTTGTTGTACCTTTTAAAAGTAGGCTAAATTTTCTACAGTTGAAGACCAAAATGGTCTATGTAGACCGTTGGACCTTTGTCAAAAATCCAAAACTAAATCGCTAGCGAATGTTCCAACAAAAGTGTTTTTAAACTTCCTCATAAAAGCCAAAGATAAAACCTGGCACCACTTTGGTTATCAAAAATCTTCAACTGCGTCCTTATTTTATGTGCCGTGGTATGAAAAATCTTTATCGCGCCTCCAAGTTATGAGTAAGAAGCTTCTTAAGGTCAATAAATGTTACAATTTCGAACAAAAGTGTTTTTAATTTCTTCATAAAAGGTGAAGACGAAACCTAGCGCCACTTTTGTTTTTAGAAATCCTTACTTACATTTTTATTCTATCTTATGCAGTGCAGGATTATCCAAAACAGAATAACTTTCGTGGTTGATTCCGTTTATAAAACTTACGCGTCTTATTGCTCAGTTATCCAGTACGTAAATTCATAATTACCCTTTCCCCGTCCTATATCTCAAAAAGGGTTAACTTATGGAAGAAATTAATATAACCAATCTTGTAGCTAATAAGGTTTTCTGTAACTTTTATTATTGCCTTTATTAACGTACGATGGATAGGAATCAAGTTATTCTCAAACAACTAGATCTACCCGTGATTTTGATTAGTCTTTTCAAGATGGCGACTCGAGCACAGGGTCTCGGAGGTCGAGAATTTGGATTTAACATTAGGAGACCTTTCTATAAAACAAATTAAAAAAATTGGGACTACCGGAATAATTCCGATCGCGGATTACTAATTGAACTGGACTATAGCTTAATCGCTACTTAGTTGAGGATACATAGAATACATATTAATCTTGTTTTTAGCGCAAGGAGTAGAGCTAGACTAACTTGCCGTCAATAGATCAACAACTTCGGAGGTCGTATGATGGGTGATGCTCATTCTACAACGGAAAACCAAACTATAGGTGAGATCAACGTAAACCTGTTACACTTTTAGTTCTTTTTAATGTTGGGAGGCATATTTATGCCGTATTCTCACCCAAATTTTGTCTATAGATGATTCGTTAGATACCTACGATATGTTCTGCTAGTAGGGAATTCAACAGGGATCTTGTCTAATTCTAATTTAAACTCCCAAAAACTTTGCGATTGCGATCCAAAGCAGGTCGATGACTACTAACTGTCATGATAGGCACCGCACCTGATTTCCTACGCCCTACGCCAGCTTTCAACGTCTTTTCCAAAACCTCACAAAACTCTAGTCTCAATCAAAACTATTTCAGAAGTAGGACTGGGTTAGGTTAGACTGAGATTAGGTTAGCTGAAACGTTAGGTTGTCCGACGTCCAAAATAATAATTTCGAGCTCCACAAGTACAAAAAGGCCCAACTTAACAGTCGAACCGAAAGCTAAGCAGCAGCTTAAGTGCTTGCCACCGTGACCGTAGTAAAGCCAAAAGTAAAATAAGCGTATCTTAACTTCTATAAATCAATTTCTAGAGATCTCAAGACATTAATATGAAATAACCTCGAACTTGACTCAACCTGAGCTGCATTAGATTTACATACTCTAACTAACTAGCTTGCAGACTATAAATAGAAAGTCACTAAAGCTGCGAGGACCTTGATTATTATTTAACAAGTTGTGGAGCTAATATTTGCTCAACTTTGACCACAATTGGACCTAACCTAACACGTTCTTGAACAAAACTTTGTTTAGTCTTGTTTAGTCTAACCTTGACTTAATCGAAGTCGTGACTATGATCTAACCTACCCGAGCTACGTCTACCTTAATCTTTATTTAACAAGTTATTGACTCAAACTTTGTTCAACCTTCCTTAGCCTGACCTTGACTTAACCTAATCTAACTATTAGCTTACCCCACTATGATCTAACCTAATCAAGCTAGTAGACTGTATTTGCGCTCAGTGAAGCTACGTCGGTCCAGATTTGTATAAAACACGTTCTTGAATTTATTAAGCTTTGTTTAACTTTGTTTGACCTGACTTTGATCTAACCTATCCTAGCTAGTAGACTGGAATTAAGCTCAGTGAGGCTACGTCGACATTGATCTTTATTTAACATGTGCTTGACTCAAACTTTTGTCAACCTTATTTAAAACCTGACTTTGACTTGTCTTAATTTAACTATTAGCTAGTCTGACTGTGATCTATTCTAACCTAGCTAGTAGAGTGTAATTGAGCTCAGTGAAGTTACGTCGACCTAGATTTTTATATAACACGTTCTTGACCCAAACTTTGTTCAACTTTGTTTGGCCTGACTTTGACTTAATCTAATCTGACTATTAGCTAACCAAACTATGATCTAATCTAACCTAGCTAGTAGACTATAATTAAGCTGAGTGAGGTTACATTGACCCTAACTTTTATTCAACACATTTTCGAGACAAACTTTTCTTAACCGTTGATTAGCTAACCTTGATTTAATATAATCTCACTATTAGCTAGCCTGACTGTTCTAACCTAACCTAGCATAGCTAAGCCTAGCTAGTAGACTGTAAACTCAGTAAAGTTACCATCTTGATCATTATTCAACATTTTTTGAGCCGTACTACGCTGCTATTTAACCTGGCATTGGCTTAATCTGACCTAACTGTGATCTAACCTAACCCCTAATTAACGCTCGAATAACGCTGGCGACATTTTGTGAGTAGTGATAGGTAGGCTCAAATGAAAAATAAGTAGGTTATGAAGCCACTGTAGACAATTTCATTTTTGGAAAGTGGGAGCTTTTGAAACATTTCCTCTTCCAATTTGAACACGAATTTCCGCACAAAATGGGTTCGTTATGTCTGAGTTTTGTCACCATTTCCACTATAAACCGATTAACCGATTGTGCTTGTAAACACGTGATCACGTGATGACGTTTTGGTTTGGAAATTTTAGAAACACTTCTCAACATTTTTTTTGTGAATATGTTTTGATTACCGTAGATACGAGACCGAGTCTACTCTGTGTTGCTGTTCGCTCCGTGGAAACTCGTCTTTATATTACGCAAGTGCAACAGGAAAAAAAAGAAATTTTCTTTTGCTCACCTTAACAGTTCCGTAAATTAACAGAGCATCTATAACGATGTACAAATAAGAGTAGCCAATTCCAATTTTAATTTCAGATCTCAGGTCTTCGTCTTCGGTCTCGTCTAACCCAACAGAATGCGTAATTATACCCCCGAGCGATATAATCTGTAATTAACAAAAGAAAACGATTAAAAATTAATTAATTACTTAATTAAAATAATTCTACACTTACAATTCCTGTAATACCAACAATTAAAGTGCCAATATGCAGACCACAACAACCACAGCACGATTTAACTTGAATACGCATTTTTTTTAAATTTAAATTGCGATTTAATTTAAATTATATTTTTTTTTTATATCCAGACGAAACAATTAGAATTGAGCTTTGAGAAGAAAAGCCCGACGAATTGTGGTACTAATCCTCTCTTTAAGGCTAACTCGGTTGCGTAATAGAGGCGCCTGCCAGACTGACTGCTGAAAACTGAAACATTTTGTATACTTACCCTTTACGCCCGTTAAATTAAAATTACAAATTTGTCGCAGTCTTAATCTGCGTACAAATTTTCGATGCCCAATTAATTTTTTGTTTCTAAAAAGTTGTTTAATTAGGGCTAAAATTAATTCGTCTCGTTTATTATTTTTATCGCAAGGGAATTATTGCGCACGGAGTAAAATGTTTTCTGAATAACGTTATTTTTTGTACATTTCCATTTTGGAAACATCTGTCTGTCTGCCAAAAATTGAGTCTTGACGCAATAATAAGAGCCCTTTTGGCAACACTTCGGCGAGTTCGCTAAAAGGTCGCTAAATGTTAGCTCGACATTACATTACGCTTCTAACCACGTCAGTTATTACTTATTACTTCAGTTGTTACTAACTGCAGTTTCTAATAGTTTCTGTTATATTATAATAATGCTTTCTAGCGCCCCTAACACTTAACATTAACAACGCTGCAGCCATTAGACTAACATTCTTACTATCGTTACTATCAATGAATTTACGCCTACCCCTCTCAAGCAACACGTACGTGTACGGCTGGTTGCCTACATTTCAGGCGTAGATTAATTAAAAATGCATTGTTTCTCCATTCGAATAAGACGAGTTATATTGTGTTTATTAGTTTATTCGTTTGTTTAAGAGAGTTATTATGCAAAAGGGTTTTTATTTCGAAACTAACACACAATACAAACCACGGCAAACATTAAACTTTATTCAATTTCTTTCATTTAAAATCAATTCGGACACTTTTTCTCCAATCATCATAGCTGGAGCGTTTGTGTGTCCGGAAACAATGGTTGGAATGATACTCGCGTCGGCTACTCTCAATTTTTTTATTCCGTGCACTCTCAGGTTGGAATCCACAACGGCGCGTCCCGAACACGGATCGGGCCCCATCTTACACGTTCCTACAGGATGACAAAACGGAACCGCCAAATGTCTAATTTGGCAGTACCAAAACCTCTTTGTGTTGAACTGATACTTTGCACATTTTGGATGCGTTAGGTTGGGCACTAGGGTGGTGTTAATTTTTTTGAAGGCTTTCGTCTCGATCAAACTTAAAACTATTTTAATTCCCTGGTACATAACTTCCAAGTCGTGACCCTCGGGATCGCTAAAATATTTCGGATCGACCAAGGGAAACTCGTAAGGAGACGACGAATTTAACGTGACTCGGCCTCTCGATTTCGGTTGCATCGACATGGGAAGGACCGAAAACTTGCCGGGCAGATCGAGATTCGCAAACATGGAATTGTACGTTTCGTTATCGTAATTATAATATATTTGGCTTAGTTTGGTAGTTGTGATTGCTATTATGTATACTATTTCAAGGTCTGGAAAGTCGGGAATATTTGGATTTGTGGTCTGAAACCAAGACATGGCTTCGGCGTTGAATGTAAGGTCGCCAAATCCGTTTAAGTAGTTGCGAACTAGTTGCTCTAGACTTGTATTTTTGAAAGGTACGTTTGAAGTGAATAGAAGATTTAGGTAACCACTATGGTCGTGTAAATTTGAACCGACTGCTAACGACTGTATTAGAGGAATACCGTGTTTTCTCAACTGTTCGGGAGGGCCGACTCCTGACAACATTAAAACTTGCGGCGAATGAAAAGTACCTGCCGACAAAATGATTTCTCCCCTGGCTCTCGCTATGTATAATTTTTGCTCGTGGCTGAAAGTCACCCCGTACGCCTCCTTCGTCGTTCTGTTGATGTTAATTTTAGTTGCGAAGCTGTAGGTCATTATTTTTAAGTTTGGGCGATTGTAAGCTGGTCTCAAGAAGGCCTTGTTTGAGCTATCGCGTCTACCTCGAATTGTATTAAATTGAGTTTCGGAAACGCCGATTTGTTGTTTGCCGTTGTAATCGACGACTTTTTGACCCTTTTCGATGTTTGCTTCCATGAACGCGTAGTATGGCTGGCTATGAGGATGTCCGTATTCTACGTTTAAATTGCCTCCTCTTCTGTGATATTTTGGGTCGGTGTAATTAAAGCTCGCGTTTTCTGATTTCAAAAATAGGGGAAGAACGTCCTTGTAGGCCCATCCGGGGTTGCCTTGGTTGTACCAATTGTCGTAATTTAGTTTATTTCCTCGGACATAATTTAAAACGTTTAAAATGCTCGAGCCGCCTAATCCTCTTCCTCTACTATAAACACATTGATTGCGATCCATCCCTAAAACAATTGATTAACTTGTACTTTTACGTCACACATAAACACACAAAAAACTACTATTGGTCTCATTCCAAGATACTTCTGATGTTTCTTCTGAAATTTTCAAAGAATATCCCACGTAGTATCTCAACCTTTAAATGGATCCAAAGTAGATCTAGGGCCAAATTTTGACTTCCCATAAGCGCGACTTTTCATTAGAAGTGTATTGAGTTGGGCAAATATTTCTGAAAAATATCCTTACCGAAACATGAGCACTTTTGTGAGGTCGTTTTAAAATTCCACGCGTACGGCGAGTTAATTAAAAACTGGTAAAATCCCGGTATATCGGTAAAATTGTTTTCTTGTCCACCGGCCTCTATCAAAAGAACTTGATATTGTTTATTTTCGCTCAGACGACTAGCAACGACTGCACCAGCCGATCCTCCTCCGATTACAATGTAGTCAAACGTCCCAAACTCTAAAATCAATGTTTTTATCATTTTTTTAAGTCCAGAGCCGGATTTTAAGAAATTGCAAAAAATGTTCGTAAAAAGTTTATGTTTAAAGTTTCGAAATTTTCATTATTAATTTTTGAATTACTTCGAAGTTTCACAATCACCGTAACCTTTCCTGGGCACAAACATACACACATTTAGGCAGAACACAAAAAAAAACAAATTACTGTTTACCAGAGACTTTATTTGAAGTTGGTATGTATGCACTGGCGTCGGAAGGCCCCCTCTCCACAGTATATTTTTCAAGATTTGTTTTTATTAACTCCATGTAATATTCAACTTCGGCATCACTTTGCGCCGTGGTCAAAATCGCACAACTACTTATAATGATCGATACCAAAAATAGCGCTGTTATCATTTTTTTTTCTACTGAAGAGCAGCTCTAAAGTACTGGTACTATTTGAAATTTACTTTGTCCGATATACGATACTTATATAACCGCGATACGATATGTAAATTAACCCTCGTAAAATATCGAAATAATCTCCTATTAACGCAAATTACGGTAACGAGGTCATAGTTGACTCCAGGAAGTTTTCGATTTTTGTAAATCTGTCTCAGTTTCTGAACCTCTTCAGGACCCCTTCCAAGCGTAAGGTCTACTGCTGCGTTTGTTTTGTTTTTGGATTAAATGATAAGTCACCAGGGAGTCAAATTTAGGCTGTACTGGTGATCATTTCAGTCGGAGTCTTTGAAGAACTTCTTACCAGCCGCTCGGCTTCAAAAGACACTTGCAGAGCTTTGATCCAATTCGACGTATTATTAGCAGAATCAGTTCACACAACAAGGACACACTGTATAAAATTTTAGGGCTTCAAAATTGAAAAATGTAGGTTATCGGTGTATGATAATTTAGAGAATACTAATTTATTTTTAAAATCCACGTTTTAGTATACCTACACGGAACGAAGTTTTTATTCATATCGCTGTTAAGTATCACATAGCCCCAAAACTTTCCCCCTTGTTATAAATCCAATAAATGTAAATTTCTTCATAGTTATTCCAATTTAAATATTTTCAGTCTGTTGAGAACTTTATAATTACTTTATTGATTAGTAGTAATTTTATCTAAAAGAGGCGTTTATAGATCTGCAAAGGTCCTACGCCTACGCTTCACTCAAGCCATGATTTTTTATCTTCTTTTCGGACTACTCTAATCTTGAAGATTAATCTGCTCTTACCCCTCAACCGAGACTTGATATTTTTTCTTCAAGACTCATCTGAAGGAAAGGGCTAGAGCTAAGAGGTGGCTCTACCACATCTTTAACTTTGAGCAACGCTAAAGTTGTAGCATACAACCGATTCAAACACGAACCTTTTATCCACGGCGAACTAGACCTATGTAATCGTACAGGTAGAGTACTGGAGGTGCTGCTACGCCTTCCTCCACTAGATCTATATGTGGAGGAGATGGCAACAAAAGCAGATTTTCAACTGCAGGGATGGGGACTATGGTCTGTCAGATACGGAATGTACGGACACACCAACACTCTCGAGCAGTATTCCACGAAGCTACCTCTCTTGGAGATTGATGCAGACCGTATCTCTTCAAAATATACATTCAACAGATCTAAAAATTTAAACGAATCTGGAGCAGGTATGCACTCACCTGAGCTTGCCTTCCACAGCAACCTACCGCTAGGGAAATATGCTTCAGTTTTTCAAACTGAACTGATGGGAATATTACACAGCGCCACCGAAATCCTGAGCAAGAAATTAGTGATATTTACGAACAGCAACGCTGTCTTGCAAGCCTTAAACGCCTGCAAGGTAACCTCTGGTCTCCTGCTGGAGTCCATAGAGTTGCTGAACCAGATTTCCAAAACAACTCTGTTGGGTCAAAGGACATTAAGAAAATGAGGGTAATGATAAAGCAGTCGAGCTGGCCAAGAAAGATTCAAACAGCCTGTCCTGTGGCCCTGAGCCAATCATCAAACTAGCGGTAACAACTGTTATTACTCTCCTTAAATATAATTGGGTGCCGCTAAAGCAAAAGAGCTTTATCGGCTTCTTCAAAAACGCTGGCAAAATACTGTCGACAGCTGTCCCGGACTAATCTACGAACAATCGCCGGGATACTTACAGGACACTGTCGACTACACAAACATCTCCACACCCTGGACTTGGTAGATAATCCCATATGTCGTGGTTGCGATCTAGAAGACGAAACTGCTGAACATGTGCTTTGTGACTGTCCAGCCCTAACGTCGATAAGAAAATTTGCGTTGGGGGACTTCTGGCTCGATATGGGCCAGAATAAGCACCACCTCTCCTACCAGAGTTCATCCTACAAGCAGGATGGCTTGAGATTTGATGGGCACTTGGAGGCCGCTTGAAGGTAGTAAAATGGGCCCGATTAAGTGGCCTAAGTGCAGGCCCTTCTTTCCCACTGGGCACTTTGGGCACTTGCTCAGGGCCCCGCGATCGATAGGGGCCCCCTTGTTTCTGACAGATCACAAAATGAGAATCGAAAGTTATTACCAAAAAACATATTTACGTCGAAAAAATCAAACGATAAAGTGTGAAAAAAAAGTCCTTTACCTGTGAATGGTAAAAGAGTTACTTTTGTGGATTATATTTAGCGTGTTTTATAATTGCTCAAACAACTGTTCGAGTACTCGAACATTAAAGTTGCGTTTTTTAATGCAGTTCGAACAAATGAGATCGCGTCTTTAAATGGCAGATTTCTGCTCGAACATAAACTTGGTGCACCGAGTGGCTAGGTGGTGCGTATAGATCCTGTTCGAACACGGCGCAACATAACCTCAAAATTTAAAATTGCATTTAAAAATAGCAAATTGTCATGACAGATGACAGTTCGTACGCCCAAACCGTTTTTTAAATCATATCTGTTCGAGCAAATTTGATCCTGTTCGAGCTGATTCAAACTTGTTCGAACAACTTTTACTCGAACAAAGAGTGCAATTATAAAACACGCTAATTATATTCAGGCCTATTCTGTATCATAACCTCTAAGAATAGTGGGAAACTTTTACGTTTTACCTTTTTACTTTTTTATTTAGCTGTGACAGAACAAGATAAAACGTCATTTTAATGTAAAAGTTTTTATTTTATTAGGCTACTGAGGCTGTAGTCTAGGGGCGCCAAGTTAAAAAGGGGCGCTAATTACCAATGAAAATTAAATTTTAAAAATAAAATACAACAAACTGTAATTTATTTTCCTACTTTGTTTTTGTAAAACTTCTTTTCCGGAGACACTATCAATAGCTACTAAAATTTCTAAACTTTATTTTAAGCCGTTTGACCTTGAACAATCAAAAAATTTCGCCTGCGGTTCTATTTTATTCTATTTCCTTCTCAAACACGAATTTAAAATAAAGTGCTGAGATTATTATTGCCTAGGGTACCAAAATCCGGCGCTGGTCATAGGGGCCCCAACATCTTTATGTGCCCAGGGCCCCCAATAGGTTAAAGACGGCCCTGCCTAAGTGCAGGGAGCTTACTCCCCCTTTCTAAACAATCCAGATTGTACAGGTAGAGTGATTCTTGGGAAATAGAAGGCCATCACATGACCAAAGCTCATACTGCTTAGTGCAACAAAATTGAGACAAACACGAATCTGCATCTTTAAAGCGCTGCTGAGCAATTGCAACTCGCAACAAATCGACTTCTCAACGGCTATTAATGGAGTAAAATTAGCACTATATCTCGAAAAGGGTTTAACTTATGACATAAATGCATATAACCAATCTTGTAGCTAATAATATTTTCTATAACTTTACTAATAACCTTCATGGAAGTACAATCTACAAGAGGCGAGTTATTTGCAAAACACTGTTAAGACTTACCAATTTATCTGCTTTCTACTCCCGTCCTACCAAAACCCGACTCTATAGGTCGTGCCACTTTTTGTGTCTTATTACGGGGAGGGTATGGAACAATTTTTCACAAGATATAACTTGGGGCCCCCCGCCTAATTTTACTAGACTAGGTCTATGGACATGATGGGCTTTTCTTTCGCTGGGATCCCTATAATCGTTTCGTAATTATTTCGAGTCGGTCTTAGCTGCTAAATAAGTCAAATTAATGTGTGTCCGATTTTAAAACAATTTGGTTGGAATTTGCTTCTTTCCAAGTTTCAGACATTCCTTCATCCTTCCAAGAGTCTGCAATATTGGCATGTGCATTATCTAGTTCTTTTTTACTTCCATACGCGACCATCGCCAACTTCTTTACCACTCTCTCTACTCTACATCGTCCACTAGTTCCGAAGGTTTGTAGTAGTTTTTCTTCTCTTGTCTCTCAGCTGGCTATACATCAGTGCGACCATATTACTCAATTTGTCTTTTAGAAGAGCTGTTTCCAACTGTTTTTATTAAAATTTAAAAATTACCCGTTTAGGATAATTTTAACGTACAACGAGACTCGAAACCGCCTCCGAGTTTTTATCACGCTAACGCGAACTTGATCCATTCGCCACAGTCAATTGTTGTTTTATCGGGTTATAGTAGGGGAGCCCAAGATGCTAAATGGGTAGTTACTTAAGCGTTGCGGAAACCTATTGAATTGTGAAGATTAGATACTAAAAAGTAAAAAGTTTATATGATATATGCCCTTTCACTGCGGGGGTAAGTGTGTACAAATCTTCAAAAATGTTAAAAAAATTTGTGACATAGAAATACTAGAGCGCGTCAGACATTAATATCGTATACGCCCTACGTGCTTCTGATAACGAGAAAATATTTATCTGCCGGCTTACAAGATGGGGGTGGCCGCATGACGGGGTAGAAAATGAAAAAAAAAAATTTATTCGAGCGTATCAGATATTCAAAAGGAATGTTAAGTGAACTGTAAAAGGCATTATATTCAAAAGACTGACGATTTGGACGCGACCAGAACTCACGGCCGAGTTTTGATAATGTAAAAAAAAATCGTGACCTTGAAATACTCAAGCTCATCAGATTTATATGCAGACGTTTTCAGCTTGATGTTCTTGCTGTGCTGACCTAAAATCTGACAATTATGTTGAGGAATTCCGTTGTTCTGACAGTTTAAAAAATTATTTTTATTTTTTTTTCATTTCAATGGAATAATTACAACGAACAGAAAATAATATGTAACCCGGGAAAAAAATGACCATTGACTATGCCTGTTTATGTCTGATCCAGCCTGGAAGATTAAAAACCTCCAGCTCTGTGGTCAGGCCTGATATGTTGGTTCATGTCTGACTCAACATGAACAGACATGATCATGTCTGATGTTACAAATTGATTTAAGCCTGATCATGCATGATCATACTTGTTCAAGTTTGATCCAGCCTGAATAGTTGAAGCCCTCTAGGTCTAATCAGGCCTGATACGTTGTAAAAAAATTTTTTTTGATCATGTGTCCGGATAATCCATCAGGAAACTTCTAGAGGTGATGAAACAGGTTAAAAAAATGGTAGAAGTTCCTTTGAGAAAAATGTAAAATCTCGGTAATAACAAAGATACAGCTACTCGAAGTTCAATATTTTCTTTTTTCTTTTTGATGTAACTCCCTTAATCCTTGGCCAATCAGGTTGATTTGTGGAATGCTTATTTAGTGTATCGAGTTTTATCATTCCATCATTAAAGTGGTTCATTCTTTGTTATTACCGAGATTTGACATTTTTCTTAGAGTTTCTTAGAAGTTTCCTGATGATTTATCCGGACACCTTGTATATTATGTAAACTTTCACCATTCATTTATTGGCGGCAGTCACATTGAACCACGACCACTAACTAGTGACCACCGATCATTTTTCCAACATAGACTTTGTAATGTTTTAGGTCACACTGGCACGGTGGCTATCAGTGACTGACAGTGCGATATGATCCCAGATAATTCTTTAAATAATGTGACGTCGTTTGGAAGTTTCTTTGAGATACTAAGTGGTTGAAGACAATTCCATATAGAGATACTGCCGGGGTCATTTACGAAGAGCCGTCTAACCGAGATGGCCTTTGGCTGTTGCGAAATCTGATAGGTTCGAATATAAGTTTGAAGCTTCATACAGGTTCATACAGGGTGCAAGGATTCTTTCCTTATGGTTTTCTGCCGCGCTCGAATAAAAACCAAAATCCCCGCTTGGGCTCCCCTACTATTACTTACCAATTTGATTTGAGTACCCTAACGTGACACATGACGTTTAATATGCAATTATTCGATTTTATTCGTTTAGTAATTTTGCGATAAATAAAATAGAACAGTTTAGGACTGAAATAAACGCTTCTAATAAATTTAACCGGGCCACAGTGTTGTAGACGACCTATACAAAGTGGGCAGCAAGTTTTAAAGGAGTTAAAAGTCCAAATTCATGGACCCATGGATGAATACTCGGTTTTTTTCTATGGTGGCTCTAATGAAAACGAAAAAAGAATAACTCTGAGGTATTGTAATGCACGTATTTTCTAATAATACCCAATAAGTGGTTTCGTTACAGAAAAAGTTTAGAATTCCGAAAACGTTCGTTTGCTATGAAGAAATTTGACATTGATCCCAATAACCCGCTTCTGTACGTATCCTCCCAAGTAAGCAAACTAAGCACTCTCTTGCTAATTCTCTAACTATTGGTGAACGTTTCAGTGGCAAAAGGAGCTCGGTCTCAACAAGTATTATTTTCTGTACAGATGTTCGTTTACCACGTACTTTCTTATTACCCTAATTATAAGCATTATCGATTCAGTTGACGAAAATCGACAGCTAATTCAAAACATTAAATGGCCAATATATTTCACTCATTGGAGCTACGCTACCTCCTCGTTACAGTCGGTACTTTCTCTCGTAATAATGATACTGTATCGGTCGAAAAATAGCGATACTGCTGGTAAGATTAAGGCGATGAGTTTTTGGTTACCTAAGTCCTCGTATTTGTTTTAGAAAATGGCGCAGTCGTAAAGAATAAAAAATTTAAGCTTTGCCGTATTTATTGGATTGGGCACACAACGTGTGTAGATATTGCGTGTTCCGTTACAGCCTGTTACTGGTTATTAGTTCACAATCGTAAGTTTTGAGTGACACTCTCTTTCTATCGTCATTTTTGTTGCTCTATACACCTTTACTCCGATAACTACTTCTACGCCAAGTGAAAATGGGTTCTAATATGAGTACCTCAAGTATACTTAAACGACTATAATTTCATTTCTAGCGGAAAAAGACAAGTTGGACGCCATCACTACGATTACACACATTCTGAATTGTATTTCAATGTTATTTGACTTCCTCATAGTGGCGCACCCTGTAAACTTGTTACATTTTTATTGGCCAGTATTATATGTCCTATGTTACATATGTTTCAGTATTATTTATTATTTAGCAGGAGGAACCACCAAGTACGTTATTTTCTATCTTAACTTTTGAAATTTGTAGCAAAGTTGTTGTTAGGGATGGTGATTATTACATTTACAAGTTGTTGGATTGGACCAAACCAGAGAAGACCGCAATAATTTGCGCGTCTATAGTAATATTCATAATAGTTGTACATTTTTTAGTATATTGCGGTTTTTTGTTGCGCCAATTCGTTTGTTTTCAATTTTGTAAATATAAAATAGAAGAGTAGAGTGTTCGTTACCAAATTATTTTGTAAATCGCTAAAGTTTACTTGGTTTTTCTTTTGCAAATGCAACCAAGTCTGAAAATTGACAATTTTCAGTTGACTTGGAAATGTTTGAACAAATTTATTAGCGAAAGTACAATCATTTATTACCAAAGAGTGTCCTAAAAATGAATTTTATTTAGTTGCTGATCGAAAATATTTGGTTTTGATTATAACTTGAAAACTACGCACTTTTTGAGGAAAACGTATTTACATAAAAGTAAACTCAATCAAATTTTCTACAAATTAGATCTCGTGGGTTTTTTTCTTCAAACAGACGGTTTAGGCGCTAGAACGTGTTAACCTTTGACAAAAATTCTAAAATGTGACAAAAACTGCTTCTTTTTGTGTATCTCTTATAACTCATAACTCGTTTCTATAAGTGTGTTCTATATAGTTATTTTATATTAAAATAAACAACATCGATTTTCCCACCAATCACATATATTAGACTTTTTCCGCACATAAACGGTTTCGGCGCTAGAACGCGTTGAAGTTTGACAAAAATTCCAAAATCAAAAAAAGCTGTTTTTCTGTTTGTCGCTTATAACTCAAAAATTACTCACTTTAGAAAAAAATGTTTTTATTTAAAACAAAAGCACATTTAATTTTCTTCAAATTACTTCTCTTAGATTTTTTTGTACAATGAACAGTTTAGGTGCTACACCGAGTTAAAGTATGGCGCCTCGAGAAGAGTGGGTTTTAGGGGTCAAACTAAACCAGAGGGTACACGAACAAAATTTAACTTTTTGTGCACATGTGAATAATATATGGTGGCAGACAGTTTTATAATTTAAAGTGCAGCCTTCGTAGTGGTAGACGTCTTGGAAGTTGAAGAGAATCCGCCAGACCGAATTCTCATTGTGAACTTCAGCTTGTTCAAACTTTAACGCGCTCTACTGCTTAAACCGTTTGTGCGAGGAAAAATTCTAAACAACAGAATTTGTAGGAAATTTAACGTATATTGTTTTCATATAGAAGCACTTTTTTAGTAAAGTGCTTAGTTTTTGAGTTATGCGCGTAAAAGAGCAAAAATCCACCTTCCAAGTTAATGCAACATGCAGTCACTTAAAAGCTGAAGGTCGGTTTTATTACTCATTTGCTATCGTATTTTAACCTAATCGTTACAAACTTTGTACTTGATCGTTTAGTAAAAGTCTCCCAAGAAAGTTTCAAGTTTTGAATGTTAGGGTTAAGTCGCGCTAGTCTTCGCAGCATTAGCTTCATTTATGAATTTAGAACCGGCACCCAAATCTCACACTTTGGTTAGAATGCATTATTTGGGATGCCATTATTTTAATAAATAGGTAAGAATAATAAACTTCTTAATAAAACTCGAATTACTAATTTATCGAACAATAAATCGCGTCAACCGTCAATACAGCATTGTACGATGGGTTGCGTATGCACAATATTTTTTGTCGGCTAAAGACATGGTAGCTTGGTAGCTGGTAGCCACTTGCACTTGAAAGACATGTGGAATGTCAACGTCTATAAATTTCTAACCTTAACTTTTGGAAAACTTACAGCTCTCGTACAAATTACATACTGAGTAGTTCCAAATACCAACTGAATTAAAAGGGCCCTCATAAACGGTAAGTAATAAAAATTATATCTATATCTATATCCATATTTGTAGCATAAATTTGTGAACATTTAAAATCTTACGTAATTTATGTAAGTTTTAGCTCGTGCAGTAGATTTGATGTCGAATCTACTTTGCTCGTGGACCGATGTTAGCTGCAAAACAGTGTACTAGTTGCTACTGCAGGTCTACAGGATATAAAGAAGGTTCGACTTTTAAATTTGTCTATGAATTTCTAACCTTAAATTTTGGAAAACTTCCAGCTCTCGTAGAAGTAGAAATTGCATGCTGAATAGTTACAAATACCAACCGATTTAAAAGGGGCCTCATAAACGGTAAGTGACAAAAAATATATTTATGTCCGTATTTGTAGCATAAATTTGTGAACATTTAAAATCTTACGTAATTTATGTAAGTTTTAGCTCGTGCAGTAGATTTGATGTCGAATCTACTTTGCTCGTGGACCGATGTTAGCTGCAAAACAGTGTACTAGTTGCTACTGCAGGTCTACAGGATATAAAGAAGGTTCGACTTTTAAATTTGTCTATGAATTTCTAACCTTAAATTTTGGAAAACTTCCAGCTCTCGTAGAAGTAGAAATTGCATGCTGAATAGTTACAAATACCAACCGATTTAAAAGGGGCCTCATAAACGGTAAGTGACAAAAAATATATTTATGTCCGTATTTGTAGCATAAATTTGTGAACATTTAAAATCTTACGTAATTTATGTAAGTTTTAGCTCGTGCAGTAGATTTGATGTCGAATCTACTTTGCTCGTGGACCGATGTTAGCTGCAAAACAGTGTACTAGTTGCTACTGCAGGTCTACAGGATATAAAGAAGGTTCGACTTTTAAATTTGTCTATGAATTTCTAACCTTAAATTTTGGAAAACTTCCAGCTCTCGTAGAAGTAGAAATTGCATACTGAATAGTTACAAATACCAACCGATTCAACTTTCGAATTTGTCTTTAGCGGAATCAATGTACGAATTTAGTGCCAACACACTAAAAGGTGAAACCGTAGCACTCGAAAAATACAAAGGGCATGACTCGTAAAACTTGAGGTCCTCGTAATTGCCACAGTTAAGAATTTTTTATCTCTTATTAGAAATTGTTTGTTATAAGTATAGTAATTTCACAGTTTTGAAAAGGTTATAGCAGATCTGCTTATTATATCCGAGCTCATATTAGAATTCAAAATGGATTACTCGCTAAAATCGAACTCTTGCTATTAGACCGGGAGATAGCGACAAATTTTGGGTCACGAATTTTTTGTACTAATCGGAAGGCGGAAGAACAACAAGTTTTAGAGTTGTCTGATTTTGTTCGTAATTAAAATTATAGTTAAGGTGTGATTCTATTGCAAGGTCATACATTCATGACTCGCTGCTACGTTGCAACGTCCCGTGTTCATGACTCACTGCTCACTGCTACGTTGCAACGAAATCACACCTTTAGTTGACTTCCAATTGTGTCAATAATTAACAAATGATGTGTTTCAAATTAATCGGTGCTTAGTAGACAATAAATCTTATGCACTAACAAATGCCCAATTAGTCTCCATAATAGTCTACTTAATCCTAATCAAGATATACATGTTACAGTTACAAGTGCAAATGGCATCGGTGTGAACCTGAAATAAAAACTGCTAATCCAAGTATGATGAATGTCGTCGCTTTAGAAGAGCTCCCCAAAAAATACATCGGCAGAAGATTTTGGAGCATTGGATTGTTAGAGAGTTAAATAATTTTGATTGCAAATCCATCAGACACTAGACCACCAACACAACATTTGGAAACAACTTGTAAAAATTCTGAAGCAGAAATAGAAGAAAGGAGAACTACTTACAAGGGAAGAGGAGGTCAACAACACGAACATTACTAGGTAGGACTGTAATTTATTCAGTTTAAAACTGGAAAGCACTTACTAGTGACGTTTTTTATTAATTGACGTCTTGTTTTAGCACATTAACTTGTCCTAGTTGGAGAATCTGTTATTTTGGAATGATAAAATATTAATCGTAATAAGAGTGGATGGCTTACAACTTGCAACAATGAAACATCATCAAAAAGTGATTCCAATTGGTCATTCCAGGTAATTTTTCTCATTTAACAATTTTTAGAGCTCTATCCTGCTTTTGTTTGATAAATAATATTGGAATTTGGTATGTTTGGGTAGTTATAAAATAGTAAACTAGTTTGCAATTGGACACTGCAGTTAATTATATTCTAAATTAATTCATTTTTCCGTGGGAAAAATAATCCTGTAATTTTGTCACTTAAAGTACGGACATATTCGATCAAGTGGGGTAGTTCTGATTGTTTGAAATGTTGTCTATGATGTAGGCCTAATGATAAATTCAAGTTTTTGACCGCGGCAGACCTCCGGATCTTTGTCAAATATCCAAAACTAAAAACAAAGTATATTATATACTTTTGAATAGCAGTCTACTATCAATACATCCGTGTATGTTGGGTTGCGTACGCTACCAATTAAATTTAAGTTTTCTAAACTTTGTACATCCCTTGTGTCGTTCCTAGTACTGCAAATACCCACTAGGGCGACTAGGGGAACATTGACAGTTTAGTATTTTTTGTAGGTTAATTTATTTATAAGTGGCAAAAGGTCAATTACTTTGAATTTATAATTACATTTTGATTGACAAATTAGTTGAAGTTTAGCAACAACCAAAGTAATTTTCTTTTGAAAGTAATTTTAAAAGCTTTAAAACTCTTATACAGTGAACATTAGGGTTAGAGGTGTTTATAGGATGTGGCTGATTTTAGCCAATAATACCAGGTACCTGCTACTTATACTTTGCTAGTCCAGCACCTGCAGAAGGTTGGTATATTTTTGAACTTGTCTACCTTTTGTGTGTTTTTTAATTTTGTGTTATTTAATTAATCGGTGAACTTTGATTAAAATTTTATATACCTCCTTTAGTGGTTATAGTAATTAAGTACTGGTTTTTTGTTTTAGATGTGCCATTTTATAGTATAATCACTGTAATCAGAAGAATTCAATGCTTTATCTGTTCTATTTGAAGGTCACAGTACGTATGGTAAAAAGAGTGGATATTATCGAAGAATGTAATGATAAAAGTATTCCTCTAGGACTCGAGGAAAATGAGATGTTAAGTAAAGGTAACTGCTTTCGTTTATGTTTACGTCAAACTTTCGAGTGACACTGCTACTGCTTGTATTGACGAACAACATGTAAAAAGTGAATGTGTTTATTTTTGTGCAAGTCTATAGCGGAGCATACACGAGCGGATTAACTGTCATATCTGATACGTGGCGAATCAGATTCGTAAAGATATTGATGGGTTAATGGTTAACCACGAGCCAGATATAGCGCGGTAAGAATTTTGTACGAATTCAATCTGCAAGTTCTGACTTGTTAAAATCTCACCGTTAGTGGGTACGCTCGAATATTAGTTTAGTTTTTTATTTCTATCACCATGTGTGATTGGACAAAATTGTCAGCCAGATCTCTGAGCTTACCTAAAATACCACGAGCCAGATCAAATATGTCTGCAAAGTGGAATTTTTTTCCACTAAAGGACAGAATTGGTATACATTGAATCAACCCTGAACATCTGATGCACGTACAGTCGGGTCCGGTTATAACGAGCTATGCTTATATTGAGATCTCGGTTTTAGTGAATAATTTCTCATGGCACGAAAAATTCACCATTTAACTTAGTACATTTTGAGGAAGTTTGATAATTTATTAGACGGTTAGCTATGGATTACTCGGTAAAACCGAACTCTTGCTATAAGATGGGTTTGTTATAAGTGTATTAACCCATTTAAGATCGCTATAAGAATTGAAAGAAAAATGTAAAAAAATTTTTGTAAAACTTGTTTATTTAAGTTTGAATAATAACGTTCAACATTGGCTCAAAGTAGTTAGTTAGTCAAAGGGTTAGTACGAGATCGAACTTATTTCGAATGGTATGCTACAAAACAATTTGTGTGCAGCGGTACTTTACATTTCACACACATAAACACAGTCGTACTTTTGCATACTCTGCACCTTCTCGAATTTTCTTGATTTTTTTCAAGTAAGTGGCCTACATTGTCCAACTTTACTTCAGAGCAGGGTTTAGGAGCTGCCCGGCCATATTGAGCACAATTTTCTGCGTCTTCCTTTTTTAAAAGTGGTCTAACTAAAGAGATCTGAAGTCAATTTGCGACATCGGCTTATCTTTATAAATATACAATTTGGTGGATTTGCCACGCATTGACCACTGCACTGTCAATAAAATTGGCAAATAGTGGCCACCACCACTTTTTGCCTCGCATTTGAATTCGATAATTTGCAATGGCGTTATCGTGTAGATCTACGCCACCCTTATAACGAGTGTACTTTGATATCAGATTCGGCTGACGTATTACAGCTTCTTTTCTTTTTTTCCGACTGTAACGCTTGGCAGTAGAAAGTAGCTCTACAGTTTCACAGTTGCTTGCCAAGGTTACAATCGAATTGTAGTTCCATCGTACCACACTGATTTCATTTTCATGATCATAGCGAGCCTCATATGACCCACGGGTTTTTTTGCCATCAATTTACTACATTTTAAAGGACATCCCCCCAGCCTGTTTTCTCTAACAGTACCAGTTGCAAAATAGCCTTCGGATTGCAAGTGCACTAACAGTTTATAACTTGTAAAAAAGTTGTCAAAGTAAACTTTGTGCGCATTACGATTTTGTAAAACACCTAAAAGTTTAGTAACTACTTCCCCACTCAATCCGAATTGAAGATTAGCAATTTCAACACTTTCACCCCCATACGGAATAAACTGAAATAAATATCCGACACTAGACGTAATGCACCAAATTTTAAAATCGAATTGTACTGGTTTTCCCTTAATAAACATCTTTGCCAAATGGCGTCCAAAAGAGGGGTCATTTGTTTGTCAATAGAGAGATGTTGTCTAAAAACTAAAACTAAAAACTGCATAAAATTTTTGGTCGGACAATATGAACTGCCAATCTGACATTTTACCTTACACGCTCGGAGCCATTGATCCACAATCGCAGTTGACTGTGTTACCGCAAGATGTTAAGAGCTACAAAAAAGAAATGGGCAGCGCTTCTTGGAATTCTTTTATTACAAGAGCCTGCAGTAAAAGCAGTAGTTTTATAAAAACCCAACAATATTTCATACGCTTTAATTTTCTCGCGTCTGTTTGAGTAGGATTTACCTTTAATTTTTCATAAAGATGGAAGCTGACGATACAATTCAATAAATTGGGTTATAAATATAGAAATTGGAGGTCTAGATATGCCGACGGCCGGACGACAATCTGTGTGTGTAAGGCGAAATAAAAACTGTCGATATGGATATCGGCAGTTCCGGACTGCCGATAATCTGTGCGTGAATGGGTACCTACCATTAGTTGACTTCCAATTGTACAAATTAACAGATGCATTTAGAATGGTCTAGTGTTTACTGGCCAGTAGATCTTTCACACTAATAAGTGCCTAATTAGTCTCGATCGTAGTCTAAACAAAATAATTATACATGTTACATTTACAGGTGCAAATGGCATTGGTGTGAGCCTGAAATAGAAACTGCAAATCAAAGTGTGAATGTCGTCGCTTTGGGAGAGCTCTCCAAAAAACATCGAAAGAAGATTTTAGTGCATCGGGACAGATGTATCTTATTGGGTTGTTAGTAGGGATTTGGATAATTTTGATCGCAAATCCACTAGACCAACACATTTTTAAAGAACTTGTAAAAATTGCAAAACAGGAAGGAGAAAATAGAAGAAAGGACAACTGGACAACTACTACAAGGGTAGAGGAGATCAACAACACTAACATTAGGTATGACCGAAATTTTTTTAATTTTAAAACTGGGAATCGCTTACTAGTGACGTTTTTTATTAATTGACGCTTTGTTTTAACACATTTATTTGTCCTAGTCTGAGAATCTGTTATTTTGCAATGATAAAACATTTGTTGTAACAGAGTGATTGACGTACAACTACAAGGTAACTTATTTTTGTATTTTTAGAGCCCCAACATCGACTCAAAGGGGTATGCTTACGTCAAACCTTCGAGCACCACTACTTGTATTTACAAACAACACGTAAAAGGTGATTATATTTATTTTTGTGCAAGTCTATGTTGATGGAGTGCGTGGACGTAGCATTGACATGAACGTATCTCTGTGTTCACATTAATTTGCGACGTTTTGATTTTTGATTAAAATTATATCAAATTTACTTCAAACACTTTATAAATGTTATTTCGATTCTTACTGTGGTTCTAAAAGATGAGCTTGGCTCTTAAATAAAGAGGCCTCCTAAAGTCTTATAAGCGTGAACTTGCTCCGTCTGTAAAAAGTGAACAAATTTGAAAGGTTCGACTAGGGAGGGGGTTAAAAAAATTATTTATATTTGCCATGCTCTTGGCAATTCTCACTCTATTTTCATTTGTTATTGCATGTCTAATTTTGTGATTTTGTTTTAGCTACGAACAGATACAAGGCCTCATTGAAAAATAGACACTGCCTAGAAAATTATTTGAAAAACCTTAGCAGCTCATATTGAACAAATCGAACAGATGTAACGTTTTTATTTTGCAGCTTTAGTAGTGCACCACACATTACAGATTTTCCGCTGCGGAAAATACGCAACGGATTTACCGTAAAAACAAATCACATTGTTTTAAATGCAAATGAGATGCACTTGGTAAAACGCTTTCCCAACGTGTTTCGTTGTTACGGCTGCATATTTTCCGCAGCTGAAATTCTGCTAAATGTGGTTTACTACTTAAACAGTAGTTAGGGTTCGTGCCATATTTAAACATGTACGAGGCGGCGGGACCGTTATCTGACCAGGGTTCTATTATAGATCGGAATTCACTTCATGAGCATATCGAAACACGATACGACTTGATCGACATTCGTGTTTCTATATGGCACAAAATCTAGTAGTGGCTACTGTTATTTTTATTTTTATTACAAAACTTAAGATAATTAAGTATTATAGAAACTCTAAGTTATATGTCAATAACTTTACAGTTCATCACAGGTCGGTGCACGCCCAAAACGAAACGGGGATCAAAATGGCCACAAATATTACCGAAAGTACGGTATTTATTTTGTGCACCAACCGCCCTAGTAAACAATAAGATTGAAAGTCTCTACTACAAAACTATTACACCTTACCGGTAACTTCGTCACATAAAGCAGCAATTGCGGCACATTCTTTAGTCTTTTGTTCTAAAGACTCTGCCAATGAATTGTTCTTAATTTCCAGCCGCTTTATTACTGCATTTAGTTTGTGTAGATCATTATCTCGTTGATCTCTCAACACTTGCAACTCCTGGTTTGCTCTCTGAGCAATTGAGCTTTAGCGTGTGACTTCAACGATTGCTATTTTTGTTCACTACTAGCAAGTTCATCTTTCGATTCGGCTAAAGCCCCACGTAAGACTTCTTCGTTACTTTTAAAAGCGCTAATAATTTCTTTGCGCCGTTCGTACTTCTTCACCAAATCGGAAAAGCCAAGTTCGAGGTTTGCTAAATGTTGGCTTACCTTGCTGTGCTCTTAGTTTAGTTTTTGGAGTTTACTAAATTGTTCTGCTACGAGCTTTTCATACTCATCCACGATTTTTCGACTCTTTTGCTCTTCACTTTTAGATTTTTTAAGTTCCAACATTAACTGGCTCATTTCGTTTTTTGAGTTTTCGTTATTTGTGGCACTTTTACATTGAAGCTCCTTTTTAAGTTTTTGAATCTCTTCATCTTTTGCTAATAGCCGGTTCTCTTGCATCTGCATTTGATTCTCTAGATTTGCTAGGTCTTGTTGTGAAACTTGTAACTGCGCTTTTAAATCTAACACAGGATCTTCGTAAGTTTCTATTTTGTTATCTATCTATGTTATTATATTATTATCGCCGTAGATCAGGCAAAGGATTTAAAAAAAGTTATTACAATTATTATTTTATTTAAATGTAAATAGGAATACAATGTATGTGTGTGATTATTTTAAATTGTTGACTTTATCTGTGAAGGACAATCACAAAAAGTTCTTACCTTATTTTATATTTGCCATTTTTTAGATTAAAGTTTAGTTAGCAATTGTCCTTTGAAGTGGAATGTACAAATATTGTGCAAGAGCATTAATGAACTGTAAATGTAACGTATCAAAGGATGACCAAACATTTCTAAGGTAAAAAAGATGTTTTCATTATTTATAATTTGTCTTTTAACTGTATGGTTCATTTTATATGTTATTTGTTTATTGTTAACGTGTCGTGATCACGTAATTTGGTTACAGACTACATTTTTTGCTCTTGACTACTTAATTTGAACTTCAATATTTTGTCATAGTACACGTCGCTTAGATTCAACTGAGATATACGATCGAGTGCATATTAGTAGCAGTAAGTAGGTTTATCTTTCTCTAATTAGCAACTAATACTGTGCCTGTTTCCCATCTGTGCACTGTACAGCATCATATATTATCTCGGTTGAATCTGAGCGACCTGTAATATAAATATGCAATTTCGACACTATGATTTCATTTGTGGTAGTTGTTTCGTCAGAAGTGTCGTATACCACTAACCCCCGATTTTTCGATTGTGTGTATTCACCGAATTTAGTTGTTCTCACTTTAAAGGTAGTTCTCTCAAGTAAACGCCATACAGTTTTCATCAAATTTACCCCCAGTTAAGCCGCGGTTAATAACTAATATAAATTTAGTAAAAAATGTTTACTCACAATGGAAAACCGGAGGTAAGACGAATATTATTAAAGAATATTACTGAATGGTGGTTAAAGACTATAAAGTAATATAAAGAGTTTACCACCGTTGCTGTACATCACCTACAGTTTGGGGGCAAAAAACGCAAAACTGTGATTATTAATACCCATTATTGCTGTATCTAAATGTAATTTAGAATATTTATTAAATTGAAATGAGTTTTGGTAAAAGAAGTACAAAAGTGCGCCCAACAAACGCGACTATTTGTACAACTATTAGTTTGCTTTTTTGTTATTTTCTAGCGTACTTGACCTGGAAGCCACACGAGTTTATAACTTGAAGGGTAGTATTTTATCCCATACTTTTTGGTGCTTGCAAACTGCTACATAACCCTACTTTTCCATACGCAAATCCCTGAATGGTCCTTTAGATAACTCGGCTATTTACATAAATATAATTTGGCGGTAGCGCTGGTTAGGAACAATCCCTTCGTCGAAATTCATTTTCATAAGCTTGTAACAAGAATTAGCACTGTTGGCAGACTAAAATTAATTTGATATGACCGGTATAAGTCCTTGTACTAAATTTTATTTTGGTCCGACTGCAGCGCTATCTGACTGCAAACCCTTGAACTAAATTTTAAAAACTTTTTAATCGACCGCAGCGCCATCTAGCCGCACCCTTTAAACTAAAAATTACAAATTTTTTACCCGACCCCACCGCCATCTAGCGGCGGACCATTGAACTATACTTTTTCCCAAAATTTTTTTTATTGACCGCAGCGCCATCTGGTAGCGAACGCTTAAACTAAAAATTACAAAAAATTTTAAACGACCCTAGCGCCATCGAGCAGCAAACTTTAAAACTAAAAATTTAAAATTAACCCCAGCGCCATCTAGCGGCAAACTCTTAAGCTAAACTTTATTTAAAACGACTGCAGCGCCATCTATAAGCAACCTCTTAAACTAAAATAAATTAAATACAGCCGCAGCGCCACCTGCGGGCAATCTCTCAAACTAAAATAATTTTAAAACGACTGCAGCGCCATCTAGCAACGGCTTTTCAACTAAAACTTATTTTAGTTTAAGAAAGGCCACCTAGATGGCGCTGTAGTTGTTTTTAAATATTGTTAGTTTAAAGGGTTTCCCCTAGATGGCGCAGCAGTCGTTTCAAAGTAATTTTTAGTTTAAGGGGTTTTTCCTAGATGGCACTGCCGTATTTTAAATTATTTTAGTTTAAGGTATTGAACCTAGATGGCGTTGCGGTAGTTTGTTATTATTGTAAGTACAAGGAATGGTTCCTAGATGGCGCTAAGATCATTTTAAATTGGTTTTATTTCAGGTAGTGTTGGGACAGTTAACAGTGGGTAACAGTTAGTACGAGCTTCCTAGGTCGAGTTTATTAAGTAATTACTACAAAAATTAGTTTATTTTAACCCATTCCAGCAACCTTTTTAATAACACAGCAGTACATACAGAATATTTTGGAAACATTTACATGGAAATTATAAGGTAACTGGTGGAAGTATGAAGGTTGCCTGAATGTTGGGCTTGTTACTTACATACAATAAAAAACATTACAAATAATGTATTACACAACAAAATATAAATTAATTAGCATTTACACAGAATTTGACGGTTTATGCATACAAAATTTGCTAATTTATATCGTTTTAATTTATCTGTCGAGACATCAAAAAAAGTTAATACCAGAAATTTAAAAAAACTTTACAAGAGACCTGTAAAATTATTCGTGAGTTTCATTTTATTATTTAAGGGTAGGATTTAACAAATGTTGGAGTCTTTTTAAACAAGTTGCAACCCCTTTGAACGTTAATTTAAATTATCATTACCGATGAGCAGTTAATTATAAGAGCGTTGGAATATTTTTCCAAAAGTGATAGCCAACTTGCCTTCAATTAGAATCAGTTCTACCAACTCTTATTAAAGAATTGAATCACGATTAATCAATGAATTGTCATGACTCATTGTCGTTAATTGATTAGTCATTAACCGTGATTAAATTCTTTAATTAAAGTTGGCGAGACTGGTCCTTGGTGTTCAAAATTACTCGATATAAATATGACCAAACTTGAAATTTGAGTTCCCAGTAGTTCAACATCCACAGTCTGTTTGATGCTTGTAGAAGTCTATTTCCAGAGTCCACTATTATTGTAGGGGTAGTTTGCCTTTTAGTGTAATTGGACGACGTGGTAAGAGAATCTCTCGATCCAAATCTGCGAGAGTAAATTATTTTATTAAAATTCGAAATTAAATTTGGAGATCACTATTTGGAATTTTTAAGTAATTGTTTTAACAAATAGGTAACAATTCCGTTAGGAAACATTTAATACACGCACTTGTTTTGTTATTTTCCAGTGCTAAAAGTTGCACAACGAAAGATGACTAAAATAATATTTGCACCGAGCAGGTCGATTTGTCATTACAAACTTATCTAATTTGTTAGTGCCAATTCTACTACCGACGTGTAAAGACGGCAGCGCCTTTTGAACCCGGAATTTAAGAGAAATTTACAAGAAACTAAAACTAACGGTGAGTAATTATTATTAATTAATCTCATTAGCGATTAAAACTTAATAATTATAAGAGCTTTAGAATTTTTATTTTCATATTGTAAAAGAACTAACTTCCCTTTAATTTTCACGTCTTCTAATGAAGGTTTAAATGTTCATAATAATATAAACCGGACTAAATTAGAAGGTTATAAATTTCTGTTCACATCGATCCAGTTCACATCGACAGTATTTGAAATATATTTCTAGAGGTAGTTTTCCGTTTAATGTCTTGGTACAGTGCGGTTAGGGAATTCTTCGAGTCAGAGTCCAATCTGTAAATATAATGTTCAAATTAGTTAGTTTTCATAAAAATTCGAAATTAAATTGAGATTGCATTAAATTGAATTTTTGGGACCGATTTTAAGGAAGGAAGAACCCTCCTAATGGGAATTTTGTTGATCATATAAGAAATCCCCCTCTAAAGTTTATAATAGGCAGTTATACTTCAAATTTTGGGTCTTTGGGATGACGTGACTCACTAAATTATTTAGCGTATTTTAAAAGCGTACATCGCTTCCTAAGAAGCACAAACTTCTCATCCTTTATCTTACTTGATGGTTTTCTGTTATTGTAAACGTAGGCTAGGATATTTATCGAACAATTAAAAAACCACGTGATCCCAAAGATCGAACGTTTGAAGTAAACACGGCTACACCCTGTATACATATTCTCAAAATCGCATAAGGAATTATATAACACACGGTTAAAAATATATTTATTTATTCCACTTGTATGGAGTTTCGGACCTATTTATTCTGTTAAATCTCTCACTAATCCCATTTTATTCAGGATCCCTTGGCACTGTATAAAGTATTTGGTTACTTTTCTTTCTACAAAATACTAACTCTTTAGATTTGTACTCACCACCATTGTCATACCGAAACTTTTAATTTCTCGTTCCGAACTTTGACTCGGCATGCGATGACACAATTTCTGGCATCCTTGTTGTTTTCATCTCCGGTGGAGTACTTCTAAATCGTTCTAAATGGTAGTCTAGTTTGTTTACCTTTCAAGCACCCATAATTTTCTTGAATTGCATTGTTTACACTTTCATATCTTAGTTTAAACTTGTTAACTCCCTTTTTAGCAGCATTAATTTATAGGTTAATATTTGTTTATTCGAATAAAAAAGCTTCAAACTCTTTATCATGCAGTTCGATGCTCCGCTATCTAGGATGATCATCTATCATAAATGCGATTCATTTTCTTCGTTTTCTTTACTAACATAAGACCGACCATTTTGACTTTGGCATTTGCTATGTTTGTGTCCTATTCTTCCATGGTATCTTCCTCTGGTCTGACGAAGCTTTTGTCTTGTCGAGATTTTTTTTTGTATTAGCTTGAAATTTATTTCTGACTCTGTGTATACATAAATGTCGAGTGTTGTGGTAATTGTTACTGCTTGGAATGATTCTGGCATAGCGGACACTGGTCGAATGCATTAGAAGGAGCGCAGTTTATAAGATATTATTATTATAAAAAGGTTGTTGTAGGTTAGGAGAAAAATATTCAAATAATTCTGTGTCCTAAAAACTCTAAAACATTAAGTTTTATATAGATATACCTTTTGCCACTTACCATTTACAAGGCTCTTTCAACACTGTCGGAATTTGTAAGTAGCCAGTGCACAATTTGTGAAAGCTGGAAGTTTTCAAAATCCAAAGTGAGGTTAGAAACTTCGTACACGATGTTGACATTTCGTTCAAGGACAAGTGGCTACCGTGGCTCAAGACCGTTTTGTTCCAGAAGTAACTTTATTCTACACACCCAATTCGAATAACCAGTACTTACTATCAGAAAAGGTTTATATTTGTAAATCGTACGTTACTTGGTTTGCCTCCATTCTTTTCTATTGTACGATTTCATCTCAATTTAAAATTTCCCTTATAATTTTTCAGTTTCTCTTATTTCCGTTACTCTGGGCCCATAACCTATTGAGTTTCGAACACGTTAATTATAAGTTTTTTGAGATTTCCGCATATCAACACACAGTTATAGAAACGAATTACATACGATACCGAGAGGTGTTATTTCTACCGAGACGTAGTATCAAAAACACAAATTTAGTTAAAAATTTTTTTTATTAATAGCAGTACTAGGAATTACAATATAAAATTTTTTTTGCAGATACAAGTAGTAATCCATGAAAGCCAACCAAAACTCCACATTCCCAGATGAATAAACCCGACAGAATGAAATCTCTGGATATTCCAGAGGATATGCTCGCTGCGGAACTTATGTTTGATGAAAAAGTACACAGTATAATAGTTGCTACTTCAAGACAGAAGTTTGGACTACTCCAGGATATTTTAGAACCACAAGGTTATAGGGAAACTATTTCTTTGAAATGTGAAAATTTCTTTTAATTTTGTATATTCTAGCAGTGCCGGTAGAAGGAAGTACTAGCCAAAGTGTCACCTGACATCTTAGAAGAAGATTTGCTTTGCTTTGCGTCGCGCGCCAAACTTCTTTTACGAGCGACAAAGAAGGTATCACTTTGCGCTCTAGATACACAAATAGCTATTACGATCGAAACTTGCCGAGTGGGATTGTCACATGATCACCAAAAGTTAATATAAGGCCGATTTTCGACAATCGCTTAAAAGTTTATCAACGGTTAAAATCGGCTTCAGAGAGAAAATTTTTCGTTAACTCGTGTGAAAAATGAACTTGCGTTTTCGAAATTTTTTTTTATTGGAAGTAATTTCTAATAATACATACTCTGAACACTTCTACAAAGTTTTAAACCGATAGCTTGTTATTTAAAATGCAACAGATTAAATTGTAATTTGTATTCAGATTAATAATTGTAATTTGTACTTAATTAAGTTATCTATATCTATTATGTTATAGAAATGTATATTTTGTGCTACGTTTATATTTTTTGTACCTAAAACAATAATTATGTATTGTAGACATTGAATAAGAAATAAAAGCTAATTGACTCGTATATTTGATTTTTAATTAAAACCTCGAACTCTAATGAGCATGTTTTAAAGAAATTCAAACAAATTTTAAATTAATAGAAAAACTAAAATAACTTTAAAGTCGAATATCTTCTAAACTAGAGGACCTTAAACGCCCAAACTTAACAAGTATATTCCCCGATAGTAGGGCTGAAAATTTGCACCATCAGAATTGCGTAATTCCGATTTTTTTAAATTAACTTTTTAAAAATTTCCTTCAATTTTACAATTTTCGGACACGGTAGTAGGAGAGCAGAAGGTCTATAAGATCGTCGAAACAAGTTTTAAATTATATAAAAATATGTAAAAGAATTTAAAACCGTATAATATGCGATAACGGTACATAAAATGCCACTAAATTTCTCTTTAATTTATTTCGATTACCTTATTGCACTTCTGCTCTCCTACTACCTTGACTAAAAATTGTAAAATTTGAAGGAAATCTTTAAAAAGCACTTTAAAAAAAATCGGATTTACGCAATTCTGAGGGTGTAAATCTTTGGCCCTACTATCGGGGAATATTCTTGTATAATTTGGGCGCTTCTGGTCTTCTAGTTTAGAAGATATTCGACATAAAGCATAAAATTTTAAGAATTAAAACGTTCAAAATAACTTTAAAGTCGAATATCTTCTAAACTAGAGGACCTTAAGCGCCCAAACTTAACAAGTATATTCCCCGATAGTAGGGCTGAAAATTCGCACCATCAGAATTGCGTAATTCCGATTTTTTTTAATTAACTTTTTGAAAATTTCCTTCAATTTTACAATTTTCGGACACGGTAGTAGGAGAGCAGAAGGTCTATAAGATCGTCGAAACAAGTTTTAAATTATATAAAAATATGTAAAAGAATTTAAAATCGTATAATATGCGATAACGGTACATAAAATGCTACTAAATTTCTCTTTAATTTATTTCGATTACCTTATTGCACTTCTGCTCTCCTACTACCTTGACTAAAAATTGTAAAATTTGAAGGAAATCTTTAAAAAGCACTTAAAAAAAAATCGGATTTACGCAATTCTGAGGGTGTAAATCTTTGGCCCTACTATCGGGGAATATTCTTGTATAATTTGGGCGCTTCTGGTCTTCTAGTTTAGAAGATATTCGACATAAAGCATAAAATTTTAAGAATTAAAACGTTCAAAATAACTTTAAAGTCGAATATCTTCTAAACTAGAGGACCTTAAGCGCCCAAACTTAACAAGTATATTCCCCGATAGTAGGGCTGAAAATTTGCACCATCAGAATTGCGTAATTCCGATTTTTTTAAATTAACTTTTTAAAAATTTCCTTCAATTTTACAATTTTCGGACACGGTAGTAGGAGAGCAGAAGGTCTATAAGATCGTCGAAACAAGTTTTAAATTATATAAAAATATGTAAAAGAATTTAAAACCGTATAATATGCGATAACGGTACATAAAATGCCACTAAATTTCTCTTTAATTTATTTCGATTACCTTATTGCACTTCTGCTCTCCTACTACCTTGACTAAAAATTGTAAAATTTGAAGGAAATCTTTAAAAAGCACTTTAAAAAAAATCGGATTTACGCAATTCTGAGGGTGTAAATCTTTGGCCCTACTATCGGGGAATATTCTTGTATAATTTGGGCGCTTCTGGTCTTCTAGTTTAGAAGATATTCGACATAAAGCATAAAATTTTAAGAATTAAAACGTTCAAAATAACTTTAAAGTCGAATATCTTCTAAACTAGAGGACCTTAAGCGCCCAAACTTAACAAGTATATTCCCCGATAGTAGGGCTGAAAATTCGCACCATCAGAATTGCGTAATTCCGATTTTTTTTAATTAACTTTTTGAAAATTTCCTTCAATTTTACAATTTTCGGACACGGTAGTAGGAGAGCAGAAGGTCTATAAGATCGTCGAAACAAGTTTTAAATTATATAAAAATATGTAAAAGAATTTTAAATCGTATAATATGCGATAACGGTACATAAAATGCTACTAAATTTCTCTTTAATTTATTTCGATTACCTTATTGCACTTCTGCTCTCCTACTACCTTGACTAAAAATTGTAAAATTTGAAGGAAATCTTTAAAAAGCACTTAAAAAAAAATCGGATTTACGCAATTCTGAGGGTGTAAATCTTTGGCCCTACTATCGGGGAATATTCTTGTATAATTTGGGCGCTTCTGGTCTTCTAGTTTAGAAGATATTCGACATAAAGCATAAAATTTTAAGAATTAAAACGTTCAAAATAACTTTAAAGTCGAATATCTTCTAAACTAGAGGACCTTAAGCGCCCAAACTTAACAAGTATATTCCCCGATAGTAGGGCTGAAAATTTGCACCATCAGAATTGCGTAATTCCGATTTTTTTAAATTAACTTTTTAAAAATTTCCTTCAATTTTACAATTTTCGGACACGGTAGTAGGAGAGCAGAAGGTCTATAAGATCGTCGAAACAAGTTTTAAATTATATAAAAATATGTAAAAGAATTTAAAATCGTATAATATGCGATAACGGTACATAAAATGCCACTAAATTTCTCTTTAATTTATTTCGATTACCTTATTGCACTTCTGCTCTCCTACTACCTTGACTAAAAATTGTAAAATTTGAAGGAAATCTTTAAAAAGCACTTTAAAAAAAATCGGATTTACGCAATTCTGAGGGTGTAAATCTTTGGCCCTACTATCGGGGAATATTCTTGTATAATTTGGGCGCTTCTGGTCTTCTAGTTTAGAAGATATTCGACATAAAGCATAAAATTTTAAGAATTAAAACGTTCAAAATAACTTTAAAGTCGAATATCTTCTAAACTAGAGGACCTTAAGCGCCCAAACTTAACAAGTATATTCCCCGATAGTAGGGCTGAAAATTCGCACCATCAGAATTGCGTAATTCCGATTTTTTTTAATTAACTTTTTGAAAATTTCCTTCAATTTTACAATTTTCGGACACGGTAGTAGGAGAGCAGAAGGTCTATAAGATCGTCGAAACAAGTTTTAAATTATATAAAAATATGTAAAAGAATTTAAAATCGTATAATATGCGATAACGGTACATAAAATGCTACTAAATTTCTCTTTAATTTATTTCGATTACCTTATTGCACTTCTGCTCTCCTACTACCTTGACTAAAAATTGTAAAATTTGAAGGAAATCTTTAAAAAGCACTTAAAAAAAAATCGGATTTACGCAATTCTGAGGGTGTAAATCTTTGGCCCTACTATCGGGGAATATTCTTGTATAATTTGGGCGCTTCTGGTCTTCTAGTTTAGAAGATATTCGACATAAAGCATAAAATTTTAAGAATTAAAACGTTCAAAATAACTTTAAAGTCGAATATCTTCTAAACTAGAGGACCTTAAGCGCCCAAACTTAACAAGTATATTCCCCGATAGTAGGGCTGAAAATTTGCACCATCAGAATTGCGTAATTCCGATTTTTTTAAATTAACTTTTTAAAAATTTCCTTCAATTTTACAATTTTCGGACACGGTAGTAGGAGAGCAGAAGGTCTATAAGATCGTCGAAACAAGTTTTAAATTATATAAAAATATGTAAAAGAATTTAAAATCGTATAATATGCGATAACGGTACATAAAATGCCACTAAATTTCTCTTTAATTTATTTCGATTACCTTATTGCACTTCTGCTCTCCTACTACCTTGACTAAAAATTGTAAAATTTGAAGGAAATCTTTAAAAAGCACTTAAAAAAAATCGGATTTACGCAATTCTGAGGGTGTAAATCTTTGGCCCTACTATCGGGGAATATTCTTGTATAATTTGGGCGCTTCTGGTCTTCTAGTTTAGAAGATATTCGACATAAAGCGTAAAATTTTAAGAATTAAAACGTTCAAAATAACTTTAAAGTCGAATATCTTCTAAACTAGAGGACCATAAGCGCCCAAACTTAACAAGTATATTCCCCGATAGTAGGGCTGAAGATTCGCACCATCAGAATTGCATAATTCCGATTTTTTTAAATTAACTTTTTTAAAATTTCCTTCAATTTTACAATTTTCGGACACGGTAGTAGGAGAGCAGAAGGTCGATAAGGTAAATGAAATAAATTAAAGAGAAATATTTATTCAAAAAGCATCTGACATTATGTTATGAAACGAGGCGTTATCGCTTAGGATAAGCCTGTGAATTAAATTCTTTAATTTTTAAAATTATAGTTGCCTCGATTTAAGAATTGCTTCCAACAACTTATCGACCTTTTGCTCTCCTACTACTCTGGTTGTTTTTAAGCTATTTTAGTTTGTTGTTTGCTTTTTTTGTACGTATTTTTGCCGCTTTTGTCAAAATTTTACCGCTCTGGTCGTTTTTTTTACTATTATAGCTATTACTGCGGCTCCAAAAACGTTGTTTAAAAAAATTGTACTTTACCGATTATAATTTCAAAAACACCGTTACAAAGGTAGAGGATCACTTTTCCGTGTACTGTGAAAATATTATAATTCGTATGCTCCGTTTAAAAGTTATTCGCCGTCAAACTCGAAGAACGCATTTCGAGTTAAATGAGTAAATCTGCGGCTCCAAAAACGTTGTTTAAAAAAATTGTACTTTACCGATTATAATTTCAAAAACACCGTTACAAAGGTAGAGGATCACTTTTCCGTGTACTGTGAAAATATAATAATTCGTATGCTCCGTTTAAAAGTTATTCGCCGTCAAACTCGAAGAACGCATTTCGAGTTAAATGAGTAAATCTGCGGCTCCAAAAACGTTGTTTAAAAAAATTGTACTTTACCGATTATAATTTCAAAAACACCGTTACAAAGGTAGAGGATCACTTTTCCGTGTACTGTGAAAATATAATAATTCGTATGCTCCGTTTAAAAGTTATTCGCCGTCAAACTCGAAGAACGCATTTCGAGTTAAATGAGTAAATCTGCGGCTCCAAAAACGTTGTTTAAAAAAATTGTACTTTACCGATTATAATTTCAAAAACACCGTTACAAAGGTAGAGGATCACTTTTCCGTGTACTGTGAAAATATAATAATTCGTATGCTCCGTTTAAAAGTTATTCGCCGTCAAACTCGAAGAACGCATTTCGAGTTAAATGAGTAAATCTGCGGCTCCAAAAACGTTGTTTAAAAAAATTGTACTTTACCGATTATAATTTCAAAAACACCGTTACAAAGGTAGAGGATCACTTTTCCGTGTACTGTGAAAATATAATAATTCGTATGCTCCGTTTAAAAGTTATTCGCCGTCAAACTCGAAGAACGCATTTCGAGTTAAATGAGTAAATCTGCGGCTCCAAAAACGTTGTTTAAAAAAATTGTACTTTACCGATTATAATTTCAAAAACACCGTTACAAAGGTAGAGGATCACTTTTCCGTGTACTGTGAAAATATAATAATTCGTATGCTCCGTTTAAAAGTTATTCGCCGTCAAACTCGAAGAACGCATTTCGAGTTAAATGAGTAAATCTGCGGCTCCAAAAACGTTGTTTAAAAAAATTGTACTTTACCGATTATAATTTCAAAAACACCGTTACAAAGGTAGAGGATCACTTTTCCGTGTACTGTGAAAATATAATAATTCGTATGCTCCGTTTAAAAGTTATTCGCCGTCAAACTCGAAGAACGCATTTCGAGTTAAATGAGTAAATCTGCGGCTCCAAAAACGTTGTTTAAAAAAATTGTACTTTACCGATTATAATTTCAAAAACACCGTTACAAAGGTAGAGGATCACTTTTCCGTGTACTGTGAAAATATAATAATTCGTATGCTCCGTTTAAAAGTTATTCGCCGTCAAACTCGAAGAACGCATTTCGAGTTAAATGAGTAAATCTGCGGCTCCAAAAACGTTGTTTAAAAAAATTGTACTTTACCGATTATAATTTCAAAAACACCGTTACAAAGGTAGAGGATCACTTTTCCGTGTACTGTGAAAATATAATAATTCGTATGCTCCGTTTAAAAGTTATTCGCCGTCAAACTCGAAGAACGCATTTCGAGTTAAATGAGTAAATCTGCGGCTCCAAAAACGTTGTTTAAAAAAATTGTACTTTACCGATTATAATTTCAAAAACACCGTTACAAAGGTAGAGGATCACTTTTCCGTGTACTGTGAAAATATAATAATTCGTATGCTCCGTTTAAAAGTTATTCGCCGTCAAACTCGAAGAACGCATTTCGAGTTAAATGAGTAAATCTGCGGCTCCAAAAACGTTGTTTAAAAAAATTGTACTTTACCGATTATAATTTCAAAAACACCGTTACAAAGGTAGAGGATCACTTTTCCGTGTACTGTGAAAATATAATAATTCGTATGCTCCGTTTAAAAGTTATTCGCCGTCAAACTCGAAGAACGCATTTCGAGTTAAATGAGTAAATCTGCGGCTCCAAAAACGTTGTTTAAAAAAATTGTACTTTACCGATTATAATTTCAAAAACACCGTTACAAAGGTAGAGGATCACTTTTCCGTGTACTGTGAAAATATAATAATTCGTATGCTCCGTTTAAAAGTTATTCGCCGTCAAACTCGAAGAACGCATTTCGAGTTAAATGAGTAAATCTGCGGCTCCAAAAACGTTGTTTAAAAAAATTGTACTTTACCGATTATAATTTCAAAAACACCGTTACAAAGGTAGAGGATCACTTTTCCGTGTACTGTGAAAATATAATAATTCGTATGCTCCGTTTAAAAGTTATTCGCCGTCAAACTCGAAGAACGCATTTCGAGTTAAATGAGTAAATCTGCGGCTCCAAAAACGTTGTTTAAAAAAATTGTACTTTACCGATTATAATTTCAAAAACACCGTTACAAAGGTAGAGGATCACTTTTCCGTGTACTGTGAAAATATAATAATTCGTATGCTCCGTTTAAAAGTTATTCGCCGTCAAACTCGAAGAACGCATTTCGAGTTAAATGAGTAAATCTGCGGCTCCAAAAACGTTGTTTAAAAAAATTGTACTTTACCGATTATAATTTCAAAAACACCGTTACAAAGGTAGAGGATCACTTTTCCGTGTACTGTGAAAATATAATAATTCGTATGCTCCGTTTAAAAGTTATTCGCCGTCAAACTCGAAGAACGCATTTCGAGTTAAATGAGTAAATCTGCGGCTCCAAAAACGTTGTTTAAAAAAATTGTACTTTACCGATTATAATTTCAAAAACACCGTTACAAAGGTAGAGGATCACTTTTCCGTGTACTGTGAAAATATAATAATTCGTATGCTCCGTTTAAAAGTTATTCGCCGTCAAACTCGAAGAACGCATTTCGAGTTAAATGAGTAAATCTGCGGCTCCAAAAACGTTGTTTAAAAAAATTGTACTTTACCGATTATAATTTCAAAAACACCGTTACAAAGGTAGAGGATCACTTTTCCGTGTACTGTGAAAATATAATAATTCGTATGCTCCGTTTAAAAGTTATTCGCCGTCAAACTCGAAGAACGCATTTCGAGTTAAATGAGTAAATCTGCGGCTCCAAAAACGTTGTTTAAAAAAATTGTACTTTACCGATTATAATTTCAAAAACACCGTTACAAAGGTAGAGGATCACTTTTCCGTGTACTGTGAAAATATAATAATTCGTATGCTCCGTTTAAAAGTTATTCGCCGTCAAACTCGAAGAACGCATTTCGAGTTAAATGAGTAAATCTGCGGCTCCAAAAACGTTGTTTAAAAAAATTGTACTTTACCGATTATAATTTCAAAAACACCGTTACAAAGGTAGAGGATCACTTTTCCGTGTACTGTGAAAATATAATAATTCGTATGCTCCGTTTAAAAGTTATTCGCCGTCAAACTCGAAGAACGCATTTCGAGTTAAATGAGTAAATCTGCGGCTCCAAAAACGTTGTTTAAAAAAATTGTACTTTACCGATTATAATTTCAAAAACACCGTTACAAAGGTAGAGGATCACTTTTCCGTGTACTGTGAAAATATAATAATTCGTATGCTCCGTTTAAAAGTTATTCGCCGTCAAACTCGAAGAACGCATTTCGAGTTAAATGAGTAAATCTGCGGCTCCAAAAACGTTGTTTAAAAAAATTGTACTTTACCGATTATAATTTCAAAAACACCGTTACAAAGGTAGAGGATCACTTTTCCGTGTACTGTGAAAATATAATAATTCGTATGCTCCGTTTAAAAGTTATTCGCCGTCAAACTCGAAGAACGCATTTCGAGTTAAATGAGTAAATCTGCGGCTCCAAAAACGTTGTTTAAAAAAATTGTACTTTACCGATTATAATTTCAAAAACACCGTTACAAAGGTAGAGGATCACTTTTCCGTGTACTGTGAAAATATAATAATTCGTATGCTCCGTTTAAAAGTTATTCGCCGTCAAACTCGAAGAACGCATTTCGAGTTAAATGAGTAAATCTGCGGCTCCAAAAACGTTGTTTAAAAAAATTGTACTTTACCGATTATAATTTCAAAAACACCGTTACAAAGGTAGAGGATCACTTTTCCGTGTACTGTGAAAATATAATAATTCGTATGCTCCGTTTAAAAGTTATTCGCCGTCAAACTCGAAGAACGCATTTCGAGTTAAATGAGTAAATCTGCGGCTCCAAAAACGTTGTTTAAAAAAATTGTACTTTACCGATTATAATTTCAAAAACACCGTTACAAAGGTAGAGGATCACTTTTCCGTGTACTGTGAAAATATAATAATTCGTATGCTCCGTTTAAAAGTTATTCGCCGTCAAACTCGAAGAACGCATTTCGAGTTAAATGAGTAAATCTGCGGCTCCAAAAACGTTGTTTAAAAAAATTGTACTTTACCGATTATAATTTCAAAAACACCGTTACAAAGGTAGAGGATCACTTTTCCGTGTACTGTGAAAATATAATAATTCGTATGCTCCGTTTAAAAGTTATTCGCCGTCAAACTCGAAGAACGCATTTCGAGTTAAATGAGTAAATCTGCGGCTCCAAAAACGTTGTTTAAAAAAATTGTACTTTACCGATTATAATTTCAAAAACACCGTTACAAAGGTAGAGGATCACTTTTCCGTGTACTGTGAAAATATAATAATTCGTATGCTCCGTTTAAAAGTTATTCGCCGTCAAACTCGAAGAACGCATTTCGAGTTAAATGAGTAAATCTGCGGCTCCAAAAACGTTGTTTAAAAAAATTGTACTTTACCGATTATAATTTCAAAAACACCGTTACAAAGGTAGAGGATCACTTTTCCGTGTACTGTGAAAATATAATAATTCGTATGCTCCGTTTAAAAGTTATTCGCCGTCAAACTCGAAGAACGCATTTCGAGTTAAATGAGTAAATCTGAGGCTCCAGAAACGTTGTTTAAAAAAATTGCACTTTACCGATTATAATTTCAAAAACACCGTTACAAAGGTAAAAAATCACTTTTCCGTGTACTGCGAAAATATAATAATTCGTATGCTCCGTTTAAAAGTTATTCGCCGTCAAACTCGAAGAACGCATTTCGAGTTAAATGAGTAAATCTGCGGCGACGCTAGTAACGAACACATCGTCTACGTCACGCGAGCGAAATAAACCAAGATTACTGTGTGAAATAGGAAGTCGTAAGAAGTTGAGTGGACTGAGGGGTAAGGAAATTGATAGCGTATGACAGGGGAAGGTTGGAGGAAGGGCTGAGACAGTGGGCATCAGTAGGAGTTCTAACCTAAAGATAATAGAAACAACAACATAAGATTAAGTGCCAAGGGTAAATTTGAACGGAGTAGGCAACACAACTAACATTAGTGCAGAGAGAGTTACAGAGAGGAGTAGGGTAAAAGCAGCAAAGCAGAGGGAATGAGTAGAGAAAGAAAGCGGAATAGAGAACTCGACAATAGCCTGGATGCAACATCGACCGACAAAAAAGACTACGAAATATTTAATAGAAGTAAAAGAACATTGAGATCTCCACAACAAAGGAAAATAGAAGAACAAGATAAGCGTGAGGGAAAAGCAAATATTAGTGGTGGAATGGAGGAACTAAAGTCGATGGTAGGAAGGGTGCTAACTGAACTGGTGACGATACAAACGCAATTACAAGCAAATACAAGCGAGCTAGCCGGGCTGAAAGAAGAAATGAAAATGATGAAGAGCGACATGAGGAAAAAGGAAGAAGGGTGGGATAAAGAAAAACAGCAATTGATGAAGCGTATTGAAGAAATGGAAAACAGAGCGGAAAGAGAAGAAAAACAGAAGAGGAGGAACAACATCATAATCACTGGGATGGAACTAAAAAGCAACCAAATAAAGGCAGAAGTACAAAAATTTTTAGAAAAAGAAATAGTAAAAGAACCAAATGTAAAGGAAGCCTACACCATTAAAAGCAATAATAATGACAAGGCACCCATAAGAATAAGAGTTGAAATAGAGTCATGGGAAAAGAAACAGGAAATCATGAGAGAGAAAAACAAGCTCAGGAACACAAGAGTGTATATCGATAACGACTTAACAACACAAGAGCAAGCAATACAAAAAGAGATTAGAAGCATAGCAAGAGAAGAAAGGGGAAAAGGAAGAAGAATAAAGATTGGATACCAAAAGATTGAGATAGATGGGAGGGAATTTAAATGGAACAAAGAGGCGAAAGGAGTTCAGGAAGTGGGAAGAGGAGAGGCAAAAAACTAGCAAGGGGAAACGCCGGCAAGGAACAAACGATGACGAACAAGGCCATGATGACGGAAAATGAAAAGGAGGAGGAGGGAAGAGCAGAATGGAAAATAGGTGCATGGAATATTAAAAGCATAACGGGAAAAGAAAGAGAATTAGAGGAAGAATTTGAAGCATCCAAATTGGACATACTAGCAATAACAGAAACAAAGAAAAAGGGACAGGGGAAGGTAAAAACAAACCAGGGACATGCACTTATATACAGCGGGGTTGATGCAAACAACTGGGCAAGAGCAGGAGTGGGATGTATAATACATAAGCGGATGGAGAGACAAATATACAGTTGGAAGGCAAGATCAGAACGAATACTAACTGTAGAAATTAAAGATAAATATAGGAAACAGGAAAAAACTATAATAACAGTGTACGGCCCCAACGAAGATGATACAGCAGAAAACAAAGTGAAATTTTGGGAAGAATTAACAGAAGCAGTTGAGGAGGCACAGGGAAAAATATACATGGCGGGGGATTTCAATAGCAGAGTGGGGAAGAGGGACGAAATATACAACACGGCCATAGGGAAACATGGCGAAGAGGTGAGAAACAACAATGGGAAAAGAATGCTTGATTTCTGCATGCTGCACAACCTGGTAGTAACAAACACATTCTACCAACACAAAGAAATACACAAGATCACAAGAGAAGTTAAGAGTAGGGGAGAAAAATCTATAATTGACTACGTATTAGTAGAAAAAGATAACAGAAAGGCAGTAATGGACACAAAGGTACATAGAGGAGCAGAAATTGGAAGTGATCACTACTTAGTAGTATCTAGAATTAAAGAAAGTGTAGAAAAGGAAATAAGTACGAATACAAGAAAGGCAGTAAGTACGCAAGCTAACATAAAAATATACAAACTCAGAGAAGAGGCTACTGCTAAAAAGTATGGGAAATTAGTAACAGAAAAACTGGAAAGACAGGAGAATGACGAAGATATCATGCAGCTATGGAACGTCTTCAAAAACACATTACTAGACGCAGCTAAAGAAGTGTGTGGAATGAACACAACAAGGAGTAAGAATAAACAGACGGCATGGTGGACAGAAGATATAAAAATGCAAGTGAAAGAAAAAAAGAAGGCATGGAAGAGATATCTAAGCGAAAGCACGGAACAAAACTACAACAAGTATAAGGAAAAAAGGAAGGAAGTAAAAGAACTAGTGCAAAAAGAAAAAAGAGATAAATGGAAGAAGTTTGGAGAAAAAATGGAAATAGACAGTAAAAGTAACCAAAAATTATTTTACAAAGTACTCAGAAACGTAAGAAATAAGAATAATCAAACGGAAAATTACATAAAAGATAAAGAAGGAAACATAATAACAGAAGAGACAGAAATAATGGAAAGGTGGAAAGAATATTTTCAAAAACTACTGAATGAAGGAGCAGACACTAACACAAGCAATGGACAAATAAGCACAAAGGAAGAAGACGATGAAGAAATAATAACCATGGAGGAATTAACAGATACGATAAGAAGACTGAAATATGGAAAAGCACCAGGATCAGATAAAATAGCAGGAGAAATGATAAAGAATATGGGACAAAAAGGAGCAGAACTACTATTGAAAATTTTTAATAAAATATTACAGAAAGAAGAGATACCAGAAGATTGGCAGACAGCCCTAATAGTGCCCATATACAAAAAGGGGGACAAGACAGAGTGCAGTAATTACAGAGGGATAACACTGCTAAACACAAGCATGAAGATGTTCGAACAAATATTAGAGAAAAGAGTAAGGGAGAAAATAGAACAAACACTAGATAGCGAACAAAGCGGTTTCAGAAGGGGAAAATCAACGCAAGACCACATCTTCACAATTAAACAAATAACGGAAAAGGCAATAAAAGAGAAAAAAAAAGTATATGTGGCGTTTATCGACTTGGAAAAAGCCTTCGACAGAGTACCAAGAGAAAGAGTATGGAAGACGTTGAGAGAGAGAGGTGTCAGTGACAAGATAATAAGACTAATACAAAATATTTACAAAAATAATGTTAACAGGGTTATAAGAAACAATAGACAGTCGGATACCTTCAGCACCAATGCAGGATTAAGGCAGGGAGGAGGACTAAGCCCACTGTTATTCATAACGTATATGGACGTAATAATTAAAGCCTGCAAACTAAAAACAAAAAAACTAAAAGTCGGACACAGGAAGCTACAGGGGGTGGAGGCGTCCATAGGGGCATTCGCAGACGATATCGTAGTGGTCGCAGAGGATGAGAGGGACTTGCAAGGGAATTTAGAGATATGGAATGCAATATTTAAAGAACATGGGATGAAAATAAACAAAACAAAAACTAAAGTAATGGTGATAGGGGAAGAGCAACAAGAGATAGAAATAAGGATAGAAGAGAGTACAATAGAACAAGTAAATAGCTTTCCATACCTAGGAGTAACAATTCACCAAACGGGGACAGAAGAGGCGGAAATAAACAAGAGAATAGAGAACACAATGAAACTATATTATACCATGAATAGGAACTTTATAAATAGAAAAGAAATATCGAGAGAGACAAAGATGAAGATATACAAGGCAGTCTACCGCCCTGTGTTGACCTATGGTAGCGAGTCTTGGGTGCTGAACGAAAGACAGAAAAGTAAAATACAAGCAGTAGAAATGAAATATTTGAGGAGAGTCATAGGAGTAACAAAGAGAGACAGAATAAGAAATACAGAAATAAGAAAAGAATTAGGAATGGAATCGACATTAAAATACATAGAAGAAAGGCAGCTAAGCTGGTGGGGACACCTACAAAGAATGAAGGAAGATACGCCAGTAAAACAGATATGGGAAGCTCGAATAGAAAAAAATAGGAAAAGAGGAAGACCAAGGAAAACATGGGATGCAACAATAGCGGGAATATTGGAAAGAAGGAGAAAGACATGGAGGGAGGCGAAGGAAATAGCGAAAAGCAGAGGGGAATGGAAGAAGTTTGTCAGGGAGGAGAGTAAATAATGTATATATAATTGTACTTGCTGTATGTATATTTTTTGTTTTTTTCTGTTAGAATTCATATGTTGTTTTAAAACTGTACACCAGAAATGGTAATAAACAGTAAAGATTAATAAAATAATTTTAAAAACACGGTTACAAAGATAAAGGACCAGTTTTCCTTGTACTGAAATGTGGTATAATCCGTATGCGCCGTCTAAAAGTTATTCGCCGTCAAACTCGAAAAACGCATTTCGAGTTAAATGAGTAAATCTGCGGCTCCAAAAACGTCGTTTAAGAAAGTTGCACTTTAACTATTTTAATTTTAAAAACACGGTTACAAAGAAAAAGGACCAGTTATCCTTGTACTGAAATGTGGTATAATCCGTATGCGCCGTCTAAAAGTTATTCGCCGTCAAACTCGAAAAACGCATTTCGAGTTAAATGAGTAAATCTGCGGCTTCAAAGACGTCGTTTAAGAAAGTTGCACTTTAACTATTTTAATTTTAAAAACACGGTTACAAAGAAAAAGGACCAGTTTTCCTTGTACTGAAATGTGGTATAATCCGTATGCGCCGTCTAAAAGTTATTCGCCGTCAAACTCGAAAAACGCATTTCGAGTTAAATGAGTAAATCTGCGGCTTCAAAGACGTCGTTTAAGAAAGTTGCACTTTAACTATTTTAATTTTAAAAACACGGTTACAAAGATAAAGGACCAGTTTTCCTTGTACTGAAATGTGGTATAATCCGTATGCGCCGTCTAAAAGTTATTCGCCGTCAAACTCGAAAAACGCATTTCGAGTTAAATGAGTAAATCTGCGGCTTCAAAGACGTCGTTTAAGAAAGTTGCACTTTAACTATTTTAATTTTAAAAACACGGTTACAAAGATAAAGGACCAGTTTTCCTTGTACTGAAATGTGGTATAATCCGTATGCGCCGTCTAAAAGTTATTCGCCGTCAAACTCGAAAAACGCATTTCGAGTTAAATGAGTAAATCTGCGGCTTCAAAGACGTCGTTTAAGAAAGTTGCACTTTAACTATTTTAATTTTAAAAACACGGTTACAAAGAAAAAGGACCAGTTTTCCTTGTACTGAAATGTGGTATAATCCGTATGCGCCGTCTAAAAGTTATTCGCCGTCAAACTCGAAAAACGCATTTCGAGTTAAATGAGTAAATCTGCGGCTTCAAAGACGTCGTTTAAGAAAGTTGCACTTTAACTATTTTAATTTTAAAAACACGGTTACAAAGATAAAGGACCAGTTTTCCTTGTACTGAAATGTGGTATAATCCGTATGCGCCGTCTAAAAGTTATTCGCCGTCAAACTCGAAAAACGCATTTCGAGTTAAATGAGTAAATCTGCGGCTTCAAAGACGTCGTTTAAGAAAGTTGCACTTTAACTATTTTAATTTTAAAAACACGGTTACAAAGATAAAGGACCAGTTTTCCTTGTACTGAAATGTGGTATAATCCGTATGCGCCGTCTAAAAGTTATTCGCCGTCAAACTCGAAAAACGCATTTCGAGTTAAATGAGTAAATCTGCGGCTTCAAAGACGTCGTTTAAGAAAGTTGCACTTTAACTATTTTAATTTTAAAAACACGGTTACAAAGATAAAGGACCAGTTTTCCTTGTACTGAAATGTGGTATAATCCGTATGCGCCGTCTAAAAGTTATTCGCCGTCAAACTCGAAAAACGCATTTCGAGTTAAATGAGTAAATCTGCGGCTTCAAAGACGTCGTTTAAGAAAGTTGCACTTTAACTATTTTAATTTTAAAAACACGGTTACAAAGATAAAGGACCAGTTTTCCTTGTACTGAAATGTGGTATAATCCGTATGCGCCGTTTAAAAGTTATTCGCCGTCAAACTCGAAAAACGCATTTCGAGTTAAATGAGTAAATCTGCGGCTTCAAAGACGTCGTTTAAGAAAGTTGCACTTTAACTATTTTAATTTTAAAAACACGGTTACAAAGATAAAGGACCAGTTTTCCTTGTACTGAAATGTGGTATAATCCGTATGCGCCGTTTAAAAGTTATTCGCCGTCAAACTCGAAAAACGCATTTCGAGTTAAATGAGTAAATCTGCGGCTTCAAAGACGTCGTTTAAGAAAGTTGCACTTTAACTATTTTAATTTTAAAAACACGGTTACAAAGATAAAGGACCAGTTTTCCTTGTACTGAAATGTGGTATAATCCGTATGCGCCGTTTAAAAGTTATTCGCCGTCAAACTTGAAAAACGCATTTCGAGTTAAATGAGTAAATCTGCGGCTTCAAAGACGTCGTTTAAGAAAGTTGCACTTTAACTATTTTAATTTTAAAAACACGGTTACAAAGATAAAGGACCATTTTTTCTTGTACTGAAATGTGGTATAATCCGTATGCGCCGTCTAAAAGTTATTCGCCGTCAAACTCGAAAAACGCATTTCGAGTTAAATGAGTAAATCTGCGGCTTCAAAGACGTCGTTTAAGAAAGTTGCACTTTAACTATTTTAATTTTAAAAACACGGTTACAAAGATAAAGGACCAGTTTTCCTTGTACTGAAATGTGGTATAATCCGTATGCGCCGTCTAAAAGTTATTCGCCGTCAAACTCGAAAAACGCATTTCGAGTTAAATGAGTAAATCTGCGGCTTCAAAGACGTCGTTTAAGAAAGTTGCACTTTAACTATTTTAATTTTAAAAACACGGTTACAAAGATAAAGGACCAGTTTTCCTTGTACTGAAATGTGGTATAATCCGTATGCGCCGTCTAAAAGTTATTCGCCGTCAAACTCGAAAAACGCATTTCGAGTTAAATGAGTAAATCTGCGGCTTCAAAGACGTCGTTTAAGAAAGTTGCACTTTAACTATTTTAATTTTAAAAACACGGTTACAAAGATAAAGGACCAGTTTTCCTTGTACTGAAATGTGGTATAATCCGTATGCGCCGTTTAAAAGTTATTCGCCGTCAAACTCGAAAAACGCATTTCGAGTTAAATGAGTAAATCTGCGGCTTCAAAGACGTCGTTTAAGAAAGTTGCACTTTAACTATTTTAATTTTAAAAACACGGTTACAAAGATAAAGGACCAGTTTTCCTTGTACTGAAATGTGGTATAATCCGTATGCGCCGTCTAAAAGTTATTCGCCGTCAAACTTGAAGAACGCATTTCGAGTTAAATGAGTAAATCTGCGGCTTCAAAGACGTCGTTTAAGAAAATTGCACTTTAACTATTTTAATTTTAAAAACACGGTTACAAAGATAAAGGACCAGTTTTCCTTGTACTGAAATGTGGTATAATCCGTATGCGCCGTCTAAAAGTTATTCGCCGTCAAACTCGAAAAACGCATTTCGAGTTAAATGAGTAAATCTGCGGCTTCAAAGACGTCGTTTAAGAAAGTTGCACTTTAACTATTTTAATTTTAAAAACACGGTTACAAAGATAAAGGACCAGTTTTCCTTGTACTGAAATGTGGTATAATCCGTATGCGCCGTCTAAAAGTTATTCGCCGTCAAACTCGAAAAACGCATTTCGAGTTAAATGAGTAAATCTGCGGCTTCAAAGACGTCGTTTAAGAAAGTTGCACTTTAACTATTTTAATTTTAAAAACACGGTTACAAAGATAAAGGACCAGTTTTCCTTGTACTGAAATGTGGTATAATCCGTATGCGCCGTCTAAAAGTTATTCGCCGTCAAACTTGAAGAACGCATTTCGAGTTAAATGAGTAAATCTGCGGCTTCAAAGACGTCGTTTAAGAAAGTTGCACTTTAACTATTTTAATTTTAAAAACACGGTTACAAAGATAAAGGACCAGTTTTCCTTGTACTGAAATGTGGTATAATCCGTATGCGCCGTCTAAAAGTTATTCGCCGTCAAACTCGAAAAACGCATTTCGAGTTAAATGAGTAAATCTGCGGCTTCAAAGACGTCGTTTAAGAAAGTTGCACTTTAACTATTTTAATTTTAAAAACACGGTTACAAAGATAAAGGACCAGTTTTCCTTGTACTGAAATGTGGTATAATCCGTATGCGCCGTCTAAAAGTTATTCGCCGTCAAACTTGAAGAACGCATTTCGAGTTAAATGAGTAAATCTGCGGCTTCAAAGACGTCGTTTAAGAAAGTTGCACTTTAACTATTTTAATTTTAAAAACACGGTTACAAAGATAAAGGACCAGTTTTCCTTGTACTGAAATGTGGTATAATCCGTATGCGCCGTCTAAAAGTTATTCGCCGTCAAACTCGAAAAACGCATTTCGAGTTAAATGAGTAAATCTGCGGCTTCAAAGACGTCGTTTAAGAAAGTTGCACTTTAACTATTTTAATTTTAAAAACACGGTTACAAAGATAAAGGACCAGTTTTCCTTGTACTGAAATGTGGTATAATCCGTATGCGCCGTCTAAAAGTTATTCGCCGTCAAACTCGAAAAACGCATTTCGAGTTAAATGAGTAAATCTGCGGCTTCAAAGACGTCGTTTAAGAAAGTTGCACTTTAACTATTTTAATTTTAAAAACACGGTTACAAAGATAAAGGACCAGTTTTCCTTGTACTGAAATGTGGTATAATCCGTATGCGCCGTTTAAAAGTTATTCGCCGTCAAACTCGAAAAACGCATTTCGAGTTAAATGAGTAAATCTGCGGCTTCAAAGACGTCGTTTAAGAAAGTTGCACTTTAACTATTTTAATTTTAAAAACACGGTTACAAAGATAAAGGACCAGTTTTCCTTGTACTGAAATGTGGTATAATCCGTATGCGCCGTCTAAAAGTTATTCGCCGTCAAACTTGAAGAACGCATTTCGAGTTAAATGAGTAAATCTGCGGCTTCAAAGACGTCGTTTAAGAAAATTGCACTTTAACTATTTTAATTTTAAAAACACGGTTACAAAGATAAAGGACCAGTTTTCCTTGTACTGAAATGTGGTATAATCCGTATGCGCCGTCTAAAAGTTATTCGCCGTCAAACTCGAAAAACGCATTTCGAGTTAAATGAGTAAATCTGCGGCTTCAAAGACGTCGTTTAAGAAAGTTGCACTTTAACTATTTTAATTTTAAAAACACGGTTACAAAGATAAAGGACCAGTTTTCCTTGTACTGAAATGTGGTATAATCCGTATGCGCCGTCTAAAAGTTATTCGCCGTCAAACTCGAAAAACGCATTTCGAGTTAAATGAGTAAATCTGCGGCTTCAAAGACGTCGTTTAAGAAAGTTGCACTTTAACTATTTTAATTTTAAAAACACGGTTACAAAGATAAAGGACCAGTTTTCCTTGTACTGAAATGTGGTATAATCCGTATGCGCCGTCTAAAAGTTATTCGCCGTCAAACTTGAAGAACGCATTTCGAGTTAAATGAGTAAATCTGCGGCTTCAAAGACGTCGTTTAAGAAAGTTGCACTTTAACTATTTTAATTTTAAAAACACGGTTACAAAGATAAAGGACCAGTTTTCCTTGTACTGAAATGTGGTATAATCCGTATGCGCCGTCTAAAAGTTATTCGCCGTCAAACTCGAAAAACGCATTTCGAGTTAAATGAGTAAATCTGCGGCTTCAAAGACGTCGTTTAAGAAAGTTGCACTTTAACTATTTTAATTTTAAAAACACGGTTACAAAGATAAAGGACCAGTTTTCCTTGTACTGAAATGTGGTATAATCCGTATGCGCCGTCTAAAAGTTATTCGCCGTCAAACTTGAAGAACGCATTTCGAGTTAAATGAGTAAATCTGCGGCTTCAAAGACGTCGTTTAAGAAAGTTGCACTTTAACTATTTTAATTTTAAAAACACGGTTACAAAGATAAAGGACCAGTTTTCCTTGTACTGAAATGTGGTATAATCCGTATGCGCCGTCTAAAAGTTATTCGCCGTCAAACTCGAAAAACGCATTTCGAGTTAAATGAGTAAATCTGCGGCTTCAAAGACGTCGTTTAAGAAAGTTGCACTTTAACTATTTTAATTTTAAAAACACGGTTACAAAGATAAAGGACCATTTTTTCTTGTACTGAAATGTGGTATAATCCGTATGCGCCGTCTAAAAGTTATTCGCCGTCAAACTCGAAAAACGCATTTCGAGTTAAATGAGTAAATCTGCGGCTTCAAAGACGTCGTTTAAGAAAGTTGCACTTTAACTATTTTAATTTTAAAAACACGGTTACAAAGATAAAGGACCAGTTTTCCTTGTACTGAAATGTGGTATAATCCGTATGCGCCGTCTAAAAGTTATTCGCCGTCAAACTTGAAGAACGCATTTCGAGTTAAATGAGTAAATCTGCGGCTTCAAAGACGTCGTTTAAGAAAGTTGCACTTTAACTATTTTAATTTTAAAAACACGGTTACAAAGATAAAGGACCAGTTTTCCTTGTACTGAAATGTGGTATAATCCGTATGCGCCGTCTAAAAGTTATTCGCCGTCAAACTCGAAAAACGCATTTCGAGTTAAATGAGTAAATCTGCGGCTTCTAAGACGTCGTTTAAGAAAGTTGCACTTTAACTATTTTAATTTTAAAAACACGGTTACAAAGATAAAGGACCATTTTTTCTTGTACTGAAATGTGGTATAATCCGTATGCGCCGTCTAAAAGTTATTCGCCGTCAAACTCGAAAAACGCATTTCGAGTTAAATGAGTAAATCTGCGGCTTCAAAGACGTCGTTTAAGAAAGTTGCACTTTAACTATTTTAATTTTAAAAACACGGTTACAAAGATAAAGGACCATTTTTTCTTGTACTGAAATGTGGTATAATCCGTATGCGCCGTCTAAAAGTTATTCGCCGTCAAACTCGAAAAACGCATTTCGAGTTAAATGAGTAAATCTGCGGCTTCAAAGACGTCGTTTAAGAAAGTTGCACTTTAACTATTTTAATTTTAAAAACACGGTTACAAAGATAAAGGACCAGTTTTCCTTGTACTGAAATGTGGTATAATCCGTATGCGCCGTTTAAAAGTTATTCGCCGTCAAACTCGAAAAACGCATTTCGAGTTAAATGAGTAAATCTGCGGCTTCAAAGACGTCGTTTAAGAAAGTTGCACTTTAACTATTTTAATTTTAAAAACACGGTTACAAAGATAAAGGACCAGTTTTCCTTGTACTGAAATGTGGTATAATCCGTATGCGCCGTTTAAAAGTTATTCGCCGTCAAACTCGAAAAACGCATTTCGAGTTAAATGAGTAAATCTGCGGCTTCAAAGACGTCGTTTAAGAAAGTTGCACTTTAACTATTTTAATTTTAAAAACACGGTTACAAAGATAAAGGACCAGTTTTCCTTGTACTGAAATGTGGTATAATCCGTATGCGCCGTTTAAAAGTTATTCGCCGTCAAACTCGAAAAACGCATTTCGAGTTAAATGAGTAAATCTGCGGCTTCAAAGACGTCGTTTAAGAAAGTTGCACTTTAACTATTTTAATTTTAAAAACACGGTTACAAAGATAAAGGACCATTTTTTCTTGTACTGAAATGTGGTATAATCCGTATGCGCCGTCTAAAAGTTATTCGCCGTCAAACTCGAAAAACGCATTTCGAGTTAAATGAGTAAATCTGCGGCTTCAAAGACGTCGTTTAAGAAAGTTGCACTTTAACTATTTTAATTTTAAAAACACGGTTACAAAGATAAAGGACCAGTTTTCCTTGTACTGAAATGTGGTATAATCCGTATGCGCCGTTTAAAAGTTATTCGCCGTCAAACTCGAAAAACGCATTTCGAGTTAAATGAGTAAATCTGCGGCTTCAAAGACGTCGTTTAAGAAAGTTGCACTTTAACTATTTTAATTTTAAAAACACGGTTACAAAGATAAAGGACCAGTTTTCCTTGTACTGAAATGTGGTATAATCCGTATGCGCCGTTTAAAAGTTATTCGCCGTCAAACTCGAAAAACGCATTTCGAGTTAAATGAGTAAATCTGCGGCTTCAAAGACGTCGTTTAAGAAAGTTGCACTTTAACTATTTTAATTTTAAAAACACGGTTACAAAGATAAAGGACCAGTTTTCCTTGTACTGAAATGTGGTATAATCCGTATGCGCCGTTTAAAAGTTATTCGCCGTCAAACTCGAAAAACGCATTTCGAGTTAAATGAGTAAATCTGCGGCTTCAAAGACGTCGTTTAAGAAAGTTGCACTTTAACTATTTTAATTTTAAAAACACGGTTACAAAGATAAAGGACCATTTTTTCTTGTACTGAAATGTGGTATAATCCGTATGCGCCGTCTAAAAGTTATTCGCCGTCAAACTCGAAAAACGCATTTCGAGTTAAATGAGTAAATCTGCGGCTTCAAAGACGTCGTTTAAGAAAGTTGCACTTTAACTATTTTAATTTTAAAAACACGGTTACAAAGATAAAGGACCAGTTTTCCTTGTACTGAAATGTGGTATAATCCGTATGCGCCGTTTAAAAGTTATTCGCCGTCAAACTCGAAAAACGCATTTCGAGTTAAATGAGTAAATCTGCGGCTTCAAAGACGTCGTTTAAGAAAGTTGCACTTTAACTATTTTAATTTTAAAAACACGGTTACAAAGATAAAGGACCAGTTTTCCTTGTACTGAAATGTGGTATAATCCGTATGCGCCGTTTAAAAGTTATTCGCCGTCAAACTCGAAAAACGCATTTCGAGTTAAATGAGTAAATCTGCGGCTTCAAAGACGTCGTTTAAGAAAGTTGCACTTTAACTATTTTAATTTTAAAAACACGGTTACAAAGATAAAGGACCAGTTTTCCTTGTACTGAAATGTGGTATAATCCGTATGCGCCGTTTAAAAGTTATTCGCCGTCAAACTCGAAAAACGCATTTCGAGTTAAATGAGTAAATCTGCGGCTTCAAAGACGTCGTTTAAGAAAGTTGCACTTTAACTATTTTAATTTTAAAAACACGGTTACAAAGATAAAGGACCAGTTTTCCTTGTACTGAAATGTGGTATAATCCGTATGCGCCGTTTAAAAGTTATTCGCCGTCAAACTCGAAAAACGCATTTCGAGTTAAATGAGTAAATCTGCGGCTTCAAAGACGTCGTTTAAGAAAGTTGCACTTTAACTATTTTAATTTTAAAAACACGGTTACAAAGATAAAGGACCAGTTTTCCTTGTACTGAAATGTGGTATAATCCGTATGCGCCGTTTAAAAGTTATTCGCCGTCAAACTCGAAAAACGCATTTCGAGTTAAATGAGTAAATCTGCGGCTTCAAAGACGTCGTTTAAGAAAGTTGCACTTTAACTATTTTAATTTTAAAAACACGGTTACAAAGATAAAGGACCATTTTTTCTTGTACTGAAATGTGGTATAATCCGTATGCGCCGTCTAAAAGTTATTCGCCGTCAAACTCGAAAAACGCATTTCGAGTTAAATGAGTAAATCTGCGGCTTCAAAGACGTCGTTTAAGAAAGTTGCACTTTAACTATTTTAATTTTAAAAACACGGTTACAAAGATAAAGGACCAGTTTTCCTTGTACTGAAATGTGGTATAATCCGTATGCGCCGTTTAAAAGTTATTCGCCGTCAAACTCGAAAAACGCATTTCGAGTTAAATGAGTAAATCTGCGGCTTCAAAGACGTCGTTTAAGAAAGTTGCACTTTAACTATTTTAATTTTAAAAACACGGTTACAAAGATAAAGGACCAGTTTTCCTTGTACTGAAATGTGGTATAATCCGTATGCGCCGTTTAAAAGTTATTCGCCGTCAAACTCGAAAAACGCATTTCGAGTTAAATGAGTAAATCTGCGGCTTCAAAGACGTCGTTTAAGAAAGTTGCACTTTAACTATTTTAATTTTAAAAACACGGTTACAAAGATAAAGGACCATTTTTTCTTGTACTGAAATGTGGTATAATCCGTATGCGCCGTCTAAAAGTTATTCGCCGTCAAACTCGAAAAACGCATTTCGAGTTAAATGAGTAAATCTGCGGCTTCAAAGACGTCGTTTAAGAAAGTTGCACTTTAACTATTTTAATTTTAAAAACACGGTTACAAAGATAAAGGACCAGTTTTCCTTGTACTGAAATGTGGTATAATCCGTATGCGCCGTTTAAAAGTTATTCGCCGTCAAACTCGAAAAACGCATTTCGAGTTAAATGAGTAAATCTGCGGCTTCAAAGACGTCGTTTAAGAAAGTTGCACTTTAACTATTTTAATTTTAAAAACACGGTTACAAAGATAAAGGACCAGTTTTCCTTGTACTGAAATGTGGTATAATCCGTATGCGCCGTTTAAAAGTTATTCGCCGTCAAACTCGAAAAACGCATTTCGAGTTAAATGAGTAAATCTGCGGCTTCAAAGACGTCGTTTAAGAAAGTTGCACTTTAACTATTTTAATTTTAAAAACACGGTTACAAAGATAAAGGACCAGTTTTCCTTGTACTGAAATGTGGTATAATCCGTATGCGCCGTTTAAAAGTTATTCGCCGTCAAACTCGAAAAACGCATTTCGAGTTAAATGAGTAAATCTGCGGCTTCAAAGACGTCGTTTAAGAAAGTTGCACTTTAACTATTTTAATTTTAAAAACACGGTTACAAAGATAAAGGACCATTTTTTCTTGTACTGAAATGTGGTATAATCCGTATGCGCCGTCTAAAAGTTATTCGCCGTCAAACTCGAAAAACGCATTTCGAGTTAAATGAGTAAATCTGCGGCTTCAAAGACGTCGTTTAAGAAAGTTGCACTTTAACTATTTTAATTTTAAAAACACGGTTACAAAGATAAAGGACCAGTTTTCCTTGTACTGAAATGTGGTATAATCCGTATGCGCCGTTTAAAAGTTATTCGCCGTCAAACTCGAAAAACGCATTTCGAGTTAAATGAGTAAATCTGCGGCTTCAAAGACGTCGTTTAAGAAAGTTGCACTTTAACTATTTTAATTTTAAAAACACGGTTACAAAGATAAAGGACCAGTTTTCCTTGTACTGAAATGTGGTATAATCCGTATGCGCCGTTTAAAAGTTATTCGCCGTCAAACTCGAAAAACGCATTTCGAGTTAAATGAGTAAATCTGCGGCTTCAAAGACGTCGTTTAAGAAAGTTGCACTTTAACTATTTTAATTTTAAAAACACGGTTACAAAGATAAAGGACCATTTTTTCTTGTACTGAAATGTGGTATAATCCGTATGCGCCGTCTAAAAGTTATTCGCCGTCAAACTCGAAAAACGCATTTCGAGTTAAATGAGTAAATCTGCGGCTTCAAAGACGTCGTTTAAGAAAGTTGCACTTTAACTATTTTAATTTTAAAAACACGGTTACAAAGATAAAGGACCAGTTTTCCTTGTACTGAAATGTGGTATAATCCGTATGCGCCGTTTAAAAGTTATTCGCCGTCAAACTCGAAAAACGCATTTCGAGTTAAATGAGTAAATCTGCGGCTTCAAAGACGTCGTTTAAGAAAGTTGCACTTTAACTATTTTAATTTTAAAAACACGGTTACAAAGATAAAGGACCAGTTTTCCTTGTACTGAAATGTGGTATAATCCGTATGCGCCGTTTAAAAGTTATTCGCCGTCAAACTCGAAAAACGCATTTCGAGTTAAATGAGTAAATCTGCGGCTTCAAAGACGTCGTTTAAGAAAGTTGCACTTTAACTATTTTAATTTTAAAAACACGGTTACAAAGATAAAGGACCATTTTTTCTTGTACTGAAATGTGGTATAATCCGTATGCGCCGTCTAAAAGTTATTCGCCGTCAAACTCGAAAAACGCATTTCGAGTTAAATGAGTAAATCTGCGGCTTCAAAGACGTCGTTTAAGAAAGTTGCACTTTAACTATTTTAAATTTAAAAACACGGTTACAAAGATAAAGGACCAGTTTTCCTTGTACTGAAATGTGGTATAATCCGTATGCGCCGTTTAAAAGTTATTCGCCGTCAAACTCGAAAAACGCATTTCGAGTTAAATGAGTAAATCTGCGGCTTCAAAGACGTCGTTTAAGAAAGTTGCACTTCAACTATTTTAATTTTAAAAACACGGTTACAAAGATAAAGGACCAGTTTTCCTTGTACTGAAATGTGGTATAATCTGTATGCGCCGTTTAAAAGTTATTCGCCGTCAAACTCGAAAAACGCATTTCGAGTTAAATGAGTAAATCTGCGGCTTCAAAGACGTCGTTTAAGAAAGTTGCACTTTAACTATTTTAATTTTAAAAACACGGTTACAAAGATAAAGGACCAGTTTTCCTTGTACTGAAATGTGGTATAATCCGTATGCGCCGTTTAAAAGTTATTCGCCGTCAAACTCGAAAAACGCATTTCGAGTTAAATGAGTAAATCTGCGGCTTCAAAGACGTCGTTTAAGAAAGTTGCACTTTAACTATTTTAATTTTAAAAACACGGTTACAAAGATAAAGGACCAGTTTTCCTTGTACTGAAATGTGGTATAATCTGTATGCGCCGTTTAAAAGTTATTCGCCGTCAAACTCGAAAAACGCATTTCGAGTTAAATGAGTAAATCTGCGGCTTCAAAGACGTCGTTTAAGAAAGTTGCACTTTAACTATTTTAATTTTAAAAACACGGTTACAAAGATAAAGGACCAGTTTTCCTTGTACTGAAATGTGGTATAATCCGTATGCGCCGTTTAAAAGTTATTCGCCGTCAAACTCGAAAAACGCATTTCGAGTTAAATGAGTAAATCTGCGGCTTCAAAGACGTCGTTTAAGAAAGTTGCACTTTAACTATTTTAATTTTAAAAACACGGTTACAAAGATAAAGGACCAGTTTTCCTTGTACTGAAATGTGGTATAATCTGTATGCGCCGTTTAAAAGTTATTCGCCGTCAAACTCGAAAAACGCATTTCGAGTTAAATGAGTAAATCTGCGGCTTCAAAGACGTCGTTTAAGAAAGTTGCACTTTAACTATTTTAATTTTAAAAACACGGTTACAAAGATAAAGGACCAGTTTTCCTTGTACTGAAATGTGGTATAATCCGTATGCGCCGTTTAAAAGTTATTCGCCGTCAAACTCGAAAAACGCATTTCGAGTTAAATGAGTAAATCTGCGGCTTCAAAGACGTCGTTTAAGAAAGTTGCACTTTAACTATTTTAATTTTAAAAACACGGTTACAAAGATAAAGGACCAGTTTTCCTTGTACTGAAATGTGGTATAATCCGTATGCGCCGTTTAAAAGTTATTCGCCGTCAAACTCGAAAAACGCATTTCGAGTTAAATGAGTAAATCTGCGGCTTCAAAGACGTCGTTTAAGAAAGTTGCACTTTAACTATTTTAATTTTAAAAACACGGTTACAAAGATAAAGGACCAGTTTTCCTTGTACTGAAATGTGGTATAATCTGTATGCGCCGTTTAAAAGTTATTCGCCGTCAAACTCGAAAAACGCATTTCGAGTTAAATGAGTAAATCTGCGGCTTCAAAGACGTCGTTTAAGAAAGTTGCACTTTAACTATTTTAATTTTAAAAACACGGTTACAAAGATAAAGGACCAGTTTTCCTTGTACTGAAATGTGGTATAATCCGTATGCGCCGTTTAAAAGTTATTCGCCGTCAAACTCGAAAAACGCATTTCGAGTTAAATGAGTAAATCTGCGGCTTCAAAGACGTCGTTTAAGAAAGTTGCACTTTAACTATTTTAATTTTAAAAACACGGTTACAAAGATAAAGGACCAGTTTTCCTTGTACTGAAATGTGGTATAATCCGTATGCGCCGTTTAAAAGTTATTCGCCGTCAAACTCGAAAAACGCATTTCGAGTTAAATGAGTAAATCTGCGGCTTCAAAGACGTCGTTTAAGAAAGTTGCACTTTAACTATTTTAATTTTAAAAACACGGTTACAAAGATAAAGGACCAGTTTTCCTTGTACTGAAATGTGGTATAATCCGTATGCGCCGTTTAAAAGTTATTCGCCGTCAAACTCGAAAAACGCATTTCGAGTTAAATGAGTAAATCTGCGGCTTCAAAGACGTCGTTTAAGAAAGTTGCACTTTAACTATTTTAATTTTAAAAACACGGTTACAAAGATAAAGGACCAGTTTTCCTTGTACTGAAATGTGGTATAATCCGTATGCGCCGTTTAAAAGTTATTCGCCGTCAAACTCGAAAAACGCATTTCGAGTTAAATGAGTAAATCTGCGGCTTCAAAGACGTCGTTTAAGAAAGTTGCACTTTAACTATTTTAATTTTAAAAACACGGTTACAAAGATAAAGGACCAGTTTTCCTTGTACTGAAATGTGGTATAATCCGTATGCGCCGTTTAAAAGTTATTCGCCGTCAAACTCGAAAAACGCATTTCGAGTTAAATGAGTAAATCTGCGGCTTCAAAGACGTCGTTTAAGAAAGTTGCACTTTAACTATTTTAATTTTAAAAACACGGTTACAAAGATAAAGGACCAGTTTTCCTTGTACTGAAATGTGGTATAATCCGTATGCGCCGTTTAAAAGTTATTCGCCGTCAAACTCGAAAAACGCATTTCGAGTTAAATGAGTAAATCTGCGGCTTCAAAGACGTCGTTTAAGAAAGTTGCACTTTAACTATTTTAATTTTAAAAACACGGTTACAAAGATAAAGGACCAGTTTTCCTTGTACTGAAATGTGGTATAATCCGTATGCGCCGTTTAAAAGTTATTCGCCGTCAAACTCGAAAAACGCATTTCGAGTTAAATGAGTAAATCTGCGGCTTCAAAGACGTCGTTTAAGAAAGTTGCACTTTAACTATTTTAATTTTAAAAACACGGTTACAAAGATAAAGGACCAGTTTTCCTTGTACTGAAATGTGGTATAATCCGTATGCGCCGTTTAAAAGTTATTCGCCGTCAAACTCGAAAAACGCATTTCGAGTTAAATGAGTAAATCTGCGGCTTCAAAGACGTCGTTTAAGAAAGTTGCACTTTAACTATTTTAATTTTAAAAACACGGTTACAAAGATAAAGGACCAGTTTTCCTTGTACTGAAATGTGGTATAATCCGTATGCGCCGTTTAAAAGTTATTCGCCGTCAAACTCGAAAAACGCATTTCGAGTTAAATGAGTAAATCTGCGGCTTCAAAGACGTCGTTTAAGAAAGTTGCACTTTAACTATTTTAATTTTAAAAACACGGTTACAAAGATAAAGGACCAGTTTTCCTTGTACTGAAATGTGGTATAATCCGTATGCGCCGTTTAAAAGTTATTCGCCGTCAAACTCGAAAAACGCATTTCGAGTTAAATGAGTAAATCTGCGGCTTCAAAGACGTCGTTTAAGAAAGTTGCACTTTAACTATTTTAATTTTAAAAACACGGTTACAAAGATAAAGGACCAGTTTTCCTTGTACTGAAATGTGGTATAATCCGTATGCGCCGTTTAAAAGTTATTCGCCGTCAAACTCGAAAAACGCATTTCGAGTTAAATGAGTAAATCTGCGGCTTCAAAGACGTCGTTTAAGAAAGTTGCACTTTAACTATTTTAATTTTAAAAACACGGTTACAAAGATAAAGGACCAGTTTTCCTTGTACTGAAATGTGGTATAATCCGTATGCGCCGTTTAAAGTTATTCGCCGTCAAACTCGAAAAACGCATTTCGAGTTAAATGAGTAAATCTGCGGCTTCAAAGACGTCGTTTAAGAAAGTTGCACTTTAACTATTTTAATTTTAAAAACACGGTTACAAAGATAAAGGACCAGTTTTCCTTGTACTGAAATGTGGTATAATCCGTATGCGCCGTTTAAAAGTTATTCGCCGTCAAACTCGAAAAACGCATTTCGAGTTAAATGAGTAAATCTGCGGCTTCAAAGACGTCGTTTAAGAAAGTTGCACTTTAACTATTTTAATTTTAAAAACACGGTTACAAAGATAAAGGACCAGTTTTCCTTGTACTGAAATGTGGTATAATCCGTATGCGCCGTTTAAAAGTTATTCGCCGTCAAACTCGAAAAACGCATTTCGAGTTAAATGAGTAAATCTGCGGCTTCAAAGACGTCGTTTAAGAAAGTTGCACTTTAACTATTTTAATTTTAAAAACACGGTTACAAAGATAAAGGACCAGTTTTCCTTGTACTGAAATGTGGTATAATCCGTATGCGCCGTTTAAAAGTTATTCGCCGTCAAACTCGAAAAACGCATTTCGAGTTAAATGAGTAAATCTGCGGCTTCAAAGACGTCGTTTAAGAAAGTTGCACTTTAACTATTTTAATTTTAAAAACACGGTTACAAAGATAAAGGACCAGTTTTCCTTGTACTGAAATGTGGTATAATCCGTATGCGCCGTTTAAAAGTTATTCGCCGTCAAACTCGAAAAACGCATTTCGAGTTAAATGAGTAAATCTGCGGCTTCAAAGACGTCGTTTAAGAAAGTTGCACTTTAACTATTTTAATTTTAAAAACACGGTTACAAAGATAAAGGACCAGTTTTCCTTGTACTGAAATGTGGTATAATCCGTATGCGCCGTTTAAAAGTTATTCGCCGTCAAACTCGAAAAACGCATTTCGAGTTAAATGAGTAAATCTGCGGCTTCAAAGACGTCGTTTAAGAAAGTTGCACTTTAACTATTTTAATTTTAAAAACACGGTTACAAAGATAAAGGACCAGTTTTCCTTGTACTGAAATGTGGTATAATCCGTATGCGCCGTTTAAAAGTTATTCGCCGTCAAACTCGAAAAACGCATTTCGAGTTAAATGAGTAAATCTGCGGCTTCAAAGACGTCGTTTAAGAAAGTTGCACTTTAACTATTTTAATTTTAAAAACACGGTTACAAAGATAAAGGACCAGTTTTCCTTGTACTGAAATGTGGTATAATCCGTATGCGCCGTTTAAAAGTTATTCGCCGTCAAACTCGAAAAACGCATTTCGAGTTAAATGAGTAAATCTGCGGCTTCAAAGACGTCGTTTAAGAAAGTTGCACTTTAACTATTTTAATTTTAAAAACACGGTTACAAAGATAAAGGACCAGTTTTCCTTGTACTGAAATGTGGTATAATCCGTATGCGCCGTTTAAAAGTTATTCGCCGTCAAACTCGAAAAACGCATTTCGAGTTAAATGAGTAAATCTGCGGCTTCAAAGACGTCGTTTAAGAAAGTTGCACTTTAACTATTTTAATTTTAAAAACACGGTTACAAAGATAAAGGACCAGTTTTCCTTGTACTGAAATGTGGTATAATCGGTATGCGCCGTTTAAAAGTTATTCGCCGTCAAACTCGAAAAACGCATTTCGAGTTAAATGAGTAAATCTGCGGCTTCAAAGACGTCGTTTAAGAAAGTTGCACTTTAACTATTTTAATTTTAAAAACACGGTTACAAAGATAAAGGACCAGTTTTCCTTGTACTGAAATGTGGTATAATCCGTATGCGCCGTTTAAAAGTTATTCGCCGTCAAACTCGAAAAACGCATTTCGAGTTAAATGAGTAAATCTGCGGCTTCAAAGACGTCGTTTAAGAAAGTTGCACTTTAACTATTTTAATTTTAAAAACACGGTTACAAAGATAAAGGACCAGTTTTCCTTGTACTGAAATGTGGTATAATCGGTATGCGCCGTTTAAAAGTTATTCGCCGTCAAACTCGAAAAACGCATTTCGAGTTAAATGAGTAAATCTGCGGCTTCAAAGACGTCGTTTAAGAAAGTTGCACTTTAACTATTTTAATTTTAAAAACACGGTTACAAAGATAAAGGACCAGTTTTCCTTGTACTGAAATGTGGTATAATCCGTATGCGCCGTTTAAAAGTTATTCGCCGTCAAACTCGAAAAACGCATTTCGAGTTAAATGAGTAAATCTGCGGCTTCAAAGACGTCGTTTAAGAAAGTTGCACTTTAACTATTTTAATTTTAAAAACACGGTTACAAAGATAAAGGACCAGTTTTCCTTGTACTGAAATGTGGTATAATCCGTATGCGCCGTTTAAAAGTTATTCGCCGTCAAACTCGAAAAACGCATTTCGAGTTAAATGAGTAAATCTGCGGCTTCAAAGACGTCGTTTAAGAAAGTTGCACTTTAACTATTTTAATTTTAAAAACACGGTTACAAAGATAAAGGACCAGTTTTCCTTGTACTGAAATGTGGTATAATCCGTATGCGCCGTTTAAAAGTTATTCGCCGTCAAACTCGAAAAACGCATTTCGAGTTAAATGAGTAAATCTGCGGCTTCAAAGACGTCGTTTAAGAAAGTTGCACTTTAACTATTTTAATTTTAAAAACACGGTTACAAAGATAAAGGACCAGTTTTCCTTGTACTGAAATGTGGTATAATCGGTATGCGCCGTTTAAAAGTTATTCGCCGTCAAACTCGAAAAACGCATTTCGAGTTAAATGAGTAAATCTGCGGCTTCAAAGACGTCGTTTAAGAAAGTTGCACTTTAACTATTTTAATTTTAAAAACACGGTTACAAAGATAAAGGACCAGTTTTCCTTGTACTGAAATGTGGTATAATCCGTATGCGCCGTTTAAAAGTTATTCGCCGTCAAACTCGAAAAACGCATTTCGAGTTAAATGAGTAAATCTGCGGCTTCAAAGACGTCGTTTAAGAAAGTTGCACTTTAACTATTTTAATTTTAAAAACACGGTTACAAAGATAAAGGACCATTTTTTCTTGTACTGAAATGTGGTATAATCCGTATGCGCCGTCTAAAAGTTATTCGCCGTCAAACTCGAAAAACGCATTTCGAGTTAAATGAGTAAATCTGCGGCTTCAAAGACGTCGTTTAAGAAAGTTGCACTTTAACTATTTTAATTTTAAAAACACGGTTACAAAGATAAAGGACCATTTTTTCTTGTACTGAAATGTGGTATAATCCGTATGCGCCGTCTAAAAGTTATTCGCCGTCAAACTCGAAAAACGCATTTCGAGTTAAATGAGTAAATCTGCGGCTTCAAAGACGTCGTTTAAGAAAGTTGCACTTTAACTATTTTAATTTTAAAAACACGGTTACAAAGATAAAGGACCATTTTTTCTTGTACTGAAATGTGGTATAATCCGTATGCGCCGTCTAAAAGTTATTCGCCGTCAAACTCGAAAAACGCATTTCGAGTTAAATGAGTAAATCTGCGGCTTCAAAGACGTCGTTTAAGAAAGTTGCACTTTAACTATTTTAATTTTAAAAACACGGTTACAAAGATAAAGGACCATTTTTTCTTGTACTGAAATGTGGTATAATCCGTATGCGCCGTCTAAAAGTTATTCGCCGTCAAACTCGAAAAACGCATTTCGAGTTAAATGAGTAAATCTGCGGCTTCAAAGACGTCGTTTAAGAAAGTTGCACTTTAACTATTTTAATTTTAAAAACACGGTTACAAAGATAAAGGACCAGTTTTCCTTGTACTGAAATGTGGTATAGTCCGTATGCGCCGTCTAAAAGTTATTCGCCGTCAAACTCGAAAAACGCATTTCGAGTTAAATGAGTAAATCTGCGGCTTCAAAGACGTCGTTTAAGAAAGTTGCACTTTAACTATTTTAATTTTAAAAACACGGTTACAAAGATAAAAGACCATTTTTTCTTGTACTGAAATGTGGTATAATCCGTATGCGCCGTCTAAAAGTTATTCGCCGTCAAACTCGAAAAACGCATTTCGAGTTAAATGAGTAAATCTGCGGCTTCAAAGACGTCGTTTAAGAAAGTTGCACTTTAACTATTTTAATTTTAAAAACACGGTTACAAAGATAAAGGACCATTTTTTCTTGTACTGAAATGTGGTATAATCCGTATGCGCCGTTTAAAAGTTATTCGCCGTCAAACTCGAAAAACGCATTTCGAGTTAAATGAGTAAATCTGCGGCTTCAAAGACGTCGTTTAAGAAAGTTGCACTTTAACTATTTTAATTTTAAAAACACGGTTACAAAGATAAAGGACCAGTTTTCCTTGTACTGAAATGTGGTATAATCCGTATGCGCCGTCTAAAAGTTATTCGCCGTCAAACTCGAAAAACGCATTTCGAGTTAAATGAGTAAATCTGCGGCTTCAAAGACGTCGTTTAAGAAAGTTGCACTTTAACTATTTTAATTTTAAAAACACGGTTACAAAGATAAAGGACCATTTTTTCTTGTACTGAAATGTGGTATAATCCGTATGCGCCGTCTAAAAGTTATTCGCCGTCAAACTCGAAAAACGCATTTCGAGTTAAATGAGTAAATCTGCGGCTTCAAAGACGTCGTTTAAGAAAGTTGCACTTTAACTATTTTAATTTTAAAAACACGGTTACAAAGATAAAGGACCAGTTTTCCTTGTACTGAAATGTGGTATAGTCCGTATGCGCCGTCTAAAAGTTATTCGCCGTCAAACTCGAAAAACGCATTTCGAGTTAAATGAGTAAATCTGCGGCTTCAAAGACGTCGTTTAAGAAAGTTGCACTTTAACTATTTTAATTTTAAAAACACGGTTACAAAGATAAAGGACCAGTTTTCCTTGTACTGAAATGTGGTATAATCCGTATGCGCCGTCTAAAAGTTATTCGCCGTCAAACTCGAAAAACGCATTTCGAGTTAAATGAGTAAATCTGCGGCTTCAAAGACGTCGTTTAAGAAAGTTGCACTTTAACTATTTTAATTTTAAAAACACGGTTACAAAGATAAAGGACCATTTTTTCTTGTACTGAAATGTGGTATAATCCGTATGCGCCGTCTAAAAGTTATTCGCCGTCAAACTCGAAAAACGCATTTCGAGTTAAATGAGTAAATCTGCGGCTTCAAAGACGTCGTTTAAGAAAGTTGCACTTTAACTATTTTAATTTTAAAAACACGGTTACAAAGATAAAAGACCATTTTTTCTTGTACTGAAATGTGGTATAATCCGTATGCGCCGTCTAAAAGTTATTCGCCGTCAAACTCGAAAAACGCATTTCGAGTTAAATGAGTAAATCTGCGGCTTCAAAGACGTCGTTTAAGAAAGTTGCACTTTAACTATTTTAATTTTAAAAACACGGTTACAAAGATAAAGGACCAGTTTTCCTTGTACTGAAATGTGGTATAATCCGTATGCGCCGTCTAAAAGTTATTCGCCGTCAAACTCGAAAAACGCATTTCGAGTTAAATGAGTAAATCTGCGGCTTCAAAGACGTCGTTTAAGAAAGTTGCACTTTAACTATTTTAATTTTAAAAACACGGTTACAAAGATAAAGGACCAGTTTTCCTTGTACTGAAATGTGGTATAATCCGTATGCGCCGTCTAAAAGTTATTCGCCGTCAAACTCGAAAAACGCATTTCGAGTTAAATGAGTAAATCTGCGGCTTCAAAGACGTCGTTTAAGAAAGTTGCACTTTAACTATTTTAATTTTAAAAACACGGTTACAAAGATAAAGGACCAGTTTTCCTTGTACTGAAATGTGGTATAGTCCGTATGCGCCGTCTAAAAGTTATTCGCCGTCAAACTCGAAAAACGCATTTCGAGTTAAATGAGTAAATCTGCGGCTTCAAAGACGTCGTTTAAGAAAGTTGCACTTTAACTATTTTAATTTTAAAAACACGGTTACAAAGATAAAGGACCAGTTTTCCTTGTACTGAAATGTGGTATAATCCGTATGCGCCGTCTAAAAGTTATTCGCCGTCAAACTCGAAAAACGCATTTCGAGTTAAATGAGTAAATCTGCGGCTTCAAAGACGTCGTTTAAGAAAGTTGCACTTTAACTATTTTAATTTTAAAAACACGGTTACAAAGATAAAGGACCATTTTTTCTTGTACTGAAATGTGGTATAATCCGTATGCGCCGTCTAAAAGTTATTCGCCGTCAAACTCGAAAAACGCATTTCGAGTTAAATGAGTAAATCTGCGGCTTCAAAGACGTCGTTTAAGAAAGTTGCACTTTAACTATTTTAATTTTAAAAACACGGTTACAAAGATAAAAGACCATTTTTTCTTGTACTGAAATGTGGTATAATCCGTATGCGCCGTCTAAAAGTTATTCGCCGTCAAACTCGAAAAACGCATTTCGAGTTAAATGAGTAAATCTGCGGCTTCAAAGACGTCGTTTAAGAAAGTTGCACTTTAACTATTTTAATTTTAAAAACACGGTTACAAAGATAAAGGACCAGTTTTCCTTGTACTGAAATGTGGTATAATCCGTATGCGCCGTCTAAAAGTTATTCGCCGTCAAACTCGAAAAACGCATTTCGAGTTAAATGAGTAAATCTGCGGCTTCAAAGACGTCGTTTAAGAAAGTTGCACTTTAACTATTTTAATTTTAAAAACACGGTTACAAAGATAAAGGACCAGTTTTCCTTGTACTGAAATGTGGTATAATCCGTATGCGCCGTCTAAAAGTTATTCGCCGTCAAACTCGAAAAACGCATTTCGAGTTAAATGAGTAAATCTGCGGTTTCAAAAAATTTAAAAATACATACAATCGAACTTGGACGTTATTTGCCGCCAAAATCGACGATAAATTTACTACTAAAATCGCGATTATTGCGGGTCTTAAAGCGACGCACAAAACAAAAGCTGGTCACTCAAAAAAAATTTTAAAATACATAAAATCGAAGTTTAAGGACCACCACAACTTTTCCCAAAAGTTGGGAAATTTTGCGGGCCCCAGTTGGACGGTATTAAGTACGAGAAAGATGTGAGTCATTTTTCTCCAAAACTGTTCTATTACTCGAGGGCGTAAAAGTTTAGGTTAATTCGATTTCCGATTACCTAATCGTACCGAATATGCGTAAAAATATTAAATAGTTAGCCTCAAAATTGAGAACTTACCTTTTTTGTTTGTAGTTGGTATTCTAAATTGCGTTTTTCTTATTGTATAAGCTCTGGAACTCCCATCCAGCCCTTGGAATTGATTAACATCCGGGACATTTTCTTCAACTTGTCTTCCACAATCTGCAATAGTTTAATGAAAATCAGCTTTTGAGTAACTATAAGTTTTCACAATGACAAAACCTACTTTTAGGGAGACACCCACAGACCACAGATCATCAGCTCAACTCAATTTGCAAGGGTATACGTGCGAGTTAAATCTCGATTTGTCAATAATAGGGTACATGGTATATCATAAATCTGCAATTAAAATTAAAAATTGCATTGTAAAAATAAATTAGAATTTATAATCAGAAACGTTGAATGAGAAATATTTTTATCTGATTTATCTGAATCATAATTCCCGATAGCAATTTGAATGGGCTCTAAATTATTTTAATTTTACTAAAGGAAGCAAAATCGTTTCCCTAAAACCAATTAAATTTCAAAAGGTAATCGTAGCGCCTATTATAATTAATTACCATTAGATACTAATTACTACGATGGACTAAAATTTTAAATGCAATAAGATGATTAAACTACAAAAATATTCGAAGTAATTGAACAATAATTTAATAAACAAACGCGTAGTACTTACTAATTTCGTAATTTCTTTAGAGTGGATTTGAAAAACTACATTTGAACATGTAGGTGAAAACCACGGACACGACTTAACTAATCAACAACTAAGTTGTGTATAAATTATAAATATCTGCTCGCATTCTCGCTAGTTGGAACGTGCAGGTGTGCAGATGTTATCAACACGTGATTAGAAATGAGAAGTTTTAACGTAAAATAGTTAAAATTTGATTTGGCACACACAATCAATCTAAAATCAAATTATTTACTAAAATATTACATTTTTAAAACTCGCTTTTGCCCCAAAATTTTAAATATTGGCAATTCTCAGCCCGAAGTCTGTAGGGGATCGAAACAAGGGGGTGTGTTGCAAAAATTGGTATAGAAGCTTTTATATTTTTTTAATTAAAACAAGAATTTAAAAAACTGCTAACACGGGTGAGTTTGCAGTCCAAAAAAACTCAAAAGTTTGGGACTTTTTTTCGCCAATAACTGCTAAACGGTGCAGCCTAGCCAAAAAGCTTTTATATAACAAATTAAAGAGCATTAAATTCTGCGTCAAATGAGTACTTACACATAATGATTCGGTCAAGCGGTATAGTTCAAAATTACGATTAAAAAACAACAATTTCGTCAACTCGTGGTCAAAAACTGAGATATAGTACTTTATGACTCTGCAACTAGAAAATAAGTACTCGAAGAGAAAAACTCATGAAAGGAAAGTTGTAGAGCATCAAATTCTGCGTTCATGCGTATAAATTTTTTTTAATTCGGTCAAGTACAGCTCTACATCTAATTGTATTTAATAATTGAAAGGGTATAAGTAGATAAACGTAAATTTTGAAAAAAAACGGATTTTTTAGCCCAATCGTAGGAAAATAATCCAGGAGTTTAAAATTGGTGTGCTGGTACGTTGTAACTGTAACCTGCAGCAGTAAAGTAGTGAGTATACCAATTTATAACCGAAGCGTGCCCTAGTATGAATTGTATTATTTTATTCATAGTGATTACCGAAAGAATTTGCTGGGCGCACAACTTAAACGTGTCACTATAGACTCGATTACCTCCCAAAATACCCTCGATATCAAAAAATAGTTTAAAACTTTATTATAGAGCTTTTCTTGATCTACAAATTAGGTCTCAACAGAAATTTTCGTATCTCGGGTAGTTTTCAAGATATACCACTTTTATCAAAGTTGGTTTGAGCAGTGGATTTCAGCGGATCCACTACACGACCTATACGTATTTACACCACCTTGGTATTGTTTGTCTACAATAATCTAACTCTATAAGGCACCATTCGCAACAACAAAAGCTAGGGTTTAAGGGTTTAAGCTCATCTTTACCTTTACCTTTACCACAATACATGCCATAGGCACTGAACGTGCCTATAGACTGGCAAAAAAACTCGCGCGGTTTGTTGTCCGACAGCAGTGTCACTAATGTAAATAGCACTGCGAGTCTACTCACTAGAACCAAAGCCCATTTATATCAGACTCCCAGAGCTTAGTTAAAACTTGGGCGGCGTAGTCGAAATATTATTTGAATACCTTTGTAAGAGCAACAAAGAAAGGGATAACAACATGTAAAACGTTTGTGTATTATCATACCCAATTTTGACTATTTTGAGGTAAATACCCAAGGAGATTTGTCGCAAGTCGCAAGTAACTTGCCAGTCTACAGGCACCTTTACGTACTAATTGAATAAGCGAATTCACGAACAAACACCACAATAAAGTATAAAATAAACCTTTAAATAAACCTATAAATAAACCGACTCCAGACTACACTTAATTAGCATTTTTTCTATCATATAAGAGCTATTTCGCATTTTTTTACTCCATAGTAGGTACAATAATGTTACTAGCCGTACTGTGTAGTTTACCCTACATTCTTACTATGGTCTTTGCAGAAGAACCAAATGACACCGAATTCCAATATTACATGAATTTAATAGAAAGCGAAATTCTAAAATCGCAAACGAGAAGAGGTCTCTACAATGCCAGCATGTACAAGCCAAAATCGGCCCACGTATCTGGTAAGACAAAATATCTAACATAAAGACGAACCGTACTGTTCGTAACGTTGTTGATGCAAAGGAAGCGGCTAGCAACTACTTATTTAGGACCTTATCAATATTGAACTAATAAAATTGTAGAGTTCGGAAAATTCGATTACATAATAGTAGGAGGAGGAACAGCCGGTGCAGTTATAGCAAATCGACTGAGTGAAGTGCCCGAAAACAAAGTGTTGTTACTCGAAGCTGGTGGTTACGAAAACGACTTTACCGACATTCCAGCCTTCTATTCCTATTTAATGAATTCTGAGTTTTCGTGGAACTTTTTTACAGTGCCCCAAAAAAGAGCCTGCTTGGGTAAGCTACACCCTTATCTCGCCAAGTTTTCAATTTCTCTTTTTAGGAATGGTAAATCAGCAATGCGCGTGTTTACGAGGGAGAGGTTTAGGTGGTTGTAGCATAACGAATACTTTAAATTATCTTCGTGGTAACAAACGAGATTACGATAATTGGGCAAACGAAGGTAATCCTGGATGGTCTTATAATGACGTCTTACCGCTTTTCAAAAAAATGGAACACGTCACTTTTCCCCACGACCCTAAGTATCGTGGAGAACATGGGGAGATTCGCGTAGAATACGAACGACGTAACGCACCTGTCTATTATTCGTTTCTAGAAGCAAATATAGAAAGAGGTAGAAAAGTTGTTGACTATAACGCTGGACAACAACTAGGAGTTAATGCCGCTCAGCAAAATACAATTCACGGACGAAGACAAACTACGAATAAAGCCTTTCTAAAACCCATTCGAAACCGTCCCAACTTATTCATTAGCGTCTACAGCTACGCGATCAAAATTAACATCAATAAACGCAAACGACGTGCTTATGGAGTAACTTTTAGTAAAAATCAAACGCTGTACATAGCTAGGGCTAACAAAGAAGTCATTCTATCAGCTGGAGCAATTCAATCTCCACAGATTTTGATGTTGTCTGGGATTGGACTTCGAAAACACTTAAAATCTCACAAAATTCCAGCTCTGAAACATTTGTCAGTCGGAAGCAACTTGCAAAACCACCAGGGCTACATAGGGCTTTTATTGTCGACAAACTTAACCAGTCCAAATACAAGTTTGGATCAGCAAATTAGGGAGTATTTGCAAGGTTATGGTGATCTCACGTTTACTTTTCACTCCTTAACGAACGTATTTGCCCAAACGAAGCTTGAAACGACTCCAGATTATCCAGACATACAACTAATTTCAGGACTGGTCTCGAATAGCGGCGATCAAGCATTTAACAACTACAACAACGAAACTTTCGAGTCCATCTTCAGTCGTGTTAATTTCGTTAACACTTTCACTGTGGATCTTTGCCTAATGCATCCGAAGTCGCGAGGATCTATCAAACTGAAATCGGCCGATCCGTACGCGTTTCCGCTGATAGATTTTAATTTTTATCTAGATAAAGGCAATTTCGACAAGAAGACCATGTACGAGGGCATCAAAGTCATTCTGGACTTACTCGAAACGAAAGCTTTTCGGAGCGTCAATGCAACTTTATTGGATACGACGCATCCAGGTTGCAAACACCACAAGTACTTATCGAAAAAATACTGGTTCTGCCAATTGGAGTATTTAACAATTCCTTTCTATCACCCTGCTGGAAGTTGCAAAATGGGGCCAGATTCGGGTCGAGGTGCAGTAGTAAATCATGAACTGAAGGTGCACGGAATTAAAAACTTGAGAGTGGCAGATGCCAGTATTATGCCGACCGTTGTAAGTGGCAATTCGTTTGTTGCGAGTGTCATGATTGGGGAAAAAGCAGCTCAGTTAATTTTAAATCAATAAAAGTGCATTAAGAAAACATTACGTTTAACGAAACTTTTGGCGTATTATTAGTATTAATTGTCCACTTATGTATATATCTATCCCTCTTTAGATACTACAAAGAGTTTCCTGTAAGTCGCCTGTCAGAAATTATAAGTTGTATTCGTTGTGGTTCGTAGGACTTAAAATTTGTTAGGGGAAAGCAAAAAATACGAAAATTAAAAGATTTACGATACGTGTGTGGCGACTCGAAACTCATGTGGGCGAGCTTATACCAGAGAATTTCAAGAACCGAGATATATTAAGAAATGGAGCACTGGGCGCGAAACCAAGAGGCCCGGGTTAAATCCTAAATTGGAGTCCAAGTTTTCCATTCTACGTTTAGCATCCATGCCATCGTAAACCGTGCTCATCAACAAAGTTATAAAGAGAATATATTCAATTTCCATTGGTCTTAGAACGTTCGTCTATTTAAGCTTTCACGGCCGGTTTCATTAGTGGTAGAAGTTTCAGGGCTAATGGGCCGTGGTCAAAAAGTTATATGTGCGATGCCTGACGTTTCACCAACTTCTGTGGTAAGCATCTTTAAAGGGTTGAGATTAATTTGAGTGTATTCTGCGAGGTAGCGGTCGAAGTGCGCATACGCGTGGTTCGGGAGTTACTCTACGTCAGGTATCGCGCAAAGAACCTTTCGACCACGGCCCATTTTCCCTGAAAACTCTATCACTAACTCATATACCGATTGTGCAAAACCTTCTTTTTAAGGGCCATTTTGTGTTTCGCTCAGTTCACGAGTGCTTACAGTTTGGCAGACTAATAGACCGAAATTTCTAACCCGAAACTATGCTCTTAAATATTTTAGATAATTCCTAATAAAAAGACTACGAAAGCGGGAAATAAAACTTTGAGTTTCCGAAAACGCTTGTCATTGTTGAGTCGTTTTAGCCGCAATCAAATACTACGATCTTGAGCATATTCGAAGTGAAGAAAGTCATTTTGGTAGCTAGGGCGTCCAACACCATCATCTTTCAAGAGTATTTCCGTATTTTATAGAGCACTCTACGGAAACGCTGTTGCTGCAAGCTTCTAACATCGGGATTTCGGAATACATCGGTTAGTGACGACTAAACAGCGCAAATCTATTCTGAAATGTTCGAGCGTTCGCTTCCAGGGTAGTGAAGCTACAGATCAACTGGACTCAATCAGCATTATCGACTCGATTGTCTCCAAAAATACACGAGATATCAAAGAATTTTTCTACTTTTTTGAAGACATTTTCCTGCTCTACAACATAGGCCTGAACAGAAATTTTCGTATCTCCCATAGATAGTTTCCAAGATATTATTTCATTCCATCTAACTTTAGCCGTTTTGTTTGAACTAAAAGCAATTTTGATTTATTGAACTCCCACGCGTACCTACCCGTATACAAATTTAACGCTATTTGCGTTCTCTATGTAATCTATGTATATAAGGCAATAACCAAATAATTACGATTAAGGTCACATTTAGGTTGCTTACCCATTTGAATTCAAAGATACTACTTAATCATTCAACGAACTCGTAAACGACGACAAATATTCCAGGCTACACTAATTAACATTTTTTTATTTTTTTTTAATCTATATAAGAGCATTTAGTAATTTAAAAAATGTTACAATAATGCCACGATCCGTGTTGGGTGGATTACTCCTCATCTTCACTTTGGTCTTTTCCGAAGATCAAAATGAGACCGAAGTCCAGTACTACATGAATTTAATAGAAAGCGAAATTCAAAAATCGCAAACTAGAAGAGGTTTATACAATGCCAGCATGTACACGCCGAGATCGGCCCACATATCTGGTAAGAGAAAACTAAAAAAGGGCCAGACTAGAGCTTGTCCAAAATAAAAACGAACCATTACGGTTCATGGCGCTATTAGTGCAAAGCAAGCACCTAGCACCTAGGATTTATTTAAAACTGATAATTATTGTAGAGTTCGGAAAATTCGATTACATAATAGTCGGAGCAGGAGCTGCTGGTGCTGTTATAGCAAACCGACTTAGCGAGGTGCTCAAAAACAAAGTGTTACTACTCGAAGCGGGTGGTTACGAAAACGACTTCACCGACATTCCGGCCTTCTATTCCTATTTGATGAATTCTGAATTTTCCTGGAACTTTTTTACAGTGCCCCAAAAAAGAGCCTGCTTAGGTAAGGTATACCCTTCTCCTGCCAAGTTTTCAATTTCTCTTTATAGGAATGGTAAATAGGGAATGCGTATGTTTACGTGGAAGAGGATTAGGTGGTTCAAGCATAACAAACACTCTAAATTACGTGCGTGGCAACAAACGAGATTATAATAATTGGGACTACGACGGTAATCCTGGATGGTCTTACAAGGACATCTTACCACTGTTCAAAAAACTCGAAAACGTCACATTTTCCCACGACCCTAAGTATCGTGGAGATCATGGAAATATCCGCGTAGAACACGAACAGCCTTACGCGCATGTAGCTTATTCGTTTATACAAGCCAATCTTGAAAGAAGTAGAAAACTTGTCGACTATAACGCTGAACAACAACTAGGAGTTAATGTCGGACAGTTTAATACAATAAACGGACGAAGGCAAACTACGTATCGAGCCTTTTTAAAACCCATTCGAAACCGTCCCAACTTATTCATTAGCGTCTACAGCTACGCGATCAAACTTAACATTGATAAACACAAACGACGTGCTTATGGAGTAACTTTTAGCTCAAATCAAACGCTGTACATAGCTAGGGCTAGCAAGGAAGTCATTCTATCAGCTGGAGCAATTCAATCTCCACAACTTTTGATGTTGTCTGGGATTGGACATCGAGAAGACTTGAAATCTCACAAAATTCCAGTTCTGAAACATTTGTCAGTCGGAAGCAACTTGCAAAGTCATCCGGGTTACATTGGACTAATATTGTCAACAAAGATGGCCACTTCCAATACCAGTTTGGAGCAGCAAGTTAGGGACTATTTGAAAGGTTACGGTGATCTCACGTTCAGTTACAATTCCTTAACAAACGTATTCACCCAAACGAAGTTTGAAACTACTCCAGATTATCCAGACATACAATTAACTGCAGGAACAGTCTCAAATAGTGGCTATCAAGAATTTAACAACTTCAACAATGAGACTTACGATTCCGTCTTTGGTGGTATCAATTTCGACTACGCTTTTACAATAAATCTTATCCTGATGCATCCAAAGTCACGAGGAACGATCAAACTGAAATCGGCCGATCCGTACGCGTTTCCACTAATAGATTTTAATTTTTATTTAGATAAAGGAAATTTCGATATGGAGACCATGTACGGTCAGCCCAAATATTATTGGGCAGGTCGCCATTTTTGCCTAACTGGACTTTAAATAGCAACCCATCTTACACTTTCACCGGTTCACTTCAAGGTGCTAGAAGAGAATTCCTTTACCCTTTTTCTACCTGGCGAACGTAAATAAATTCAAGTTTAGCTATTTTACCGTTTTGCACGCAAAGAATTTTGTTTGTCCTAAATGCACTAGAATTATTAGATTTCAAGCTTTGCTTTAATTATTGTAGGTAATATATAAAAGTAATTTCTTATTAAAATTTTTGGTTACATTTTTTGACAATTTTTGCAATAATCTCTACCAACTTTTGTGTTACTATTTAAATTTCAATTTGTAGTAGCAAAATGTTTTAAGTTCAAACAGGTGTAAATACCTGTTTGTTATTCCTTTACTAGAAATAGCAAACATCCTTTATAGAGACATTGTATTATTGCATAACAAAAAATTTCAAACATCGTTACTTACTTTCAGAATTAGAATTCCTTTTTTATTTTACTGAAACATTAATATTGGTAAACTTGATAAAATTTTAGGTGAAATACAGTTTGATTTATTGAATCGAATTTACTTATAAGGCCGCTTGCACATTGATAAAGCCTTTAAGCAAAACGTTTTTAATTTTTTTTTGTTGGAAACTGACTTTTACATGTATTTCATAGGATCGACACACACTGATGCGGCAAAACAAAAATCGCATCAACGCATGAAGAGTCGTCCTGGGTTCTTGATGTTAAAAAATGATTATTATTTTGTTCCAAAATGATGTATTTTGAAACAATAATTTTAATCAGGCTGCTATGTGTTTGGCAATGGAATTTAAAATAAACATTCCTCGGAAAACCATTGGTATACCGTTAGGGTAGGTCGGTAGGTCTAAAGGGCTGACATAGTCACGTGAATTTGTATTTGAATAAGAAGGAATTCCGCGCTTTTAAACAGGCTGCCACTGATAAGTATACAAGTTCTTGTTGTAAAAGTGCCTACGCCAAGAGGGCACACCGATTGCGCATGCCCAAGTATTGTTAATCTTTTGGAGCAAAAGAATTAAAGAATAATCATTTTTTAGCATGAAGAACCCAGGACGACTCTTTCATTCCTGCATTACTATCATGAGGATATACGTATATATAATAGGTATTGTCCTTTGAAAGGCATACTGAATAAAATCGTGTCTCAAAATCTGTCACTATCTCCCGGTCTATTTTCATTTTCGTATGAATGTTGCATATTAAAAAATTAAGCACTGTGTGTATTTAAATTTTTTCAAATGCCTTAATTTATTCTAGTTTTTGTAGGACCTATATTCAAAGCTTTGAAAATTCCGTATATCTCGATTACACTGTTTACACTCAATTCCAAATTTGACCGGTGCAATAAACTGACATTTGTTTTTCAAAAATTACTGGTAGGGTTTCACCTCTAATACTTATTTATACACTTTATACTACATTGCGGCTAAATTGGGGGAAGCTTATTTTTGCAAATTTTTGCTTAGAAAATGATCGAGACACAGGTCGAGGGCTTTTTTGTAAATCGAGAACAAAAGTTGCAAAAACATAGCTGCCGGCAGTTTTGTGGTAAAATTCGTAGGTCGAGGGGCACGCAGTGAGATTGAAATCAGATGATAATGCAATTTACTCGATTATTATTAAAGATAGATGAATTTTTAAGAATTTCACAAATAACTAAATTCAGCCAAAAACTAGTAAAATACAATACAGGATGATTTATTAACTCACCGATACACTTTACCATTATGAAAGCTCATGTAATTTTAAGAAAAAAAAAGATATCTATCGCTTACTACCACGCACTCATGGTGCATTATAGACTGCACAAGCCGATCTGTTTGGTTGAAGATCTCCCAAACTAAAAAGAATTTTCTGATTTTTTTTACTTTTAAAATCTACGAAGACCAATTTGGGACCGGAAATAAATCTCAAGTCAATAGATCAATTATTTTTAAAAATACAGCGGTTTGAAAATCGTCTAAAAATTGTTGCGTAAATTTTCTTAACATTTCTTTATTTTCTGAAGCGATTTCAAAGTAGAAATTGTTGTCTTTCAAACAAAATAATAAAAATGTAAACAATGTAATCGAGATATACAGAGTTTTTAAAGCTTTGAATATAAATCTTACAAAAATTAGAATAAACTAAGACATTTGAAAAAAATTTAAATACATACAGGGTGATTTATTACCGCAACGACACACCTTGCCATATGAAAGCGTCTGTATAATTTTAAGAAAAAAATATCATTAAGACATTTGTCCGATTTCACTTATCTAAGGAATTATAAGTTAGAAGATTTCAAAGTTCACTGCAGAACAGGCGAATTTATTGAATATCAATAAACACAAAAAGGTGGCTTATAACAAAACATAAAAATAACATCGGCGTACTTTAGAATGCTAAAAATGCGTATTCTTGGTTGTTCTAAGCCCACTTTTTTTTATATTTGTTAAATTCGCTGCCTGCAGTAAACTTTGAAGTCTTCTAATTCCTTAAATAAGTGAAATCGGACATAAGTCCGAAATGATTTTTTTCTCTTAAAATCGCACAAGCTTTCATATTATGGTAAGTTTGTCAGTAAGCTAATAAATCACCCTGTATAAGTAAATTCGATTTAATAAATCAAACTGTATTTCACCTAAAATGCATAAAATTTTATCAAACAGCAAACAGGTATTTACATTACATACAACACAAAAACACCTATTATAAATAGGTCGGTATTAAGTTTGAACTTAAAACATTTTGCTACTACAAATTGAAGTTTAAATAATTAAATATTCCTTTTTAATTAAAAACAAAAATTACTAGGGATTATTGCAAAAATTGTCAAAAAATGTAACCAAAAATTTTAATAAGAAATTACTTTTTTACATTACCTACAATAATTAAAGCAAAGCTTGAAATCTAATAATTCTAGTGCATTTAGTACAAACAAAATATGTAGTTGATTCTTTGCGTGCAAAACGGTAAAATAGCTAAACTTGAATTTATTTACGTTCGCCAGGTAGAAAAAGGGTAAAGGAATTCTCTTCTAGCACCTTGAAGTGAACCGGTGAAAGTGTAAGATGGGTTGCTATTTAAAGTCCAGTTAGGCAAAAATGGCGACCTGCCCAATAATATTTGGGCTGACCGTACGAGGGGATCAAAGTCGTTTTGGACTTACTCGAAACGAAGGCTTTTCGGAGCGTCAATGCAACTTTATTGGATACGACGCATCCAGATTGCAAACGCCACCAGTACTTATCAAAAAGTTACTGGTTCTGCCAATTGGAGTATTTAACAACTGATTATTATCATCCTGTTGGAAGTTGCAAAATGGAACCAGATCCGCATCGGGGTGCGGTGGTAAATCATGAATTGAAAGTGTACGGAATAAAAAATTTGAGAGTGGCAGATGCCAGCATTATGCCGACTGTTGTAAGTGGCAATTCGTTTGTTGCGAGTGTCATGATTGGAGAAAAAGCAGCTCAGTTAATTTTAAATCAATACAAATGCGTTGAATAAAGTTTTTAGATTGCACCCACCCTTTCCCCTAAGTAATAACTAGTGACTTCGAAATTTAAATCATCATCCCCCTCTTCCTTTTTTGCAAGTTTTACACGATTTATAGAAGCTGGAAGTTGAGTGGGATGCTGTAGGCTTTGTTTGATTTGTTAAATATTGATTTCTGAATATAAAATTAATATAATAATAATATATCGTTATATTTTATGTATGTCAAGTCCACGAGTCTTGAACTGTGATCTTTAAAAACCTTGTGTTCATCTGACCTTTTTAGTAACGACAACGACACTCAAATGGAATTTAAGGAATGCAAATTTGAGATAACGCATACTCTCTCTCATTAGTTATTTTATTACCTTATACATACCACACGTACTACAATAATAATACTACGCGACACCAATTTATCAAGAACGTAAGCGAGCTGAAATGCAATGCTTCGTCTACAGTCACAACAGCTGCTGCAGTAAGACTAGACATAGACAGATCAGTCAATTGTTCAGTTTACGTACCTACTGATCTTCATCTAGTTCCATATTATGTAAATTTGGGTTCAACGTACCTCATTTTGTAATTAATACATTTTGAATACACTCATTACGCCTAATTTACTGTTTAGTTTAGATAATTAGAATTAAAAAGCAACCGATATTCCAGGTTAGGCAACCAACCGTACACGCGAGTATAGCAAATTGCGAACTAGACGAACTAAGATGCTAAGATCTAATTTCGCAGCCATGTTTTGTTAAGAAGCGCAGAGTTTGAGCTTTTTTCCAAAAAATAAATAAATAATAAATAGGAACAGTGGTGGCAAGAAGTTCCATCAAAAAGATGACGGTGTTGAATTTTGATTCATTAAATAATTATTGGAGACGAAGAAAAAATCGATGAAGGTTACACGTTCTACTAAGAATCGTTATCGTGGCCGATAACGAAATTTTTAGCAAAACAAACTAAGGCTCGTTACACACTACTTTTGGCACTAATTTTCCACTGTAAGACATTGGTAAAATTGAAGAATAGTAAAAATTTTAGAAGAGCAAATTATCGTAAAAGCTATTTCTAGACACTCGTTTTTATCAGAAATGTAAATTCGTGACGCTTCCTGTCTCTTCTCCCTTTTTTTTGCGAAAAACAACCCGGAGTATAAAAATTAATTTTCTAAAAATCGCATTGAGGCTGTAAAAAGGAAAACAGTTAAAAATGTCGGCTAGGGAAGGGTGTAAATTAGTTAATTAATTTTTTAAACGTCCATAACCCAGGACCGAATTGAGCGTAATATCTGCAATTAAAGCCAAAGCAGAGAAGCGCCCACGGCAAGATTAAATTTGCAGCAGCTTTTATTTTACAATAAATAAATAAATAAATAATTTACATCATAATACGATAGTTGGTTGGAATACTGATCTCAGAAAACAATACTTAAAATTTTTTGAAAAATTGTTAATTTAAATAATTTTCGTTGTCGTAATCGCCCGTTTGTTCGAACCTCCTAAACATGATGTTGAATAAACCCTTCTCGTTACCATCCTGTAAATTAAAAAAATATTTTTAACACTTGCTCATTAGAAATTAATTTCTTGTTGTTTGTTTTCTTCCATTAATTGATTATTTATCGCAAATTCGGTCATTGAATTACAATTTGTAATAAAAAAACAATCGTTTATCGCATTATCGGTTATTTCCAAGTAGAAGAGACTGAAATGCTTTTTTATGAGACGAATTTCCATAATTTCAAATTTGAATTTTTATTACAAATTTGTGCTTTAGCCAAGACGAGAAGACAACACTCACCTTATTCCATTGTGTGGGAGTGCGTGGATCTATTAATATCGAATTTCTCGGATAGAAACTGCAAATAGTAAATTAAAACATTTTTTTTAAATCACAAATTGTCCCAATCGAACCTTTTCGGCACAATTTCCAAATCCATTTGGGACGGCAGTGCTCTCTTAGCTGCCACGCCGCGGCACACTGGAGCGTAGACGTATTTCCTACACAAAAGCCATTGTTTTGGACTAATTTTGAGTGTTAAATTTGAAAATTGACTCACCTGCAGTTGACTTTTTTAGTTTGTAAGCTCAAAGATGCCAAACTAACGATAATGAGGAGGACGAAAATTAATTTATTCATAATACTCTGGAAGTTGTTAAAAAAATAGCATTAGCCGTTGGTTAAGCTGCGAGTTAGTTAACCAACTGTTGTGTAAACTTAAATCCAAACAAATTTTCTTGTTAATCATTAATATGTTTGTCATTAAATCACACCACGGATATTTTTTTTTGTAAATAAAAACTTAAAAGTGGATTGCATCAGAAACCGTGTTAATAAACTACTTTTACTCTTGAAATTCTTTAGTCGAAGTAGATTTCGGACTTTGCACTTTTTAATTATTATAAATAATTTAAGAAAAAAAACAAAACTTACGTTAATTAATTAACCTTTTTCTAATTCTTGCAACAAACTGATAAAAATCTGCAAAATTCGCTCCTTTTTAATCAAATTTAATGTCCTGCGCAACACAATATTATATAAATTTGAGGGTTGTCCCAGATTATTATTATTATTATTTTAATAGTGTGTAGTGAACTTGTAAATTTATACTAAAATCGCGTTGCTTAATGGGTTATCTTTATATATATGTTGTGATTTGTACCTCATACTCATGATCTAGACATTTAGTTGCCAAATAACGTGATTAGAAATTGATTTCTTAATGGCGCGAGCATCATAACAGTGCTGTTAAACTTGATGATGATGATGATAATAATAATAATAACAAGGATGTCTTAGTCATTAGTCGTGACGCAACTCTTGTCGTCTTGGGCGTTCGTAATCCTCAAAACAGCCGTTAAAAGGTGGCATTCGCGCATTATGTTAACGACTAATGTAGTGGATAACGTTGAAAATTTGCATTTTGGAAGTAAACAAAATAGTGTTTTGATCCTCATAAGGAAGCAACTGTAAAAACTAACGTTTTCCTTAATAGTTAACACATCAGTGGTGGGGGTGGAGCTGCTAGGCTGGTTCTAGGTGGAGCAACAGTAGGCAAAATTTAATTTGGCCGTCTAAACCACTTTGGTCTAAACCGTCAGTAGTGGGGAGTACGAGCGTAAATATTGCCATAGATGGGTTCCTATAATCACTTCACGTCTTTTACATCGGGAAATATGAGCAATGAGGAGTTTTAGAAATTTGGCTCGAAAGCCTGGCGCGCTTGGAGCTTCAAGAGAAAGTCCCTCTCTAGTCGCTGAATTTTGTCCAAAGTAGAAACGGACTTGTTAATACTTCAAATTTGTTGAAGATGCACGTCAACTAGTGGAAGGTCCCGTCTCAAGGCCATGTCTGTTTTGGACGGGGTCTAGTGTTCTTGCCCCCCCTCACTACAAAAAATGTATTTTGTCATTTTTTTCAATATTCAGCTAGCTCTAAAAAAGTTTAGTTTGTTGTTCTGGAGTAAGGGCCTACAAGACTTAAAAGGCTTAATTTTCAATTATTAGAGGAGGTAACAATAGCATGGGGTCAAAACTTCGAACTCCAAACACCCTCACTTTTATCAGAACTATGATTTGCTATGAAGCTCTTGTCGGGTAGCCCAAATCCAAACAGACTACTATAAAAAGTCTCTTAGACAAAACACAGAGACTCTTTTGTCTCATGAAAACCACACCCTTAGCAGTACTGGAGATGCTGCTATGCCTTCCTCCACTAGATCTATATGTGGAGAAGATGGCAACAAAAGCAGCCCTTCGACTGCGGGGATGGAGACTATGGTCTGTCAGATACGGAATTTACTGACACACCAAAATCCTCGAGAAGTACGTATTCTAAGCAGCTACCTCTCCTGTAGTAGGATACAAACTGTATCTCTCGAAAATAGACATTCAACAGAGACTTTCAAACTCTAATGGATTAAACTGAGAACATTGACGAGGACATAACTGTTTTTACCTGAGCTTACCTTCGACAGCAGCCTACTGTTGGAAAAATATGCCTCAGTTTTTCAAACTGCACTGATAGGAATATTACACAGCACCAACGAAATCATGAACCAGAAAATACTGATATCGACGGACAGTAGATCTGCCTTGCAAGCCTTAAACAACTGCAAGGTAACTTCGGGTCTTCTGCTGGAGTGAATAGAGTTGCTAAACCAGATATTAAAAAATGTTCTTACACTCTGTTGGGTCAAAGGACATCAAAAAAATTAGGGTAACGATAAAGTAGACAAGCTGGCCAAGAATGGTTCAAACAGCCTTCCCTGTGGCTCTGAGCCAATCATCAAAGCAGCCGTAACAACTGTTAATACCCCCCTTAAAAATAATTCCCATTAACTACAGATCGAAAAATGCACAAGCAAAGTAGAGTGCCACCAAAGCAAAAGAGCTTTATTGGCTCCTTCTACAAAAGCTGACAAAATACTGCCTGCAGCTGTCTCGAACTAATCTACGAACAATTGCAGGGACACTCACGGGACACTGTCGACTACACCAACATCTCCACACTCTGGATTTGGTAGATAATCCCATACGGCGTGGATGCGAACTAGAAGACGAAACTGCTGAACATGCACTTTGTCACTGCCCAGCCCTGACGTCGATAAGAAGATCCGTGTTGGGGGGCTTCTGGCTCAACATGGCCAGATTAGACACCGTCCCTCCCGCCAGAATTCTAGAGTTCGTCTTACAAGTAGGATGGCTCGAGATCTTATGGTCACGGAGAGGCCGCTTGGAGGTAGTACAATAGGCCCGATTAAGTGGCATAAGTGCAGGGAGCTAGCTTCCGCTTCCTAATAATCCAGATCCAAACCCCCACTTACGCAAACGGGCAATCTTTGCTATTTCTCCAATACACAGCTGGTTCCAATCAAGTTCAGTTTCTTGATCTAAACTGAGGGCTTACAGGACTAAAAGAGCCTAATTTTCAATGATTAGAGTAGGTAACAATAGAATGGGGTCTCAACTTTGATCTCCAAAACCCCATTTACGGAAATGGGCAATTTTCGTCATTTCTCCGACCAATAATTCAAAACATGTACTGACATCTATTAAATATTATGTGGAACTACTGAAGAAGGACGTGACTGTTCTAGTTATGTATCTTTATTGTAGCGCTTCTGCTTTCTGTTTCAGATTATTGTTGCCACTACTACAAGTAGATGGAGCCTTACTTACTATCCGTTAATATCCTAGAAGTATTGGCAAAATCAGAAATAATCATAAGTCATAAAGAGTAAAATATAAAAAGTAATTCCGAAAGAAATACTGCAAATTGGATATTGGAAAAGCTTAAAAGCTTCACTGAAAGGTTGCCTTTACAGAAAAATATAACGTGGAAGAGCGTCAAAATAATAAACTTGTACGCCGTTGTGCTTTTTTTCTGAAAACTTAGCATATTTCACAACTTTCACAGGAAAGCTGGGGTAACTGCCACTGCTTAAGAGGGATTGAAAGTTGATAAAAGTATACACATTATGCTAATGTCGCCACAAAATTTAAAAATAAGTCACGTTTTTGGTAAACAAAATGTGACGTAGTATAAAAATAATTAAGGGAGTGTTTCTGAAGATCGCTTTTCCAAAAGCGTCAATCAAAAACAGAAAACAAATTTATACGTCAATTTCAGATTTAGTAGTTAATTAAAAATAGCTGCTATAACTGTATACTATGTCGAGAATTAAGTCTTTAAATTTAACGTTTAACCCTCCACTTCCACATCTACCCCTTCGAGTAATTTTAATTATTGTTATATAAATAATTTATGTTAATAGCGTTATATTACCAATTTAGACATCACTTATGCAATCGCTTCACGTTTTATCACTCTCATTTACGTGTTTCTGTTCATGACGTTCAATGAAAGGCTTGAAGAGAAGATCACGTTTTCCAAAAGAGCTGGGGGAGGTTGATAAAATAAATTCTAATTAAATACTACCTTCTTAGACAAATATTAGACACACTTTCAGCTTCCCTTAAGAAGATAGAAAATTTACCCTTTGCACTGATCCAACTTCCAAGTCAATAACGATAACAATAACGATTGTTAGCAACCGATACAGACGGCTTTACGAACCCTTCTCAGTAGTGTACTAGTCCCAAAAGACCTATAGCTAGCAATGTTATAAAAAACTGATGACACAAGCAATTTAACTACTTGCAAAATACAGTAGAAATAAATAGTTAATTAAGACTTACAAGAAGTATTCACCAACGAAAAACTGAGACTACGTCTCTTCTAAAACTATTTAAGGTCGTTGGTCCCAATGGTGTACCTTCATAGAGACTACATTAATGTCTTGGTAAAATAACGTCCAGGCACCTTGATAGACGTCTTCAATAGAGAGTGATGAGAGCCAGTGGCTTCAACCCCAACTGGAAAATGTTAGTGATTCTTTTTCGAAAATTCGAAGTAAACCAATAACAATGATATGGAGGAACGAGAAGATTCATCATCGAGACAGTGCGGCTTTCGGGGGAAGGGGAGGGGGGCAGGAAAGCGATGATAATGTTGCTAACTTGAGATGAAAAAACGCCTTTAACTCGGTATCATGGTAGATGATTTTAAAAGAGATGAACAAGTCAAAAGACCCTCTTGCGATTTGTAGCCGGCTTTTCAAATGAATGTGGCAGACAAATGATGAATATAAACGGATAGCACCTGACTGTACTAGCCGACCGGAAAAATAATTCTATACAATTACTACATACAGTAAGGCAGTTCATAGAGACTAGACTAAACAAAAATTGAATTTTTGGGAATGTAACAAAACAGAAGCTTCAAAGACCTTACACAGAAGCAGACAAAAAGGAGAGAAGGCATGAACTGGCTTGCACGTCCCAAACCGATAGAGAAGGAACGGTTAGCAGGCGAGTAAGGAGAAGAGCGGCAAATTTGTAGTTTAAGGACTAGGGGCCACGGCGACCCTGGATTCTACTTCGTCCAATCCAGTAATAGTCCAGTAATCAACCAGTAATGGTTTCTTCGGAAACTGAATTAACTGAACGTGTTCTCAGCCTCAGCAGAGCATTTATTCCTCTTATTCTTGTTTTCTAGCAAAGACCAGTCTGCGTTAAGAGTTGAAGATCGCAGCAGCAATGAAAACTGCTTCCATCGCTATCTTGGACTCCCCAACTCCCACCATTTGAATTATTGGTGAAGGAACCGGCCTTTAAGGGGGCTCCTGGGCTTTGTTTTCAAGGGTTCTTTGAATAGTATCCTTAAATTTAAGCCAGTCGGTTCTTTGTACATCTCGGTCGTGCTACGAGCCCATCCGCAACCCTCTCTTATTGACAAAACCTGTAAATCTGTTCTGGTGGTTCCTTTGTACGTCCACAAGTTGCGTCCGTGACGCTTAAGCTAAATATTTGCATAAAATACATTATTAAGAAAAGATTCTCTTCTCCGCAGCCTCTACATTCTACATGTAGGGTCCTCTCGGACGCCCCTTGTATGTAAAATTAGAGCTATGGCCCGTCTTGCTAAGATTTAGCAATGGTTTGGCTCTTGCTGGACATGGCTCTGTCCTGCCTGAGTTTTTGTGTGTTTCAATTTTTCCTGAGCTCTTTTAAGAAGCCATTCCAGAAGGTTTCTGTCGGTGCATGAAATCAAAAGAGTAGGTTCTAGACTTCTAAAGATGCTTTAAGAACCTTTCAAATCTCACATTTCATCACCTCATCAGCCATCTCGTTCTTAGATCTTACGTTACGTCGACTTAGTTTGTATAATAACTGATAATGATAACTCTATAGAAATACTAACAGAATATTCGGTAGTATTTTCGGAAATTTTAGAAATTAATCAGCTACTAAAAGAAGTCAGTTTGTACCTACATCAAAAATAAATGAAATAGTCAAATAGCAATTTTTTATTTCAACTCACAGTCTTCGTAAAAATAATTCAACAATTCGGGTAAAGTTGCAAAAACATTTCAAGTCACACAATTAAAAAGACACAAACGATAAAAACATTTTAAAATCATTTTTTCGGCGTAGACGGTTTGCCCTGGTCCGTTTTTGCCGTCGATTCTTTCTTTTTCTTCTCCTCTCTAGCGATCATTTTGGCAATTTGTCTAACAGTTTTAATCCTAACCTTCGTATCTTCCGAAGTTTTTCTTATCGCCTCTTGTTTTGCATGGCCCAAATCTCTATACGCCCTATATACATTTCTTACCAACAAGTAGTAAGTAGTTTTGGCGTAATCTATATCGTCTTCTGGATCTTCCGGATGAGAAATGCCCAAACCAAGAGGTCTCGGAGGAAAGGGAGGACGTCCTTCGTCATCGCCACCACAACCACAAGCCATTTAGCACTAATTAAGTGTTTTTTTTAATTAATTTAATTTCTAAGTGCATGAAGTGCAATTTGAGTCGACAATTTTGTTGTCTTTCGTTAAAATTGAAATGTGCAATGCGCACGAACTTCGTTTGATATTTCTAAACTTTTATCGCTCGTAAGATTAAAGAGAATTTAATTTTACCATTTTTGAAGAATTATTATTTTCGTAACGTTATTAAGTTACGTTTTTCTTTTATAAACAATTCTAATTAATGAAGATGAAGGGAAATTAATTTAGTTTTACTCCGGTGTCAGTAACCTGAAAATGGAGAAAATTACGTTAATTTAAATAAATTATGTAGAAAAGTTTAGGGAAAGTCTTCTGTTACTCAACGAAAAATATTATTTAATTATAATTGTAAATGTAAACCCAACAAGGGCGAATCTGGATAGCGATAGATGAAGGGTCAATTAGGTTTAACTGGAACACTAGAAATATTAGGGGTAGGTATATTCGAAGGAAAATTATTATAGATGGTAATACAGTCTATGACTTAGAAACACCGTGAAGTATATAGTCGGGGTGTTTTTTATTAGAATAAAAATAAAATACTAAAAAGAGGGTGGCCAGTTTGTGGCAAAGTGGCAAGTTGTTAGCTTCAACTCCTCCAGAGGATCAAAAAAAAACTTGCGAGGCTGGAAAGCAGCCTCAGCCTATGTACGACTTCCTCCAGCTAATGAGAGTTTTCTAGTTATCATTTTTTACTATCACCCCCCCCCCCCAAATGAGAGAAAACCGACTTAGATAAGTTAAACTGTAACGACCTCTGAAAGGAGAAAGTCCAAAAATAAAAGTTCATGGCAGTTGAGCGAGGCCTGAATTTTTATTTCTCAGACGTTTTATGGGTCCAGTCGAAGCCTTGTCTCCCCCAGAAGGCTAAAAGCCTGTTTGGATAAATCTTTTTCATATACCTGTTGGTCCCAAAGAAGCGAAACCCAGAGTTGAGTCGAGTGTCTTGTGCGCCTCAAAAGCTGGAAATCGTCAATGATTTCACCACCATAATTTGATCATACACAGTTCAAAATTCATCGCACCTATCGACCGTCTACATTAGGCCTTTTTCGTAGTAAATTTTGTAATAAATATTTTCAATAAGAATAAAAATTTCTGTAAAACCTTCGGTTTTGCTAAAACCCGCCAAAATGTGGCACAAGGTATGGTTGCGATGCTTTTGAGGCGTAAAGCGACCTTGGTGTTTTACAAAAGTTTTCCACGAGCGCGCTTCTAAACAGCAAAGTTTTAATTTTTCCCCATTTGTGCCTTCTAAGTTAATATCAGTCAGCTACCCAACTACCCTCAAAGTTACATTTTTTAATTGGAGTAGCAGAGACACTCAATTAGCAATTACAGTGATTTTTAAGCGTTTACAAGAGAAAACAACTACCCCGTCGATTCGCTCCATTGATCGACAAAGGGCAATAATTTTATTCAAACAAAACAATTTAGCTCATCCAGATCCGTAATAATAACTTTACAATTTGCGACCCCCGCCGACTTGTTTATCTCTAATAAATAGTTAATTAAAACGAATAAGATACAAACAACCTAATTATTTCCAATAAACAAACAAAATAAATCTATTACTACTCAATTCGAACGTACGAAAAAAGAGACGAGCTCGCGCGAAAGTCGACGAACAGATCGTCGTCCTGAAAAGCTCCTGAAAACTTTACGCAAGTATCGGCTTTAGTCGTTTTGAACGCTTTCCATCCCAAAGACTGAAATCCAACAGCTGTTTGAAAATTGAACATTAATATTTAATTAAAAGACGAAAACTTGCCTAATCTTCACCCACCAGTTTGGCGGTAAGTTTAAATTTCTTTTTCAAAAATTAATTTCGATAAGTAATTTTTGTTAATTATTTGCAACCAGACGCGTAATTTTCAATTAGCCCACATTTGAATTTTTTGTGGTGAGCCGCTGAAATTTCGGTTAGGGATCCCATTTAAATAATTCAACTTTCGAATAAATTACACGGCCTACTCGTATATTTTACGCCTTTTAAAATAAAAGTGGAAAAGTTTGAAAGTAGTCGGAAAAACTGTTAGCTTTGTGAATTTTGGGAAAAGCGCGATTAGAAAAGTGTTTTTCTAAGCCAAACATATTGCTTTTACCTAACAGTAAATAAAATGATAAAATCAGGTATTTTGGATTATGATAACGATAACAAAAGCTTATCAAATTGTAACCCTTGAGGTACTTCACGTTAGACAAACAAAAAGGGGGAACTGAATTGATGGCGAAAAATTGTTACGAAGGTAATTTCGGTGTAAGTTTACAAAAGGAGCCGCGACTTCTTTCGTAATAAATTTTCTTTAAAAATACTTTTCTGCACTCCATTTAAGAAACGTCCAAAACGTAGGCGTTCCCAACAAAAAGCGCATCTTTCGTAAAAAATGAAACGTTTTGATGTCGTCTGAGCTCTTATAAAAATTTAAAAATAATTGGGTGCTCTTTTTAAGGTTTTTGCTCTTGTAAAAGAATTAGTTTCATTACGAACCCCCAAATGGAATTACGTGATGGAAAAAATCGTGGTACGTTCAAATTAGTCCTCTTGGGATTGTACGTGCCCTTATTTGGAAGAGAGAGATTGTTTTTATATCACACGATTACAAAAAATTCTTGTTATTTCATTCTTTCCACCTTAAGTACAATTTAAGAGCAGTCGCACAGTATTCTTATCGGCGTTTCCCCGACTACAATCTCGCGATTTGGGTGGTAGTTTTAGCATAAAAAAGGTTTTTAGCTTTGCGATTTTCACGGTTCGAAATAATCGCATTTCTCGTCTCGAAAATAAAGATTTGCAAAAAGCATACATAGGAAAAATGTTTTTCCAATTTTCGATACCTGCGAGACGTAGGTAACATACTTTGTCAGTTACGATAAGGTAGAAGTCACCGTCAAAGCTAAATAAAATTTCCTAGCGCTTTTCATCTTGTCTGGAAAGTTGTCGAATTGCAAAAAATATATTAAATATGCTTGGGGCTCTGAACTATCCCTGCTTGAAAAAATTCACAAAGGGAAGTGAATTAATGAAGAGAATGGGAGTTTCATTATTTTTTGAAAATGAACGAAATCGAGTTACAAATTAAAGCGAGTAGTGGGTACTTACAATTCAACCCTTTTACGTTGGTCTTTTTTTGTTTTTTCTTAATTAAAAGTCAAAGGGGCACCTTTCTATAAAAAATTAGTTTATAAAACGACCAAAATTAAAGTTTAATGGAAGACTCCGCACTTTTTCAAGTAACGAGAGGATATTATTGCACTTTTGAAATTACCAGCGTCCTCAACTACCAGCAAAATGTCATTGAATAACCTCTGAAGAGTAATTAAAAAATAAATCGCTAGTTTATTAAGTTTCTTTTAATTGCTCAATCACAAACCACTCGTTAAAGTTGAGTCTGTCAAATAGAGCACGGGAGAGAAATTATAGAAATAAAAATGGCGATACCATCGTGGCAAGCACAAATACATTTTTTGCCAAAATCTGGCCAAAATTTTGTTTTAAAATAGGTCGTAAATCTAAAAGAAGTAAAAATAAAAGAAAAAGAGATTTCGACTAGGTACCTTACCTAAAGCTTTGAGAAATTCTTGATCAAGTGAAACGAGCGTGTTTGTAGGCGCGAGAGATAAGAACACTCGCGTAAAACAAACAACCCAATAAACCTAATAGAGCGCACTTTTATTAGCCCGGGTAAAGCTGAGGTCTGGTATGACACGACTATTAATTAACGAAAAATAACCTAATATACTCACGCACATCAATTTATAATCCCTGTGTAGTCGTAATTGAGTACTACTCGATACATCGGATTAATCCCCAACAAAATTCCAACCCATCTTACGTGATGACACCAATTAGTTAACAATACTTATAGCAATAAATTAAAAGATACGGGGTTTATGCGAAAAGTAACCAAGCAGAAACTGAAACCACCCCCAAATGCATGCAGGGCAGCAGTTCCACTAGTTTGACTCTTTGGGCGTCGACTACAGTCTAAATATGCAGTTTGGTCGAGAATTAGACAAATAAAAATGTTGATAATTTATTTAGCTACAGTTTTGCCTCTAAGCACCTCTAACATACAAAATTCGTGTAGACAGTTATCGATCGAAAACTGCGACCAAGCCTATATTCATGCGATAAGACAGTGCTACTGTCTCCGGACTTTTCAGACCTAAACTACAGTCTAAATACAACATTTATTTTACAAGTAAAATAATAAGGGCGTAGAGAATTTTTTTTGCTACATTTGTGCTTATGAGCACCACTATCATACGGGGATTGTGTAAAAAGTTAAAAAATAAAAACGAAAACAAAGCCTTTGTTTCTAGTATACAACAGCGCTACTGTTTCCTAACTATTCGGGCCTTGACTACAATTCAAATGCACCGTTTAGTTGACAATTTACAAAATTAGAGTGTAGATAATCTATTTGGCTACAATTTTGCTTCTGAGCGGCTCTAACATACAAGATTCGTGTAGAAAGTTATCGAACGAAAACTGCGACCAAGCCTATACTCATGCGATAAGACAGTGCTACTGTTTCCTGACTTTTCAGACCTAAACTACAGTCTAAATACAAAATTTATTTTAAAAGTAAGATAATAAGGGTGTAGAGAATTTATTTTGCTACATTTGTGCTTATGAGCACCACTATCATACGGGGATCGTGTAAAAAGTTAAAAAATAAAAACTAAAACAAAGCCTTTGTTTTCAGTATACAACAGCGCTACTGTTTCCTACCTTTTCAGGACTTGACTACAGTTCAAATGCACCGTTTAGTTGACAATTTACAAAATTAGAGTGTAGATAATCTATTTGGGTACAATTTTGCTTCTGAGCGGCTCTAACATACAAGATTCGTGTAGAAAGTTATCGAACGAAAACTGCGACCAAGCCTATACTCATGCGATAAGACAGTGCTACTGTTTCCTGACTTTTCAGACCTAAACTACAGTCTAAATACAAAATTTATTTTAAAAGTAAGATAGTAAGGGTTTATTTTGCTACATTTGTGCTTATGAGCACCACTATCATACGGGGATTGTGTAAAAAGTTAAAAAATAAAAACGAAAACAAAGCCTTTGTTTCTAGTATACAACAGCGCTACTGTTTCCTAACTATTCAGGCCTTGACTACAGTTCAAATGCACCGTTTAGTTAACAATTTAAAAAATTAGAGTGTAGATAATCTATTTGGCTACAATTTTGCTTCTGAGCGGCTCTAACATACAAGATTCGTGTAGAAAGTTATCGAACGAAAACTGCGACCAAGCCTATACTCATGCGATAAGACAGTGCTACTGTTTCCTGACTTTTCAGACCTAAACTACAGTCTAAATACAAAATTTATTTTAAAAGTAAGATAGTAAGGGTGTAGAGAATTTATTTTGCTACATTTGTGCTTATGAGCACCACTATCATACGGGGATCGTGTAAAAAGTTAAAAAATAAAAACTAAAACAAAGCCTTTGTTTTCAGTATACAACAGCGCTACTGTTTCCTACCTTTTCAGGACTTGACTACAGTTCAAATGCACCGTTTAGTTGACAATTTACAAAATTAGAGTGTAGATAATCTATTTGGGTACAATTTTGCTTCTGAGCGGCTCTAACATACAAGATTCGTGTAGAAAGTTATCGAACGAAAACTGCGACCAAGCCTATACTCATGCGATAAGACAGTGCTACTGTTTCCTGACTTTTCAGACCTAAACTACAGTCTAAATACAAAATTTATTTTAAAAGTAAGATAGTAAGGGTTTATTTTGCTACATTTGTGCTTATGAGCACCACTATCATACGGGGATTGTGTAAAAAGTTAAAAAATAAAAACGAAAACAAAGCCTTTGTTTCTAGTATACAACAGCGCTACTGTTTCCTAACTATTCAGGCCTTGACTACAGTTCAAATGTACCGTTTAGTTAACAATTTAAAAAATTAGAGTGTAGATAATCTATTTGGCTACAATTTTGCTTCTGAGCGGCTCTAACATACAAGATTCGTGTAGAAAGTTATCGAACGAAAACTGCGACCAAGCCTATACTCATGCGATAAGACAGTGCTACTGTTTCCTGACTTTTCAGACCTAAACTACAGTCTAAATCCAAAATTTATTTTAAAAGTAAGATAACAAGGGTGTAGAGAATTTATTTTGCTACACTTGTGCTTATGAGCACCACTATCATACGGGGATCGTGTAAAAAGTTAAAAAATAAAAACTAAAACAAAGCCTTTGTTTTCAGTATACAACAGCGCTACTGTTTCCTACCTTTTCAGGACTTGACTACAGTTAAAACGCGCCGTTTAGTTGACAATTTAAAAAATTAGAGTGTAGATAATCTATTTGGCTACAATTTTGCTTCTGAGCGGCTCTAACATACAAGATTCGTGTAGAAAGTTATCGAACGAAAACTGCGACCAAGCCTATACTCATGCGATAAGACAGTGCTACTGTTTCCTGACTTTTCAGACCTAAACTACAGTCTAAATCCAAAATTTATTTTAAAAGTAAGATAATAAGGGTGTAGAGAATTTATTTTGCTACACTTGTGCTTATGAGCACCACTATCATACGGGGATCGTGTAAAAAGTAAAAAATAAAAACTAAAACAAAGCCTTTGTTTTCAGTATACAACAGCGCTACTGTTTCCTACCTTTTCAGGACTTGACTACAGTTAAAACGCGCCGTTTAGTTGACAATTTAAAAAATTAGAGTGTAGATAATCTATTTGGCTACAATTTTGCTTCTGAGCGGCTCTAACATACAAGATTCGTGTAGAAAGTTATCGAACGAAAACTGCGACCAAGCCTATACTCATGCGATAAGACAGTGCTACTGTTTCCTGACTTTTCAGACCTAAACTACAGTCTAAATACAAAATTTATTTTAAAAGTAAGATAATAAGGGTGTAGAGAATTTATTTTGCTACACTTGTGCTTATGAGCACCACTATCATACGGGGATCGTGTAAAAAGTTAAAAAATAAAAACTAAAACAAAGCCTTTGTTTTCAGTATACAACAGCGCTACTGTTTCCTACCTTTTCAGGACTTGACTACAGTTAAAACGCGCCGTTTAGTTGACAATTTAAAAAATTAGAGTGTAGATAATCTATTTGGCTCCAATTTTGCTTCTGAGCGGCTCTAACATACAAGATTCGTGTAGAAAGTTATCGAACGAAAACTGCGACCAAGCCTATACTCATGCGATAAGACAGTGCTACTGTTTCCTGACTTTTCAGACCTAAACTACAGTCTAAATACAAAATTTATTTTAAAAGTAAGATAGTAAGGGTTTATTTTGCTACATTTGTGCTTATGAGCACCACTATCATACGGGGATTGTGTAAAAAGTTAAAAAATAAAAACTAAAACAAAGCCTTTGTTTCTAGTATACAACAGCGCTACTGTTTCCTAACTATTCGGGCCTTGACTACAATTCAAATGCACCGTTTAGTTGACAATTTACAAAATTAGAGTGTAGATAATCTATTTGGGTACAATTTTGCTTCTGAGCGGCTCTAACATACAAGATTCGTGTAGAAAGTTATCGAACGAAAACTGCGACCAAGCCTATATTCATGCGATAAGACAGTGCTACTGTTTCCTGACTTTTCAGACCTAAACTACAGTCTAAATACAAAATTTATTTTAAAAGTAAGATAATAAGGGTTTATTTTGCTACATTTGTGCTTATGAGCACCACTATCATACGGGGATCGTGTAAAAAGTTAAAAAATAAAAACTAAAACAAAGCCTTTGTTTCTAGTATACAACAGCGCTACTGTTTCCTAACTATTCGGGCCTTGACTACAGTTCAAATGCACCGTTTAGTTGACAATTTACAAAATTAGAGTGTAGATAATCTATTTGGGTACAATTTTGCTTCTGAGCGGCTCTAACATACAAGATTCGTGTAGAAAGTTATCGAACGAAAACTGCGACCAAGCCTATACTCATGCGATAAGACAGTGCTACTGTTTCCTGACTTTTCAGACCTAAACTACAGTCTAAATCCAAAATTTATTTTAAAAGTAAGATAACAAGGGTGTAGAGAATTTATTTTGCTACACTTGTGCTTATGAGCACCACTATCATACGGGGATCGTGTAAAAAGTTAAAAAATAAAAACTAAAACAAAGCCTTTGTTTTCAGTATACAACAGCGCTACTGTTTCCTACCTTTTCAGGACTTGACTACAGTTAAAACGCGCCGTTTAGTTGACAATTTAAAAAATTAGAGTGTAGATAATCTATTTGGCTACAATTTTGCTTCTGAGCGGCTCTAACATACAAGATTCGTGTAGAAAGTTATCGAACGAAAACTGCGACCAAGCCTATACTCATGCGATAAGACAGTGCTACTGTTTCCTGACTTTTCAGACCTAAACTACAGTCTAAATACAAAATTTATTTTAAAAGTAAGATAATAAGGGTGTAGAGAATTTATTTTGCTACATTTGTGCTTATGAGCACCACTATCATACGGGGATCGTGTAAAAAGTTAAAAAATAAAAACTAAAACAAAGCCTTTGTTTTCAGTATACAACAGCGCTACTGTTTCCTACCTTTTCAGGACTTGACTACAGTTAAAACGCGCCGTTTAGTTGACAATTTAAAAAATTAGAGTGTAGATAATCTATTTGGCTCCAATTTTGCTTCTGAGCGGCTCTAACATACAAGATTCGTGTAGAAAGTTATCGAACGAAAACTGCGACCAAGCCTATACTCATGCGATAAGACAGTGCTACTGTTTCCTGACTTTTCAGACCTAAACTACAGTCTAAATACAAAATTTATTTTAAAAGTAAGATAATAAGGGTGTAGAGAATTTATTTTGCTACATTTGTGCTTATGAGCACCACTATCATACGGGGATCGTGTAAAAAGTTAAAAAATAAAAACTAAAACAAAGCCTTTGTTTTCAGTATACAACAGCGCTACTGTTTCCTACCTTTTCAGGACTTGACTACAGTTAAAACGCGCCGTTTAGTTGACAATTTAAAAAATTAGAGTGTAGATAATCTATTTGGCTCCAATTTTGCTTCTGAGCGGCTCTAACATACAAGATTCGTGTAGAAAGTTATCGAACGAAAACTGCGACCAAGCCTATACTCATGCGATAAGACAGTGCTACTGTTTCCTGACTTTTCAGACCTAAACTACAGTCTAAATACAAAATTTATTTTAAAAGTAAGATAGTAAGGGTTTATTTTGCTACATTTGTGCTTATGAGCACCACTATCATACGGGGATTGTGTAAAAAGTTAAAAAATAAAAACTAAAACAAAGCCTTTGTTTCTAGTATACAACAGCGCTACTGTTTCCTAACTATTCGGGCCTTGACTACAATTCAAATGCACCGTTTAGTTGACAATTTACAAAATTAGAGTGTAGATAATCTATTTGGGTACAATTTTGCTTCTGAGCGGCTCTAACATACAAGATTCGTGTAGAAAGTTATCGAACGAAAACTGCGACCAAGCCTATATTCATGCGATAAGACAGTGCTACTGTTTCCTGACTTTTCAGACCTAAACTACAGTCTAAATACAAAATTTATTTTAAAAGTAAGATAATAAGGGTTTATTTTGCTACATTTGTGCTTATGAGCACCACTATCATACGGGGATCGTGTAAAAAGTTAAAAAATAAAAACTAAAACAAAGCCTTTGTTTCTAGTATACAACAGCGCTACTGTTTCCTAACTATTCGGGCCTTGACTACAGTTCAAATGCACCGTTTAGTTAACAATTTAAAAAATTAGAGTGTAGATAATCTATTTGGCTCCAATTTTGCTTCTGAGCGGCTCTAACATACAAGATTCGTGTAGAAAGTTATCGAACGAAAACTGCGACCAAGCCTATACTCATGCGATAAGACAGTGCTACTGTTTCCTGACTTTTCAGACCTAAACTACAGTCTAAATACAAAATTTATTTTAAAAGTAAGATAGTAAGGGTTTATTTTGCTACATTTGTGCTTATGAGCACCACTATCATACGGGGATTGTGTAAAAAGTTAAAAAATAAAAACGAAAACAAAGCCTTTGTTTCTAGTATACAACAGCGCTACTGTTTCCTAACTATTCGGGCCTTGACTACAGTTCAAATGCACCGTTTAGTTAACAATTTAAAAAATTAGAGTGTAGATAATCTATTTGGCTCCAATTTTGCTTCTGAGCGGCTCTAACATACAAGATTCGTGTAGAAAGTTATCGAACGAAAACTGCGACCAAGCCTATACTCATGCGATAAGACAGTGCTACTGTTTCCTGACTTTTCAGACCTAAACTACAGTCTAAATACAAAATTTATTTTAAAAGTAAGATAGTAAGGGTTTATTTTGCTACATTTGTGCTTATGAGCACCACTATCATACGGGGATTGTGTAAAAAGTTAAAAAATAAAAACGAAAACAAAGCCTTTGTTTCTAGTATACAACAGCGCTACTGTTTCCTAACTATTCGGGCCTTGACTACAGTTCAAATGCACCGTTTAGTTAACAATTTAAAAAATTAGAGTGTAGATAATCTATTTGGCTCCAATTTTGCTTCTGAGCGGCTCTAACATACAAGATTCGTGTAGAAAGTTATCGAACGAAAACTGCGACCAAGCCTATACTCATGCGATAAGACAGTGCTACTGTTTCCTGACTTTTCAGACCTAAACTACAGTCTAAATACAAAATTTATTTTAAAAGTAAGATAGTAAGGGTTTATTTTGCTACATTTGTGCTTATGAGCACCACTATCATACGGGGATTGTGTAAAAAGTTAAAAAATAAAAACGAAAACAAAGCCTTTGTTTCTAGTATACAACAGCGCTACTGTTTCCTAACTATTCAGGCCTTGACTACAGTTCAAATGCACCGTTTAGTTGACAATTTACAAAATTAGAGTGTAGATAATCTATTTGGGTACAATTTTGCTTCTGAGCGGCTCTAACATACAAGATTCGTGCAGAAAGTTATCGAACAAAAACTGCGACTAAGCCTATTTTCATGCGATAAGACAGTGATACTGTCTCCGGACTTTTAAAACCTTGACTACAGTATAAATACACCGTTTATTCCACAAGTAAGATAATGAGGAAGTAAAGAATTTATTTTACTACATTTCTTCTTATGAGCACCACTATCATACGGGGATCGTGTAAAAAGTTAAAGAATAAAAACTAAAACGAAGCCTTTGTTTTCAGTATACAACAGCGCTGATGTTTCCTAACTTTTCAGGCCTTGACTACAGTTAAAATGCACCGTTTAGTTGACAATTTAAAAAATCAGAGTATAGATAATCTATTTGGCTACAATTTTGCCTCTGAGCACCTCTAACATACAAGATTTGTGCAAAAAGTTATCGCTCGAAAACTGAGACTAAACCTATCTTCATGAAATAATCCAATTCTATTGTCTTCTGACTTTTCGGACCTTAACTACAGTCGAAAAACATCGTTTATGTGACAAATAAAATAATGAATGCGCAGATAATTTGTTTGGCTATATTTTAGCTTATAGGCACCTCTAACATACGGGTATCGTGTAAAAAGTTATCGAACAAAAACTGGAGCAAGGTTCCAAAAAAAGGTGTAAAAGCCTAAAAGCGTCTACCCATCGTAGAAGTTTCTATGTTGGAGCCCAAAGATATGTTATTTTAAGGTTTTTGAAATAATTTTTTTCCGTAATTATATTTTCTATAAATAGCTCCATTTCTAAATTATTCTGTAGTATTTTCTAGGTCGTTAACTCCCATTTCCCATTTGAGCCTGGAAATTTCACATTTTAGCGATAGTCAATTAAAAGCATCCGTCGAGCGTGAAACTACAGAAATAATCAGGCGTTACAATTTTCAAAATTAACACAAAAATCGACAATAAACAATTAGGTAAAAAGATGCACTAATTAACACAAAAACGCGTACCTACTATAGGTTATTGCTCTTATAAATTTCATTTCCTCTTTACTTTGCAATTGGCTCAACTAAAAGTCAAAGTTTTAATTGTTTATTCCCCAGAAAATAAATTTTGGGCCCTGGAGTAATTTACTAATGAATTATGACTATTAAAAATAAGTAATTAGTAAAAAAAATAACAAAATTTTATTGCTACTATCAACTTTTTACATCGGATTACAGTTCAAAAGCCTCAACATCTGAACTTAACTCGAGGGGCTTTAATTAAAGCTCGACGATGTTTTGTGTAAACTCGGGTATAGGTATACAAGGAGCAAGGAGCTAATTAAATTGCACCACAACACCATCTTATTAAGAGAGATTTTTTACCTCTTGTCTATTTTCTTTTAAGACAACAACAACTGAACTTCACATAGTGGAATTGCAAAAGCTTTCTTTCGTCGACGTAAACAAAATACTTGCTTTGTCTTCTTTCCAGTAGAAGTGCTCTCATAATAGTGGCTGGTGGATGTTGAAGTGTGTTCAAGAAGTAAGAAATGGTTATTCTACAACCTGTCTCACCTTTCTTTGTAAGGGTAAATTTAAAACAGAGAAAGAAATATAAAAAGAGGAGAAATACAACAAAATTCTCTAGAGCTCGGCAGAGATGGCTTGGAGTTATGCGTTTTGGAGAATGACCAAAGAAACGGAACGGTCTACCGAAGCCCAAAATGATCCGCGGAATGTTGAAAGAGTCTTCAGGGGTTAAAACATAATCCAAACTAATGTTAAGCTGTTAGAGCACGTCCAGTAACTCCCAACCTACTCTTTGGATCTTTCCCAGTCTTATCAAAGCTGACTCTTTTGAATGAATCTTCCCAACACTTTACCAACCAATGCCCGGCTCTGCCTTAGATGGAACTAGCGCGTATACAAAGGCACTATCTAAGTAGGATGAGTTTTCTTGTTTGAGAAGACAGAAGGAGGAGAGACCAAGGAGCGTCATCTGGCCTAAGTGTAACGGGTCTTTCTAAACAACACTCCAAAAGGAGAAACTTTTATTGTAAAAACAGAAGACGTATTCAGAAGGAGAAAGAGAACAAACATGTGACTATGGCCTCATATGAGTCGTGTTATTGTTTAGTTAGGAAATTTTCAGTAACTGCTCCAATTCTCTGTTTGGTAAATCGGTGAAATGTCGCAGTGTTTCGATCATTTTTAGATTCTCTGAACTTAAGATAGTAAAAGGCCCTGGTTGTAGTGTCTAATAACTATGATAATTAATTGAATTCATTGTCTCCACTACTTGGCATTGGATCTACCAGGACAAACTATCAAAATATCGTCCTCGTTTCTACGCGAGAAGTTGACCTACTTCCTGAAAATGTCACTGTTCGGAATATTTTATTTTCTACATCATTTAAACGAATTATCTAGCAAGCTCGGTGGGGAGCCCACGACAAGGCTATGTTTTTGTATGTAAATCTGTTTAAAAGAAGCAAAGAGGACAGCTAAAATTATTTGTTTTTATTACCGCGCACTTCACGGGGTAAAAACTAATCTGTCGCTTTATTTAATTAATTTCTCAACAAAACATGATCACTTTTAAAAAAGCTTTAGCTGGTAAGCGCCTTGGTCCTCTTGATCAACCCCAAGACTACTACTTTTGAGTCAAAATTTTCACTAAATGGGAAATTACTGCTCCTTACAGACTGGAACTGCTGAAAGCGTTCGAGGCACGCTCAACGTGTTTAATTTGCCACTAGCGAGTTTTTTATTTTTTCCTGTAAATTTTGTTCGTGTTGCTTTTATTTGATGTTAATTTAATTAAACGCCCACTTGAAAGTTGTGATATTTTAATGATTTTATGCGAGCTGTTTACATTTCAACAACAACAGATAGTAGGTAATGAACTAACGAGTAACGAGATGTTGGACAAACATTCGCGTTGTCACCATTTCATGAGGATTAGTCACGTAGCTTTTTAATACAGTTAAAAGTTTGGCGCTTTTTAATTCGAGAAATTTGTTTACAATTTAATTAAACTTTTGATAACATTTCAAAATTTTTAAATGGGGATGTGCCTAACTGAAAAATAATTTATTAAATTGGGAAATTGAATAATCGTATTATAATGGTGCGTCGATCGTCGGAATAGTCAGCCACTCGGTTCGGAGATGGGGTGGGCAACGTTGGGAATTTTGTATCAATTTTATCCAGATCGATCGAGAAGTCCCCAACACGTATCTTCTTGTCGACGTAAGGGCTGAGCAGTCCCCACAAATAGCATCTTCAGGTTAAAAATTCAGATGGAAGTCGAAAAAATCAAAAAGTTACAAGAATGGTCTTAATTTGATGTCCCACCCGGCATGTGGGGAGAAAATCGAGAGAGTGGCAAATTAAACTCCATTTTATGCTAAAACCAAAATTAATATTTAATTCTCTTTAGAATAGTAATCAACGCTTATCTCAAAAATTAGAACTCGAGAGGTAAACTTAACGCAAATTAATGGTAAGTGGTTACAACGAGCAACTTTGTTTATAAACAATTTAAAACTTAATTGTTCGTGTTTACTTTTTATTACGAATTTATTTGACGTCCACCCAACACCTACCGCATTTGGTAGTGCGAATTTAACTTTCAACGTGCAATTTTTTGCCCCAAAATCGATATTCACGATTACCGGTACAAAAAGTTGCGAAAAGGATCGCCGTATCTCCGTAATGAAAATTTTTTTTCCAAATACTTTTTAGGTAAAGGACGCGAAATTTATTATACGACCGCAATTAGCTCAAATTTCTTTCCATTATCCATTATGGACGGACGCCTCATATTTTACGCCAATTTTCTCTTATCGTTTTGGGGCTTTTCCGTCCGCTCTTATTTCGCTCATCTCACAATGCCATCTCGTTTGATTATAGGGTGGTCGCCAAAATCATGTAGGTAAGGGCACATCTGGAAAAACCTCAATGTAGCTGATTGGGTGTACGTCTAAACATCTATTATAGTCTATTCAAATTCAAGGTGCAGTAAATAAAAACCGTGATCATTGCGTTATCACTGCATGTTAGCATCGTGCTCGATTGCAATTAGCTGCAGGTATTAATCCCGGCCCATAAATATCGAGGCCGTACATGGCTGTACCGAGTGAGAATTTTCAGATGTACTATTTAGTTAGTGATGGGAATGTTTCATTTCAAAGTGTTTCTAAAATGGAAAGGATTAGAGAACTCTTTAAGATTAAAGACACGGCGGTTAGATTAAGCAACAAAAAATTTTAAAAATGTGTTTTTAGTAACAATAAAACCCACTACTTCCAAAATCCGACTCTGTTCAATCTACTAGCCTTTCCATGTGCCAGCCATTATCACGTGCAGCCTGCGTGTATTTGTTTACGTCGACTGCATCTTGAAATTGAATGGACTATAATCGAACAGCTCCAAAAATCTAAACATCATTTCTATTTGAATTCGACTTTACCCGAAGTAAGCCATGTTACTACTAGTGGTACGTCGTGTGCAATTTATTAAAGCATTAAAAGGGAAGCACAAAATATATATTTTCAAAAGAGCCTTTGAGCACACACCAATAATGTAAATTACACGCTGTAATAGAGAGGAATGCCTAGATTTAGTCTTTTGAAGTTGTTTGGAAAGAGAATTTCAACACGCACTTCAAAGAATACAAGTAAATGAAAATTCTCACAAATAAATTTACAATTATTCATTTAGATGTATATGTATGCGGTGGCTGATAGGCTGATGTATCGTTTTGGATAATATCGAAGTACAAACAAATTAGATTAGTATAACATCACTCACTAACTCGATAACTGATGGGTGTAAGATAAAGTCAATTAGACATATCGATCAAGAAAATACTTAGTAACGTAGAGCGGAACTGAAGATTAGAAGAACTCTCTGTTACCCTTCCATGTTTGGAGGGTCTTTAGACCACTCCTGAACATTTTTATTAAAATTCCACATATTATCGACCACTATCACGTAACGACTGAAAATTGACGACATTTCAACGTTCAGCTTTAGATGTGTCCACGAATAAAACCATCTAAGAAAAATCCTAAAACTGGCATCACCTGGGCATCCGAGTGTGGATCAAATAGGGATGGTCCTAAAACAGACATGAAATAAACGTTTACCGCATGGACGACATTTAAGCAACCCTCGGTTGTGTACACAATGGCCTTTTAAAATTGACCACATTTTAACGTTCAGCGTATGAACATTGGGAGAGTAGGAATGATCCTAAAATAAACCAGAAATAAACGTTCTCGTATGGGCGATATTAGATATTAGGACAACCCTCGGTTATGTGTCTATAGTGGCTTTTTGGGTAGAGAGTGTCTTCAGAGCATTCCTGTACGCTCTTTCTTAAAAGTTCGCGTATCGACCATCACTTGGACGTTTAATTGACGTTTACATAATGACTAAAAATTGGCGGCATTTTGACATTAAGCTTTGGATATGTCCACGTATGAACCATCTCTGAAAAACCCATCATCTGAACGTCCACGTGTGGACCGAGTAGGGATGACCCTAAAATAGACACGAAATAAACACTTCTCGCATGCACGATATTTAAGCAACTTTTGGTTGTTTTTTAGTTAAAAAGTCACGTATCGACCATGACTTGGACGTTTAATCAACGTTTATCGCATATTAGGAACAACCCTCGGTTGTGTGTCTAATAGCTTTTTGCGTAGGGAGTGTCATCATTCCTGAACATTTTCAATTAAAATTCCATACATCGACCATCACTTGGACGTTTAATTGCCGTTCACGTATCGACCGAAAACCGGCCATATTTAAACGTTAATCATTGGATGTTTCCATGTATGAAACCATCTCAGAAAAATCCGCAAACAAGCATCAGATGGGCATCTACGTGTGGATCGAGTAGGGATGCACAATATTTGAACATCCTCCGGTTATGTGTCTAGTGGCTTTTCACATATGGAGTCTACTTAGACCATTCATGAACATTTATTGAAAGCTCTCGTATCGGCCATGACTTAAACGTTTAATTGACGTTCATATTCATGTTCACGTTCATCTTTGGATGAACCATCTTATAAAGAACCTAAACTGGCATCATTTGGGCACTACGTGTGGGCCGAGCAGATACAGCCCTAGAATAAACGTTCTCGTACGGAACGAGATATATTTGAACAATCTTCGGTTGTGTGTTTAATGGCCTTTCACGTAAGGAGTGTCTTCAGACCATTCCTGGACAGTTATTAAAGTCCACATCTCGACCATGACTTGGACGTTTAATTGACGTTGATTTATCGACTGTAAAACGACGATGTTTTAACGATTATCTTTGATGTCCTCTTACAGGAGATTTTACGTCTGGTACTTTGGATTGTAATTAATTTCTTGAGCGTCAAATTGTCTTGCTCGCCGACTACAACTGTCAAATGTATGTTCGCTTATATTAGCGAAATATAATTACAAAACCACAACATCTACTAATTATACTAATTATAACGCTTCTTGAAACTTCGCGATCCCTAGAGAATTTATTTAATATTACCCATCAGTGGTTGAGGTAAGAGTTTCCTCGTAAAAGTAGGCCTCGTGGAAATTTTAAGATATTTTCCTCAGTCGAATAATTCTACCAATTAAAATGGAAATATTTGGGCTTATCAAAAAATTAGTCAGATGAATTCCGTTCCTAAACACGTCTAATTAATAAAAACGAATTACGTTTATTCTTGTCACGTTGGGAACGAAAATGAGAAAAATGACGTTAATTCAAATAAATTACGTAAAAAAGTTTAGAGAAAGTCTGTCATTTTTCAAGGAGAAATAAATTATTCAATTATACGCGGCAAACATGCAAGTCTCGATGCTTGAAAAATAATTAATTTTACGCAGCATAGAAAAATCTAATTAAAGTTTTGCCAGTTACGCCATTAAAAGTTTTTCTTACAGAAGCCTCGCTCTAATCGAATCCATTGAAATTATTGAAGAATTGCTCAAGCTTCAAAAATTAAGGGTTGTGCAATGTGAAATGTACAACTTCCCTCATTTTTATTTGAACGGTGGAGTATGTCCAAGGGTTTAAAAGTGTGTTATAGATACGTCAGTAAATAGTAAGTAGAAGTTCACGTAGAACTCCATGCCATAGCCAACCCCTCAGTTCGAAATAATATTAAATTACTCGCAGCTTCAAACTAAACGGCAGCTCGACTTTGTTTATTTGGGCTATCCAAACTTACTTCATTAGGCGTAAGGTTGTTTAGGGGTTACTTCGTTATTAATTTTGCAAAGCTTGCTCACTTGGCGTGTTACTTGGAGTGTTTAATTACAAAAAAAACAAAAATAAGCTGGCCTCCCCTACCATACTTCACCAAAATTACTCAAGGGCGCATTCTTTTTGTTTCGTCTCGCAATGGACGCTCCGCTCTGCGGCGCCTGGCATGAAAACTGAAAGGTATTAGATCAATTGAGTTAGAAAAGTGCGAAATGAGTCGTTAAAAGTAAGTGGCCGTGGGATAAAATATAAATTCAATTTAAAGGCGACAAAGGGAATTGTTAGAAACAATTTTACATTTAAATAGTCGAATATTTTACACTCGACGCTCTCTTATAGGTTTAGTTGCACTTGGTGGAGGGAATATACAAACGAATCCTTTGCATTCGAAAACAACTCGGGCTGTTTCAAGAGCAAACGAACCGCTCTTACGTAGACTTGAGAAAGGGTTTCAATCTTTATTTTTCTCCACGCACAATATTTGCTTCTTCTTTGGCAGTATTCCAGAAAAACTTTTGAATTATTACACTCTTTATGTAAGTCAATATTTTCTCTTGCTCGTTTTACAAAATCGATAGCACGATTTTATGTGAATTAGAAACCAAAGTCGGACTATTCGAGAACATTTCCGCTACCACCCTTTCGATACCCCATAAACTTTACAAAATCATCGTAGAAGCCGTGATGATAATAATATATAGACCAAAGGGTCAACTTTTCGTGGTCTAGAATCGTCGGGTTGTCTTGGAAATTTCAGTCATAAATTAGGACCAAGAACGGCAAAATCGGCTCTCGGAAGACAATCGCAAACTAACGAGAGTTAAGTTGCTTGCTACAGCTTTCAAATTAGTTGGTCATTGGTGCGCCTTCCATTTCATTGAGAAGAAGAAGTCGTTTAGTATTTGCCCTACGCCACATTTTAGAGTTTCGGTACATATTTTTTTAAATACACCGAAACGTGACGTATAGTTATAGTCGCGCTCATATTACTTATCTCTAATCTAATTAACCGTAGAATATAGTGCTTTAGGGGCATTGATTATCGCTAACTTGCATAATGTATAATATTAAGTTTTAAAAACTTTTCCAGTTTAAGAACTTTCAGCAACTATACGTGAGAAATGTAGGCGTGTGTTTGCTTGACAGCTTACCAACTTTACGCTTTGAAAACAGAAAAGACGTAAACTAGTCACAGTTTTTTTTCAAATGAGCGATTACTTATTTTACATTCATTCCTCACTTTCGGCTTGGATCCAAACTAAAATGTGAGATGCTGCTCAAGTTACGTAATCTTTTACTGCCCGGCCGGTGGTCGGCGAGGACCCCAGGATAGACTCAGTGGAGGTGGTCGTGAGTCCAAATAACAGTTAAGCAAAAAATACAATTGGGCGCCAAGCAACCTGGCCCTTGGGCCCCCAGGTGGTTGCTGGTGACGATAACGGTGTTACCCGGTTATAAGACCATCGCTAGGCGGCAACAGTTTTAATATACGTACACCAACTCGATAACGGGGCTTATCAATATACATCTATACAACAATAGTACAAGCGCCTAGCCCCAAAGAGGCGTCCTAAGTAGTGGGTGTTGGTGACTGGTGACCTAAATGATATCTGAACGCGACGATAACACAAATTACAGATTAAAACACACGACAGAGCCACAAAACGACGCCAGAATCCAAAGACGGGATCTAGAAGCCGGAAGACGATAGTCAAAATCCACCAACCAAAGAAAGCCGGAAGCCGGAAACAAAAAAGTTGCCTGTGGATCACAAGAACTGTAGTGATAACGGTGAGCAAAACAAAACAAAAAAATCACTTACCTTCTGCAAGAAGGCGGTTAAGCAGATAAAGAGAGCCACTCAAATCCCCTACACGGGCTGACGGGACACAGGTAAATAGATAACAAAAAAAGGGCCGGTTCCATTTTAACGACGAAGGGGCCGAGGGGGGGTCACACTTAATAAATTGAAAAAAAACACGTACACCACGTTACTCGTTGGAAACCCCACAACACGTCGTCGTGACTCTCCACTCTCAAAAAGCATCCGCCGAATAACGACGGACTCGCCGTTATCAACCCTACGCTCTCGCGATCGTGGCGGAAACAATTAAATTTCGTTACGTGGAAAGAGAAAATCTGAAGCGAGATATAAGATTAATATTCTAAATCATAACGTTGGGCCTAAAACCTGCGAAAGCTACTAACTCTTATGAAACTCGTTGAACTATGACTACCTACTACTAACCCCTCTGTACAAAAATTATCATACTTGGAAGGCGTGACTAGAGATGGAGTTCAAAATTTCAAAAAAAAATTGATTGAATTTTAAATTACGTAAAAACTTTCACACTTAAACTTTTCTAATACAAATTCTTAAAAGGCCCTTCGCAAGGGCGGAGCTTCAGGATACGTGAGGGATACTAATAAGACCGTGTCTCGTGTCTATTGGGCCAATTTCGGAATTTTAGCTTTACCAATAAAATTAGTCTGATGCGTCTCCTACCAAGACTTCTGAAACGACGTGAAAATTTATGACGTGCAATTGCATACGTTTAAGGGGCATTAAAATTGTCATTTGAATATCTAGACGATTAACATTCATAGCAGTGACGTGTTTTTATACAGATTTTTACCTTCGGTCTCGTGTATTGAAATGCTGAGTCCTGAGATTAATTTTTAAACTCGCATTTTTTTACAGCGCTGTGTCGGCGAGCAGTCGGGACTTTTATGCGTACTTCCTTGTTGCTCGAGACATCTGTTTGGTTTCAGAACGTATTTTCTTGTGAAACTTTTAGTATCTGACATTGATACTTCCATTGTGGGCCTAAGTACCTTACTAGAAATTCACATTCTCCTTCTTTTTTTGTTTGAAAACAACATTTTGTAATTCGCGTAGGAAGGCCATACTGACCGCTTCTTTAAGTAAACAATGCACGTAGTAATCTAATAATTATTTAAATGAAAACGGAACAAAAGTTTCGTTCAAATACAATTTGCAATTTAAAACTTCAAAACTCGATAAAACTTGACGTATCGAAGAGTTAGCAAAAAAAATAGAGGAAAAATCGGGAAGAACCTGGCGCCAAACGTATCGTAAATTATTGACGTTAATAATAAAGAGACGAATGAATTTGTTCGGTTAATAAATTAAATGAAAGGGAAGAAAAGCAAAAAAAATAAATTAATAATACGCGTGAGTGTCGTAAATTCAACCGTCTGTTAGTAAAGTCGTTTCGCACTTATTTACTTTTCGTACAATTTATCGACGAATTGATTGAGCGGTACGTAAAAATTTTTCGAGCCAACACAAGTGCGCGTCTCTGTTAAAAGCTTTTACGAGAAGTTGTTAATAAAATCAAAAATTACCCAACTAATAATCGCTATTGAACAGAATATTGGTGCCTCGTTACGACAAATTACCCGGCCATAAAGTAATTGGAGCACGTTATGGAACGCAAAGTTAAAATCGAGTTACAGGGGAATCGAAGCGAGAATTTTGCGTCTCCTTTTTTTTCGTACCTATTGAATTAAAAAAAATAAAAATTTTCCAGTCCCGTTTAAGTAGGTAAGTAGGAGAACTATTCGCCATCAAATTCGAATATTGCGACTTCATCGGCTCATTGATATTCAAGATGCGAACTGTGGATAGCGAATAACGACGTCTAAAATCAAGTGAAGCCAAAACAAATTGTGAGGAAATTACGCAGATGAAGTTAATTTGATTTTCTCAACGTTATCTTGTTTTGTGTATTTTCCTGATGCTTTTTAAATTATTATAAATTGAGAATGGGAGGGCGTCTCTGAAAGAAATAAAAAAAACTGCTGTTATAAAGGCCAATTTAAACTTTTAAGGAGAGGATTGAACAGATTTTCTCAACGGCGCGCTTTTACTTAAAACGTCTTTCTACATTAAGAAAAGTCTTTCGAGTTCTGGAAAATTTAGAGCCATTACGCTCTTTAATTGCCAATCCTACGGTGCAACAACTGAAAACAAAATTATTTTGCAATAACCCAAGGTTATCAAATATACTAAATGATACAAATGCTTGTGTAAGTCGGGTTCCAAAGGCCCAACGAGTTGGAGAGTCTTACATGATATTTTCTGGGCCCACTTCGTCTCTTACTAAGCCGTTCCAATTTGAGACGTAGATAACCCAAGCTGTGCAGTTTTACAAAATTCTTACGTGACATATATAAACTTGGCGGTTCTGGTATTTAATGAGAGAAACCACCCACCATCTACCAACAGAATCCAAATTTTCCTATAGCTGGTAGGACTCGACTATCGAATTACCAAAAATTTGTAGATCGTTGACGTAGGATATGTAGTAGTACACTTGACACGCATGCCGCAATCTTGAAACGAGAAGGGTCCACGAGAAACACTGCACAACCTGTACTTGAATTCAGATAAGTTGTCACTAGTACTCGCGCAAATGTTTGGTTGTGCTTTGACTTAGCTGAAAGTTCTTTTTAGGTCTTCGAACTGCGGAAAAGCCTAAATACATTATGACGTTACCAACAGCAATATGCGTCCAGCCATCGCGTTAGGAGTTATAGAAGGCTAGTTGGGCGCATGTTTGCTGATGAAAATGCGAAGAAACCATTCAAGGGATGAAGAAATCCTTGTGGCCATTAATACATTTCAAAGAGATAAAAGTGGGAAAGTTTTGTGACAATTTTCCCTTAATTAATGTGAAGAGGGCACTCGTAACCTAAAATCCCTCGAAGATGGTAGAACATACAAACCAGATGGAAATCTACTGGCAAAAATTTCAGAAGCAATGTTGGAGGAAACTTTAAACAAAGAATACCATCTCCCTTTGTCATTCCATATCCCGCCCCTTGATCCTGAGAAATCTCTAAATTACAACAATAAAGTCTCTCAACTTTAAATGAAAAGGCTCACTTCCCGTATTACACTACGGTAGGACTGGTTGCCTACCCGTTAGGTGTGTTATGGCTATGACAAGGACTAAATCCTCGTGTGTAGCGCTCTTAGATGTACCTATTTAATGAGAAAATATTCCACAATGACCACTTTTCCGAACCACAAGAAGGAAAGCTTCTTGTAAGTGATGCAAAGCTGCTTTAGAAGCTTTAACTCGACGGAAGAGACCCATTAACCCCATCGAGGCTCAAAATTGAGTTTTGTTTATTTAAAAAAAAGTCTTTTAGTAGCAATTAAAGCTTAACACACTCTACTGTCACACCTCGTGTATTTAAGTGATCGATCGGGGTCAATTAAATGGTGAATTTATTATCTGCTCGATAAGCCAAAATTAAATCGCTAAACTTAAGAAATCAATAGTTACAAGTCGTTGCAAAGAAACTTGAAGAAAACTTTCTGAGATTTATAATATCAACACTTCAAAGCAAACTTCTATTAAATTATAGTTAGAAGACGAGCTTTTCAAGTCTTGGTGGTAAAAGTATAAAACTTTCAAGGGTGTAAAAACTGGAATGCTCGGAAAAACAATTTTCCAATATTAATAATTAAACTCGGCCATTTTAAAGAAGTATCTAGCAAGATTAAGTTGACTAAACCCATTGAAATTTGTGTCGTCTCGCTATGTTCTCTCGTACGTAGCTAGTGAACAAGAGGCAACAAACAGTGTGATATTGGAAAAACATCTAGAGGGGAAAAATTCCGTTTTGGAGATTTAAATTTCATTTTTGATACTTAAAGAGCCTCATAAATCCACTCACTAGCTATCATGTATCATGTGCTACATTACTTTGGGAGCGAATTAAATGGCGACCCCGACGTGATCCAAGCACCGTATGCGTACGTTCTCAGTTCTTTTGGCACCCAAATTGACAACATACCATGCTATCGGTGCAAACGACGTCAAACAGGCCGACATTTTTTGCATTTTGTCACGACGGGGGGTGGAATAAACGTATAAGGGAATGGGGGTGAAAATAAAACAAAGAAAAACCAGATAGAGATGGCGTAAAACTAGATGCGAGAGGTCCAGAATAGAGTGCAACTAACAATTGGTGAGATCAGCTACATGACGACGACGATGATGATGATAGTGGCACACGTAATACCTTTTAGTAGGTACTAGTGGTACTAGGTACAGTCTCTCTTGATTAATTTTCCTTACTCATCCTAGTCTGAACACGTACCGACACTGCTACTTTTTATTTCCTTTTTTTAAACGTAACACTTTTAATTATTTTACAAAAATTTATGTTTGTATGTGCTCGCAAACAAATTGAAAAAAGACACAAAATGCTTGGTTTGTATCCATTAAACTCGCGCCACTTTACTGGGTAGAAAAATAATTCTTACGTCGTAATACTAGAATAGAGACGGATTATATCTCACGGTTTATAAAGTGCTGCAATGCGATTGTATAATGGGTATAAAGAGAGGCGTATAAAGTTTACTCTCGCTTAATCGCAGCAAAGGTTTATTGTTTCATTAAAAATTCCCATAGCTGACTTCGGAATTTTTTTAATAACCACCGATTCATCTTCTGGCGGCGTCGTATTTTTTGTTTCGCGTTCTTAGGTGCAAATTAATAACAATTAATTTAAAAGGCACTGGGGTTGTTTTACTCCTTACACCAACTGAAAATTACGACCCTTGAGATCGAGTACCAACAAATTTGTAGATGGGTGTAAGTTTCTTAGGAAGAAAGTTTGTCAATTAGTTGAGAAATGCAACCCGCAATGCATATATGCGTAGAGTATACTAGCCTACATGCGTGTACAGCGGGTTGCGTTTCTAAAAATTACAACGCCCTTTTCTCAAAGTTCACAACTTTTATTTTTATTGATTTATATGGGCGTAGGTTTCTTTGCGTATTTTTGACATTTAAAAAATTGAACAAACGTAAACAGCACCACAGCACTAAGGAATAGATTGTTCTATTGTTTTATATCTCTATACTCTAAGAAGATCTAAGCTGTCAAACGTAATACGGAAAAATTATTGAATATTTATCAAGTCCCCTCTAGAGGCGTTATAGTTGTGACCTTTGACTTTTGTTCAAAAATAAAAATTTAACATTTAGGGGATTAGAAGAGACGTCAACTGAGCGTTTAATATTGCGTTACATTTGCGTAGTCGCTTCAAAGCCTCACAAACTTAATTGATTGAGCTAAACTTGATACCAATAAATTTACAATTTTTACCCCTCTTGGGGGTATTGTCGTTAAGAATTCAATTACATAATAATTCGTCCGTGTCTACCAATTGAAAAGTTAAAAGCGTTCGTTTTAAAATGTACCCATACCAACAAAACTGTCCCACAGTTAGAAAAGTAGGTCGTCGGGATGAAATTGTAATTTTGATTTATGAAAATAATAATAGAGTGTGGCATTTCTCAAAAAGAGTCGTAACGTTATACTTGGACGCCCTGATAAATTGAAGAATTTTGTATAGGTTTGGGTAATTCAATTATTAACGATGGCAATTAAAGGTTTCTGATTAATGAACTCATTAGTTAATATTAAATTTCTCACTTCCAAGTAAAAATTTATAAATATTAGCGTTGCTAAATGTTAAATATGGCACAATATAAATTTTAAAAGTATACGAATGCCAAATTAAGTTTTAAATTAATTAATCAATCAATAAATGTTGAAAATGTAAAGAAATAAGAGTAAGTAGCAAGAGATGCTTGTAGTTGACTCTGATGGAGTACCTCAAGGTTAAAAATAGGGTTTTTATCGTCTGTCCTCTGTCCTTTATCCCCTGTCCACTGTCCTCCGTATCCTCTGTGTCATATGTCCTTTCTGGCCACTGTCTTCTTCTCTCTGTATCCTATGTCCTCTTTGTCCATCTTCTGTGTACTGTGTCCTTTACCCTCTGTGTAATTTGTCTTCGATGTCCTCTTATCTCTGTGTCCTCTGTTCTCTGTGTTTTATGTACTCTGTCCTTTGTCCTCTGTCTTTTGTCTTCGGTCATCAATGCGTGTTCCCTGTGTCCTCGGCCCTCTTCCCTCTGTCTTCTGTATCCTCATTATCCCATGTGTCATATGTCTTTTCTGCCCTCTGTTCTCTACCCTCTGTGTCCCCTGTCTTCTATCCTCTATCTCCTGTCCTCTGTATTCTCTGTATACTTTGTGTCATATATGTCCATTCTGTCTTCTGTCTTCTGCCTTCTGTATGCTCTGTCCCCTGTGTCCTCTATCTTCTGTGTACTATATATCTTCTACTCTCTGTGTCCTCTGTCCTCTGTGTCGTCTGTACTCTGTTCTTTGTCCTCTGCCCTCTGTCTTCTGTATCCTCTGTATCCTCTGCCTTCTATATCCTCTGGGTCATATTATGTCCTTTCTTCTTCTATTCTCTACTCTCTGTGTCATATGTCCTTTCCTTCCTCTGCTCTCTGTCCTATGTGTCGTCTATCCTCTTTCCTCTGCCCTCTGTGTCATTTTCCCTCTGTGCCATTTGATATCTGTGCCCTCTGTCCTTTGTGTCTTCTGTACTCTGTTCTTTGTCTTCTGTGTCTTCTGTCTTCTATCCTCGGTCATCTGTGTTCTCTGCATCTTCTGTGTCCACTGCTTTCGGCCCTCTATATCCTCCATTAAACTGCTCCGAATTATATATGTTTTTACAACTCAAACGTTGCTTTTATCGACCCATCTTCTCAAAAATTGTCGTTAAATTATAATACTGTAAGTCAACAACTATGAAATAATTATTTCAAACGACATATTATGTAAATAAAATGAGCACAGTCTTTGTAGAATGCAGAAAAGTACTTGGTGACTTCCTGGCGTCCTACGTGTTCATAAACTTTTATCTCCGAGTTAACTCAAAAACCCGGCTAGTGGGAAGCGATAAATAAATTAATAATATTGTCAAAAATCATTTTAGAAGGCTATGCGATGCGTATAACCTATTGGAAAAATATTATTGGAAAAAGTCACTGCTGAAATAACAAGTAGATAAACAGAAAAATCAACAAAGGTAATGAGCCTCACAGGTCCTAGTTGCGCGTCCAAAGTTGGTAATGAAAAATAAAAAAACTAAAAGTTTCATCAAACTTCTATAAAGACCACTTTTAGCCACTTTTTCACATTTATTTTACTACAAAATAATTCTTGTTGCAGGAAAATGGTTGCGTCTGCAGTTTTTGGAGCGGCCGCGGGCACCGGAATGGCATTAATAGTCGCAATGACTATTGTGATTTATCGCTATTACACTTTGAAACAAAAGGATAAATTGTGGGGCTCGTTGGATCGTATGGCATATCAAGATAACGTATCGATACTGAAGAAAACCAACAAAAAAACCAACCAAGTTTACGCTGCTGTAACTCAAAAGGTAGAAATTTATTGACTGTTAGATCATTATTACTGAGTTTTCATGGAAAATTATAAAAATTGAAAATATCAAATTACAGATTTCTGTTTTACAAAATTACAGATTTCTGTAAAAATATAAATTTAGCCAAGTTTAAAACCACTTCATAATCAATACTTTGGATACAAAGAGAATCGCGCATTTTCGGTGTGGAAAGCGGTATTTATGAACATTTATAGCCAGTAGATGGCTCTAGTGAATACACAACTATATATTTGAAGAATCTTACAAACTTAACTTTTATATAGGCCTTAGACGTTAAGGCAAGGCCATACTATGATGAGCTTACAACACGTGTTAATAAACATAGGTTGAAACAATATAATAAAAAATAATCTTAGTATTACAATACCTAATTGTAAACTTCAATAATTGTGGAACGTCATCTGAACCGCCTGAGGGCCTAAAATTTAAATTAATGGCTAGTGTCGCGCAGTTGTGATATTCCTCAAAAATGACTCACAAAATAATATAATTAAAGGCCAAGTTCTAGAATTAAACTCGACTCACGCTCGTTTCAAGTTTTTGCTAACTCCGCCCACTTTTATAAATTCGACACCATTGCATCAATACATCTGGACTGTAGAATGGGCGGCGGGTTCCTTTCTTGTTGTGTTTTTTGTTCGTCGTACCCAGAACCAGTAGACATAGTATTTCTGGTATTTCTATTGTCGAACCAGGCGAGCAGCGACCTCTCTTGTACGAACCTCGTTACAGTAGATTAGAACTGCGTATCTTCGTGAAGTGCGGAGCACACGCTCAATATGCATTACTTTCGGAAAAGTTCGCAAACTAGATAGCTTACATCAAACTTTACTTCTGCCGATGTCTCACTTTTTTATTTTGGATTGAGACGTGAAGATCCGCAAGTGGTCGGCTAGTATTGACGTAAAATGTTTATTTTTCCAGTAGATTTTGTTAAAATTTATTATTTGAGCAAACTTCAAACGTACGAGATGACCCAATTTTACAAAATATCAATTTAACTCTGACATTTAAATATAAAAATGCACTCGAGTCGAAACAAAATCCTTTGACGCAATGACGTAATAATCAAAACTTGCCAGGGGCGGATTGGGAGATCTTTTAGGAGGCGATCAGAAAATTATGAGGTTTTCGTTGATGTTTGAGAAGGGTACTCCCGATGCATGCACCAAAGGGTTTTTTAGGTCGTCTAAAAATAAAATTTTCTAAGGATGAAGACTCTTTTGTCAATAGTAGGTGCATTAACAGGCATTGCTTGCGTATTTATTCTATTTATTATACTTTTTCCTATCGATGGCGTAGTTTTTCTTCTTTTTCCTCTAGAGGTTTCTCTTTAAACATCCGGGTCGTGTTCTAGGCTCATGAAGAGTGAGCTGTGGAGCTCTACCAAATGGAACATTCATACCAAACAGTATCGTACTTACATATTATCGTAATTTGGGGCGCTTGCCTCCACCACCCCTGTGTAGCTTCTAGAGTCAGTAAATTTAATGAAAAACATTTGAGAATGTGACTTAACTTTTTAAATAAACATTCTGCACATTATAATTAACGCATTAATTATAAAATCTAATTATAAATTTATACAATCAGAAAATTAAATGAATAGCCTTTCATCGCCATTCTGTTTTTGCTGTTTTTATTTATTTTAAATTTTTTTATTATTATTATTATTAATCTTTACTGTTTATTACCATTTCTGGTGTACAGTGTTTTTAAAATTTTTAAAATTTAAATTTTAAATTTATAAAGTAATTACTGCACACCTGCCATTGCTTTACTTTATAAGTACTTTTTGTAGAGTAGGTCAGGAATTTAAACTTCTAGAGTTAATTATTACGGGTCGTTTCATTTTATAGTTTCAGAATCATCCAACTACGAATTTAAACAAACTCGTCCTAAGTATAGGGTGTCTTTTTGGAGATAGAAAATATTTTGCCATTTTTTGGAGTTTGAGTCGTCTGATTTCGCCAATAAAACACACAAGCTGGATACGAGCTGGATAAGGCCTTAAGTCAAGATCTTTACTTACAAATTTTCCAAAAAAGTGGTCAGATAAAGGTCCAATTGTTGCGCACGATACCGAATCGAGATGTTTAGATCTTCTTCGATACTTTTCTTAAGAGCGACTATATTTTCTTCGATGCGCACTCTTTTTTGTGCCACACGGTAAGCTAACATCAAGTAGCGTAAACGAAGTGCGAAATCGATCCATGGTTTGCCAAATTATTGGTCCTGATGGACGATTATATCGATCGTAAAAGAATCTGTACGTTTCGAGAATAAAAACACAATTTTCAAAATAAATTTTCTTGATTTACTACAATCGTTGCTCTGATGTCAATCTGTGCATGATGAAATGACAAACATTACTTTATAAAAATAACCACTAAACTTCGACACATGATAACTGATATCAAAACTGTCTCTATCAAAAGTTCTACACCTCTAAAAAACACCCGTTAGAAGAATAATTGCCAATCATTCAAATTCGCAGCGCTCTTAGTGCAAAGCACGCGGCTCACTCGTAACCTTTTCAGCGAGAAAAATACTCCAAATTTGCACGTTGTCTTTTTAAACACCCTGTATATTATTTAACCCCATCTAACTAGTTTCGCCTTTGTAAACACATTATGTTAATACCCACATAATATATTATTAATAATAAGAATCTTCGTCAGATTATGCACTTTCACACTTCAAACAACCAACTGAAACTTCTCTCGCATATCGAACATATTTCCTATAACACATCGTGCTTTTGTATAAAATATTTATATGAAATTTGAGTTATGTATGAAATACTTGTGTTTTGTGATGCATTAATAATCGATTCGAGTTTTCTTTTATATATGCGATGTGATGGAATTCGAGTTACTCGAAAGCTGTCATTTCAATACCTCACATATTCAAATTTAGAACTTTTTAATTTTTTCATCAATGTTTGTTGGTATTCGTCTCTTAACACCCACGTATTACGCTAAAATAATCCAGCGTTGTGCCCCAAACCCTTCCAAAAAATCGAGTTAAATGCCAACAACCTCGTTCACCTTTTTTTTAAGCGACGCGACGTTCGTTACGGTGGGAGTTTTCTTCTGTAAAAAGTCTTTTATTATATTTTTTTATTTCTCATCTAGTGGCGCTTTTTGTTCTTCTTGTTACTATTAGATCCAGTCCAGAAATTTTCATGACAAATTGTTACTTTTATATCGTTGTGTTGGAGTTTGTGGGTGGCAAAAAATTGAAGGTAAAAACGAGAAACAAAATTAAGAAAGTTAACGTTCAGAAATAACTCGTTGGAATACGGCACGATGATGAACCTTGAACTCTGAACTTCTTTAAAACAGCTCAAAAGTACTTTCAGACTGACAAACTATGAGAGCCGTATCAGCTTACTAAGCTCCTCCGACTCTCCGGGCTATTCCATGCTCTGTTTTCCGACTGAACCTATGCAAAGGTTAATGCTATCTCTTGAAGCTTTGGGGAAAGCCACCTAGATACATCCCATTGAGTTTTCCGTAAGAACGTTATTATAAGTCCCCTGAGAGGACCCTACACCATGTAGCCGCTACAAGGAAGAGGATGCATCTTTGTAAAACCATTTTAAGCAGACGTCCAGCTTTTGTGGCACTGAAGCGATGTATTCTGAGATCTGCTTATCCAGCATCGGTAGCTATACGAAAGATCTATCCAACCAGATTTGTCTTGCCTTTTTCTAAGAGAGAAAACTTCAGGCGGGCATATAACACAAGCTTCGACTCAATAGCATAACTCTGCAGAAGAAATTTCGTGGGAACTAGAAGTCTGGGTAGGTACCTACAATAGAGCGTCAGCCTCAATGTGCCTAATTTTGAAATTGGCCACAATTGTTGAAATAGGCACATAGGCAGGATTGTTTTAGAAATGGATTGGAGAGTAGTTCGGCAGCTACAGGTATTACAGTTGTCGCAGATAATCTTCAATTTTTGCTGGTCCAGGCCCTTTCTTCTACAAGACAATAAAAACTCGTCCCTTTAATTTGTGACAAACCGTTTTTTTTTATTAACAGCTAAAATCTACCTATGAAGGAACTCAACTATTATAGGCTCTGACGTGCCGTATACAACCACTCACTACAAAATCGGCTCGATTCGATCACTGATTACGGTGATCACCAATCCAAATCCTCTTACTCGTGGCTTAAGGTGGTTATAGCTCTAATGAAGACTTGTCAAACTGCCAAAAATATTTTTTTAACTCCTAGAAGGATTAAAGTGCTCTTTTTGGAAAAACGTTTGCATATTTCAATAAAGAAACCGCCTTGTTGCGACTGTTGGAACTGGGTGCACTTATTAGCAAATTTGCGCATTTTAAAAGTAAACAACAAAAGCGAGCAAACCTATAATTGGAAGAATGTAAATAGGTAAATGGAGAAAGCGTACGTCAGCTTTAGAAAAAGTAAAAGGGCCAACATTTTAAATTAGCTACTTGATCCCAGCTTTTAGTACAAACGTGCCAGTGCTTTACAACTCTCTGAAACGTATTAGACGTGAGACTCCATTATCTTTTAAAAGATGGGAAATGGTCCAATTGGGGTTTGAATGTTCTTTTTAAACAAATACGAATTACTCCTGACATCCGAGATCGACAGCTCATTGGGTCGACACTCAACATGTCGTTGTAGCAAGAAGTTGGCTTTTATTAAGATTTTTATAAGAATTATATTACCACGTGCTATACTGCTAAGAGTAGGCAACACACTTATTAAAAATCATAAAAACTCCAGTTTAGAGATTCCCATTTTTTAATTATTTTTCCCCTATTGGGCATATTAGGTGTTTCAGTTTTTGTAGCTTTCGCGAGCTATACACTTGAATCGCACCCACGGATTCCGTTAAGGTTTGAACCTTTACGTCTTTTCTCTTCTGCTCAAGAATAGGAAAACGTCTAAAATTGACCAGCAAGTGGTCCAATTACCACTTGGCTTCAGAATTTTCTTCACGAAGGCCCACGGGGGCCATCTTTGACTTTTCAAAGCAGCAAATAAAATTTCTTTTCGAAAACAACGCGTGTGTTTTAGAAAATTTCAAAATATGTTCACCTACGCTAAAATGGGGGTAGTGGGTAAAAAAAGTTGTTATTAAAATTTGAAGCTCGCGTAACGAAACGTTGGTTACAAAACTATGTAATACGATATCGTTTCGACGGGTCTTCTTTTAATTAAAAAGCTTTTTTAATTAAAAAACAATACCCAATCCTTTACGCTTTTGAAGAAGATATTCTAAAAAATTTATTCACCCCAGGAGAGTCGTAGCCAACGGGACTTTTTTTAACGAAACAATTGTTCATTTTAATTACAATTCGTTTACAACGCACAATCGATTCAATTACATAAACGAAACTTCTTTACAAGTTGTTAAAGTTAACGTTAATAATGGCCACAAAAAAGTCATAATAAAGGAAAAATCGAGTTGTAGTAGTAAAAATGTTTTCTGCGACGAACCGACGTACCTTCTCTCGAGTTTACATTTCCTTTTAACGTTCCATTTCAAAAAGAACGCACGTCGTAGCTTTACGTGTCTTCCCCCAACCCCCCAACCTGTTGAGCCCGGGAGAGACGCACAGCACCGCGACGAACTCAGTACATATTTTAGACTCGATTGACGTCGAACGTGCGGATAAAATTTTGATTTACACACAAATTTTCTTTTTTGATCTGGTACAAAACCGACCACAATGTCCCAAACCGAGCGTTTAACTACAAGCTGGCTCGTTGGCCCGTTTCGTCCGTTTTAATTTAGGGGTTGCTTTTCATATATATTTTTTTTAATCCGATGAGATGTTTGTTTATTTTTGCGAGAGTTTCGCGATGATGGTAGTTTAATAAGTGCAAGATGTCTGGCATGGGTCCCGCGAGTTGTTGGGTTACGCACAAACGTCTCGAGTCGTGGGCAAGGGCTGCCAAAGAAAGGGCTTTAGTATCAATTTCGCCTAAAAGTGCCGAAAATGGTAGCAATAGTACAAGTAGCAATAATAGTGTTGAGGTGAGTTCGTTGTAAGTCGAAGAGCACATTGTTTACATACCTCTTCTTGTTTTTAAAATCAACCCGTTGCTTGACTTTGATTTTATTTCTTTTATCAGTTTTTTTTTGGAAGTTTAGAGTTTCGTGGGTACGGTTTGACAACAAAAGTTTATGAAAACATTTTTTTATTTACATTTTTAGTGTAAATGTACAACGTATCCACCGCTCCCCGTGACGTCACTTTTGGTCTGGTTCTCCGGTCGATATTTTCCTTCAGCTTTTCACGACCTTCTTGGGTCACCTGCCGCTCGTGTAAAATAATGGAACATAATATATATCTAAACGTAAAACTGACTATAAACAAAATAATTTTCTTGGCTCTAATTACAATTAAATTGAATAATAATTAATAAATTTCCGCAACATTTACCTTTTCTACTTACTGAAACCTGAATTGAAGAGAATTGTTTTTTCAGTGTGGACCAATTCAAAGCTCATTATTTATTATTTCAAATTTAAAATAAATAAATGTAATACAAAGTCGCAGTTGAGGCCTTTTGTACAAACGTATAATAGAACCAATCAATACTTCATTAAAAAGCTATACGTTTCCTTATTGGTATTGGGTATTGGGTATTAATCGAAATAACTTTTTTCAATTTCATTATTGAATTTTGGCTGTAAAGTTAACAAGAAGTCTTTGAAACGAATTTGATTTATTAATTTTAATTAGACACTCGCCTTTTTGTCGAAGCTGCAAGCTTGGCGCTTAAAATATATTGAGGGTGTTTAGTGTTCAGTGTTTAGAGAAATCAAATAATCCAACAGAGGGAATAATTCAAGGCTAAACTAAAGGAGTTTTCAGGTCGGGCTTTTTTATCTGCCTGTCGGTCGGTCGGTCGGTTCTACGAGGTCCGACTGTCCAAAGCAGAAACTTGCTTGGGTGGGGTTGGTAACATGAGACGATTTCAGTAGGCTCCTCTAAATCATTATAAAATGATCATTAATAATAGTAGTTCTACAGCGTGGGCTATCTCTGTTTACAATACGGTTTGTTCTGCTATAGCTGTCTCTTTCTATGGCAAGCCTCACAAGAGTTGACTACCATGATAAACACGACTTTTCAAATTATTAGTCTCATGAGTCATCTCCTGTAACTATTGATCAGAGCTGTACTTCTGAAGATGATGCCCGCGTGCCAAGCGGGGGCTCAGAATACTTGGGTGCATGGGCATGGGCGCTGCCAGGAGGACAAGAATAAGCAATCCCTCCCGGTCGAAAAATTACCAAAAGTTACTGTTACTACCGCGAACTACTTTGGTAGATGTTCCGTGCTGAGTAATTAAGTTCAAGACAGAGTACAGGTTAAACTCGGACTGACCAGGGTCGCTAGAGTGTCCCGGGTACCAGAGTTAAGACAAGCCCGGGCTTCTCAACAAATTTATTTTTATTTAAAACATCAATTTTATAGTTTGTGTAAAATAATTACGTATTATGAGTAAAATTAGCAGCTTTAGATTTACCATTAGGCTAACTTTAGGCCTTAGGTTAAAAGGGGTACCGTAGTTCTCAAAAAGTTCTCTTTTGAAGAAACAACCTAACCTCATTTAAAGTCGTTTTATCTTGAACAATCAAAAAGGTTAGCCTGTGGCGCTATTTCCTGTACAATTTTTAGCCTACAGCCTGCTAAAGTAATATAACAAAGAATCAATTGGGAGAGCCTCCAGCTGAGATTGAGCAAGGGGCAAGGGGTCCCACAAAATCAAAAGCCGCCACTGGGGAAATGCAAAAAAAATACAGTAACTTTTATACTGGGTGACTAAAAAATGGAGTAGCATAAAAAAGTGCATTTGTTGTGCTTGGAGATTCTTGCCCCCCCCCTTTAATCAGTGCTGACAAAGATGGTATCTACCAACGAAAAGAATAGTTCCTTCGCTTTTGCTAACATTGAGAATGTCAAGAAAAGGTAGCCTATTTATTTCAAGTTTTTAAATAAAATTACACGAGTTGAGAGCCGAGGGTTGAGAGTAATTGCTTTTGGCACGAAAAACAATAGAAAATCAAAAACGTCAAAAATAATTTTTGTTAAAACGAGTAATAAGAAGTAAGCAGCGAAAGTTTTTGTTACAAAAACCTATTACGTCGGTAATAGTTTACGGCATGTAAGTAGAAACGAGATTTATTTTCGTCCTCGTGACATTCCTTCAATATCCCAATTAGCGCCTTGGTCAATAAATTTAAGAAAACTAGCAGTCTATTGGGAAATTCAAAAGAAGATACTGCTCACTTTTTACTACCAACACCAATTCCTGTTATTAGAAAACAAACGAACACTAGTGGTAATTATTAATCATATACGCATATATACAGTGTGTCCCAGATTTGACTCTCTTAATTGAGGTATTAAAAACTATACGAGACAAAGCGTCCATTATGTGGAACGAACGGACAAAATGTGAATTTTCGACGGCCAACTGGATGCTGTTTTTGTTTTTAGTAGAAAACAATTATAGGCCACCACCTTCGTACAAATAAAGGCCTAAAAAAGTTGAATTAATTGATTAAAATTTAACGAAACAAGCTTTTATAAAAACAAACATTTTATAGCTCAATTTTACATATTTGTTTTGTCCTCCCTCTTTTCACTTTTTGCCGTAATAATTTCGTCTGTTCAACTTTCTTTATTTGCGTTTGTGATGCCTCATGTTTATGATGCAACTTTATCAACGTTATATCCACCGTCTGTATACTAAAGTTTCGCATGTTAGTGATGTTCTTCGCTCTTTTGAGATTCGTGCATTAAAATTCGCCTTTACAAACTTCTCGTGCACCAAAATATAAAACTTTCTTACGGAAAGAGCACGAAATACAGAAAATAATAAAAATTATTTCCAACAACGATACTTTTTCCCACTGTCTGAATTTCTCAATAGGCGGTAATAAGTAAGTCAGTGTTATTGCCGAAACAGTAGCAGAAGAACGATCAGTAGAACTTTTCTCCAGCTCGGAAACTTTAAATTCTGGAGCTGCTGGGCTGTTCTCTAATTCTTCGATTACACGTCCCTCAAAAATATTTTTAATGCACGGGATGTCAACCTGCGATGACGATGATGCTTTATTACCCGCACTTTGTTTTGCTCGAGTTAAGGCGATAAATATAAATTTCGTCGATAGTAAATGAGGATAAGTGTTATCACAGAACTTTCCAGTTGACTGAAACGTTAGAACACCCCATTCAACAGACATCGTAAAACAAAGAAAATTCTGATGACAAACATTGAACGTGCCTCCCACCTAAACTACTGCAATTGGATTAGTAATGGTTTCACAAATTTCCCTTTTAGTAAATTTCATGCTCTACAATTTTTCACTAAAAACGGTTTATAACTCAATCACTCTCATTAAAAATTTTCCACTTATAAAAAAAGTGTTTTCCTGGAGTTTAACAACAACTCGCCTAAGATAGGTAGACATCGTTCTGAAAAACTAGACTGGTTTAAAAGGCCTCAAAATGAGCACGTCCGGTTTCATCCCAAAACTTTTGCTTAGTCCGATCCCAATTCCCTTACTAACTACCCGTAATGGACGGAAAATGAGAAAACGATGCTCGGAAAATCCCCATTTGATACATTCGTTAAAATAAATTGTAAAAAGTACGCAAAAAAGATAACAAAAATATTATTGGGTTTCTGAAAGAGGAGGGCATCAACCTGAAACGAAAACAATTATTTTGTTTAAAAGTTGAGTAGGCGTGGGACTGAAAAAGGAGCATTAAACTAAAAATAGCTTTACTAACTAATTCGAAGTTTATAAATTGAAACAATATTAATTAAACATTTCTACATTATTGTTTGTGCTCAAAGCGGTAAATGTTCAGTTTAAAGGTAATTCAACTTAGTTTCGCGAAAATTATTAATTATCATATTAAATGGTACATCGCACATAAAGTTCTTCTTAACGACCTAGTTACAGCTGCTTGAAAACACAACTGTAACAATTCTACCTTATTCTCCATTGTTGTAAATGTTATTTAACTATTAAACATTTTCTATAAAAAATACTACCTCAAGTCGATTAAAAACTTCGCTCGTTAAACGCCTGAAACTTAGGCAACACTTCGTACTCTTGACTTGATTAATTTATTTTTAAGAATTATTATGTTGTGGGATAGCGACTGGATACGCCAGCATGCGTGAAATGGAAGATAATTGCAAGAACCAAGGTTCTTAGTGGCCAAAGTGCCCGGTACGACACCGTAAAGACTCGGGTTCCATCCTCGATCGCGCTCCAAGTTTTTCCGTTTAATTATCATCGCAGTACGGACCATCTACCGTCCTCGATACCGTAACGCGTGCCAAAATGTCTTTTGATTTTGGGGTTTAATGTCTAATAGTTACGAAATTAAATACGATATACGATGGCGTTTGTGCCTCTTTACCAATACCGTTTTCACTTCAAGATTGTGATTCTTCTACAAATGAAATCTGTATCAAAGTTGCCTTTGCTGTTTGTTCCAAGCCGTCGGCTGAATCTATCTGAAAATTATGTACGTATTCTAAGTTACGTTCCATTTAGAACTTTTTCTAAAAGGTTTGAGCTTTACCAGCTATCACAGTCTTGCTACATTTTAAAGGTTAAACCGTAACACCTATCAAACTCTCTTCTTATCTTATACCTAGCGTTCGTTTTGGAAGAGCGTGGCTAATTGAAGACGCCAGAACTCGAAGAAAGGGACCAAAATTAATTATACAATAGCAGTGGTAACGTTGTGTCTGTCTGTCTGCCCGCATGCACGCCTCTCTGTGTGTCTGTTAAAGCCGTAATCTAGAAATAAACCTTTTCCCTTTAACAACACAAACTTTAGGATAATTTCAGCTAGATTACGACTTCTTCTCAAAACAATTCTAAATAATAATAGAATATTTCTTCTTGTCCACAATGATAAATTGATACGAACAACGGATAGTTCTTCTGACGTGTTACCAACGTATTTACTTAGCAGCGAGCAATTACTTAACACATACATTTTGTTATGCCATCAAACTAAATCAATATCCATTTCATGCGCTTCCCTTAACTAACGACTTCCTATCCGTGCACAAATTGAACAATAATTAGAGCGGAAAAAAGAGATGAAAAAAAGCAAAAAACAGTAATTAAAATTTCCCACTTAAAAAATAATTTATTTGGTTGTAGGAATTTAATGTCGCTAAAGAACATCACAAAATTCAACCGCCACAAAACGTATCCGCACAAGCTCTAACAGCAGAATTATTAAAAACTCCATTAGACCTATGCCAAAATTCGTCAACCATACCATCCTTACAACATCAATCGAAATCGTATCCAGGAGGCCAACCCGCATTGTGTAGAACGCCCAGCGTTTCATCTCAGAGTAGCTTAGAAAGCAGCAGTACTTCGCGACAAGTGAGTTCCAACTCATAATTCTAAAACTCATTTCTAAAAACGCCAATACTTTCAGGGCCACCGCGGATCGTCTCCTCAAATTAGAACGTATGCACCTGACGGAAAAGCGAGAGCCTTACAACACCAAGAAGCGACTCATTCGGTTAGCAATCCACTTCAAAGTTCCAGCAGATCGCCTTCGCCGCATCGTTGCGCTTCTCTAGACAACAGATGTTCCTCACCAGCCACAAACTTAATAGGCGGCGACATGAGAACGTCCTCGCCGTCTCAATCGAGCTTGGCTTCTCTTACGGGAGGTTCTATTAGTTCGAGTTGCAATTCGCCCGCTTTAGCGTCGCCGCGTACGGCCGGTATCGGGCGTTGTTTGTCGCCGCTCTTAATACCTCCAAGAGGACACGCCCAGGAGACCATGGGGCCAGTACCGCCGGCTAGTCCATTGGGGGCGATTCAACCAGACCTTTATACGAGACAAGATGGGCCTTTAATTTTAGGAGGAAGTCCTCGATCTGGTAACAGTATGGGACGGCTCCATTTTAGGGTTAAATACGATTTCGACAGGAGCGACCTTACGATACACCTAATTGAAGGTAAGGCTTTACGTTTTAGTGGCCCTTTAAATGTTGATCTTCCTTCCACGGATCAACGGATGAAGTTTTAAAAGTTGAGACACCGCATACCTGTACACGGTATGTTTGTACACGGTGATATGTGGTATCGCTATCTTAGTCCACTTGTTGAGCTTTACTAGCTCGGAAAAATTGTACAGCCAAAGAGTGTCTGATTCTTCTCTTCTCTGCGTTTTTCCAGTCTTCTTTACTTAGGCCTACGCTCTAGTAGTTTTCATCGTTAAGTTTTCATCTGTCTCATTTCGTGTTTTTCTTCTTCTCGCTCCTCCATTTTCTCATATATCTCCATAAACCCTTTTTCTGCTAGGTTATCCTCTTTACTAAGATTTAGGCCATCATTTTCGTAATATCATCCTAGTTTTTGTCGCTTGGTAAGGTAATTTCGATATTCGATGATCCAAGCTAAGAATAGTCGTATAAAGACCCCTTCTAAAGGCGTGTGCTGGACTGTCTCTTTCAATGCAGTAACAGCACCTGTCGGCGTGTGTGTTAAACTACCCGTGGCTACTGAAGAACATATTAATGGTCGAGTGGTCCACCGCTCCATGTTTCCAAATGACTTGCTTCAGTAAGCTTTCTAATAGTCTTTTCATGGACTTTGTCCCTTAGAGATATGTATCGCTATTTTATCACCATCTATATATGTATCATCTGTTCATACAGATACAGGCCATAGGATGGCCTCCTTGGGGACTTGCTCGTATAACATACGTGTGCTCTACCTTACTCTATCTTTGGCTCCAGCCACGTCTGAGTGCTTTCAGAGTTATTCGAGAGCTTGCTCGTGATCTCTTAGAAAATTTAGGGTCTTCTTGAGTAAACGATTCCTAAAGTTTGAGAAGAGCCCTAGAGGAAAAATTTAAGATTGCCTCTAAGGCTAAAAACTCTTTTAGATGGCTACGGTTTTAACTCAAATGTTGAAAGATCTCTATGGTTGCAGTGTAGAATAAGTATTCGTACTACTTTTCCGATACATAAAGATCCAGCCTCAGCTGTTCTCTGACTCAGTTCTAAAGGCCTCTACGGCTAGAACTCTTAAATGCGTAGCGTTCAGATTTGCTTTACTGCAGATAATTATTCACATAGATCATTCAGTTTTCATTACTCGCTGGACATTCCCACGCCCTTAACGAGTATTTATGTCTTGTAAAATAATATTAATGGTTGAGCACCTCCCGTATAATCTCGGTAAAGCTACATAGCAGACGCTAGTAATCGTTATAGCGACATCCGACGTCTATTTTCGTGCTTGTCGTTCTCCGATTTTCAATTCTAACTCTAAATAATTATTTCGCAGCTCACAATTTAGCCGGAAGCGATCAAGGTGGATTTAACGATCCTTACGTGAAGTTGTCCTTGATTCCAGAAGTTGATAATCGTAAAAGACAAACTGCAATACATAGAAACGACGCCAATCCATTTTTCGATCAGCACTTTAAATTTCCCGTATCACACGACGATCTGCAATATAAAACTTTAATATTACAAGTATTTGATTACGATCGTTTTTCGCGAAACGACGTTATTGGCGAAGTTCAGATGAGCATGGAAGAATACGACGTGGCGTCGAATATCGAAGTTTGGGGCGAAATAATGAAAAATAAGAAGCCGCCCGAAGAATTACAGGAAGTTCTTATGTCTTTGAGTTATCTTCCGTCCGCCGAAAGATTGACGGTCGTCTTGTTGAAGGCCAGGAATTTATTTTTACCCCAGGATAAGGAAAGTGTAGGTAAGGAGTGCAAATGTAAACATTAATAAAGTTTTAAAATTATACGTAAATATTTGCCTCTTTTAGATCCGGTCGTCAAAGTTTATTTACTCGTTAGCGGAAAACGTGTTAAGAAGAAGAAAACTGCCACTAGAAAAAATACGAGAAATCCAGTGTGGAACGAAGCTTTGAGTTTTAGTTTATCTTCGTCTAATCTTTCCAACGCCGCCATTGAGGTAAAAATTTTAAAATTAATTTTCCCTTTTGTACTAACGAAAAATTGTTTTCGGGACTAAAATCAATAATAAAATAAGCATCAAATATGGCGTCGTAAAGCAAATAAATTAATTTCCAAGGTTTACTTGATTAAAATTAACATTATTAGCTCTAGTTTATAATACACTTTCCTTTATTTGACTTTATGTGGTAATTCGTTTTGATTTGCTCCAACTTAATGGGGTAAGAGCCTTATGTAAATCGTAGAATATTGGAATAAAACTGCAAATCGCATTTTCACCTAATAATATTAGTTATTAGGTAAGTGAAAATCTGATTTAGTTTTATTCGAATAGGTACGCTTATTGATTTTCATCAATACATCGAATTAAATTGTATAACTCGAGATAATAATTTTAGAATTTCCTTTTTTGCAAAAATATTAACACATGATCTTGTATCAGAAGTGGAAAAACTGCTTTTTACTAATTTTTTGAAAAGAATCCCCATTTTGATTAGTGGAACGGTTTTGAAAATATTTTAGACAGGTACCGCAAAAACAAAGTTCCTTAGTACCTATTCAACGTCCTAAGAATCAAAATTGGGGCTTGATGCGTGTTATCAGAAAGTAATCCTACTGTGAAGACACCCCACATCTTGAGGAGCGTCTAAAAATGCGTCTTTAATCATCGTATAACATCGGCAAAACTTTATCACCGCCATTTCGTCCAATTCTTTTGTGGATATCAAAAATATTTTTCGGCGCAACTATTCGTAATTCCATCCCCTACAAAATACACTTTTTACTATTCGTCTTTTCCACGCATCAACAGGTCGAATGATATTTTACGAGCTGTCTCTCGTCGGGCACATTAGACGCTCCGCAATAACTGGCCCACTTTATCATTTCGATCCGATTCCGAACCTAATTTTAATAGTTAATTTACTTAATTGAATTTCAGATTTGCGTTATAGACCAAGGAAACGACTTGATTGCGAGCAATCCTCTGATAGGATGCTGTTTGGTTGGGCCTAGAGAATCGGGACCAGAGAGAGATCACTGGCAAGATATGATGCAAAGTCCTAGAAAAGCCGTAGCTTGTTGGCACACATTACGGTAAAAACAAACGATGAGCTCAAATTAAAATTAAATTAAAGGAGAAAGAGAAACATTTTTTTTAAAAGGATATCGTTCTTGTATTTATTATACATGATATCGAAACCACAATACATATACGCTTGAAATTCATATACTGATGTACTATTATATGAAAAAAAAAATTAAGTAAATGTTAAATGTGTGGAGGAGTATAAGAATTACATCAAAATGTTCGTTTACAATTGTTTTCAAATATCCTTTAAGCAGAATTTCTGTTTATTAGTACCTATCGCGATTGGCTTAAATTGAAGGTGATAACCGACTTTATAATCAGTCAATTAATTTTAAAAAATTGGGTATTTTTATATTTGTTAGTAGCATAAATAAAAAAAGAATGTACCTAATGCCTAAGTAAGATTGATATTATACGAATTTATTTATAAATTATTTAACTACATTTGGGTGTTTCCAAAAAGAAAATGTCCTGACGCAAATCGGGCTTTGATGAGAAAACGCATTGGAAAACCCTCGCTATTATAGGCCTATATTTGTTCGACGGCCTTTGTAATGGAAGACAAATAATTGTTTTAAAATTATAAAAAAAATAACTTATGATGACTTAAATGTCTTGTACGTATGTAGACAATCATCTTGGTCGCTTTTCAAGCATAAAAAACATTTTACACGACTCCATTCTGAGTATACCAGTAGTCTCACTTTCCGACTTCGTATACGGAGATATTTCTGTCCAAGTTCACAAGACGCAAAAATAAAATAAAAACTTGATAAGCACGGGTCGTAACTGACATTTTAGACAAGATCAAAGTCGCGCGTATTGACGAAAGTTAAGCCTGCCGTCTGCTTATTATAAAAATCGAAATCTCCACGTAAAGAGGCGTAAAGTGAGACGCCATGTATACACACAACTCTATGTACTTAACGTAAATTCAAATTACAGCCTTTTTATACAATTTCGATGTTTAAACTATTAATAAAAAAAAGGATTGGCTTTGGAAAAAAGGGACAAATTTTAAAAAGTCGAGTGAATCCAAATTCAAATTATATTGTACTACGTCTTACTGTAGATAAAGAGATATTCATGACTGATATTTCATCATATCACTATTATTCTGCACTATTCCGTATTCATGAGAGAGCACTTTCCATGCAATTTATTACAAGAAAATTATATACACATTATCTTCGTATTCTGATACATGTTTACTATATTTATAAACTTTACGAATAGAAACTAATTAAAAAAGCCAATTCCAATTACATCTAAGTAAAACAAAATGCATTGAAATGTAACATACAGGGTGTATCGACGGAGCTAAGGGATTAGAGGTAAAAACGCCATTTGCAACGCATTGTTTCCATATTTAATTTGTAAATTAAGGCTAAATCGTATAATTTTTCAAGAATGTTCTTCCTAAATCCTAAAAGTTCATTGGGTAGTCCCATGTACAGAGTGGCCCAACAAGGCCACAAAGTGAAATCATTTGTTGCATATAATAAATATGCACCGAGTCGAGAAATTGAAGGAGACTAAACGGAGCATGTTTTGAAGTTTTTGTAATATTATACACAGTGTTTCAGTAAACGTAGAACGTAGGCAAGATGGTGGCGTAAAAACGGCTTCCTTTAACGGTCGACTTCTCCAAAGTAGCACAACTTTGTCTAATGGGCCTCAAATAAATATCTATCACGATCCAAGCCATAACCCTACGTGTATCATTTGAGGCGATTATTTATTGACGCCATTAGTCCGGTCAATCTAGACTAAAAAATGAGAGAAGTGGTGCATAAAGTCCCAACAAGCTGAAAATCAGTAAAATTGTTTAAAACATAATTATAAATAAAATTTAAAAGTTCCCTATCATTCCCGTGTGTGGAAAAAATTTTATTTGAGGTTAAAGGTAAAAAAAATGAGTTTTTCCCGATTTGCGGCAAAACGGTAAGTTTTATCATAAAAGTACTTCAAACAAAATTGTAGATAATAAAATTATCTATAATAAATGTATCAAAACTTTTTTTCCTACGAGCCACCGTTTCTGAGATATAACGATTCAAAAAGTTGTAAAAATTGCGCTAAGTACACTACCTCATAGGTGGCGTGGAAACGTGTGCATATTATGTAATAACTTTTAAAGGGTTCATACGAATTAGTTCAAATTTTGGTACAAGGAGAAGTGGTCGTTTATCTTTGTAACCGTGTTTTTTAAATTATAATCGTTTCATTGCAATTTCTTTAAGCGACGTTTTTGAAGCCGCAGATTTACTCATTTAACTCGAAATGGGTTCTTCGTGTTTGACGGCGAATAATTTTTAAACGGCTCATGCGAATTATTTAAAATTACAAATTATAGCACAAGGAGAAGTGGTCCTTTATCTTTGTAATCGTGTTTTTAAAATTGCAATCATTTCAGTGCAATTTTTTTAAGCGACGTTTTTGAAGCCGTAGATTTACTCATTTTACTCGCAATGCGTTCTTCGAGTTTGACGGCGAATAACTATTAAACGGCTTATACGAATTATTTCAAATTATAGTACAAGGAGAAGTGATCCTTTGTCTTTGTAATCGTATTTTTAAAATTGTAATTGTTTTCAGTGCAATTTTTTTAAAGACGTTTTTGTAGCCGCAGATTTACTCATTTAACACGTTTCCACGCCACCTACGAGGTAGTGGACGATAACAGCTTTTTGAATCGTTATATCTCAGAAACGGTGGCTCGTAGGAAAAAAAGTATTGATACACTTTTTATATATAATTTCATGATCTACAATTTTTGTCTAAAATACTTTTATGATAATACTTACCGTTTTGCTGAAAATCGCGAAAAACTCATTTTTTATATCTTTGACCTCGAATAAAACTTTTTCCACACACGGGAATGATGGGGAACTTTTAAATTTTATTTATAATTATGTTTTGAACAATTTTACTGATTTTCAGCTTGTTGGGACTTTATGCACCTTCGAATATCTAAATTGACCGGACTACATTGGAAGAAAAAGAACTAATAATGACCCATTTGTGGGCTTCTGGTTTACACGGGAAAGTCCATTAACGTGTATTTTAAAACCATCCATTCACAGCATACACGTGCCACGTGGACATCCAGCTAGGATTCATTTTCCTGTCGTAAATTTAATTTATTCCGCCGGACTATTGGACCACTCTGTATGTACCAGATTCATAAATATTACAAAAGTATTTTCCTCTATCGCGTATTTTGTCTTCCATTCTTTTGTCTTTGAAAAGCTCTTTCAATTCCTTCCCTAATTTACATCGACCAATCAGTTTTCCCCATCTAAGCTATCTATTGTTATTAAATCATCCCTAGAGAAGCTCTTTAGATTCTTGAATTAAATAATTTACGAAAAGATGTTTTAATTGGCTTTTAAGATAAAATTTACTGTAGGATATACCTATTTAATTAAATGTAAAGCTCATTGTATTAAAACTTATGAAAAAAACCTATACCTAAATGTTTCTTATGAAAATTGTTACAAATATTTATATACAAAAAAAAGGGGGACGTCTTACCAAAAAGAGTTTTGTTGTTATGTGACTTGCATGTACCTGCACATGTTTGTAATTTGTGTGATTAATTAATTTTTAAATTAAACAACGTTATCCCACCTATAAATACAACTAAGTTGTTTAATTTAAATTTTTTTGCACGTGTTAATATAAAAATAAATTTAAAAAAACCATTTACATAAAGTAACAACTACTTAACACTTATTAAGATATTGCCCAAAAACGCTTATGTTAATTTATGTAAGTGGATTTAATTATAAACCTAATTAGGTAATAAAAGTGATGTAAAGATGTTATTTTCAACAAAATATATCAGAAAATTTACTTCATTTTTAATAACAGAAACCTGCGCACCTCTTCGAAATGTGCTCGTAACCATAGCCAGGTTATATTGACCGCGTTATAAAGACTATAATGCAAACGTGGGTATTTCAGAAAAGAAAACAATCATTTTTAACATAAACTTTATCTAAACAAAGAGTGAACCTTCTTTAAAGGTAACTGGAACTGTTCTATATCAACATAATCTTTAAGTCCTCGTGCACGGACTTTTAATTTGATCGTAGGCGTTTTGCTTTGTTCCGCCCATTGGACAGACACTAAAACTGTGCTTCCTTTACCAATAAGACCATTTTCATGAGCAGCGGCGAGCTGATTAACAACACTCCTCTCGACTTCGTACTTAATAGAACGAGCACCATAACTAACATCGTAACCGTCGGCAAGCGCCGATTCGAGACTACGATCCCATTTTAAATCGATCTTATGATTGTTCTTAGCCTAAAACTTACAAATGAACCACTAATTAACAGCTCGAAACAAATAAGCTTACTCTTTGTGCCCACACATTCAACTCCCTGCTCACCAACTGCAACAATTCGCTACGCGAAAACGGTAAAAAATAAACAATCTCGTTAATTCTACCCAAAAATTCGTCTCTTTTAAAATGCTTTTTTAAAATCGGCTTCACGACTCCATCTTTAAACTTTCTCGAAATAGTGACGTCTTTATCCAAATCCTTTTCGGCTAAAATACCAAAGTTACACTTTGCAAGAGAAAAAGCTTAGTAACAAACTCGAATTATCTTTCAAACGTTGACTCCTCAGCTCTTCTACTTCTTGTCTCAATTCGAGAGCGTGTTGAGCAATTTCGTTACTCGCTAAATTCGAAGTCATCACAAAAACGGCGTCCTTACACTCGATCGTCTTCCCTTTACCATCTGTTAAGCGCCCTTCATCGAATAACTGTAAGAGAACAGTTAAAACGTCCGGATGTGCCTTATCGACTTCGTCGAATAAAACTACAGCGTTTGGACATTTTTTCAAACGTTTCGTCAGTTGGCCACCATCGTCGTGTCCTATGTAACCAGGTGGTGCTCCGATTAGCTTAGCGACTTCGTGTTTTTCTTGGAATTCTGACATGTCCAAACGAATAAATGAAGACTGTTTATCCTTGTGGATGTAACTGGCTAGCTGTTTGGCAAGTTCTGTTTTACCTATTCCGGAAGAGCCCAAAAAGAGAAAAACTAGAGGATGGTCTTCGTCAACCCATCCGTTTTCTTTTCGTCTAACAGCTACAAAAAGACGTGTAAAAATACGAAAAAGAACATTTGGCTCGAGTACTTGCGGCGACAGTAGTTATTGCGCCTTCTTGACCGACAATAAACTGACGAAAACGCTCTTCTATGGGAAAACGTCGACGTTCTTGTAATTCTTTTTCTTTAATTATATCTTGGTACTACAAACGAAACGTTAACTAAACACAAACAACTAACAATTAAGTAACCGACTTTAAGTGTGTACTCTTCGAGTAACTGTTTGATTGGGCTGTTTTCTTTAGCGTACTCTAAAGGCCTGTGCCCTGTATCGTTTTCCAAACAAGGATTGGCACCATTGTTAACCAACACTTGCACGGCTTCAAGATTATCTGTTAATACTGCATAATGCAAGGCTGTAAAGCCGAGAAATGTGGCCCTATTGTTTAATTTGTTGCAAAATTCCTCATCACGCACCATAAGAACTACAAAGTACACGTTTGTTATGATCAAAACTTACTATACAAGATGTGCAATAAAACAGTTTAAGGTCTCGAGACCTAAAAGAGATGAGTTAAAGCCTTGTAAGAATCCAAACAAAAAAGTGATAGGTAAAAAACGAAAATTTCAAAATTACATTTTTCATAAAGTGTTCACGAGAGACAAAAGGAGAAATGGGTTTTTCGCCAAAACACTCAAAAATAACCATTTCCTCAAAAAACGTCATCAGACTCTTTTTGAAGCTTATAAAATTTCATTTAATTTGGTCTACTTTTTATTCCTGTGCAATAAAAATTAGCAGAGATAGCATTTTTTGAAACTGCAGCTCTCATACTTTTCATTTTGCCCCCTTTAAAACCTCCCCAGACAAGAGCAGACACTAACCTTCAAGAGAGTGCATTCCTTTTTCGTGGCCAGTGCGTGAGGCATTAACATATTCATCTGCAAGATTAGGATCGGCACCAGCATCCAACAACAATTTACAAATATCATTCCTGCCATTGACAGCAGCCACCATCAAAGGAGTCCATCCCAAACGATGACGAGCATTAACGTCAACTTCGCCAGAAGCTAAAATTCTAGATATACAATAAAAAGAAACGATAAGACCACAAAAACACTCACTTCTTAACTTCTACCTCCGAATCGTACAAAATGGAACGAAATAGCTTCTTCGATTCGTTAGAATAATTACAATAAAGTACACCTAAAGAGACTAATAACGGAAAGTAGGTCTTATTTTCAGTAAACCACCACTTCTTATAGTTATATTCGTGTTTTTGCGTAGTAATTTTTTTGAGGTTAGGTTTGTTTCTAAAAACGCACATAACTTTGAGAAAGTCTTGAAAATTAACTAAAGAACGATAAACTGTAATGGTGCGTCGTAGTTGAAACATTGTTTTATTTTTTGGAAATATGTATTTACATTCGAATAGAATTTTAAATTTGAAACGTCAAAACTGACACTTTAGCCAAATCGCAAACCAAAACCGGAACTGTCAACTGTCTCTATATTTTGCTGTCATTCCAATCCAATGGTGCAGTACTATGCTAGTTCTAACGGGAAGGATTTTGGGCGTTCTAATAAACTTAATAATTATTTCTACTTTTATTAATAAAATTGCAATTGTTGATGATTTAAAGAAAAAATTACACAACTTGATTTGAAAAATGTAAAAAAATTTCTCAATTACTTCCTAATTTATCAATTTTTAATGACCGAAGGTTTAATTTTATCATTCAATTTGGTGTCAGTTATAGAGAAATTAAAATTACGATACAAAAAAATAAACAGTAACTCTAATGTTAAAATATTATACTTCATTAAAGCGAGAGAGTTGGAAGCCTCTCATGAAGAATTACTATTGTCACCATTGTCGTTATAACTGTTTGCATTACCATTTGCAGCGAAGGAAGTACCCAAACCGTAAAGGTGACCAGAAAATTTTGAGTCATCTATTGTGTCTTCGAAGAACATCTGTAATAGAGAAAGTCGTAGAAATTGTTGGTATTTCAGTTTCGTCGAGCTCTCACCTCCTTCATTTTAAAAAAGGCCATGCCTGTGAGTAACGAATCTGAACCCGCCTGATGTTGAGGACCAATTCTTTCTAAATCCAATTGTTCGGCTACTTCTTGTAAACCACCTTTAAGATTTTTACAAGACTTCATTAAATACTAAAATGTCGGGCAAATTATTAAAATTGGGTTTGAGGATAAATCGTTAAAATCGTACCTTCACATCATAAATGGTAGGAAAATACAACTTAAGTAACTCGAAAAATTCACTTTCGTCCGTTGGCAAGTTTGTATCCGTTAAGAGTTTAATTAGGTAACCGAAATCATAACCAGAATGAAATGACAACCATTTAATATTATCCATCAACACTATACCAGATGTCATTAACAGTTCGGCAAATTCAAACGGTTCGATTCCCTCTTCCTCGTGTTTTTTAAATTGAATCCCCGAATTTTGTAGCAAATCAATACTGTCCTGTGCGTACATATCTTCCCTGTTACACAAACGTTAGTTTACAACTTGCGAGAACCGTATAAACTTACGCTAAATTAAACTTAAAGTTAAATTGCCACGTGGTGTAAGAGCCACCGGGAGTTTTTCCATTTTCATCTAAAAACGTGAGGCCGAGTTGAATAATCCTTAACAAATCCACATTGCATCTCAACATTTGATACTGATAGTCGGCCGAGCTTTTAAATTCGCCGATGGGCCTTGCAACGACACCTGGAAATTCAGTATCCATCGCCACATACGCATATTTCACCACAATCTATAAATAAAACTACTGAAACAAAAAAATAAAGAAACGAGTCGCTTACTTGTCTAATAGTGCGAAACTCTTCCTCTAAATTGTGAGCCCATACATCTCTAATACCACACTCCTCATTACTAGGACGTTGGTTGCTACCAATCGTAGCAGCAGGCATCTCCACGCCGTGTGCCGTATTGATCAATTGTGAAAGGGGGTTTTGTACCCAAAGAACATTAGTATAAGAATCACCACCACCTTCGCAATTATACGCGAATTCGCCAGTTTTTGTTAATATGTTATCTTCTTGCGCTTTTAACTGCAATCCGGTTTCATCGAAACTCAATAATCTCATTGATGCAATTTTTTGTCTAAGAAACAACAAGCTTTATCAATTTTTCCTTTATATAACAGCAATTAGTTTACATTAATGCAATTTCTACTAATATACAAAGCTTAAAATAATAAAATGTGGAAATTAACCTCACTATATTCATCACATAAAAAATTTGAGAAATTATTAACTGAAGTTATTGCTACACGAGAATGTCAATGTCAAATTCTTACCCATTTTAGTATATAAAAAAGATTGATTGTTGTTATTTATTAGAAGTACAACAAACAATTACGTTTGTTTAGTTTAACCACTCGGACATTTTTGTTATCAAATTTATCAAATCAAGTAGTTGAAAATCATATGGAATACGAACAAAAAGTGAAGGCCTGCGCCATCTAATAAGAACGTGTGAAACTAAACCTTAAAATCTGCAAATTAATTTAAAACAAAATAAAAATTTTAATTTTTTAATTCAACTATAGGTCAAATGGCATAAGTAAATAAGTATTTTTGGTTCAATTTTAACAAGGTTGGTCTAAATTCCACAAAATGATTATTTTTGCCTTTTAAATCAATTCTAGTGCCAAACTCAAACTATAGGTGCCAGTACCATTACAATTTTGAAATTTCAGATATACAGTGTGTCTCCTGTAAGGCTTTTACATTTCATAGTACTATATTAGTGAAGCAACGTGTCACCTACATAACAAATTAAAGAACTTAAATGGCAGTTTTATATTATGCCCTTTGAGGTTCCCATATACTGATGGTTTTACCACTTTCATAATTTCGATTTAAATATCCAAATAAATTTTCTTTTGTCTACCGCTAGGCTAGTAGTCATGGCAAATTTGAGCCGGACTCGGACGTTTAGGGCATCCAGCCATTTGTCGTGGCATTTAGCCACGACTCACGACAAGGTGATAATGAAAGTAACATAATGTAATGATGAAGCCCAGAAAGTTAAATAAGAAAATTAGTTATCTTAATGAAATTAATAAGCTGTTGAAGAGCCGACTTATTGTGAAAAACGTATGAAAGGAGTGCTGAACTATTGAGAGGAAGTTGTATGTTATGATTGACTATGAGAGAATTTAGAAAAGTATTTTACAATATTTTGCCGCCAGAAAAATCTAATTTTTGTATCTATTAATTGTCAATTTCAATTTTAGACAAACATAAATGTAAAAATTTTTGTTAAGAAACATAGTGATTATTTCTATTGGGTTTTTCCATTTGCACCTTATGGCAGTAGTGACGATGATACGGAGCTTTTTCAACAAAACAGCATCGCAATGTCGAAAGTCGAAAGCCGTAACCATAAGCAGTAATGTCGGGTACACGTATAGGTACGCATCTTCGCCGGTATACGATTTTCCATTTAATAAGTGTTCTAATCTTTTTAATTAAACTTAGTTATTGTGTATCCAAATAGTTTTTTGAATGATTGTGGTTACTATATAATTAACAACAAATTGAAATAAGCTCGGTGTTTGTAAAGTTTTCCAAAACCACAAAATGGCCACCGCACAGTTACCATTTATTTTAAAGGTGAGTCATTTTTTATCTCTAAATTTCTCTTTTTTGGTCTTCCTCGTTTATTTAAATGAATCTAAGGATGTGCAAATTGTGCATTGTGACAAAGTCAAATTTTGAATCTTTCCTGTTATTTCCCCTGCGCACCGACTTGATGATTAGTTATGATGTCAGAAGCGAAGTTACAATGCTTTTGCTAGGTTCTAAAAGTTAAAAATTAATTTACTACTAAGAACAAAAATATATTTTAAGAGTACTTGGATGAGTGACCCTAAGAAAAAACGGTCTGTAAAAAAAGTCGGCGAGCAGGGGAGATAACAGGAAAGGTCTCAAATATTTTATTTAAATAATAATTTTTGTCGAATATTTAATCTTATAAGTTTTTTTTCTTAATATTTAATTATTATTTAAACAAAGGATTAATTTTAAGGATATCAATCACATTAACAATATTACATTACTATCAAATAATCAAATACTATATACAGGGTGACCCCGAGTCCCGAAAAAGCCCCATAACTTTTTTGCTATGTGATATATCGACTTGATTTTTTTTTCAAAAGATACGTACAGCAATAATGCATAATTTAAAAATAGTATCGTTTATATACAGGGTGTTCCAATGTTATAAATACACTAAAGTTAGGTTTTTTGAAACGGAACCCCCCTTTTTTTTATTATTACACATACAACAATATACTATAAGTACGGTCAAATGTGAAAATTCTGGCTGTTATGATGAAGAAACAAAATTTTGAACAACCCATACTTATAGTATATTGTTGGAAAGCTTGCCAAAAAAGCTTTCGATTAGTGCAATAATATACAGGGGTGCCATTTAAATAAAAATAGTTTTTGACATGATTAAGTTGGCATTTTCAAAAAATCGCACTAACCTCATAAAACTTGATAAAATAGTTCAAGACATGCCAAAAGATTCGGCAAAGCTTCAGGAATCCATAGGAGAAAGAATTATCAATTTATCTCGAACGGTTTGGAAGTTATGAATTTTCGAGCGGAACCTCAAATTTAGAATTTTTGAACAAGAACATGACTTAAGTCAAAAATTGTGACAGGTACGTGGAAACAACCTTGATGAATATTACGCACAATTTAGTTTATAATTCAGAAATAAAATAAAAAAAGAGGGGTTCCGTTTCAAAAAACCTAACTTTAGTGTATTTATAACATTGGGACACCCTGTATATAAACGTGACTATTTTTAAATTATGCATTATTGCTGTACGTATCTTTTGAAAAAAAAAATCAAGTCGATATATCACATAGCAAAAAAGTTATGGGACCTTTTCGGGACTCGGGGTCACCCTGTATGTTTTTAATTAGTTGCGATTACGAAGAAATAATCGATAGTGACACGTTAGCCGCTTTTATAAACAGCTTTTTAAAGCTTGCTCTAACTGTTGATGCGCTTTAATTGTTACAAAATGTAATTTTTTACGAGAGACGAGAGATTCTCGACAAGAGACGAGACTAGAGAGCTTCTCTCTCGTCTCGTCTCGAATGATTTGTCGAGAGAGAATCTCTCGTCTCGACGGCATCACTAATACCTATCTCATTTTCCGATAGCTTTGAACTTTACTGGTAAAGGAAAGATATAGAGCAGTGTCTCAAATCCTAATTAAAAGAGAAGTATTATCAGAAAATGGCACTAGCGACTTGAGCTTTACCTAGAGACGTTTTTCTGTAATAATTGAAAGTTGTAGTAAAGCCGCATTGTAATAAAATTGCAATTCCTCGCTGTACTTACATCCCAAATAATTGTTAAAAGTGCACGTTACACTCGTAATCCTAAATTTATCGCAATTCTTAGCTTTGCCACTTTTAACAGTGACATTTCAATTTAGAATTTTTATTTTACTTTTCAAGCAGTCACCATCGTTTTTCAACACGTTTCATTGTAACAACTTAAACTTTGCTCACTTTGGAATGGCCTCAGAGGGACCACCTTTCTTCTTTAGGACTTTAGGATTATCTGCCCCTGATGTGATGTTTAACAAAGTACAATTTAAAAAGCGTTTCAAGATTTATATGTCAATATGCCAGCAAAACGAAATAACGTAAACTTATTTTTGTATTCTAACTTTAACCCATTTCTTAATAAAAAGAATAACAAAAACTCAGAGAGCTCAGAAATTGCCTAAATGAGAAAAAATAGTGTGGATGGGTTGTGTAAAGTATTTTCTACAAATTTCAGACATTTACAAAGCTTTGTAAGCAATATTTTTACGTTGTGGGAATGGTGTGACCTTGAGAAATAACTACTATGTACTACATAATATAAAGTAATAAAACTCGTAAAGGCTCAGGCAGGTGCAGCTCGTTAACTTCAACGCGCTCTAGTGATAACCTAAAAAAATCAGGTTTTTGGGGAGATTTCGTATTTTTTGTCAAACTTTAAAGCGCTTTAGCGCCTAAACCGTTTAGCTGAAGAAAAAACCTTAGAGATGTAATTTGTAGAAAATTTAACGTAGTTTATTTTTCTATAGAAACATTTTAGTCTAACAGTGTGTAGTTTTTGAGTTGTGAGTGATAAACTAAAAAAATCAGTTTTTGGAGCGATTTTGTAATTTTTGTCAAACTTTAAAGCGCTTTAGCGCCTAAGCCGTTTAGCTGAAGAAAAAACCTTAGAGATGTAATTTGTAGAAAATTAAACGTAATTTATTTTTCTATAGAAACATTTTAGTCTAACAGTGCGTAGTATTTGAGTTGTGAGCGATAAACTAAAGAAATCAGTTTTTGGAGCGATTTTGTAATTTTTGTCAAACTTTAAAGCGCTTTAGCGCCTAAACCGTTTAGCTGAAGAAAAAACCTTAGAGATGTAATTTGTAGAAAATTAAACGTAATTTATTTTTCTATAGAAACATTTTAGTCTAAAAGTGCGTAGTATTTGAGTTGTGAGCGATAAACTAAAAAAATCAGTTTTTGGAGCGATTTTGTAATTTTTGTCAAACTTTAAAGCGCTTTAGCGCCTAAACCGTTCAGCTGAAGAAAAAACCTTAGAGATGAAATTTGTAGAAAATTGAACGTAATTTCTATAGAAACATTTTGATCTAAAAGTGCCTAGTATTTGAGTTGTGAGCGATAAACTAAAAAAATCAGTTTTGGGGGCAATTTTGTAATTTTTGTCAAAGTTTAAGGCGCTCTATCGCCTAAACCGTTTAGCTGAAGAAAAAACCATAGATATGTAATTTGTAGAAAATTTAATTTATTTTATTTTTCCATAGGAACACTTTTGTCCAAAAGTGTGTAGTTTTTGAGTGATTTGTAAGCGGTAAACTAAAAACTAAGTTGTTAGGGCCGATTTTAAAACGTTTGTCAATAAATTATCAATGTCTGACGCGTTTTAGCGCCTAAACCGTTTAGCTGAAGAGAAAACCTTAGAGCTATAATTTGTAAAAACTTTAGTGTAGGTTATCTTTGTATAGAGCCATATTTCTGACAAAGCGCGTAGTTTTCAAGTTATAAGTGAAAAACTAAAAACGAGCAAACGCCCACTCTTCGCGAGACTCCCCTAAACGAACAATTCCTTGATTTGTTCTTTTTTAAAATTACAATTTCAATCTGGAATAAATGGCGTAATTCCGTAATCCTTTATAATTTCATGACTTTTCTCAATTTTACAGCTAGATTTAACCCCAATTTGTCCGCCCTCCAGATTCACCTTGTACTTGTATGTATCTTCTATCAAATACAAAGCTAAGATTGATGTCCTCCCGTTCCCGAATGCATTTGTAGTCTGAACACGCAATTTTACCACTTCTATCGAACTAAAAACTAAAAAAATTGGCAGTTGGGTTAGAATAGTATTGAAAATAGCTCCTAGCATAGCGGGGGTTAAATCTAACGAGATTAGAGAATCTTTGACTGACAAAGGAGTCGATAATTGATTAACCTTTTGGAAATTCAAAGACTTGCAGTCATTAGCTAAATAAACAAAAAAGCGCTTACTTAAAGACGCTTTTGATTTATATAAATATTGCCTCCCCTTTATTTTTCTATAAATTTTAAATTAATACTACGTATCAGAACGTAAAATGCGAAACAAAAAATGTGTAAAAAAGTTTCGGTTGCAAGTTCGACGCCGACGCTCGGCGTCGCCAAACTTGAATAGTGTTTGGGCGACGGATTTGTTTCACGGTGCGACAGTCGGCCTCGGGCTTCTCAAGTTTAAGGGCGCGATTCGTTCGTTTTCCAATCGAGTGGTAACTCACGTGTTCTTTTTTGGTCACTAATTGGACTTTCGAAAAAGTTGTGTTGGGACAAATTTTCCTAATTAATTATAAGTTAATTACAACTGAAGCGAGGTAAGAATTCGTCTTTTGAAAGTTGCATTTTTTTGGTGGTTTGCGCAAAATGTGGGTTCAATTTTTAAATTGTCGAAAACTATTTTTTTAATTTTCGCTCAATGACCTTTGGCATATAAAAATTTATTATCCACCTGGGCAAGTGAAACGCTAATTTCTAAATTCTTAATTGAAACGAATAACTAATAAACCAATTTAGATTCCCTAAATGGAACAATTTACTATTTTTAACAGTTGAGCTCAATTTGTAGAGTTTTTTCTCTTGATTTGAGTTTGTTTTTCTTAGGTCAACAATTTTTGTGTGAACGAACAAACCCATACTTATAATGTTTTTACTAATCGATAGTAGTACAACTTGTTTGTTACCTCAAAGTTAAAAATTTGAACCCGTATGACTTCGGGTTTCTAAACTTATTACGATACTTGTATTTAAATGAGGCTTTAATGAGGGTGCCATTAGCAAAGTTTCAAATTTCTATTTGTTTTCCAAAAGAAAAACGCAGTAGGTATACCTGTACAAACTTTTGTCTCAAACACTTATCTCTTCAATGTATACAGGGTGGCCAGAATCACACCACGTTCTATATGTAGGTAACTGCTACTATACGAGATGAAGAGTTGATTAATTAGTAAAGTTGGGCAGAGTTACATGGCTAATAAATTTCTGTTGAGAAAATTAAGCATTGTTGCCAAGTCTCCAAGTTATTTAAATAGAAACTGCAAGTTTACCCAATTTTTAATCGGCCACATCGCGCCATAAATGCAAAAATGCTTTCCCAAGTACTTAATCTATGTAAAAACGTTGGGAGATCCTTGCCACTTGTCACCCTGTATAATACCTATCTGAATAAACTTCAATAAAAACGAAACGAACGCTCCTATCTCACCTACCCTTAAAATGCGATGTCCATTTCCATTTGTACTTTTTAATAAATAAAGACTTTTCCAACTCTTATTTTCTCTAAAAAACAGATAATTTCCAAGTTGGACGTTTTTATTATTCTCTCGGAAAATTCCCATCTTTTAATAAACTTTTCCTCTCTGTGAACTACGGATGTTGTTATTTGTTATTGTTATGACATCCAGCTCGAAGGGTTTGCTGAGAAAAAGAAAACTTGCGGTCCGATAAGACTGCCAAGGGCTTTGAAAAAGTATGTAGTAGTAAGAAGAGTCCGGATAAGAGTAGAGAGAACTATGCGAAGTATGAGTCTCCAATGGCTTTTAAACTCGAGAAAGATCTGAAAAATAATAATGCAATAAAGACTGCCTTATAATGATATATTTCTTTGTGTTGGGAATAAATTAACTGTAAATTGTACAAAAATAAACAAATTATGCCAAAAATTCACTGTTGTGTGCTAGTATAGGTTATAGTCGGCAATTTGAGTAGCTATATAGAAAAGAACCAGACTCATCGTACCTAAAATTGTTTAAAAATCTAAAAACCTTAAAAAATACGAGGTGTTCCGTTAAAAAAATCATCGATCTGATGCGCCACACTAATTTGAGACGCCCTGTATAACAGGAAATAAATTTAAATGGAAGGTGTAATAGTCCCCTGCAACTTTTATCTAAAACGTTTCTTTCTATTCGCGTTGCTTTAGAAGATATTGAAGCGTTTTCATATACATAAGGGACACCCGGTATACTCAATTTAACAAACTTTTTTATTTGTTTTAATTTTACTATTACAATAAATTATTTACATAGATATTTGCCTCTATGATTATTTAATCTTTAGCCCTACATTTTAGAGACACGGAGACCGGAGACGTCTTTCGATCATTGATATAAACAGAACGATTTGAGGTTATGTTACTGCCATTACTCAAAACAGCGGAGCAGCTGAATGTAAGCGCACAAAAAAACGTATTTGTTCGGCACCATCAGCTACGCTTACAATGTCTCCAAATCAATTTTTTTGACGATTTTTGCAATTTTATCCGCAATCTGTCTAAACCTGGCACTGGTTGTAACAACACGTTCAACTTTTGATTGATACAAATTGAATTTTGTTAAAATAGTCGACATGATCCCGCGCACTAAATGACTTGTTAACGAACTAATTAAAACGTCAAGTTCGTATACGAACATTGTAAACTTTACGTTGTCGCCTCTAGTCATACGATGATTGTAGTGTCTTCCATTTATTTTGAAACTACCAGCCCAAGCTGGAACCAAATTGTTATCAAAGATGGCTGTGCAATTCTGTCTAGTATTTCTAATTTAAATTAGCTGGATACCTCCAGGTGTGACAGTGTAGTCTCTCAATAGCTCACCACACTCAGGCAGGCACTCCAGCGCGCATGATTATGCTGAAACGTTCCAAATTTTCCATTTTTGGCACGTTGCGGTTTTAAAACGCGTCTCAAAGTGCGACGAAATTGTCACGTGCACACAGACAAACGTTTCCGTGTGCAGATTTGGATCGACACAGGATAATTCTGCACCCCAGACTGTTTGTGTGTGCTCAAAAGTATTTACGTAAAATGCTTGGAAGCCACTGCTACCTGCTCACTTCTATAGGGTGTTTAAGTATCAGTTTTTAAATAAATCATCTGAACGCGGTAGTGTACTGTTACTAGTCATTAGGACGCTCACTTGTGTCAAAATTAAAAATTTTTATGGTCAACCCCAGAGGCGTACGAGTGGAATGCCTGAAGAGTGTAATTTTTTGGAGAAGCATAATACATACGTCACTGATTTATTTTCGAATTATGTATGACGGTGTATGCTATAGACAGATCAGAAAGGAGAAGATGCTCCAAAGAGAATTGCCTAAACTACCAATAGAGGAAATTCTGGACTTTATCAAAAGCACAGAGCTCCCATAAGGGAAGAGTAGGCATATCTGAGGCGCACAATAGACCCAAGAGATCGCGGTGCAAGGAACCACTGGGGCGAGCTTCAAAGCCATAATATTAATAATGCTATAGACACCCTGCATATTTATAGTGATAAAGAAACCTAAATAAATATCTACACAATTTGTTTATTAGTTTATTATTAGATATGAATAATATACATCTGCATTGAAGTCATTTGCATGGGTAGCTATTAAATCGTTTTTGCCACGTCGAAAAGTTTCATACATTTCCCGTTTAACCGGAAGTCATGTAAAGTTCAGAACTTTAAATACAACACTACAGATAAACGTACGTTTTTTTAAATTTTTTGTTTAGTACGCCTTTTAAAAGCCATTTAGTATCGTTATTTTGAAACTGGTCATTTTTGAGATACTCTAAGAATAAATTGTAAAAACGTAAATTTTCCTGTCGTTTTTTTAATATTTCGAGAGCGTATAGAATCAGTTTTAACAGATGCAAAAAATCCAGCTATAACCGCATCGGAGTTTTTTTTAATTGGAACAACAATAATTTGTTTTTAATTGTTCAATGTAAAGCTTTTTTTGTAAAAAGTAATTAAAATTTGTAAAATTAACAGTGGAACTTCATTAATTTCGAGTTTTGCATTTTTATTATCAGCCGAGTAGTAATATAACGTAATAGAAAAGTTTATTTAACAGACTTTTAGTAACTTTATTGCAAATGAAATGCCGTTCGTGCTAATTCGAAATATATAAATATTAAAGTTTCGAAAAAGTTCGATTGCTTTAAAAATGTATGGAACGAGAGTAGTTTAAAAACATTTTTAATAACGTAATCGATTTCAGCTAGTTTTATACAAATAAAATAAATCAATTAGGTAATAGGTATAGCTTAAGCGATATATTACCAAACGTTTAAATGTATAAAAGCCCTTAAGATATGTACATCCGTTCCTCGTTTTCTACTACTCCAATATTCAACAAAACGTCGTTTTGTAGTCTAAACTTTCAAAATTAACATCCTTATAATCGAAACTATTAGTTGAGACGAACTAAACATAAAAGGAGGATTAGGGGAAAAGACGAGGTGCTAAAGGGGTTTTGCGGAAAATTGTCGAGGGTGGTTTCCGGTTTCCTCACTAACACACAAAACATCCTGCTTAATTTTCAGCTCTGTGCAAAAATATCGAGAACTATCACCTATTTGAAAAAAAAGTTCAAATAAAAATTTTTCACAGCTTAAGTCCCTACAAATTTTGTCTCTACAAATTTTTTGGTGCGTGCAAAGGTAGAGACAGAAAAAGACCCGAAAGCGGCGCGTTTTTAAAATCGCGTACGCTTCCCTTATTTTAGTACTCGCCCACGCTGAAATATTTTTGGCGTTTTAAAACATTTTCAATTTATGTATGTAATTTAAAAAATGGCTGCTCTAGGTACGACTTTATTAAATTCTGTCAACAAAAGATGCAAAATGCCCGAAAGATGAAAAATGCGAAAACACTAAATTTAAGAAATTAATATTGGAAAATTAATTATGAAACTGTAACGGCTGAATTACTGGAAGAAAAAAATTAAAATTTGATCTGTATATACCTTAGGTATGAATGTGTGTATTTGCAACTCTAATTAAAATTATTATGAGGCAATTAGTTCCCTAACTGCAGCCTTCCAAAAATAGAGAATGTGACCAAAAAAAAAAAATATTGGAAACTTATTTTCGAAGTTCCGTAATTGCTAAACGTCTGAAGGAAAAAAATTACAATTGAGCGTGTGAATAGCCTAAGTATGTGAGTATTTAAAGTCCTAATTAAAATTATGATATCTCAATTAATTCCCGAACTGTAGCCCCCCAAATATAAAAAATGCGAAAATACTAAAATTAAAACACCTCGGAAAATTATTTTAAAAACTGCAGCGGCTAAACTTCTGAAAGAAGAAAATTAAAATTTGGCGTGTGGATACCCTAGGTATTTTTGTATTTAGAACCGTAATTAAAATAATTTAAAATTCTGACTCTAATTGTAGCCCCCCAACGATGAAATACTCACAAAGCTAAGTTGATGTTCACATACTTTTTAACCACTTATGGTGGACATGTTTACTATATTATTTCAATACAACTAATTCTCTTTTAAAGCCACTGTTACATACCGAGAGTGCCTTTAAGACCTTTAAAAATCATTTTCAAGTGCCTCGACTGTTACCGAGCTCTAAAATCGCTCGACTTCCGGAATGAGCTTTCATAACCCATTGCTCGAGAGCTTTTTTACACAGAAAGTAGGGTCGTTTTTATTACTAGTCAACTGTTTGCTCTTGTGCGAAAGCTCTTTTAAATGCCGTAAACGTTATCATTTCTCGAGCCCTTCGTGAACGAGCCGAGATATTCAAAATTGACACTATAGTGAAGTACACGAAGAGCTTGCGAATATAAAAGGCTCGCAAAATTCAATTAAAGTTGTCAAAGTTTGCAGTTTTTATTTAATTTTCTGGATTTTGGTAGTATCGTCAAGGAACTACGATACTTCAAACTTGTGACTGTAACAAAAATTTTATAAAAATGCAAAGAAAGTTGAGTTTGTTTTGGAACTTCTAATAGCGAATTTCTCGTTGTTGTTACTGGAGAACACATTGAAGCATCTTTCAACTTTTCGTTATTTTGCAAGTGTTCCACATGTGCTCTACGGTTGCAAGCAAAGCTCTAACTCTAACAATGGGCACTCGTTGCATTCTTTCAGGAAATTTCTTTCTATTGTAGTCTTCTCTGCACGCCCTCGAAACCAATATCAAAGTAAAGCACATTCCTAGTAGACACACGGTCGAATTCAGATTTCTGTACTCTCTCAAGGTAAGCGAATTCTCATTTATACAGTCAGGCGGTTCTAAGATTTCTAATTACATGAACCTTGACCTACAGAACGCAGATAGAACTTAACAGCTTATAGATATATGTTTGTGACACTGTGTGTTATCGTACTTGAAAATTTATAGAAATGAAATAGCGGACGTGTTATGAAAGAAAGCGGTACAATTTCGAAAACCTTTAGATCCAAGCTCATCACGCATCATCCTGTACACAAATCTGTGAATTTTCTAAAAGTTTAGCTGCAATTCTCTTATGCTTGGGTACCCGCTCTTAATTAGTCAGGCATCAATTTCTAATAAACGTTCGTCTCTCCTCACGTACGCAAATCTCCTTAGCTGCTGGATCCCTAACAACGTTTTCTTAACTGCCTAACCAAACGGGCGTTATTTGTTAAATAATAAATTTTATGTTTAAAAAAAACCTTTAATCTTCTTGTAAGAGATCTAAATCTTCTTACGAATCCAAGCTTTTACCGAGCAGGGACTTTTTAAAAAGTTTGCTAAAATTCTTATACATATTAAACTAAAACACAAGAAAAACAAACGAAAAGAGCAAAAAAAGTAAAATTTTTAGATTAACGGCAATCAATAAAATATTCCAATGGCGAAAACAAAATGTCGATAAACTCGCAACTTCGTAATTAATTTGAATGAATACATAATAGGCGAATTGATAAAGTTGATTTCAACAAATTGACTTAGCTTATCTAAATTACCCTAAATAAATAGCGAGTGTATGGCTGCGAGCTGCGAGAAAGGTTTGTGTGTGAGAAAGTATCAAATCTACGACCGACGGCCGTCCTAAATAAGCACCCGATGATTTTTACTTTGGGAATTGATGACTGTACTGCTTTTATCAACAAACTCCGAGCTCATCTTATTTAAATTGCCAAATAAATGCACCAGCGTGTAGCGCCATCTATTGCAGAGCTACTTGAGTAATAGTCAAAATTTTGTTCTTTTATTCTCAGTAATTTAAGAACTACTCGCCAGTTCTGGATGGTTATCGAATATTATGACTTCTTGTCGTATTTGAACTTTTTATTCCTCTTCTGTTTACAAGGAGGTAGTGGAAATAACTGAAACCACTCAAAGATAAATAAATATGCAAAAATAAAGAGGAACACGTCCATTTTCCATTTGAAGAAGAGATTGTTGCGGGAATTGGACAAAACAAAACCTCTCGTTTTCAACACGGGGGTGGTGGTTTTGGAACCTCCATTTTTTCGATTTGAAAGCACTTCTTACACACTCGTCAATTGAAGTTTAGAATTTGCATAAGAGTTATACAAGTTAGGAAAAAGTGAAAAAAAAGGTTGGAAAATGTATAGAATTGTAGAAGAAAGCGAGTACAAAAAACTTCAATAATATTAATGAAAATCCGATTTCAGCGATGTAAATTTCAACTTGAAGAAAAGTAAATGCGATTTAGTTGTCGAATCCTCAAATTTACTCCCCCTCGCTGTGTACAACACGCAACAAAAACTCAGTTTAAACCAATTTCTTCTCGTAAATCTTCTAGGATAACACGTCACACGCCTTATAAGCCCCACGATTTTGGATATCGTTAATGAAAATCGCTCTGACACAACTACTCGTGTAATTGGACAAAATAAATTAAATGCAAATTCGAAATACGTAATTTGAGAAAAGTATTTTTGGCCGTCTCCACTACTACTGGTGGGAGAGCAATAAAAAAGGGGATAACAACATAAATATACATATTACATTCCATTCTAGTTGAATTATTTTAACGAGCGACATCGTAACCACATCTTTTATTAATGCGTATCTCCTTCATCTGGTTGTGTAATGACCACAGACTTGGAAGAATAAGTCGGTTGAAATCATCAATAATTATGTTACAGGAAAGAATTTTATAGTCGACGAAATCCAATAAGTCAATTGGAACGAGACTCTCTTGTCCGGCAATTTTTCCTTAAATTTTGCACGAGCGCGCACACACACAAAAGTCGATTTGCTATTATGTCCTTTTTCGTATCGATTCCATAGCCACAATTTTAGAATTCAGTTATTCGGTTGACAGTTTATTCGGGCGTTACTTATGGAAATTTAACAAGAATGTGAAATAGTGAAAATTATACAACGTAAATAAGAGGAATAAGTGATACGACGAGGTTCGGGAAAAGAGCGATTTTTCCATCAATTCGTTATTTACGTGAGACTAAACCTTGCCAATTAGGCGCAGTGAACAGTGTTATTGCTACTTCCAGAAGGAAAAGACCAACTCTTTCAACTAAAATCAGTTTTTCAATGAATTTATGATCAATAGCCACAAATCTAAACATTTTTTCCAAAGAAATACAAAGCTCATTCAGTCACCTCGTTTTACTAAATGTGAACTGATACACTAACACACTGACACACTGACAAATCCGCCCATTGGCACACGGACACACTGACACACTGGCATAATAGACACTGATACACTGACGCATTAAATGCATTGACGGATGAACAGACTCGCACACTGACAGGCCTATACAGATTAACAGACTAACTAATGACTCATGACGTAATGACCATTAGATGGCAATTAAATCATCAATTGTAAATCAATTGCGGTCTCGAGACTATGTGCATGCGAAGAATCTTCAAAACGTATTTTAAGCCAGTGCTCTGATTTCTTGACACTGAGGAACTCAACTCTGAGTTCTACAGGCGCATAGGCTTCTTAGAAATACGGACGGGCCCATAATACGCATGGGAACTATCATCCTCTTCTTCGTGAGTTTTTACAATATTTCTACAATGCTCCGGCAGTCCATGAGCGACACACCATAAGCGTCCAGGAGGACCTAACGTGTAGAGACTACGTGGATGAGGACGACTGCTTTAAGTATTTTAAGTCAATCTCCTGATTGTTTTAGCACGGAGGCACTTAAGCCTGGGTTCTATTCTCTACTAAAATTCTGAGCCGTATGGACGGGCCCATAATACGCCTGAGAACTATCGTCCTCTTCTTCTGACTTTTCCAATGATTCAGACGAGACTACAATGCTCCGACAGCCCATGGAGCAGGAGGACCTCACGTGTAGAGACTACGTGGATAAGGACGACTGCTTTAAACTTATTTTAAACCAAATTCCTGACTTTGCTTCTAACTCATATACTTCTCCAAACTACAGGGGGACCCGTAATACGTCTGACAATCACAAGGAGCCACTTTAGGGGGAACTGAGTTAGCAGCCGTCGTTCTCGCGAGATTAAAATAGTCTACTAATAACTAATATTTACTACTTATATCATTAAGCGAATAACCAAGCTCAATTCAGCATTAATTCCTCTGGTTGTGCGCAAATATAACCGGATTTTTCCTTTTTCATAAGGGTTTTAGAGCAGGAAACTCATTAGTAAAGTTATGCTTTGTGGTATAAAATAGTGCTGACTTTAATATACAGTTCGGTCTAGCTGCAAACAGTCGGCTGTGTTAAAGATAATATTTTTCTTACTTTGTAATTAAATGCATCGGAAATGCAGATCAACGCCCGTTCTAGCGCGAGCCGCATTGCAGTTGGCAAACAAACTTTAATTGGAAATTTTATAATTTTCCACTCCATCCTAACTTTTTCATATTTTAGACTGTTTGTATGCATTTACTTTTGTAATTGCGAAGTAAGTAAATTCATTTTTCTTGGCAATGCGGTGGTTGCAAATATCAACTCGGTTGTGTGTCTGTTAAAGCTGGTAAAGTTAACGCTTACTGCATCAGTGACGTTATTTCTCGGGTGCATTTCCATTTTTATTACAAATATTCTTGTCAAGTTTTTAGCAAGCAAGGAAGTGACGAAAAATATCGTCTATTTACTATTGATGAACAATTTTCTAGTTAAGGTAGATACGCGCATTTTCGTTGAATGTGAGCGAGTCACGGAACAGCGCATATTTTATTCAGGGAATTTGTACGTAGAATGACATTTACTTCAATTAACTTCTATCGATAACTCGGCTTTCAATTAGAATTAAGACATTAAAATGTCACGGATCAGGAGCTTCCGGACACTTTACGTCAGACAAAAACTATTGTTTTTGTGTTTAACCACAAATTGCAAATTGAGACAGGATCCGCATAGCCTAATTACTAATAGACAATTTTACTAAGAAAGTAATAAAAAATACTCCTGAGGCTTTGAGAAACCTTATGGTTCTAAGCGAACAATCTCCTTGCCCAAAGTGATAAGGATACTGCTCCTGTTAATGTAGCGAGACGGGACAAGTCGCAGTTTTCTCGTCTGCATTGAGTAGTGTCTATTCCCATGACGCGCAGATCCTTTTAAAGACATTAGGTCCTTTCTTGCTCCCTTTTGAAAAAAAAACGAGTCGACATTCGCTTCGTGCGCTTTCTGATAAAAGTGTTTCTCAATACTTGTTTACGAAAACTGGATCAGAGTTCATGATGTATGTAGTGGATCCTTGTGACTGTCCGAAGATAGACACACGAGCCATTGCGGCAATTTTAATACGTCTTGCTACTCCCAAGTTCTGTCTTTTAATGTTTCTTCTACTCGAGTCCGTCAACTGTATTCACTCACCTGCATTCTGGAGATGTTTTCTTTCATTATTCAATTTTTATCCCAAATAAATTTGAGTCAACAACGCGAGTCCGTTTTTGACGCCTCTGTAAACATTTGACCTTTCTTATATCACTCCGTCCAATTCGAAAACTAAATAAAAAGCCATTTATCGAAACGTCGAGCTCTTCCGAAAAAACTTGACCTCTCAAACAACCCTTATTTATTCAAGTAAACTCGGTGTAATATAAAGTAGTTTTATTTTAAATTTAACTCTGAAATTGCGAAAAAAATAAATAGCGCAGCACACAAACGCACGAAAAAAATAAATTTCTCACATTGTGTTCATAAAAGCGCAAAATAAGGCGTAATGTGCCACGTTCCGCTATTGTTTCCATCGAATTAATTTCAAAGCACAGTCGTCCATTTTTAACAAACGTGACCTGAACTCAATGTTTCGTGATCGAGCGAGCTAACTAAGACGTATAACTAACTTCAAAGATAACCGAATCTGCGAGAAAGTGGCCACGTAAACACTTTTTATTTGTTTGACGAGTTAATTCGTAATTGAAAAAATGAAAATGTTCAAAAGTGACGCTCGGTGAGGACGATTTCGGCCGCCATTTTAAATTAATTTGTTTTTTGATGTTTGAGTTTCATTGTCAGGTATTAATTCCATGATCCCATAGACGGAATGCAGTGAAAGGGGGTGGTGTACCTACGTGAAAATGTTAAGGTCAGTGCGGAATGTTAGGGAAAAACGAAAATTGGCTCCGTTTGGTTAAAAATCGTTGAAGGGTTAATTGGAGTCTCTCTTTTTATGAATATGCACTCTCGCACGCTCGTTAGATTATATGGCAGTTTCTTTGGCTTCCGTATCGTAAGAAGTAGCTTTTCTAACAGCTGGCATAGAGCTCGAGTCCTACTTTTCAGAAATTCGGCGGACGTTTAAGGGTAGATACGGTATTTTGGGTAACTGGCCGATTTTTGTCAAAAATGTCCCTTTGTTCGTCTTTGACTCTGAATGCCTCGAGAAATGGAGCTCTGCGTCAGAGTAACATTCCGGGGGAGGATATCCCTAAGTAACTTTCGTGAAACCGAAGATTGAGGGCCTACTAGGTGCTTGTGCTGAAAAGCGGAGTTTGAAACTCTTTGGGCTTACAAAGCGGATCGCTGGGTCTCTCTACATTTGAATTATGTAAACTACGAAAATATTGTAAATCTGTCTTTAATACGATGGCGCTTTTTAGAGTTTATCAAATCTGATTAAGCTGTTGTAGTGGATTGAAATGGAGCTCTTATATTATACGAAGTACGAACGTTTAATACGAAAATCTCTTAAAGAGTCTCATACACGAGCAAACTCAAATAGTTGACGTTTATCGAATATAAACGCATCTCTAATCCTATCGGAACGACTTAAGACGAGAATTAAATTTTTCAACTTCAACAAACATCTAGATTACTTCGTTAAATTGCTAGCTATGCAGTTTTCGTTTTATTTCTTTTCGAAATTTCATACAAACAAGTTGTTGAATTGAAAAAAAAGTAGACGGGTAGACGGAAAACATTTTCCTTAAGTTAAAAGTTCATATAATTTGCTTTAGAAATACGTTTCAGGTTAATTAAAATCAAATAGGTAATTGCGAACTGAATACCTTTTGAAAGTTTGGGTCAAGTTTTCTCCATTAGGAAGTTTGATAGAGGAAAACTTAACGGTTCCGTTTAATGTACGTAAATCGAAAATCTACTTATACTAGTTAAAATCGACCCTTTCTTTAGTGTTATGATAATGATAACTGATAACACTTAAGAGGATTAGCTAGTGCGGTCTGAGATGACTGTTGTGGGCTCGGTTTAACACTGAAGGTAACGTGACCAGCACTTTGCTTTTAACTATCTATTTCTAATGCCGAGGCAGCCTGGGGTCGAAATAACGTCGAATTCAAATTGTCGACAACAACTATCGGTTGTTACGATCGCTATTTCAAGGTCATACCGCTTCCGAACGTTGAGTTAGTTCAAAATCAGCCTGCTTAGTTGTTATTTCCCGTACATCCTGAACAAGTTGATAAGGTTTAATCTGACCACAATAAATGAGGAAAGTCCTTGGGAGAAATAGGCCCGAGCAGTTATAAATTAACCGCACGTTATTGAGGGAGGGGTGGTTAAATATACTGTTCTACACCGCTAGTTAAGTGTAAGACTTCTCAAAAAACTTAGACACCTCACCCAGAGAGAATGGCTAAATTTGCAGCAATTTTTTTTACCAAGAGGTGTTTGAGTTGGTAATTTTGGAATAGCGTCCTCCTGTTTTAATTACAAAAATCTTTTTGAAGGATTTTCTCCTAATTTTAGTAATTCGTAAATTACGCTCCGCTTCCCACCTCTGGTATTATATCGGCTAAAGGTATTTCATTGTTGCGAGCTCTTACTTTAGCTGAAATCCTTTGTCTCTGAACTTATCACATTACTTATTGTTAAAGCCAAACTTATCGTAAACAACGTATTTGTAACGTGAAATAGTTACGTCGACAAATTGTAACAAAAGTGTAACGTGACTGAACACGGACACGTTGCTTAAACCAAAGTGTGACTAGAGATGCTGCAGTGATGTAGTCCTCGTTAATGATTACTCCAATTAAAGACGTTAGCAACTTGGTAATACATTAGCGTTATCATCTTTAACGAGATTGAAGCTACCCCCTAATCGTCACGTCTCTTGTTTGCCAAATTCGCCTATTAGGTAGGTTAGTTCGAAGATTTTCCCAAATTAAATCGGTCGTGGAGTGTAATAACGAGTATAAAATAATTTCCTAATAGCTCAAGTGCCAAAAGTGTCTATTTTTAAAAGAACACACACACTTAGATATTTCGTGTTACTGTTAAACAACGCTGACATTTCTTGTTCCGAAGAGCAAATGAAAAAATAAATAAAGAAATAAATAACAAATCACGTCTTGAATTTTTGATACGTTCAGTTCACTGAACACGGATTTTACGTTTTGCGAGCTTTTATCGCGTTATAATACGAACAAACGATTCCTATGCCTAACAGATGTTTGTGCCGATTCGTGATGCTTTTTACAAAAATAGTAATAACGGTGCAATTCGATAAACAAATTTAAAATTTTTTTCCAACTCTAAATATAATGGTCGATGCAGCGTTCTAAAGTTGTATATTTTTGGCATAGTGCGATTATATTTGGCACGCCAACTCCCATAATTTGTCCAATAATATTTGTAAAAATTACACAACAATGACCGCCAATTTATTTAATTTGTTTTTACAGACTAAAAAGAGACGGCTCGTCGAACATTAACCCACGAAATAATGAGATCAATAGTAAATGGTATGGGCGAAACACCTTTATTACGGGGTGCTTGGTCACTAAACCGTCCTTGCTTATCTAAGACAATACTACTCGACCGCCCTTTTGTTCCGCATTTAGCAACCTTTGTTTCATTTCGGATGATACCTACCATTCAGCTTTTAGTTGGGCGTCAAAGACAATGTAGTACAGCGGTGCCTGTAAGAGACTTTACGTGCTGCTTACGATAGGACTGAAGGGTAGATTGGACAATGGATACTTATAGCTGGCCATCGCCGCATTATAATACGAATTGGAGCGTATTATCCTTGTGGGGTGAGACCATCGCGCTAAACTGGGTTTTCCAGGTTTTCCTTAAATGTTCGAAACTGATTGACTCTGCTTACCCCTATTACCTTTTTTAATGGATGCAGTATGTACATTTTTATAAATTAATCCGTTTACCCCTCAAATGTTTCTTTTTATTTTACTGCAAATCGTCTCTAAAGCCTAAAAGAATTCGCACAACAAAAATATAAAAAGTTGGGTTATAATCAGTTTTTGACATTTTTGACCTTAACTTTAAGACGCCATATCTCAGGTTCAATTTATTGCAGACGGCTTTTAAACAGGTCATGTTCTTCTTTGGGTATTTTACTACAAATCTGGTCTCTTGCATTTTTTCTCTAAAACTTTAAAATAGTTCACAAAACCGAAATATAAAAAGTTGGGTTTTAATCATTTTTTGACATTTTAGACCTTAACTTTAAACAGAGATATCTCAGGTTTAGTTTGTCTTAGAGGGTTTACAAAGAACTCATGTTCTTCTTTGTGTAGTTCACTACAAATCAGGTTCTTTTTATTTTTTGCTTAAAACCCAAAAATAATTCTTGAAGACGAAATATAAGAAGTTGGGTTTTAATCATTTTTAGACATTTTCGACCTCTACTTTAAGACTCGATATCTCAGGTTCTATCAGTCGTAGACGGTTTTTGAAGAACTCATGATCTTCTTTGTGTATTTTTCTACAAATCAGGTCTCTTGCACTTTTTGTCTACAACTTCAAAATAATTCACAAAACCGAAATATAAAAATTTGGGTTTTAATCAGTTTTTGACATTTTAGACCTTAACTTTAAACAGATATCTCAGGTTTAGTTTGTCTTAGAGGGTTTACAAAGAACTCATGTTCTTCTTTGTGTAGTTCACTACAAATCAGGTCCTTTTTATTTTTTGCTTAAAACCCAAAAATAATTCTTGAAGACGAAATATAAGAAGTTGGGTTTTAATAATTTTTAGACATTTTCGACCTCCACTTTAAGACTCGATATCTCAGGTTCTATCAGTCGCAGACGGTTTTTGAAGAACTCATAATCTTCTTTGTGTATTTTTCTACAAATCAGGTCTCTTGAACTTTTTGTGTAAAACTTCAAAATAGTTCACAAAACCGAAATATAAAAAGTTGGGTTTTAATCATTTTTTGACATTTTAGACCTTAACTTTAAACAGTGATATCTCAGGTTTAGTTTGTCTTAGAGGGTTTACAAAGAACTCATGTTCTTCTTTGTGTATTTTACTACAAATCAGGTCCTTTTTATTTTTTGCTTAAAACCCAAAAATAATTCTTAAAGACGAAATATAATCATTTAATCATTTTTAGACATTTTTGACCTCCACTTTAAGACTCGATATCTCAGGTTCTATCAGTCGCACGCGGTTGTTGAAAACTCTAGTTCTTCTTTGTGTATTTTGCTACAAATCAGGTCCCTTAAGTTTTATGTCTAAACCCCCAAAATAATTCATAAAGCTGAAATATAAGAAGTTGAATTTGAATCATTTTTAGACATTTTCAACCCCAACTTTGAGTTACGATATCTCATGTTCTATTAGTCGTACAGGGTTCTTAAAACACTCAAGTTATTTTTTGTGTCTTTTATTATATTAGATACCTTTTATTTTTTGTCTAAGCCCTCGAAATAATTCCCAAAACCAAAATATAAAAAGTTAAGTTTTAGGAATTTTTAGACAATTTCTATCTTAAATATTAACTTTGAACCGCTATATCTTAGGTTTCATTGGTCATAAAGGGCTTTTGAAGGACTCATTTTTTTCTTTGTGTATTTTACTACAAACCAGGTTTCTTGCATTTTTTGGCTAAGACCTCTAAATGATTAGCAAATCAAAACTATAAAAAGTTGGATTTTAGCTTAGGTTTTAGTCATTTTGAGTCATTTTCGACGTTAACTTTAAACGGTTGTCTCAGGTTTCATTGGTCGTAGGGTTTTTTTAAAAAGCTTCCGGCTCAGTTTTTTCCGTATAAATTTTATTGCAAATTGGGTCCCTTGCATGTTTTGTCTAAAGTCTCAAAATAATTTGCAAAACTAAAATATAAAAAGTTGGGTTTTAGGAATTTTTAAACCTTCTCTATCTTAACTTTAAACCCTGATATCTTAGGTTTCATTTCCTTTAGAAGGCTTTTGATCAAAGACACGAATTAATTGGCCGAATTCTTGCGTGGATTTGCTTAGATTTTACTTGTACTTTTGTTTTCTTTTATGTAAATTCTCCAATGTTATTAATGCTTTACAACAAATGTAAACAAAGTTTTATTTTTATAATAAACACAAAATTGTTATTACTGTACTACTATTATCTAATATAAATTTAGAGCCCTCATGTACTGTCTATCAATTTGTCGAAAAAAGTGCGAATTTTCTACCGAATAGTAATGCAATGAAAGATGCGACTATTCACAAATTCATTTTTATGGAAAGTAGCTTCATCCCTGAATAATATTTTGATAAAAAAAATTTAGCGCCTTCTTATATTTCCCTACTATCCCAATTGCAAGATTCTCCGTTCGCTTCTAAAAGTCATTGTCACCAAGTTTGTCGAAGTAATTTATTAAAAAAGTTTGTCGACCAAAAATAATCTTGGGGCATTCGAAGAATGTACACAATTTAATTTCAATAAATTCACGTGTAATATACAGGACCTTATATTAAAATGAACGGAGAAGGCGCCTCTCAAAGTTTTTACTACCCTGTACATTTGATCCTCCCCTTTAATTAAGGGAAATACCAAATAAACTTTAGTAGTGGTCACTGATTAGGAGATTAGCGTATCTACGTGCTACTTTGGTCTTGAGAAAAAGTCGACATTTCTTGCAACAATTCTCTCGGTGTATACAATGGCGAATCAGTGAAAATAATTGCCCATAAAACAGAAGTTTTTTTATACAATTCTCATAGTTTGAAGTCGTCGTTAAGCAATAGATTTCCTTTACGCCTTTACGGGCATTAAGTTAATGCACAACAGCACACGTTTGAAATAGCGAGCACCAGACGCTACCATTTTGTTGATCAAAAACAATAACCTACAGTTAGCCCAATATAAATAGGGGCAGTAGTAGACTAAATTTTAACGATTTTTTTATATTTATACAAGAGTTTTAAATTCTACACTTACTTTTGAGCAGAAAAGTATAGAACAGTTGTCACCCTAAGTTTAGGCGTTTTTGAGTTATTGGCGTTGTTCCAAAATTTTGTTCAGAAACACACCCCGGCTTAAAATTCGGCATATTGAAAATAAAAGACTTTTTCAAATTACTCTTTTTAGAATCGTTAGACGACACATCTGTACGCATAATTGATTGCGTTTAAAAAGTTTGTTTACTATACAGGGTGTTCGAAATGAAACATTTCTTTTACCCAACTTTAACCGGACGTAAATTGCGATTTTTAAACTCCAATACTCAAATGGGATACTTTTATAAATTTCTTTCTCAACTTTGAGCTTTTTAGAAGGCCAAATAAAACTTTTAGACATGACCATTGTCCCTTGAAGAAGTTAATGCAATGGACAATAAAATTAATCTGTGTCGTTAAACGTAAAGTTTGAGGTTAAGTAAATCGGAAAGCTTTGTTATGGTATATCGTATACTTTTTAGTATTTTTATATGTATTCAGTATTCATCATTATCTAGTATTGTAAGCTCTAACGACATATACATTGAAGCTTTATAAAATAAGGTTTCTTTCTTACTTTTTAATTCTCTTAACTAATTTACAAACCAATTAGGGTTTTACGTTACATCGGATTGCTTCATAAACCAAAAATTAACCACCAAACGTATTTGCCATAAATCATGTCGGAAATTAGGCTATGAAAATCGTAAATAAATCTGATGTTGCGTGCTATTAAAATTAAAGATGGCGGATGAGTCGTTAATAACTACGAATTTGAAGATGGAAGGAGAATAATTAGTTGCCATAAATTTTATATTTATATAACACACTCTTGTATCTATTCCGTCATTACGTGTTAGTAACAGCTTTATTAAGAACAATATGTTCTCGTAACTCGTAACAATAACTGACTTGATGAGTGTCCATAAAGCTCAGAATTGACGATTACTACAGATATTAAAGTATCACAATCAAAAATTAACTCGTTTGTTCGGTTACTAATTTTGAAAGTTACCCCAACTCGTCTCGCACTCTCGCTCATAAAAGTTTACTCTTTGTAGTCGCCAAAATTTAAAGCTTTTGATGAGACACAGAGACGCGACTAATCCACAGCCTCCCGGTATACCCCAATATTTTTAAAATCTAAATGAAAACTCCTACGTTTCGTTTGGTATCCCAAAATTTAATTTATTAGCAATTCTGATTAGGCACGTAACTACGTACGCAACGTATTGAAAACCTTCTCATCTAACGATTTTAATATTTTACAAAATTGATCAATTATGGAAGTCGCTAAAGTACTAATTTGTTAGAAAAGTGCCATTGTTTCTTGGTGGTAGAACTAAACTTGGAGCTTATTAATTATCGAGAACAATTCCAATTTATTTTTTAAAAAATATCTCTTCAACAAACAACGCCGCCGGAGTAGTCGAAATTAGCTTCAAGCTCAATTTGATCATAATTTTATACCAACCCGACTAAAATGTAAATTACGCAAAAACTTTTTGTTTAATTTAATAAAATTAAAAGCCCGGCTCTGGAAGTTCCCTTTTCAAATTTTAATCTCAATTAAATTACAAAATTTTCCAATAAATTAGGTAGCTACATAAATTATTAAAAAAATAGAAAACTTCCTTTGTTGCATTGTCGCAGTTCCTTTTCATTTCCACTTGGGTCGTCTCTTTTTTTGTCAAAAAATAAAAAAATGGTCGATTCATTTGAGCCTACGAAAGTAAATGCGCAAACGTTATTAAAGCAAGTTTAATCGTAACTTTTTGCCTTATTGCCAGTTACAAAATATTTTTTTAAAGCAATAATTTTTGAGGTTTTATCTGCTATTCTCGTATAACTCATCGTTAAATGGGCAATTCCTACCCTTTATTGGATTAAACGCGCTTAAATAACAGGCCTTTAAATTTTCTCTCGCGACAATAAAAAGCTTTTTATTATTTACACTAATGCTACTCTATTGCGTATTTATCCGTACTCTGAACTTTTCAGTTTTCCATTTACAGTACAGACGCGTAACCAAAAGAATTGCCACACTACAATCAATAGAAAAGCCTATTAAAAACTTTTTGAGGTTAAGTAGCTGAAAAGTTCTGTGATGGCACATCACTCTATACTACATATCCAATCCCCATATCTAATTTTGTTCTTCTAAATGGTTAGTATTTGGACGCTCCTCTGTAGGACCACTGTGGATAATTACGGTAGGTATTCAAAGAGAATGATTCCCGAGGACTCTACGTCTACGTCCTCTCGGATGCCAATAGTGTATAGAATTTCATTAAAAGGGTAGTCAATAGACCGATCACGTACTCATAATATTATGTGACTTCCAATGGCTTAAGAGCCACGTCTACCAGAGCCCCCGTGTGCCCCTTTCAAAGCAATTCTTCCAGATTTCTACCATTCAAGACCGCCGTGTCAACCATCATCACTATACCGCTATGAGCTGGTTTAGTACTTCCTGGGTCCAGCCTATAAAACGGCAGATGCTTCTCCCTATCCCGCACTTGATTGGGTGCGGGCAAAAGGAAAAGTTCTGTCGAATAAAACTGGAAGCAGAGTGTCTCCACGTATGCGGTATATGGTCAATTTAACTATACCAGCTATGCCGGTACAGTGGACCGCTCGACGGAGCCATACGTGATCTTAGAATCAATTGGTTGCTGCAGTCTCTTCACCAGAAAAGCTGTAGGCTAGTACTAGTCTGCAGTTGTACTTTATTAAATAGTAACGGGAAGACGTGAGTTCTGGTAGGAAGAATAGCTTGGCCCTGCTGTTGGTGTGCAATAGAGGGACACTGAGCTCCCGCCCTAATGGTAACTGATCTGGAATAGGTCGCAACAGATGATCCTGAGGCGATTAAGTAGATGCTAGTGGAAGGGGATTAGCTACCCCCGAACCTGTGACCATAGTCTGGTTAAAACTGGTACTGCGGGCAGACGTCTAAAGACTTCTGATGAGGTTGGATTTGCAGGGGCTAATGGTTCTCAAGAGTGCACTGACCCCACGCTACTTTGGCTTCCATTAGAGGCGCCTGGTTTTGTTTTTTCAGGGCCCACATTGACGTCTTGATAATTCTTTTAAAAAATACCTGCCCTTTCGACTCCCCTCCGTTTTACTCTGTAAAAAGACTAGAATGAGATGTCGAGGCCGGTCTTGGTTAGCAGCTCTGTCCCCAATCGCTCTCACTTCATATTTCTTCTAGTTTCGACTCTCATCTCGTTCTTATAAACGCTTGATTCCCCCATATTTACTATCTCTAATATCTAACAGCCGGTCGAGCCTCCCAACTGTACATTTTCTTGGCGCGCACAATACCACAGATTCGGAAGAGTTTTTTTTGGTGGTTCTTCGTAAACATAGTCCGAACCATTGAACCGAAACCCTCTGGACTCCACGTACCTACCCTTGATTTAAATCCGTAGAGTCATTAGAACTATCCCTTTAGAGAAATTTATATATCTAAAAGTGTTAATGACAATCCACGTCGGGAAAGAGTTTGGGAAGGTCTTTAAATTAATATTTGACTGTTTCTGTTTCTTTGAGTATCTATAAGAAGTAAAACGACCCTAAAAATTTTAAAATGCACTGGCGTATAAACTATAAACGGCAAATTGTATTTTCTTCATAACTGCCTTCTTAGAGTATACGAAAGATATAAAAGTCCACTTTTATGCAATAACTGTCGCCCGTTTGAAAGAGTTGAGATACGGGTGATTTATGTTTTTGATCAATTTTATTTGGTGTCGATTGTCGACATTAAATTGGAGTCTTATTTTAGTGAACGATTATAAATATTTTAGAGGTCGGGGAATCACCGAATCACCCGTCCCATAGTCGATAGTATAGCACAGTTATGATAGGAAAAAGGGTGCCAAAACTATAAATTTTTATGACTAATAAACATCCCATTCAATGATCTAATTCTAGTAGAATATAAAGTATTGATGTATGATGTATGAAATAATGCAATTTTTATTTTTATGCGCTCCAATTGAAATAAGATTTACCGCGGCTTCAACTCTTGTTTGTTATGTCAAATTTATTTTGCACTTGAAATGGCTTGAATGAATGGTCTGCTCGCGTTTGTACTTCCAAGTGCACTTTGCAAAATAAATTTGACATAACCTATTAGTTACTCGACTATTTTTATTTTTTAAATTAGCGAGGATCTCATTATAATGGCGTACAGCTCGACATGGTTAGGTATAATAAGGTATACCTTCACAATAAATTTTAGTAAGAAAAGCAATCCAAAACGGAGCACCTATTCGGAACCTAAATTAAACTTTAATAAAAATATATGATAACATTTCTTTAAAAGACTAAAATTTTATAGCAGTTTCAATTTAGGTTAAATAATAAACCATTATTGTTTTTGAAATAAAAGCGCCGTCAAAGGAGATACGTAAAAATTTGTTAATAAAATTCAGCCAGCTATGGCGATAAAACTGGTATCTACCATCTACCATAAAATTAAATTTGTGCGCTTTTTATTATCTACGGGACGGGGGGGGTATTTTCTAACAGGAACAGCGTACACGTATCGACGTCTTCTACTACTTTCGAAGGCCTTCGGCCGCAAACAACTCAGCGCTGCTCCATTCTACTGAAAGAAGTTGCTAAAAATGTGGATTCCCTGTTCGATTTTTCTAATTCCGTTCCTGGTTGAAACTAACAAATATTTAAATTATTTTAAAAGCAAAAAGTTCAAATGTCACAATTTTACTTTTTGATTAGGGATAATTGGGGGCGGAAAATCGTAAGGAATGAAAAGTTGATGCCTGTATCTAATACCTAATTTGCTTGGCTTTGGGATATACGCCCGTTTGGCCACTACTTTTTGAGAGTCACATTGCAGAAAGTTGCTTTTATGACTGTTGAAAAATTTATGGAACAACTCCCAATTTTTATTTTCTAAATAATTCCAAGATTCGAAGATAATTAGTAGGTGGCGACTAAGGTAAAAAAGTGCCAAAACTAGCGTATCTAAGTTAAGCATGTCTTGCCGCGAACCGAAAATTCGAGTCGTCGACTCACGAAAATAATTCATCTGCAGCCCACCCCTGTTTCGTATAAAATATAACCCCTTATTTGTTATTTACTTCTGATAGCTGGCTATAAATTTTATTTTTTGCCAGATAAAAAAATCTCCTATTAAAAAAATCCCTATATCTTCTCTATTGTTTCAGATGAGAGGATTTCGTAAATCTAAAGGATGCGGATGTATATCCTTTCATAAGAGAAGCATCAGTAGTTACGAAGACGAATCTACATCGAGTTGTCGTTCTTCTGATGCGGACGTGCAAGTTCGAGGTTTAAGTAATCGCAAGATAAAACCAGACGGCGGTCTATTGAGAATTTTTCTACCTAGAAACATATTTAAAGGATGGAGGAGACACGATAATCTCAGCATGACAAAAATTGAACGAAGTAAGTGTTTAAAACTAATTAATAATTCGATAGATTTACGTTAGAAACATGCGCTTTCTCGTCCTTACATTGTAAATCTAAATTTCCCCAAGGGTCATTGTTTGATTAAAGTGGTGTCGGATGAGAATAGATTAACGTTTCAACCCAGATATACTCGTAGAGTAGTTTAAAACGTAAATGAAACAAGAACGTCTGAAATTAAACGACTAAAACGGCCAATTACATTGCCGTTGGTTCACAAATTAAGACGTTTTGTAGAAATAATTTCCTCTCGCGCATTAAGGCAGTGTAAAACTGTTTTTGTTCCGAATGGAGCTATTCGGCGGCAGAGTTAATATGCATAATTCAACTGCAACAATTGATTATTAACCGAGTAAATCTTTTAGTAGCTTGGGTTTCATACTCGTCATGAAGTCGATATTTGTTAGTTTTTCTCATTTTATGTTGTAACAACATACTCGAGAAGCCATATACATTACTTGGGCACTAAGTAAGCGAGCTATTTTGCTACTCTAAGTACCTGATGAACTGCTCTAGCTATCAATGCTGGTTTCCTCATTAAAACAAGAAATCGCACTTATTCTAGCAGAGTGTATTTTCGAGAAATTGGACAATTTCAAACAGCCGATTTTGTTTACACTCCCTTCCAGTACCTGTGGAATATTTTCTGGGCTGTCTACTGAAGACCTGGTGGTCTCCTCTAGCTATCACTACTGGTTTATCATTTAAAACATTGAAAAAACCGTATTTTTTCGCTCAAAGTGTCTTTTCGACAAATTAGACAATCGCCAACAGCCTATTTCGTCTACACTTCCTTCCATCACCTGTGAAATATTTTCTGGGCTATCTACAGAAGATCTGGTAACCTCTTTTAGCTATCACTGCTGGTTTATCCTTAAAACATCGAAAAATGTGTACTTATTCCTGCAGTGTCTTTTTGAAAAATTCGACAATTTTCCACAGCCTATTTTGTTTTTATTCCCTTCCATCATCTGTAGAATATTTTTTGGGCTATTTACTGATCACTGGTGTACTCCTCTGGCTATTACTACTGGTTTACCCTTCAGGAGTGTTCTTTCGAGAAATTGGACAATATCCAACAGCCTATTTCGTCTACACTTCCTTCCATCACCTGTGAAATATTTTCTGGGCTATCTACAGAAGATCTGGTAACCTCTTTTAGCTATCACTGCTGGTTTATCCTTAAAACATCGAAAAATGTGTACTTATTCCTGAAGTGTCTTTTTGAAAAATTCGACAATTTTCCACAGCCTATTTTGTCTTTATTCCCTTCCATCATCTGTAGAATATTTTTTGGGCTATTTACTGATCACTGGTGTACTCCTCTGGCTATTACTACTGGTTTACCCTTCAGGAGTGTTCTTTCGAGAAATTGGACAATATCCAACAGCCTATATCGTCTACACTTCCTTCCATCACTTATGAAAAAATTTTCGGACTATTTACTGAGCAACTGGTATATTCCTGTAGCTATCACTGCTAGTTTGCCCTTTAAAATATCAAAAAATCCGCACTTATTCCAGCAGAGTGTCTTTTCGAGAAATTGAACAATTTCAAAGAGCCTATTTCGTCTACCATCCCTTTCCATCACCTGTGAAATATTTTCTGGGCTATCTACAGAAGATCTGGTAACCTCTTTTAGCTATCACTGCTGGTTTATCCTTAAAACATCGAAAAATGTGTACTTATTCCTGAAGTGTCTTTTTGAAAAATTCGACAATTTTCCACAGCCTATTTTGTCTTTATTCCCTTCCATCATCTGTAGAATATTTTTTGGGCTATTTACTGATCACTGGTGTACTCCTCTGGCTATTACTACTGGTTTACCCTTCAGGAGTGTTCTTTCGAGAAATTGGACAATATCCAACAGCCTATATCGTCTACACTTCCTTCCATCACTTATGAAAAAATTTTCGGACTATTTACTGAGCAACTGGTATATTCCTGTAGCTATCACTGCTAGTTTGCCCTTTAAAATATCAAAAAATCCGCACTTATTCCAGCAGAGTGTCTTTTCGAGAAATTGAACAATTTCAAAGAGCCTATTTCGTCTACCATCCCTTTCCATCACCTGTGAAATATTTTCTGGGCTATCTACAGAAGATCTGGTAACCTCTTTTAGCTATCACTGCTGGTTTATCCTTAAAACATCGAAAAATGTGTACTTATTCCTGAAGTGTCTTTTTGAAAAATTCGACAATTTTCCACAGCCTATTTTGTCTTTATTCCCTTCCATCATCTGTAGAATATTTTTTGGGCTATTTACTGATCACTGGTGTACTCCTCTGGCTATTACTACTGGTTTACCCTTCAGGAGTGTTCTTTCGAGAAATTGGACAATATCCAACAGCCTATATCGTCTACACTTCCTTCCATCACTTATGAAAAAATTTTCGGACTATTTACTGAGCAACTGGTATATTCCTGTAGCTATCACTGCTAGTTTGCCCTTTAAAATATCAAAAAATCCGCACTTATTCCAGCAGAGTGTCTTTTCGAGAAATTGAACAATTTCAAAGAGCCTATTTCGTCTACCATCCCTTTCCATCACCTGTGAAATATTTTTTGGGCTCTCTACTGAAGACTTGGTTGACTCCTCTAGCTACAGTTATCACTGCTGGTTTGCCCTTTAAGACTTCAAAAAATCCGCCTTTATTCCAGCAGTGTATTTTCAAAAAATTAGACAACCGCCAACAGCCTAATTCGTTTACATTCCTTTCCATACCCTTTGGCATATTTTTTGGGATATCTGTTGTACACCTGTCGTGTTCGGCAGTTCAATTTTAAAAAATTTCCGGCATCGATTTTATGTTTATGAGAGCTTTTCAATTTAAAATAATCTTTATATTTGAATTCAGAATGCTGATAAGAAATAAACAAAGCGTCGAATGTATTATAAATGGCATTAATCTGAAAATAAACTGACGGATGGGTTGAAATGATCGTTGTACGTTGATACAAAATCCCATGTAACTTGTTTAGTTGCGTGTATAGATGATAAATGCACGTACAATGTTGTATTTAATGAGAACATTAATTAAGTAATTTAGTTAAATGTTGATAATATTAACAAAGTTTTGCTCCACCACCCACCGATAATAATCGAGTTCTAAACATTTTAATGGCCGTATTGATAACTGCGAAATTTGGTTTCGTCGTTGAACTTTCAGGGCGAACTGTTATAGTTTATAGTTATTAGAAAATTATACTATTCAAAGCAATTGAATTAAATAATGCCCTTCGTGGCCCTATGTAAACGTAGTCGGCTGTTTTTGATTTTTGTTTGAAAGAAACGCGCTCCAATAAAATAAAAACAAAATTTTACAACTGACGCGTGCAGAAGTTAAAATTGCGTGCTTTACGTAACCAATTTACTTCCGAAAAAAAACAGAAAAGAAATAAATACTAACAACAACACTTTGTAGTAGATGCGCGTCCTTTTTCTTTTAGAAATAGTACTGGTGGGCAATTCAATAAAAAGATGGCACTTTTTAGTATTTCATTTCTTTAAACTGCCCAAAAACACGCACAACCCCTTTTCCAAAGAGACGATTGGAGGAGAAATTGTAAATTATTAAAAAAGATAAGGCGAGTGTATAGCAAAACTGTGGAAAACTTGTGAAACAAAAGGGACGTAACGAACAGATTCGAGCTCTTGCCAAAATTTTAATTTGATACCCCAACACAAAAGCCGTAGCGAGGACGTTGAGTTTTAGAAAGCTTTGTTCGCAAACTAACAGACAGTGCAATTAAAAGAATAGTGAGGTAAAGTAAAACCGTAAAAAATGTAATGTGGAAAAATGCCCAACAAATAGTCCTATAGTTATTACTGTGATTAGTAACAAACAAAGCAAAAAGTAATAACAAATAACAAACAACCCCGCCGGGTTTATTTTTTAGCAATGAAAACTAAAAAAGTTTCTCAACTTAATATTAAGCTACAAAAATCGATTGTTTCGTACAGGGTGTTCAATGAAAAATTAGACTAAAGTTACTGTACGATGCGCAATGATTTAACCTTTCGATTGGATGCTCTCAGTTTTTCCGTAGGACGAACTGATGAGAGGTAAAACGTTTGAAACCTTATGTTCGCTTGCTGGTGTACACCCGGTATGATGTCGAAGAAAAAGAGTTTTTCTGCGTGCCCTACTAAAAGTTTTTCATCTCTCGTATTCTCAAAATACCGATAGTATCACCTGAAGAATATAATAACTTTTGCTCTTATTGCCTTTTCACCCCCACCCCTATGATTGTCACGATGTCATAATACGAGTAGTTATCTCTACCAACACTTCTCAAATAAACTACTGCACGAAAAGCAAAAAGTGGCTCTCGGTTATTTCTATAGTCAAACACCTAACATGTAAGTACTGTTGACAGAAGCAAACTGTGCCCCTGTGAAGGCGTGACCGGTGGCGCTTTAGTTTCGAAATGTGTAATAACTTTCTCCACTTCCACCACTGACTGTACATACTTTCTTGACGTGATTGGATAAAAGTTTTACCCCCCAAGTTTTTAAATTTAGTTGGCATATTTTCCGGGGGCACAATTTGCTTCTGAGCGCTGTAGTTCATTTATTTATTGCAGATACATATTCAATAAGCACTATTACGATTACTATTTATACCCAATTAATTAGAACAGTGGCGTGAAAATAAAAATTGTTAATTATTAGCATTTTATATACTTCTCGGAAAGCAATAGCAAACCAAATTGCCTAGCAAAGCTTCCCAATTTATTTATTTTTGTAAAATTTGAAACCATGAGGCACATGAGCTCCTGGGTACGTTTCATGCGTCTGTATTCATGAGTTTGGCTCTGCAACCGTTAATGGTAGAGCTCTAGTCATTAGAAAAGAACCCACCGCGTCATATGCCCACAGACCTAGGTCACAAAAGGTACAAGAGTGTGACTGTTATACTGTGATCAGGAGCAGCGCACAGATGACGTGGGAGGCTCTCCTCTATTGAATTTACCTATCGTACACATTTCACAATTCCCTCACGCTTTTGAGTATTTTTTAGTAAAGGTAGTTTCTCTACATTTTCATCTACTACCAGTGATTCATTACGATTTTCCTGAAAATATATCAAAGTATATAAATACACGTAAAATCACTATCAATGCCTTACCTTTTTGTTCTTTTTTAAAAAGTGTGCACTTAGAGCTAAACTTGGTAACTCTACAAACAAACTTAAAAGCAATGATAAGCAAAGGGTTATTACTAAAGTAATACAGTATACGTAAAACTGAAATAATAGTTAAAATAAAATATTTAAGGTACTTGATGTTCATAGTTACCGTTCCAAGATAACTTATTGTTATTGGATATCTAGATGCGGCTAATATTGTATAGTCAATCACATAATGGACTAAATACATCGAATACGATAACTTGGAGATGACTTGAAAAAGGGGAAGAGATAAAAAGTCATTAATAAAACCTAAAATTAAAGAAGTAGAAAGAAAAATTAAATAATTTCAACTCCGAACCCCCGTGATGAAAAATGCAGGCGAAAATCATCCACGCAATAGCAAGAGACCAAGTTATTTGGTAACAGCTCCAAAATACGCTCGATAGTAGAGAGCCTTTATATACATCGCCTATTGAGAGTATCGAATTCACGTAAATCCAAACGAATATTATAGAAATTGATAATAGCCATAATATGACAACCCAAACCTATACAAAAAGAACAAAATTTATAGAGAACGACGAGCGTCAAAGAACGGGGAGAGAGAAGTCCTGCTAAAAAACGTTTATTGCTGAGAGAGGGTAGTGAAGTACTTACCTTATTTATAATATGTAAGTCTTCATTGGCTCTTTGAGCAACAACATAACTCAATCCGTATCCTATTAACCAAGACGGTGCATTAACTATTAAGGAATACTTGAAAAATAAATTGACCGGATCAGCTATGCTCCTGTAGATTCAAACTTATTTAGAGTCAATCGATACCAAAAAATTACGTACCTAATTTGATCAGTTGGTTGGTAAAATAAAACCACAAAGACAGTATAGAAGAAACATGCGACCGTGACGCTGATGATTGATTTCAAAAATATCGCTTCCTTCTTCTTTAAAACGTAGACCAGTAAAGGGGATAATAGATAATATTGCATGTCTAGATCAAGGAACCAAGATTGCATAACGCACTAAAAAGCAACACGGTTATTCTCACGACTATTTCTATAGTATATCAAGAGCTATAACAAACATTTATATTATTCCAAAGATTTATTTTCAATTAAAAATAATTATATGCGTGAGCGAGATGTCTGCAGCGGTCAGCGCGTGACTTGGTTGAGAGGCAGTGTACTATACCTAAACTAAAACAAGGTACAGTCACGCTGAAAGTGGTAATATTGAAAATGGTAATAAAACCAACCGTCTGCTACTTTTAAGTGGCAACATTGACTCAGGAGGCTCGAGAATTCTAAACACTAAGCTCCAACGCGCTTTAGCACCTAACCTAAACCGTTAGTCTGCTGTAAGAAACCACACAAATATAATTCGTGAAAATTTAGTACTGTTTGATTAAGAACACTTTTCTATAAAACTGTGTAATTTTTGAGTTATAAGCAATAAGCTAAGGAAATCAGTTTTCCGGCCGATTTTAAAATTCTTTGAGTTTTAATGCGCTCTAGCGCCTAAACAGTTTGTCTGAAGAAGAAACTTATAAAGTAAAATTCAAGTTTTCAAGTTATAAGTGAGAAACTGCAAAAATGGCAAAACCCACTCTTCTCGAGACCCATCCTTCGAAGTCAATGCTGCTCGGTTTTATTACTCATTTGCAAAGTTTCTTTCAGTCTTTGCGCTGCAGACGTCTCGCCCTATCCAGTTCACGCTTCTCCGTTAAAGTGAGATGAAATTAGAATTTTTAACAGCGCAAGCCGGGCAAACGCGCCCGTCCGCCCAAATTCTGTTCCGGCCGACCCATTCATTATTTTTCTCTTTTTTTAAATTAAAATTCAATCTGGAATAAATGACGTAATTTTACGAATTTAAGAGTGAGCCTGACAGATGAGCGATTTTATGTTAGCTACGGAAAGTACTTTTAAATAAAATTTGTGAATCTTTGGATACTCCAAAGTGGGATAATGTTTGCTAGCTCTTGGACTACTATAGGGAACAATGAATTTGCTCACGTATTTATATGTCACTACGTTTTGAATGTATAATATAACCTGCCACCATTTTTCGTAACAGATAGTTACTAAGTTCGGAATAACTGTAGTTGGCCAAAGGGGACCCGAGCTCATAACTGGCAAAAAACTGACGTAGTAAAGAACAACCACAGCCAATGGTGGAGTGAGCCTACCAACAAAAAAAATTTTAAAGATAAGAAAATCATTAACCTCCAAATTTTCCTGAAGAATGCGACGCAAGAAAGACGACGCGAGTTTTACCTGCTCTCGTACCTATTTATACGTGGAGCAAGAAGATGCTCTGATACTCAATCGCTTGGTTGAATTTCCTGAAAGCTTACAGTTGATTGTCTGTACTAACCTTAAATATCGACTAAGGTAATATTTTCCGATTTTAAATTCTTCCTTTCTTTTCCAATATTTCATACAACTGTTTCCAGTTAAAAATCCAGATATTACAAAAAAAGTTATTATAGGAAATCCAGCGGCTAGAGTTATTGCGCCCAAAAATTCATGTGGCCACTTAAGAAATTAATTATTAAATTACGTAAAAGTATAAAAAGTAGGTATTTTTACTTTTGCCAAAGCTCCCGGATTTGTAACATAAAAAAAGGTTGAATTCAAATAAACGTGGCATAATATTACGCCAAAAACACTTATCGCTTTCATTCCGTGTAGACATAATATTTCATTTTGGGACGCTTGAGAAAATATTTTGTTGTAATTTGTTCGTATCGATAGTTTATTTATTAAAGTATTTGGAGATTCTAAAAAAGAGGCAAAATTGTTCTTTTAAAGTCACAAATTCAAATTTTTACCTTTCTTGGTACGAAGGAAATCGTGCAAAGTACTTCCTAAGACCACTGTAATTATTGTTCCATAGACTAATCTATAATGAGAATTATATGTAGTGAGTTAAAAGTTTATACTCACCTCGTAATAATTTTTAATTAATTGTTCGTTTGATAATTAATTGTAAGAAGCTGCTCGGGATTAACGGGGATTATAGTATTTCTGGGTCATTATGGGTAATTAGGTAGGCGTAAAGACTTACAACGCTATAACCATAGTCGTAGTAAATTGAAGCTGAGTTTTAGTTTGGCAGTGACTTTCATCGAAGTTCAGATCAAACCCTATAATCGAAAAGAATTTTTCCGCATCGACAGCCGAGCAGTTGTTAGGCACGCATGCTGCTAAATGGGTATTTTGGTCATAATTCTGCAAACATTAGAAATTATTAACAAAGCAAATATACCAGACTGTTAGTTTTGCAACAACTGGTGCTTACAGAATAATTGAGGACCGAGCTGGACGTCGTGTTCAGAAGCGACCCTAGACAGTATTTTCCTTTTAGATCGCTTTGGCCTTTATCGTACCTGACATTTAGACATTCGTCAAAATTTCCATAGTTTATCAATTGTCCATTACTCGGAGGAATTGCGCCCGAATCAAACACTAAAAAATTTGAATTGATTTCGGGATATTTTACAAAGGTGAAGATATTTACTGCTGAGGGCCCATTTCGATTTTGATTTTAAACCGCTTAAATATTCCAAAATCTGCTCTTTACAAGTCGAATTTACATTGAATATAGTGTTTAGGGCATTTGTGATTTTTTTTGTATTTGTGAGACCGTTACATCTCTCTGATACCATTTTAATGAGACTGATGAAGAAATATAGGTTGGCCCTCACAGTATTGAATTTCTGAAGTCTTTAAGATGCATGATTAAAATTAATTAACTGAATTATTAAACAAATTACGTCGTTAGCAACTAATCATGCATAATCGATAAGTGCGATCCTAATTAATGAGTAAGATTATTATTATACAACAGTCAAATCTAGTTTGGCGCTTCGTTTTACCTATTTTTAGCATATTCATATTAGCTTATAGATGACATTGTCAATGGCTATTATTGAGAGTTTACCTCACGTCTCACGTCTATTATACCTTCATTTAATAAAAATTCTTATAGTAGCTGTCGCCTTCGATAAGACTGACCACTCCGAAAGGAGCGAGTTTGGTAAGAAACAGCACCCGCGAACTTATTTTACTAATGAAAATACCCCCTCGTAGATAATATCGGGAAATCCGTTTTTCGTGAAAAATTGCGACACATCCAAAGGGCGTCTCCCCCATCGGTATATTACTGTGGACGAAAATTTTCAACCTTCCTGTGTATATTGTATTATATCTCTCTTTGATTAAATTTTCACTCGAATTACCATTATTTTTCAATACTATGCGAGATATACGAAACTTATTATAATAGGTAACGAATTTCCAGTAGATTTTCGTAATTATTTCTTTGTGGAAGGGGTTAACATTTAAAATGAGTTTCAAATTTCAACTTTAAAATGCATTTTTAGTACGTTTTGGGTTGTATTGGCAAAATTTAACTCAATTCCGAAAATTTAGTGCTACAGTCGTCTTACAAAAGGCGCTGAACTACCAAGCCACAAACTATTATTGCTTTATTATCCATCCAATCCTTCAAATTGCATTTTTATATAAAATTTGAATCAAATAGAAATATTTGTTTAAAACAGTGTTACTAGTTCATCTCTCGTATTTTCCAAATACACCCTGAAAGCTACGGTATTATTAATTTATACTTTATAAGTAGGTGGCCTCCTCCCTAAAAATGTAATACATTTTTTTTTATTGTCTTCTTGCCCCTCCCAATATTTTCGATGCCATCACGCGAGTCAAGATCTCCAGTTTATCTGTTTAGTTAAACTCCCTGCCTCCGGGCCACCCCACGTTACAGTAGTTATATTTGGGTTTGTCTCGATAGAAAACCTTTTGTGTTATACTTCGATCTTGCTCCCATGAGAAGCAAAACGTGGCTCTATCAACTCTCGGTTATCTCTAGAGTCAAACACTTAACATGTAAGTACTTTATTTATTTATTCCAGATGCGTATACCCAATTAATTACAACTTATAACAGTAGCGTTACAATAAAAATCTGTTACTATTTATATAAATAATTACTAGGTAAGTAATATTTTACACACTTTTCGGAAGGTAATAACAAACCTATAGAGCACCATTGTCTAGCAAATCTTCCCAATTTACTGGATTTCACATCATCTGTACGTCTAGTACACGTAGACGTTTCAAAATTATAAGACAATGAAACATAAAGAAGACCCGTACTCTTGGAAAACAGTAAGGGACTCAAAGAAGAAGAGATTAGTGTTTGCTTTCATTTGTATAATGGTGGTATTAAAGGTGGGCAGTACAGTTTTAGTAAAACTTATTGTTGTAACTATTTTGAAACCGTCAGAAATGTGAGCTCTAAAGTGACTGTTATGCGTCAGCTCATAAGTACGGCTCTGCAATGGTTAATGGGCATACAAAAATCTCTCCCGTTTTTGCGTACTTAGTAAAAACAGTTTCTCCAAATTTTCATCCACTGCTAGTAATTCAGTATGCTTTTCCTGAAAATATTTATTTTAAACAAAAATTCGAAACACGAAAACTACTTTAGATAACTTACCTTTTTATTATTTTTTAAAACATAGGCGCTTAGAGCTAAACTTGGTAACTCTACAAATAAACTTAAAAGCAAAGCTAAGCAAAGTGTTATTACTAAAGTAACACAATATTCGTAAAACTGAAATAATAGTTAAAATAAAATATTTAAGTACCTATTTTATATTAATAGTTACCGTTCCAAGATAATTTATTGTTATTGGATATCGATATGCGCCTAATATTGAAAAGTCAATCACGTAATGAACTAAAAACATCGTATACGATAACTTCGAAATGACTTGGAAAATCGGAAGAGATAAAAAGTCATTAATAAGACCTAAAATTAAAGAAGTTGAAAGAAATTATTAAATAGTTTCAACTCCGAACCCCCGTAGTTAAAAATGCAGGCGAAGATCATCCACGCAATAGCAAGAGACCAAGTTATTTGGTAACAGCTCCAAAATACGCTCGATAGTAGAGAGCCTTTATATACATCGCCTATTGACAGTATTGCATTCACATAAATCCAAACGAATATTATAGAAATTGATAATAGCCATAATATGACAACCCAAACCTATACAAAAAGAACAAAATTTATAGGGAAGGACGAGCATAAAAGAACGGGTAGAGAGAAGTCTTGCTGAAAAACGTTTATTGCCGAGAGAGGGTAGTGAAGTGGTTACCTTATTTATATGTAAGTCTTTTTTTATTCTTCGAGCAACAATATAACTCAATCCGTATCCTATTAACCAAGCCATGGCATTAATTATTAAGGAAAACTTGATAAATACATTGACCTGGTCAGTTATATCCCTGCAGATTTAAACGTATTTACAGTAATTCGATACCAACAAATTACGTACCCTGGTTTATCAGTTGGCTGGTAGTATAAAACTACAAAAACAGTATACAGGAAACATGCGACCGTGACGCTGATGATTACTTTCAAAAATATCGCTTCCTTCTTCTTTAAAACGTAGAGCAATAGAGGGGAAAATAGGTAATACTGCATGTCTAGATCAAGGAACCAGGTTTGAATAACGCACTAAAAAGCAAAATAATTATTTTCTCGATTCGAAATTTTATTTAAAAGTACTCTCGAGCGTGAGCAAGATTGCCAAATAATAATAAAGTCGGCCGTCTACCACTTCTAAGTGACAGCATTAACTAAGAAGAGGTTTGAGATGGGTGGATTTTTTTGCTCTATTTTAAGTTTTTAGCTTCTAACCTAAAAACTACGCACTTTTTGACTTCCAACCGACTCACGCGTTGTTCTCTGCAGACGTCTCGCTCTATAGAGTTGCCATTTATGACATAAACTGCGATGAAATGAGAATGTTTAACATTCACATTCAATCTGGAGTAACTGACGGAATGTTACAACGGCTGTTGAAAAGTTAAGTACCTACTTGCCCTAATTAACGTTGCCAGTAGGTATAGCTCGGTAGATGAGTGATTTTATATTGGAATTATTTAAATAATGAATAGTTGGGATATTTATCAACTCATATAATAATTGGTAGATCTCGGACTACATATGTAGCTATTGAGAGCAATGAATTTACTCACATAGTTATATGACAATAAGTTTTGAATGTATAATAAAGCCGCCCACCATTTTTTGTAACATGCAACTACTACACTCGGAATAACTGTAGTTGGCCAAAGCGGACCCGAGCCCATAACTGGCAAAAAACTGACGTAGTAAAGGAGAACTACGGCAAATGTTGGAGTAAGCCTATAAAAAACATTTCAATTAATAGAAAAACCAGTAACCCCACCATTTTCAAGAAAAGCCACATAATCAGGGATATTCTGTATCATAGCATTTAACGTTAGTGGTCAAACTTTTACGTTAAAATAACGTTCTAATAATCTCGCTCTATCACAGCTAAATAAAAAGGATAAAACGGTACTGCTTTAAGGTTGCGATATGCTAGAGTGAGAAAGGTATATGCTCATTTTGAAAAGTAAGCAACTTTAGGAATAACGACGAATGTTATCAAATAGCTACATTAAAATTGACATAGTTAGGCGAATTTATTCCCAATTTCAGAAGGCCCCTGTCCTTATAATAGAAATATAAAAATTCAAAAGCGTTTTACTGGAGCGGTTGGTTCAGGTTCATTATGTTAATTATTCTTCAAAACTAGGTTTTAAATTGAAGATAAATGTATGTAGTACGATATGTATATCTCAGAATTTTCATTTTTTATTTAAAAATGGCCCAAAAGTGGGTAAATAAAAGCAAGCAATTTTCCTCACTTCCAGTAAGACTTATCTCTATTAAATATCAACATTTCAGCAACAAAATTCAGCTTACATTGTAGCCCAATCTTTCTACTTTATTTTTTATCTACATAATTTTTTTGTAACTTCAATAGGTTTCGCTGCTCAAGCGCTCCAGTAAAGCACTATTTGCAAGATTTCTAACATGGGCAAAATCGCAACCTTAACGTAAAAGTTTGGCCACTATCTTAAAGTTTATGATACAGAATAGGCCTGATTAATTCTTTCAGCCGACACTACTGTTAGTTTAGTAATGAATTGCCGAAAGATTAAATTTGAATGCCCCCACTAACCTTAAATATCGACTAAGGTAATAATTTACGAGATCAAATTCTTTGTCTCTTTCCAAATATTTCATACAACTGTTTCCAGTTAAAAATCCTGATATTACAAAAAAAGTTATAAATGGATATCCAGCAGCTAGAGTTATTGCGCCCAAAAATTCACGTGTCCACTTAAAAAAATTAATTAATAATTAACGCAATAATATAAACACTGGGTATGTTTACTTTTTGCAAATATTCCGGATTTGTAAAATAAAACATTGTTTGATTCAAATAAACGTGGATTAATATTATGCTCAAAACACTTATCGCTTTCAATCCGTGTAGACATAATATTTCATTTTGGGGCGCTTGAGAAAATAGTTTTTTGTAATTTGTTCGTATCGATAATTTATTTATTAAACTTTTTGAAGATTCTAAAAAGTGGCTCAAAATGTTCTTTTAAAGTTCCAAATTCAAATTTTTACCTTTTTTCGTACAAAGGAAATCGTGCAAAGTACTTCCTAAGACCACTGCAATTATTGTTCCGTAGACTAATCTATAATGAGAAGTGCATGTTGTGAGTTAAAAGTTTATACCTCGTAATAATTTTTAATTAATTGAAATTGGTAATTAGATAAGGGTGAATAGTTACATCGCTATAACCATAAGCGTAGTAATTTGAAGTTGAGTTTTAGTTTGGCACTGACTTTCAGTAAAGTTGAGGTGAACCCCTATTATCGAAAAGAATTTTTGTGCATCGACAGCCGAGCAGTTGTTAGGCACGCATGCTGCTAAATGGGTATTTTGATCATAGTTCTGCAAACATTAGAAATTATAAACAAAGCAAATATACCTGCCTGTTATTTTTGCAACAACTGGTGCTTACAGAATAATTGAGAGCCGAGTTGGACGTCGTGTTCAGAAGCGACCCTAGACAGTATTTTCCTGTTAGATCGCTTTGGCCGTTATCGTACCTGACATTTAGACATTCGTCGAAATTTCCATAGTTTATCAATTGTCTATTACTCGGAGGAATTGCGCCCGAATCAAACACTAAAAAATTTGAGTTGATTTCGTGAAATTTTACAAAGGTGAAGACACTTACTGCTGAGGGCCCATTTCGATTTTGATTTTAATCCGCTTAAATATTCCAAAATCTGCTCTTTACAAGTCGAATTTACATTGAATATAGTGTTTAGGGCATTTGCGATTTTTTTTGTATTTGTGAGACCGTTACAACTCTCTAATGCCATTTTAAAGAGACTGAATAATAGATAGGTTGCATGGCGGTGTGTTATTTCTGCAGTCTTTAATGAATAATTAGAGTTAATTGTGTTGTTATAAAAATTACTTTGCAAGCACTTAATCAGAATCCTAATCAATAAGTTCGATTTCGACTAATGAGGACGATTATTATACTAGAGCAGCCGCGTCTACTACTTTGTTGCTTCACTTTACCCATTTTATAGGTTACTCAATAAATTCTTTAATCGTAATATAAAATATTCAAAGATACATTTTTGTAGTTATTAAAATGATATTTGATTAACATTTAACTAATTGTTGTTTTTCAGTAGTAGGTACTAAATTTTTACTCATCTACAAGAGTTGCCTAAAATTACTGCAAATATTTTTTCAGTAAATTCTTTATAGATGGGCCGAATAACAGTCATTACAAATTGCAACCCCAATCGTGTGGGTAGCACTAGATGTTGCGATCTACGACTCTACCACCCCAACTTTTTTTACCCCCCCGGAGTCATTTAAATTTTATCTCCGACCGCAAAAAAATTTGGACAAAAATCCCCAGCAACCGCCTCATATTTGTAGACACATTATTTCACTACTACATTGTAGATGGCCTTTTAAGATCATTTATTTGGCTGGTAGCTATATTTAGTGTTAATACAATAGTCGTGTCTCATGTCTCAATAATATTATAACTAATAGGTCGTATGGCATAAGTCAAGTTGGCCTTTTTAGTACGTCTTTACTCGTAACCCAACTCTGCCTTTCTTCCTTTCTTGTAAATATAGCCGACCGGTCCGTCTATTCCAATAGCACTTTTTAGCATTTTCTAGCATAAAATCAATGAATTGGGTTGTCTCCTGAAACACTAACGGAAATTTTATGCTCTATTCGTTTGCGATTTATTGGCTCTATAGCTCGTCTAGCGTTCGTGTAATTGGCATTCTTTTCTCTTCACATTTTTTCAACAAGTTGACGAATTTATCTACGTGCGCATATATCATATTAAATATAGATGTCACCCTGTCACTCTACTAACTATTACAGTAGTTATTTCGTTCATAATTTATACCGAACGTCAGTTTAGATTCTCACCTTTTTCTGCATCATTCTATACAGAATTAAAAGGTTTTTCTCCACGAGCAAAAGTATTATGAAATTTTTGGTTTTCGCGGTTTGATAGCTTTGCACGATATTTCAAATTATACACTTTTGTGCCTGACGGCACGAGAACGCAACCATAAAGTATTAGTACAAATTTGAGCGAGGAACGAAAGACCTAGGGAGGTTCGATTTCTTTTTGCTCCGAGGTTTATGGTCCCTGTTTGGTTCAGGATTCCGTACAAAAAATTCAGCGTGTACAAAATTCCTTTATTAGATTTGTCTATGGCATTAGGAAGTACGATCATGTTTCGCACAAATTAAGGGATTTGAGATGGCTGGGTATGAGCAGCGTGCGTGTTCTACGCTCAGCTTGTTTTTATCATAACCTGGTACTTACACAGAAGCCAGCCTATCTCTATAATAAGATAACATTTAGAACTGATGTCCATCACTTAGGATTGAGGAACCAAAGTTTGATGATAACTCCTTCTCTTCATAAAACGGCTATTTTTGAACGATCCTTTAAATTCGACCTAGCGAAGCTTTATAACTCGTTGACCGGTGCGCTGAAGCAATTGCCAATGTCTACTTTTCGATGCAAAATTCGGGAAATGCTGCTTGCGAAGCAGCATGCGGCTTTGGAGCCAGTTTTCTAATGATTTAATGGTGCATCACATATATATTCGTTGTATCTGTTATGATTATCTTTCTGTTTATATTTTTGTCTATCGTGTTCTTTGTTAGAATATTGTTTAGTTAAAGAGTATTATATATATATGTATACAAAGTTATAGAACTTATGTTGTGTCAAGGGCCAAGTGGTAGAACAGGGGTGGGCCTACTCGGTCTCACCATCTGAACTTGGTCCTTGTGGTTTACGACTGTGTAAATAAATGAATTATTATTATTATTATTATTATTATTTGATTAGTTTGTGACGTTAGATGATAAAACGAACAACTGGCGTGTAAGTATTCGGCATTAAAACTATCGATAACATTTTCAATCACTATTATTGATAGATAGTTTACCTCACGTCTATACCTACTTTTATTAAAAGTTCTTTGATAGCTGTCGCTTTCGATAAGACCGATCACGCCGAAAGGAGCGATTTCGGTGAGAAGCAGCACCACGATCTTATTTTATAAATGAAAATACCCCCTCGTAGATAATATTATCAGGAAATCCGTTTCTTGTGAAAAATTGCAACACATTCAAATGGCGCCTTCCTGCATCGGCATATTACTGTAGATGATAATATATACCCGACCTTCCTGTGACAGCAGCAGTTTTCTTTACTGCGTCATTTTTTTAAATTTTTTAATCAAATTTTGACTAATTTTCACAATAATATGTCAAGTTTAATCTTTACTTTACGTTTAGTTGTCACATCGTTTCTCGGCATCTTAAGAAATCTCGCTTTATCTTCTTCTTCCTATTTAGCACGTTTAATTGAGTTGGATCCGAGACATAATCGTTCTCGAGATATAACTCGATTGTGATAAATTTGCAACTATCATTCAAATTATATTGCATTGCTGCAACTTTCTCGAGCGATGTTATGTAAATATATTTTATCTCTGGATAAAAGATTAATAAAAGAGATTACATTTTCAATCGAGTTACCGTCACTATTCAATATTATGCGCAATGTAAAATATCAGACCTGTAATAATACGTAACGATTTTCCAGTAAACGAAATTTCGTAATTATTTCTAGGTGGAAAGGGTTAGCATTGAAAATAAGTTTCAAATTTCATACTTGGAAATACATTTTTGTTATCTTAGGAAGAATTTACTTTAATTTAAAAAAATTTTAAATTGAGTCGTACGAAAGGCGTACCAAGATTGGATTTCCAGGCCCATTAAATCGAGTGGGCACTTCATAATTTGAGCACAATTACATTTTTAACTGAGTCGCGCCACTGCGCAACTTTAGTGGAAGTAAGTACCTACTCTACAACTTCAACTTGACTCCATCAAATTTAGTCTTATCAAACTGACATGAGTGCACTCTCGAAAGATTGATCGTAACAAATATTTTCACATTTTCAATCAAGTTGTTGTCAGTTATCAACATGAGCAATATTAGACCTATTTGTAACGATTCTCCACTAGACGTTTTATTGAATACAACTTTTGCCGGGCCTATAAGAAGTGGCTACGTGGAAGTTGGGCAAGACAAAACGTGTCTGGTTAAATATTTCGAAAATTATGCAGAAAGGATTAAAAACTTCCAAGTTAGAGACGAGGATGTATATCTATTTGGATTTCCTAAATCAGGTTTTTGAATTATTTTATTAGTTGATCAGTTTATCATCTCATTGTTTCTTGTGCGGGGTCATTATAAAAAATATTGCCAATATTCTCCACTCGTCTGTGGTTGATTTCTCTATGCGATGTTCTTCAGAAATTCCCGTCGGAGATAAACTATGGCAAGGATTTAAATCTGACGAGTTCATCGGTCTTGAGATCTGCGGTTATCAAATCGTTCAAAATAACGAGTGGAGGGTATTCTGTGGTTGAAGTGTTTATGGTCGTGTTGCCTACAGTGTCCAGTCTCCACTTTTTGTTCTCACTACGACAGTTCCTCTGAGCCAGGAGCTACTGTCTACATCTTCTCTTTCAAAGTTTCAAAAAAAGACTTTTGGATTATTTTTGAGGAGTGCAGACTTACCAGTAGGATAGTGCGATTCTTGACATAAGATCATGATTCACAGTTCGTCTACTATCTGTTCTATACTATACAGTACACGAATACACCGTATAGATTGATGTCCCACAGGGTTTTTAAATCCTGTATGTTGTGTTTGTTCGGTGGTGGCTAATTTACCAGGTTCTAAATAAAAACTCATTTAATTAGGTACTACGTTGCTGGGAGAACTGATATGGCTACTTAGAAACAATCTAGACTATAAAAGCGGCAGAGAAGCAAAGGCAGGTTTCCGAGTTCATCAGTTAGAGTAAGAAAAACGCCCTTGTAGTCAAACTTCCAGACCTTGCAAATTCTTTTTAGATTAGTATCTTTATTTGACGTGGAATTAATTAACAAAGCCGTCGGTCACGTAATGTTTAAAGATACCCACTTCGACGAACTTAGTGATTTACCTAATCCTCGTTGCTTCAAGTCTCACTTACATTGGTCCTTGTTACCCCAACTAATTCAAGATGACGTAAAAAAGCCCAAGGTTTAATTTTAATTTTTTGAAAAAGCATTAACTAATTTCGTCTCAGATTGTAGTTATTGTCAGAAGACCAGAGGACGTGTGCATTTCTCATTACCATTACAGCAAACAAGTCGAGGGTTACACTGGTACTTTTGAGCAATTTTGTGAACTATTTCTAGGTGGAAGGGGTCAGTATTCAAAATGGGCTTGATTGGCGAACGAAACATGTCGAGCTGCTCATTAGACCCAGTTGACTAATCGTTGTCGTGCCGTGGTCGCCATAAAAGATCTTAAGGTGGGCATACACGGTACGGTTTACTTAAAAGGTCAGCTTTGAGACCGCCAAGCCGAAAAGGTAAGCCTTTGCATACGTTAAGAGTATTGACAACCACAGAAGGGCCTAGCGGTAAACCGATCCTGCATGCCCACCTGTAGAGTTAGACCAGAACCAATCTGACGATTCGTGTAGAATTCGAGAGTCAACGCATCTGCGTTTGCCAAACGCGTCCAATCTCTCTACTTTCTTATTTTGAAATACATTTTTAGTCTGTTTTGGGCCGTATTGGAAGCAAGTTTTGAGTTTATGGGAACATAGAGACCGCCCAAATATTTTGTGTCTAAAATTTAAAGACGTTATCAAAAATATACCCGGGTGCGTTAGGAAGGTGGCGCAGTTCCTTAATAAGGATTTGACCGAAGAACAAATTTTAGAATTAGCCGAACATCTAAGTTTTAAGTCGATGAAAGAGAACCCGAGTTTTAATTACACGGATGTAAAGTTCGTAACAGACGATTTCGAGTTTTTCAGATCTGGACAAGTTGGTGAATATAAGACGAGAATGTCGCCAGAAATGCTCGAACGGTTTGAAGAATGGAATTTGGCGCATATTGCAGGAACTGGCTTTGATAACGTTTAAGGTTCGTCACTAGCAACTAATAAATTAAAAAGAAAAAATACAGGGTCGTCGAGAATCTAGATGAAAAGGGATTCTACGTATTATAATATTTAAAAAAATGTAAGAAAAGTTTAAAAAAATACATGAAAATGAAAGATCTGGTGGTTTTACCTTCAGATTAATTTGTTTTGCAATTTTTTATTTTGTTTGTGTAGGTTTAGGAGTAAAAAGAGTTTTTGTCAGTCGGCGCGCTCGTAAACGTGAGCGTCAAGATGTTGCTCGTTTTAACTTTGACCTATTTTCTCTAAGGCTCTTATTATCCGATTAATTGACAAAACAAACATTTAAAAAAGCGAGAAACCTCTAGGCGACTGTGCTATCTACCAGTCCAGAAGTCGAAATTATCGCCTAGCATAGAAATTAATCACGGTAATCACAACAAATTTTATCACAAAAGCGATTACTTTTTAAATTATTCAAGTGTTGTGTAAATTATAGGTCAATAATGACATACTCTACAATTATTGTTATTATTTACTTTGTAATGATAAGAATTGAAATCAAAAACACTCCAGAATTAAAATTTTCCGCATCGCGTCAAAAATTTTTCAAATTCCTAAAAATCGCGTTATCACCTAGAAGCTATGGCCATTATAGGCCAATTTAAAAAAGCAAAATTGGCTGCAAAATTCCATTAGGAGACGACTAAACTCAAAAATTTAATTTTAGGGTATTTCCGTCTAGAACTCAAAATGCATGACAAAGAACGAAAAATGTGTACCTCTCAAAGACTGTTTTGGATCGAATTTCGCCTTTGTTGCAAACCTTAGAAGACCTCTTTTGTGTTTGCTGAAGGATCTCATAGAAACGCATAGTAGGTGTAAAAAATTAAAAAATATATAAATTTTCATTGTTTTTCCTTTCCCAATGCATACTTTCTACGACCTAGGAATTTGTTTAACTGTATAACGTTTTCGCGTTTGTTATAAAAATTTCTTGTTTATTTGTTTTCCCTTTCAAACAAAACTACAAATGCACTCATGTTAGGAAACCACAAAAAATAATTTAAGAAAAAGTTCAAGTATTTTTTAGCACTGAAAACTAAAGAAGTTTGTCAACTTAATATAAAGCTGCAAAATCGACTGAATTGTTTTATACAGGTTGTCCAATGAACAATTGGACCAAAGTCTCTGTATGACGCGCAATTATTTTACTTTTCCATGGGGCGTTCTTAGTTTTTCCATAGGACGAACTGATGAGCAGAAATGGCCAAAATGTTCGAAACAATGTTAAAACCATATACTCGCTTTGGTGGTTTACACCCGGTACGATGTATAAGAAAAACATTTTTTGTGTGCCCCTTGAACGAAAATTAATTCATGTTGGATTAGAAGTGGCAGAGGAGTGAGTGGTTAAGTTCAAAATCATTAATAAGTGTCAGTTCAACGCCCACTTAATATTTTTCATTTTCTTTCTTTTGGAAAAAATGTTGAAATATATCAAAAAAATATAACGAAACGCTCATTTGAAGACTTATAAAAATATCCTAGTCACGTACCATCTTTAAGAATGAAATTGTACTTTGTGGGCTTATATCAGTATATAACGACCACCGCGTGTCTGTGCGTGTGAACATGTCATTTGAGAAGCTCGACTATAATTTCTAACTTCACGACTTTTTTCTTGAATAGGCACACACCACATAATTTCGAAGGTTGTTTTACTTTTATACGTAGTAGATCAGACGTACAATATAAGAAATCCTTCTCCGGCACGTCGTGTGGTTTAATCTAGCTTCTACGTGCGCTACTGGAGTATACGAAATATTTATTTTTAAAATAAATAAATAATTGTTTTATCTAATCTCTCGAATGTTTTTAAGAAGCTCTTTTCGTCTCTCGCATTGTCATAATTTCGAAAATACCACCTAAAATATGCGTAGTAGGTCGGCTCTTTTTATAATGAATGTTGCTTCTTCTTACTTCTGCTATGATTGTCACGATGAGACGATACGAGTAGATCTCTAACCAGCACTTCTCAAGTTGATCTGCTTAGAGCTTAGAGCGAGTTTTGAACTGAGGAGTTCAAAACTCGCTCTGAAGATGATACAGTGAATCGAAACAGCTGTCAGCAACAAAACTGACAAAATTAGTGCAAATGGCTATTCTAATTTAGTTCAAAAAAAAAAAAAAAAGAATATTATAGAAATTGATAATAGCCATAATATGACAACCCAAACCTATACAAAAAGAACAAAATTTATAGAAAACGACGAGCGAAAATGAACGGGTAGAGAGAAGTCCTGCTAAAAAACGTTTATTCCTGAGAGAGGGTAGTGAAGTGGTTACCTTATTTATATGTAAGTCTTTTTTGGTTCTTCGAGCAAGACGTAAGTCAATCCGTATCCTATTAACCAACCCATTGCATTAATTATTAAGGAAAACTTGATAAATGAAGTAACCGGATCAGTTATATCCCTGCAGATTCAAAACGTATTTTTTACAGTAATTCGATACCAACAAATTACGTACCCTGGTTTAACAGTTGGCTGGTAGTATAAAACCATAAAAACAGTATAGAAGAAACATGCTAACGTGATAGTGGTGATAAACTTCAAAAATATCGCTTCCTTCTTCTTTAAAACGTACAGCAATAGAGGGGAAAATAGATAATACTGCATGTCTAGATTAAGAAACCAAGATTGCACAACGCACTAAAAAGCCAAACAGTTATTTTCTCGATTATTTCTATAGTCCAAGGCGCTAGCACGCATTATATCTCTTGATATTGTACCAAAGATTCAAAATTTTTATTTAAAACTACTTTCCATAGCTAATATATTTATAATCACTCGTCTGCCGAGCGGGAGTGAGATTGGTTAAGAGTAAGAGGCAGCGGCCGTTTTCTAAAACAGTTAGTGCAAAAATTTTGGCAATCCAGGCTGAAAGAGCATTGCTAATGAGTAATGAAACCGACCGCCTGCCACTCCGTAGTAACAGCATTTTAGATTTTTTAGTATATTTTTAGTAAACTATGCACTTTTTTCTTCCAACCGACTCACGCGCTGATAAGTTTAGACGTTTCGACAGACGCTTCATTATTTTTTTTACTTTTTTGAAATTGTAATTTTAATCTGGAATGCCCTTCGGTAACGCGGCGAATATAGCCCTGCAGACAAGTGATTTTATATTGGCATTATTTAAATCATGAATGTCAACTCATATAATAATTGCTATCACTCGGATTATAGTTATAGGGGGCAATTAATTTGCTCACAGTTATATGACAATAAGTTTTGAATGTATAATAAAGCCGCTCACCATTTTTCGTAACAGATAGTTACTAATTTCGGAATAACTGTAGTTGGCCAAAGCGGACCCGAATCCATAACTGGCAAAAAACTGACGTAATAAAGGGCAACTACAGCAAATGTTGGAGTGAGTCTATAAAAAAGCATTTAAATTAAATGAAAAATCAGAAACCTCCTCAAACTCCCCAAACCCAAACAAAGGAAAGCCACAGATTAATAAATTATTTTTTCAGACGACGCAATTGTTAGTTTAGTAATGAATTGCCGAAAGATTAAATTTGAATGCCCTCACTAACCTTAAATATCGACTAAGGTAATAATTTACGAGATCAAATTCTTTGTCTCTTTCCAAATATTTCATACAACTGTTCCCAGTTAAAAATCCTGATATTACAAAAAAAGTTATAAATGGATATCCAGCAGCTAGAGTTATTGCGCCCAAAAATTCACGTGTCCACTTAAAAAAATTAATTAATAATTAACGCAATAATATAAACACTGGGTATGTTTACTTTTTGCAAATATTCCGGATTTGTAAAATAAAACATTGTTTGATTCAAATAAACGTGGATTAATATTATGCTCAAAACACTTATCGCTTTCAATCCGTGTAGACATAATATTTCATTTTGGGGCGCTTGGGAAAATATTTTGTTGTAATTTGTTCGTATCGATAATTTATTTATTAAAGTTTTTGAAGATTCTAAAAAGTGGCTCAAAATGTTCTTTTGAAGTTTCAAATTCAAATTTTTACCTTTTTTCGTACAAAGGAAATCGTGCAAAGTACTTCCTAAGACCACTGCAATTATCGTTCCGTAGACTAATCTATAATGAGAAGTGCATGTTGTGAGTTAAGAGTTTATACCTCGTAATAATTTTTAATTAATTGAAATTGGTAATTAGATAAGGGTGAATAGTTACATCGCTATAACCATAAGCGTAGTAATTTGAAGTTGAGTTTTAGTTTGGCACTGACTTTCAGTAAAGTTGAGGTGAACCCCTATTATCGAAAAGAATTTTTGTGCATCGACAGCCGAGCAGTTGTTAGGCACGCATGCTGCTAAATGGGTATTTTGATCATAATTCTGCAAACATTAGAAAAACCTGGCTGTTATTCTTGCCACAACTTGTGCTTACAGAATAATTGAGAGCCGAGCTGGACGTCGTGTTCAGAAGCGACCCTAGACAGTATTTTCCTTTTAGATCGTTTTGGCCGTTATCGTACCTGAAATTTAGACATTCGTCAAAATTTACATAGTTTATCAATTGTCCATTACTCGGAGGAATTGCGCCCGAATCAAACACTAAAAAATTTGAGTTGATTTCGTGATATTTTACAAAGGTTAAGACACTTACTGCTGAGAGCCCATTTCGATTTTGATTTTAAACCGCTTAAATATTCCAAAATCTGCTCTTTACAAGTCGAATTTACATTGAATATAGTGTTTAGGGCATTTGTGATTTTTTTTGTATTTGTGAGACCGTCACAACTCTCTGATGCCATTTTAATGAGACTGAAGAAAAGATATAGGCTGACCCTCGCAGTATCGAATTTCTGCAGTCTTTAAGATAAATGACTAAAATTAATTAATAGCTGTATTATAACAAATTACTTCGTTAGCAATTAATCATAATCGATAAGTTCGATTTGTATTAATGAGGACTATTATTATAGCTTACTGAAGAACAATAAATTATAAAGTTGCAATAGATATCATAAAAAATTCAAAGATGCATATTATTTATAGTTAATAAAATATTCCAGTTGGAGGCGACTGAACTCAATAATTTAATTTTTGTGTATTATTGTCTATAACTCAAAATCTATGGATAAGAGCAAAAAAATGTGTGCTATTCTGTCATTTTTTAAATTATATAGCGAAGAGAATGTGCCTATAAACAACTCGCTGCTATAAATACACACAGAGACATTTTGGTTGTACTTTTTATATTCTTTGCTTTGCAAATTTTTCTGAGGTATTAAACAAAAAAATATGTAAGATACGATTTGAACTCAAAATGCGTAGTAAAAAACTATTGAAATACGAGGTCCTACAACCAACAGAACCGGAGATATGAGATCGTACATCAGCAGAATATACAAAACACCCATTTTAAGCAATTTTTTTTAATGTTCTATTTTTGAAACAAAATCAATAGGTACAAAAGGGGCACTAAATTTGAGTTGGAAATGCATTCTTCACTCCACTTTGAATATTGCTTCTTTTTTTCTATTGAAAGAATTTTTTTATATTTCAGTAGTAGTCAACTTTTCGCCTTTGAGGCACGATCATCACTTAAAAATTTTTTGTTTAATCGGTCATTACGTTTTTCTTTGGCATTCTAAATGAAAAAAATCAATGGTTAGAGTTTAAGTGTCTTCTAGCCTCCTAAAGACTTTTTGGATCGAATTTCATTTTTGTTGAAAACGTAATCAACTTGAAACTTGGAAAACCTCTTTTGTGTTTGCTGAAGGACCTCATTAAATAAAGGCGTAGTAGGTGTAACAAAATTTAAAAAAACATCAATTTTCATCATTTTTCTTTTCCAAATGTACTTTTTACGACCTATGGATTAGTTTAACTGTGCTGTAAGTAGGTATAATATAGTCTTCGCGTTTGATATAACAAGTTCTTTTTTCCCTTTTTCCGATTTTTAATTACCGAAAGGCGAAACGTCGAAAATAAAGCTTTTAAACTTCTGCTTTTCTGAAAAATCGCAGAAAGGAAGTTTGTTCAATTTTTTTGCTTGTCAACTGCTCCGGAATGAAGATTTTGTTGTGTTCATTGGTACTTTGCACCTTTTAGAGCTTAAAATGTTATTTTCCCGGTAAATATCGTTTTAAAAATTCTCCGACTGATTAACATTTACACGGTTGGTTCTATTCTAATTAATGTAGATTTTTGTTTAATTATTAATCGACGGCTGAAGTGTGCCACTTTTGACTTAGTATATATTCTCTAGGTCTCGTGAATTTGTGAATTAAAACCGAAACCGAAATTTTAAATATTTATCTATGCCAAAAATCCAGGCGCAACTTGGAAGTGTGCGCTAACGAAATTCCCAGTTACACCAATTTTTTTAAATTTCAAATCCTTAAAAGTGTGCCTAGTGCCTAGTGAAAATTTCTGTACGCGTATCTTGGCGGGTTTAGTTAAATCGGCTAAATTAATTAGTAAAATTGTACTGAAGATGAACTACGTTGATGAAATTCGTGTTCCGAATCGTATACATAAGGAGTGAATTTACGTACATTATACTCGACACGAAAATGCAGATTTAGTGTTGTAATGAATGCAAGAGAAACTTCAAAGGCTGTCTTTACAGTTTTGTTGTTGATAAGTAAATTTTATGCTTCACGCTACTATCTCTCAAATTGTATAAAGAGTCCTTGGATGTTTGGATTTTGTCAAAAATAAGATTTGTAAAGGAGCTTTCAATAAAAATCTACATAAATATTTGTATATTTCAATAATAATAGTAGAACAAAATCAATATTGAGTTGACGCGCTAATCATTAAAATGGGTATTCGAAAGTTTGTTTTCGAGCACTCTAGATTTTCTATTGTCATCGAGTGAATGTTGATTGTTGATGTTAAGATAACAGATGAAAAGATAATACCTAGTCGTGTATTGGCATTTTCCTGCGTGAAAAGTTCGAGAGGCTCATTTTACCTATTCGTCTTTATTTTGGAGTATTCTATAACATATCGACAGTCTCCATTTATTTAGTATTGGGTTGGTTGGATAATTAATTAAATATGTACCTAGATATTAATTAATTACTTATGTACTAGGTAATTCATTTAAATAAATTTTAACTTTTTGAATGGTTCTTCTTGGCTTAGTCGCTACGTTCGATATACAGTAAACTTCAATGCGCTCTAGCCCCTAGCCTAAACCGTTTGTCTGACGTAAAATACTTAAGAGACATAATTTGTAGAAAATTTAATTTTAATTATTCTTTTATAGAAACACTTTTTTCCAAATCTGCATAATTTTTGAGTTAGAAGCAATAAACTAAAAAGACACTTTTTAGTTCGATTTTGGAATTTTCGTCAAACTTCAACCCGCTCTAGCCGCTAACCTAAACCGTTCGTCTGACGTAAAATACTTAGGAGACATAATTTGTAGGAAATTTAATTTCCATTGTTTTTCTACAGAAACGCTTTTCTCCAAAGCTGCATAGTTTTTGAGTTAGAAGCGATAAACTAAAAAACAGTTTATAGGTTGATTTTGGAATTTTCGCCAAACTTCAACGCGCTCCTAGCCGCTAACCTAAACAGTTTGTGTGACGTAAAATACTTAAGAGACATAATTTGTAGGAAATTTAATTTACTTTATTTTTTTATAAAAACACTTTTTTCTAAAGCTGCATAGTTTTCGAGTTAGAAGCGATAAACTAAAAATACGGTTTCTTTGGTCGATTTTCGAATTTTTCTCAAGCTTTAACGCGCTTTAGCGCCTAAACTGTTCATTTAAGAAAAAAACCTAAGAGGCATAATTTTTAGATATTCCCGTGTAGTTTACTTTTATATAGAAAAACTTTTTCAAAAAAGTGTGTAGTTTTTAAGTTATAAGCTAAAAACTGTAAACCCACTTTTCTCGATACGTCCCAATTAATTCTGCCACTTATGAGCGGCAGACAGTCGGCTTTATTACTCATTTGCAATATTCGTTCATCCTACATCATCAATAATTTTGCACTAATGGCTTACTATATCTGCACACTTCTATATTGCCGAAATATAAAAGAAAACTTCGGTTGTAGTCGTCTTCTTATGCTCGCACTTTTCCATTTACCGTCTATGCATTTACTTTAAGCTTTAAACACCAACCACTTAATGCCCACGGTTTCTGCTTGACGCTTTCATTTGTTTTCCTGAAAAGTTTATATTGTTCGGCTTTCATTTTCTAAAAATTCGAATTTCATGCTTTTCCGTTACAAAGTGGAAAGGTGGCGCGCGAAAACAGTTTTTAAAGAGATTTGTACTGATTTTGACTTACTTACTTGGTTTAAGCGAATTACTCTAAAATTTTTAATTGTATTGGCTTCTAGCGAAACGAGAACGAAACCGACGTTACCGGTAACAATCAAAATTGGAGAAGGGACCATGCTTTAATGCTTTAAGCACAAAGTAGCAATTCAGTCAATGGCTTTCTCTTTGTCTGTCTGCTTGCCCGTCATCCGTGTGTCCGGCTGTCTGTATGCCTGTCTGTCTATCCATCGTAGTTCACTAATAAATAGAAACGAACGGTTTGAGCAAAGCATCTAGAATTTTTGTGCGAATACTTGGCCTCACCTGGAAGTCTCTCGTGCGTGCTTTTTGAGATCTCGAAGAAAATTAAAATAAATTTCCCAAAAAAGGCCACCCTTACTTTAAAGAAGATGAGTAAAGGTAGACATTATTTGCCTTCTTCCCTCTCTCCGTTCGATTTTGTAAAATCTCTGTAAAGGTTGAGGCCGAAACGGAAATAAAATTAAGTCATTGAAGCCATTCCGACTATATAATTGAATGGGGTGGGTGATTGGGCTAAATACGTCTGTTTTCTATCCTCATACAACATACAAACGAGCATTTTGGAATAATTTTATTTTTTGTTGGACGCATTTATCCAGACTCTATTATTTATAACACGAACAGGATGACGTGTAGTACAGATAAAGCTTTTAACTCGCGCATTATTGATAATAAAATCTCCTAAGTTGATGGGGCTTAATAAATAAACCTGGAAACAATAATGTATGCATGTGCGTCTGCTAAAATTCGAGCTTATTTAACATCATCATCGCATCTCTCGTATCTGAATATTCGATTGTGTAATTCTCTCAAACAATCCAATCTATCTTGACTGAAGCGTGGCTCGATTCAAATATTCACATATGCACATACGTAAATTTAACGAATATGTAGTTAAGGGTTAAGGGATGCGTGTGTAATGGGAAATTTATATTACAAAATACAAGGCATATATGCAGATGATCAGTATAAACATTTAACGAGAAGGCTCCAATGAACTAGTATAATACGCATATAAGTTTTAGGGCCAGTCCCATCAACTCTAATTAAATCACGGTTAATAATGGCAGTTAATCAATGAACTGTTTTGACAACCCATTGTCATTCATTGAGTTGTCTTGGCAACTCATTGTCATTCATTGATTAACTGCCATTAATCGTAATTAAATTTTTTAATCAAAGTCGGCGAGACTGGCCCTTTTAGGCCCAGTTGTACAAACGAGCTAATCTGGGAGTCAGAGTTAACCTAAATTCAACATAAATAACAACTAATTCTGAGTAAAATTGAAATATATTTGACTCTAGAAAATTGTTGGGTTAACCCTGGACCAAGTGCATACGAGCTAACCTAATCTAATCCACGCTAAGACTTAACCTTATATTCAGATCGTGGAGTTAACTCTGACTCCGCGATTATCTCGTTTATATAACTGGGTCTTAGTATTGATTGTTCATGTTAACTAACGATTAATCGTTTTTCCATTTTTTTTAAATTAATCTATCACTCGACTTTTCAATTGTTCGATTGTTTATGCCAGCATTAGTAGTTCGTTTTTCACTCCTTCAAAGATACGAGAAAGTTTAATTTAAAAAACGAACAAAATTTAAGTGTCGAGGCCACTCGAGAGCGCTGAAAGTCTCTCTACCTACCTAAAGGTTAATAATAAACATTTAAAGTTAATTTACATATAAATGTACAATTAAAATAGTAATTTTCGAAAAGTTTTTCAATTATCTCAACTTAATAACTCGTTATAAGTTTTTTTTATGTTTTCAGTGCGATAGCTCGTAATTAACCCCTTGTTTTTTTTCCTGCGTTTGTCCTTATAAAAACAAATTCAGTTAACTAATTAAGTTTGTAATTGAAGTTTCAACAATTAAAATCGTAATTAAGGATAGTTTCTGTGTTTAATGGAAATTATAAAACTGGGAGGATCTAAAAAGCTTTTTAAGCGAGTACAAAGCGCAATTTGAGCGCGCTATTAATTATAGTGTATCGAAGGCTGTAGAGATAGTAATCGTCTTGTTTAGTAAACCATCTGCTTAATTTAACTGGAGATTAGTGATAAGACAATTTATTGAATAATTAATTTTAAAAGAATTTTTGATACTACTCATATGAGTGCTGATCTGTCAGTTAATATGTTAATATGCTTGTCCGCTCGCCTGCCAGTTTCTCTTAATGTTTGCCTGACTATCTGTCTGTCTATCTGCTTGTCTGGGTTTTTATTTTCAACCATAGGGACCACGATATTGTTAAGAACAGAGTGGCATTCTCAATATGTCTCCTTACCTTGAACTTGGGCGCCTCTAATGACATTATTCTATTTTTAACAATTAAGAATTGATAGAAATTTATAATAAAAATTTGTGACTGCAATAATTGCTTGGCTTGTGCAGTTAGCAAATATTTAACACTTTAAAGTACGTAGTAAGTTTGAACGAATTAGAAAGTGTTGTCCATCGCCCGCCCGCACGCGCCAATGTAGCCGACTATAATAACAGGGACTTTTCGCCAGTTGTAAACGATATAAGCTACAAAATCGATTATTTCCCAATTCTCCTATTAGAGCAATTGAAATTGTTTTACTGATACTTTCGCTCGAGTTCCCGATTCAATTGTTTCCGACTACGTAAACCAATTTGTAATTCCCGAATCATCCCAAAGTATAAACGGGCGATTTATCCGATACACTGTGGGCTTTTGCGGCGCTTGGATAACTTGAAAAATTTTTGACGCTTGTTTTTATTAATAACCACTTTATTGAAAATTTAATAAAAGTAAGAATTGTGATACCAACCTACTGCCATCAATGTCAATCAGTATCTATTCCTGTATTAATTCGTTAAGCCTGAAGCCCTCCTGAGACGGATGTCAACCACTACTAATTTCTGCGTTACTTTGTTACAACTGAAGTTATTTGAGCGGAGAAACGAATATTCGTTTCAAGCTGAACAGAATTTCTAACCTTGAACATTTCTCCACGAGCGGCACTAGAGGTTCATCAACTTAGAACTCCAGAAGAAAGTTTCACCGAAGCTGAGAAGAGATTGATTCATTTCTATTGGGGCCGAGGAAGCTGTTAGCTTGGCAGTATGTCCTTGCTGCATCCCTGGTTAATCCTGCTGCCAGGAGTCATATGCTTGTCTCAAAGATTAAGCTATGCATGTCTCTCAGTACAAGCTTAAATACAGTGAAACCGCAAAAGGCTCATTAAATTGGTCAATACATGCAAATAGAGCTCCGATCGGAAATGAAAGGAGCGTCAGCTTCCGCACATGAAAAGCAATTTTCAAAGGCGCTACTCATCAAGTGTCAATGTGCCTACCATGGTTGTAACGGGTAACGGGGAGTCAGGGTTCGATTCCGGAGAAGCAGCCTGAGACACGGCTCCCACATCCAAGAAAGCTCGCGAATTATCCACTCCAGACACGGAGAGGTCGAGGCCCCGTACACTTGAAATCCTTTACCGAGGATCAATTGGAGGGCAAGTCTGGTGCAGCTCGTAGTCTCTCCGCAGAATCTCCATATTTTATTTCGGCAGTGATTGCACGCAATGGTTTTGTCACTGGGGCGAATTTTTGCTCACAAAAGTATAAATTTGGAGCAAACACTCCAACTCATCTGAAATCATCAGGATGTGAGATTTAGCCGTATACGTATACCTTTATGACGACACGACAACGAAACCGCAAAATATTCTGAGCGTTTGAGGAGCGTTTGGGGTAGCGTGTTGTACACTAAACACCATTAAACTTACTCCACTTACTATCAAGTATCTTTTTTACTTAAACTTTTTTTGTGAGCGGCGCAGTAATGGCCTTGTTGAAATTTAAATTTGAAACCGTTTGATACAGATACAGTTTTTACAATAATGGAAGACGTAGTTTACAACTTATTGCGTCTTGAATGTTTTAAAGATAAAGGAAACGGAAGAAGGTTACTACACTGCAGTGAAAATCCCATTATTTTGAACGAACACGCTAATCCGCAATGAAAGTTTTAAATTTCGTCCATTTTATTTTGTTTTAATTAGTTCTTAGTTAGAGAAAATTTGTCTCATTACTCTTTCTCTATTGTTTTAATTTTATAAGGCGAAGTTCCGGTATTGATTTGTACAGGAATAAAAAATTTACGATAAAATGTCAATTCACAGTACGATATTGGGTAAATTCTCTTACTTTGAAAGCCGCCTTCTGTATAATATATCTATTTAGGTGACACCCATCCTATACTTGAGTATTAAAATTTAGATCCACTTCTATTATTAACGAGAACTAATTGTTTCTGCTCTGTAACAAATAGGCGGGTGGTAAGTTACTCAGATTTTTAACTAAAAACTTGCACTAAATGGTGTGGGACATTGAAGAAAAACTTTTTGCCTTCGCTTCTCCATTTTTATTGTCACAGAAACCAAACTGCAACAACAGTCATCAGAGGGGGTGTTAGTGCTAATTTTTCAAGGTCACTGTTCATGAGACTTGAAACTACCTCTACAAAAACATTTGGACGCATACAACCGAGTAAACGCACACTTTTGGCCCAAATGGCTTCGTAAATTGGCCAACTATGAGTTTCTTAGATTTAAAAGATCCTCAAGGTGTGCAGTGTGCAGTGTGTAATACTAACTTCCAATAACAGCCTTGGAGTAAGATGGGACAAACAACGACGACTTGCAAAAAAAGTTAAGAGCTGAAAGGTTAGACATAATAACAATATAGTAAAGTGAGTAGACTGTGGAAAGACGACTTCGCGAAGTTTTCTACAAAGGTAGAAGGAATAACATTGTAGGAATAAGATATTGTTGGAAAACTCTTGTAAAGATGGATAGAAACTCGAACGCCGTAGGGCAAACAATATACAAGGGATGAAAATGAAAAACGTTAACTAGTAAACAAACAATTATTAAGAAAATGACAATGTTGTTTCAACGTTCGTTAAACATTTTATACGATTTTTTCATCGATTTCCTATTTTTAAACGACGAAGATATGACTTTCTTTTTTTTTCTTGGATGAAAGATTAGGGTGCTTAAAATAGTTTTCTTTAAATTGTGGCCTATTTTTAGCGGATAAAAAATTTATTTTTAAACTACTACTAACTAAGAGTGTAGCGATGTCGTTGATAAATATGCAAATAATACTTACGTATACGTAAAACTCTCTTTCTTTTTACTTTTTTACAAAATATTCCAAATTTTTCATCTCGTCCTAGTTTTTCTTGTTTTCCCATTTAGACGCAATGTACTGCGCTGAAATATATTATGTTTACTTAATAATCCGTAGAGCTCTTTCGGCAGGCCTTTTTACACTTTAATTGCTATTATTACAATTTGGCGATCCACATAAAAACGTCATACTTTGTTTTTTGATATTAATCCTTTGCCTAAAAAAACAAAATGGATATTTGTTTAATTTTATGTTAATGGAATTACGTAGTCAAGGGTCAAGGGTAGTACGTCACTTGAAAATTAGTAAAGAATTTGTAGAGCACCCAAAGTGTTCGATCGGTCCGTGCATTTAGAAACCCTCCCTCCCATAGAGAATTCATTTCACTACCTCGGTAATCCCGAAGCTTTTGTGGAGAATTGTTGTAAATACCCTCCAGAGCAAGTCTACAGTCCAAACTTTAGGGAGGCGTTTCTTAATAGAAGTTTAATGAGTTCGGGCGTTTGATTTGTGAAGAACTTGCCACCTTGCCAGTGAGTACGGAATCCAAATCGCCCATACAAGCCATGCCATGTTGTATGGCACATCAGGGCTGTCTTTAACCTATTGGAGGCCCTGGGCACACGAAGATATTAGAGTCTCTATGACCAGCGCTGGATTTTGGCACCCTGGGAATGAAGTAGCGCCACAGTCAAAATTTTTTGATTGTTCAAGGTCAAACGGCTTAAAATGAAGTTTAGGAATTTTAGTGGCTATTGATAGTGTCTCCACAAAAGAAGTTTCACAAAAACAAAGTAGGAAAATTAAATTACAGTTTTTTGTAATTTATTTTTAAAATTTTATGTGCATTGGCAATTGGCGCCCCTTTTTAACTTGGCGCCCCTAGACTACAGCCTCGGTAGCCTAATGGGTAATCCGGCACTGCCTATGTGCCTATAACCTTAACAGAGCACTATTTTGTTAGAATAGACATAGAAAGTAGATAAGCTAGGTTCTAGATTTATTTTAATTTTATTACAATCACATTAGTTTACTTCGGTCGGGGGCATCTAAGAATCCGGGGCCCTGGGGCTCATGCCTAAAGACAGTACTGTGACACATCATACCAACTGTGGGAACATTCTTCATGAGCTACTCAATTTTTGTTTCATATTAAAGTTTCTTAGAGAAAGACCACATACAGTCTCCTACACATTTCCATCGCATTACTAGACCAGCCGCTTAAGTCCCGTCTGTTCGAAGAAACCACAACCCTTCTCGGATTGGTCCAATAGTTTCGGATAAGCAGAACCCATCAGAGATTAAATGATTTCGTCACTTTCCCGCAGTCTTGTGGGCTCTTATTGTTTTAGGATTTTATCATTAGGGGAAGTTACTTCTCGGTAGACCCCCACCCCTCCCGCCAGAATTCTGGAGTTCATCCTACATGTGGGATGGCTCGAGATCTGATGGGCACGAAGAGGCTGCTTGGAGGCTGTACAATGGGCCCGATTAAGTGGCCTAAGTGCAGGGAGCTTGCTCCCTCTCCTTAATAATCCAGATCCAGACTGTGTGTTACTTTCTGTAAAACTGTAAAGTACCGAAAGCTGAAAGTGTTTTGACAGTCTCTCAAAGGCAGCTCGTCCGCAGACTCGTTCCCTAAACCTCCCCAGTGACTGTACCCCCAGTCCCCCAGCACAGTGTCACATAGCTGTGGAGATTCTCTCTCCACGCCAAAACTATCTCTTAAGTCCTAAGAACAGCCCAGGCAGTCATGACTGCACACTTTGACTTGGCCACTTCAGTAAGTAAAAGGTTTGTACTAGCACAAGTAAGCAGGTAAAGATGGCAGAGATATCGGCCTGGAAGGCTGTTCGATTCCAGCCGTGTGAAAAACTCAGCTCTGCCCTGGGCCATTCGATAGTCCCTATTGCTAACATCGTCCATTTCATTGTTTAAAAAATTGAATTGCTGATAAGTTAGAACGGTTAGCTCAAGTTTAGCAGTACATTTATTGTACCTGAGACCCTTCTGCTAGGCACGGCAGTAATGAGAGGAGCCACCTAAGCTTTAATTAAGGCCCACTGTAGACAATTCGTACGTCAATTTTCTGTATCTACCGAAACTGCCAAGAACCTTCGTCACCTTGATTAGATTTTGAGTTGGAATGGTTTAATTTATTTATTTATCGGAAAAACTAGGGAAAAATGCCACACCTAAAACATACCCAGTTTTCCGAACGTACACCTTATAAAAATGAAATTTAAATTGAAATGTTTACATCGATATATCATTTCAGACTAGATCGAAAACAGTGCGTTAATTATAATTAGTCACGTACAATAAACATGAAATACGGAACAATGACATGCTCAAAATTATATATGAGCTATCCTTGTTAATAATTGAAAATGTCAAATTAAGCGTCGATTATACGCGTATTAGGAAATATAAAAAACAAATAAAAGTCGGTAACTGACAAATTTAAATTTGTACTACATGAAAAATAATTCTTGCGGAAGAAACTTAAATTTGACGTCCGTAATACGAAAGTTGAGGTGCGAGAAAAGCAATTTATATTATCCTCTTCGCCTTGTAACCGCATTGTAAATAGTTTAATACAATATTCCGATAGATATTAGACGCGCGCGACGTTATACATTTTCGACTCATCCATTTTGTGCTCGTACGTCTGACAAAATTTATTTTTCTGCATTTGTGCGCGTGATATTGTACAAAATTAGTAGGTAAATATAATATAACCACGTTCAACCCTTTAAGAAAACGTTTGCATCAAAATAAAAACATTTGCGTTCCAAAAAAAGTTCAATTTTGAGATTTTAAATTTTTCGTAATTTTTCCCGCATCGAGCGTATCGTTGCAAGTTTGTAAACACTAACGAACTTTGTGCAAGTTTTAGCACGTTGTTCGGACAACCCTTTAGAGTAGTGCGCAGATTTTCAGCCTCACATCCATTTTCCCGAAAACCATTAATAAAACGTAACTAGCTATGTACCATTTAAATATCAATTTACCACTCTCTAATTAATTTTATCGAGTCATTCTTTCCTCTTTTAACCAACGTAGGGGTATAGGAACTAATTTCAATTCCGATTTTTGCCAAAACTGTTGTGGTTAACGCGTTACGTTGCGTCGGCTCTCATATCACATATTATCGCTACTTCGTGAACGGGGCCGCGCTTTTATTTTACACAGGGCACTATCCCTAGGGACGCTTTCCAAAGGGTATTTGAAGTGTAAGAGTCGCAGACTCTCGATTCGGCAAAAAATCGAGCTTTTAAATTTTTTCGCACACACTCTGATTAGAGCGAATTTAATCATTTTCGCATGAGCTATTTCGGTAGCTGCTTACGAGGTGTGTGTGTGGATAAACTAATTTTAGCATCAATAATTAAGGTAATTTCGTTAAATTGTTGTAGAGGGTCGAAGGGATTACTCCAATTTCCACGTGGTTGTCGAGACGTTGAGAGTACATTATGAACTTAACGATAAGATCAAATATAAGTAGGGCGTTAATGTAGTCCTTTTATTACTAATTTTGGTAATTTGTAAACTAACGTTTCTTAAGAGACTACTTCCATTATAAAAGCTCAAAAGTTAGAATGTGTGCAATTGATAGGCGCGAAATTTAATTAAGGAATTAAGTAATTTTTGAAACTTTTATCGTAAAAATTAAATAAAAAGGAGATTTAATTTAATTATCATCTCTTAATGCAATTTTAAGTAAGAGCTTACGTTAAAATCAATTGCTAATTAAGTTAGCGTTTTCGTTTAAAAAAAATCGTATTTTAAGAATGTAATAAAATGAAAATGCAAAACGGGGCAATCATCGTAAGTTACTCAGCTTAATTAAATTTTACTGAATGTAAAGAAAAATATAGAGCTGCAAGACACCATCGTACTGGGTGTTTCATTAAAAAATGACAGCTAAAACATACGTTAGGCTATTGCCAGTTAGAAATATTTGTGACCGCAAATGACGCAAATATCTAACAATATACTGGATGTGACGTTGAAACGGCTTCTTAAAACTTACTTTTCGCACATTAGTTGGACTAAAACGACAAGTTTAAGTGACTGTATCTCAAGAACGGTTAGCTTTAGGCCTATAAAAGTTAGAAACATTTGTAACCGCAGCACCTTAAAAAACGCAAATATGTAATAATATACTGGGTGTAACAATGAAACAGCTCCATAAAAATTACTTTTCGCACATAGGAATAAGGTCAATTAAAACGACAAGTTTAGGTGACTATATCTCAAGAACGGTTAGGTTTAGGTCTATACAAGTTAGAAACATTTGTGACCGCAGTACGTTAAAGAACGCAAATATGTAATAATATACTGGGTGTGTGAAAATTACTTTTTGCACATAGAAATAAAGTGGATTTAAACGACAAGTTTTTAAGTGACTGTATCTCAAGAACGGTTAAGTTTAGGCCTATACAAGTTAGAAACATTTGTGACCGCAGTACGTTAAAGAACGCAAATATGTAATAATATACTGGGTGTAACCTTAAAAGGGCTTGATAAAAATTACTTTTTGCACATAGAAATAAAGTGGATTAAAACGACAAGTTTAAGTGACTGTATCTCAAGAACGGTTAGGTTTAGGCATATACAAGTTAGAAACATTTGTGACCGCAGTAGTTTAAAGAATGCAAATATATAATAATATACTAGGTGCGGCATTAAAAGGACTTCATAAAAATTAGTTTTCGCACAAAGGTATAAAGTCGATTAAAACGAAAAGTTTAGGTGACTGTATCTCAAGAACGGTTAGGTTTAGGTCTATACAAGCTAGATACATTTTTTGACCGCAGTACGTTAAATAACGCAAATATGTAATAATATACTGGGTGCGCCCTTAAAACGGTTTTATATAAATTACTTTTCGCACATGGCAATAAGGACAAGTTTAAGTGATTGTATCGCAAGAATGTTTAGCTTTAGGCATATGCCACTTAAAAACTTTTGTGACCGCAGCACTTTAAAAAACGTTAATATGTAATAATATACTGGGTATAACTTTAAAAGGGCTTGATAAAAATTACTTTTTGCACATAGGAATAAAGTGGATTAAAACGACAAGTTTAAGTGACTGTATCTCTAGAACGGTTAGGTTTAGGTATATACAAGTTAAAACATTTGTGACCGCAGTACTTTAAAGAACTGAAATATGTAATAATATACTGGGTGTGGCATTGAAACGTGTCGTTAATGTTGCTTGTTAATCCGTTTTTGACGGATTCGTCTGAAACCTACGCTGCTGTACAGTCAAATTTGGAAACAAACCATCAATTTTAATTTTAAAAGTTGGCAATAATAGCATGTACAATATAAATATGGTATATTAGTATATACGTCTCGCATAATCGTCATGGAATTGTTATTTTAAAAAGCTTTTAGAAGCACCTTTATCGAAAACTCTCTGCTCTGGTTCACGAATTTTGCACTAAACTCAAAACTAATGAAACTAAACTTTAATAAATAGACGGCACTCAAAACTTTATCAAAATTGTTGGATACGGTTGCTTGATTTAAGCTCTTTGTTTATTGTAATAGTAATAAATAATAAGTATGTAACAATTATGATTGTATAATTGTAGCAATTAGCAATTACTGTTTTGCTACTCCTGCTTTTGCGTTTCTACTATTAAGAGCAGCGTGGGTTGTAATGGATCACATTTGGAGGATTGAAAAGGAAACAATAATTATTGTAACCAAACTTTGTACTTTAGGCTTAAATCGTTATGAAATTCTAACTATAAATTACCCAAACGTATAGTACGTATAGTAGATTAGTGGTAGGTGACTTTTTGACTTTTTTGTTTAACAGGGTTTTACTTTATGTCCTTAAGCGCTTTTTGTTTGTTAATATATTTTACAATAAACCAGCAGTTGCGTAAACTCGCACTTTTCTAATTAATGGCGCTTTCCTACACCCATTTGCAAAAAAATCGACTTTAACTTATTTATAAATCTGTTTTATAAAATCTATAACTAAAGGTTTATTACGCAGTTTCTAAATTATTTTCTCTTTTGCGACGGTAAATTAAAGTAATCTTATAAGGTCAGATCATTTCCTTTTCATTGCAAACTCTCCGAGTTAAAAGCTTCATTAATTATTTATAATGGAAAACAAATTTTCATCGTTTTGAATACGAGAACGGATTATAATAATTTCATTTGACGTCCAAAAATACGTTTCACAAAACCAACTTGACTTGTTGATTCGTAAAATATCGCAGTTAATGTGACATTTTTGTTATTAAAATATTCATAGTGAAAATGGCAAATTGAAGTAACGATTTTATGTCGTTTTCAGCAATGAAAGCTGCCATCCTCATACAGAGATGGTACAGAAGATACCTCGCAAGAATGGAAGTACGCCGCAGATACACGTGGACTATTTTTCAAAGTATCGAATACGCAGGAGAACAAGATCAAGTTAAGGTAAGGAAAAGTCACGCGAAGAAAAACAGCTCGATAAGTAGGCGAATTTGCCCAACTTGATTCTTTTGACATCTTTTCGTTTCGGATTTTTTGTTATTTTATTATTCAAGGGTAAAATTCGATCAAACAAAAAAATTGGATTTTTCCACACAAATTATTATTCGCATGACTAAGGTTAATAAAGCACCCAAGTTGTGAGATCGCGGTGGGTCATGTTACCTAAAAAATGGCGTATAATTTCTAGTTATTGGTATGGAAAATTCTATTTTTTAAATGCGCGCAAAAAGTTGCCTTATTTTGTAAATTACTTTTGGGAGTTCGTCGGAATTTTTGATGATGACTAAATATCACAATTTAAATCTCCCAGCGGAGTAATTTTATTTTATGCCATGCGTTAGGGGGAATTAAAGGGTTTTTCTCTAAAACCGCAGTAGAATCTTCTTTTTTAATCACCAGTTTTCTGCTAATAGTCCTGTCGTCACTTTAATATTACGTCGGGGAAATGCAAGTTCCAAATGGCGTCAGCTAGTCGTGTGGTGTATGGCGGGTTGCATATTAATTATCACCACCTATACAGAACTTACTCACTGCCCCATCAAACTGAGATTTTCCTGTTCTTAACTGTCACAACTGTACGGGTCTAACCAGTTGGCCATAATCTTGGAGAACCGAAGGGTTGTATCTTCCCGGCTTATAACACTCAGGCCTGTGGGCAGGCAGTTTTTTTTATCCTCCGGGGGTTTCTTCTTCCAGCAGTTAGACCAATCGGTCCTTTGGACGTCCCAGACGTGATGCAGGTCCGTATACAGCCCTGTCCCCTTGAGAAAGGTTACAATCCTGCTCGGATGGATTCTACGTATGTCAAATGATTCCAAATAAGCTGGCCCCATCAGGGTAGACTGTCTTAATGCGGCTAAAGCTGGGTTTCTACTAAAAACGTGTTGGGAAGGTTCAGTACCTAATTATTTTTAACCTCCGGGGGTTTCTTCTTCCAGTAGTTACACCAATCGATCCTTTGGACGTCCCAGTCGTAATGCAGGTCCGCCCGCAGCCCTGTCCCTTCGAAAAAGGCTACAATCCTGCTCGGATGGATTCTTCGTATGTTAAGTGGTTCCAAATAAGCTGACCCCATCAGGGTAGACTGTCTAAATGCCGCTAAAGCTGGATATCTACTAAAAAAGTGTAGGAAAGGTTCAGTACCCAGTTATTTTTAGTTTTCGAAGGTTTCTTCTTCATACACTTTTGGAGTTTTAAATAAGATCCTCCTTACGGACCTGTTACAGCTGGAAAATACAAAAAAGTTTTCGTTGATTCCATTGTTGGACTCGAGACACTCCAAGAACAGACAGTCCATCCCTGCATGATCTAATTACGAGGGTAAGACCGAAGTGCAACTCGCCACGGCTACCCTGTACGATAGTTTAGATTGGCTCTTACGATAGTTTTGCTTGATACAAATATTTATTAAGTCTTATAAGTGCTTGAGAGAAGCCAAATAAGCAGTGAAGTCAAAACTTGTTTTTGTTTTTCGCAAAACTCCCCCGAAATAACTAACAGAGCGACAAAAGCTATATTTTCTCACATCCTTACCAAACCTCTTTATCTTCCCTGAATACCAGATTTAAGTCTCTTTTAGTTAATTTTCTATTATATCCACAACCAAAATGTTTTATTGATTTTCAATGATTACTGTTAGCTTCTTGCGAAGCAGTGGAGAGATTAACAACATAAATTTGACCCCAAACAAAAAGCATTAATCCCTGATAAGAGTTTTGAATATTTCGACCGTTTTCTTAAAAATTGGTATCCGAGCGTAATAGTAATGAAATCGGAAGGGGCCAACTCTAATAATACATAAAATTCAAATTCGACACAAACTTTTTACGTAACATGAAACTAATCCCCCTACTAACATGGATTAAAATATTTTCCCTCGTTTTAAACCTCGTAAGCCGATCTTGAAAAACAAACTTTACACTTTGACATACTTTTTAAATTTTGTGTACTAGGCGGTTTTTTTTCTTTTTGTGGGGGTTAGTTTTGTAACTTTTTAGTTTGGGGTAGGGCTGTTGAGGAAGTTTCTCCAAGAGGCGTCGATTTGATAAGCCACACGCGAACTCAGTCTTGTGAAATGGTGTCCTGCATACGTGCATACAACAAACTTGATGATATCCTAGGCGGGGGTGAAACGTAGTGTCGAAAGTATTTCTCCAGCGTTGAGCACGCCTTAGAAAAATTATTTAAAAGCGTCAAAATGAATTTTTTGAAATTCAAAAAAAAGTGACGAGGTCAAAAATTAGCCGTTTAGATTAATTTGTCATAGAAATCCGCGATCCCACTTCTGCGCTCCTAAAAGCGAACTGCCTGTATACGTTTTCTTTTTTCTTAAATAATCAACCGAATTAAAAACTTTACTTTGCACTTCAAGTTGTTTGCTAAAGTTTAGCAAAGTAGTGAAGGCAGTAGATTGAAATTATTTTATTTGGCTCTAAGGCTCTAAGCTGATTTTCAAGAATGGGTTGGTACGTATTTAGCAAAACGTACAATAAAATTTTATACCCTATTTGTAGCGTGTGTGCAAATTTTGTACTAAATTGAAGACGTAGTAAAACTACATTTTATTATCGTTTGACGTGGAATGGCCCAGCTACACGTTTGGGAACACGTCAGAACATAGTGAGTGTTAACGAAAGTAGTCTCGTATCACGCACCGCACATATTTTGAACCACAAAAGTAAAATAACTACAAACATTGAGTCCCAATTGAGACACCCGGTATACGTTTACATTTTTTGAATTCTAAATTAGTTGAATTTTAAATCTAGAAGATACTCAAGTATGCTCAAAGCGATTATTAGAGGAGACTGCGTTTAAATTTTATATTATGGGCACGAAAATAATAATAATTAATTAATTAAAATTAATAATAACAGCAATAGGGCAGCAGGTGTTTATAATGCAGCCCACCTTCTTCGCGAAGTTTCCAAATTTGAACTACAGTAATATTAATTTGCAAATAAATTATTTTTATTACGCTAAAATCTAATTCCGCTTAGCCAATGTTGCCAGCTTACTTAAAGACGTTAAGATGACCTGGCGCCCCCTAGATGGCGCTATTTACAATATTTAAAAACGGGCGTAAAAGAGTTTTCAAAACAATCAATTAGGCACGACAATATTCTAATATGCGACAATTATACCCGTCAATTACCCAGTCAAATAAAAATGTTCAAATATACTGGGTGTCTCGGTTGAAATTTTAAAAGTGAGGTTATTTCAGGTCAATTTGGAAGCACTAAAAAGTCTTAAAGTAGTCGCAATGCCACAATACTTCTAATAAGTATCATACCAAACTGCTGCCAAAATTAATTTATATTTAACTCTAATGAAATTGTAAATAGGGTGTCCTAACGGTGTGAGATTATTTTTTTACTATACAAGTTAACAAAACGGCGACACGCATAGTTATTATAGATGTTCTTGAGCTACATAGCTTCATACTATTTGGATGTACAATGTACATCTTCACAAAATATACTACGCCAAACTTGTATTTTTTAAATGGGACACCCTGTATATTTATACGATTTCGATCCGCCTTTCAATAATGCTCAAAGTGAGATAGTACTGGTGGCGCTACGACGAGTTTAGACGAAAATATCGAGCAGGCCTATTTTGATCGCTCACTCTTTGAGCAACTGCATCGTTTTGCCTTACAATAAAAGTTGCACTATAAATTATACCGGGTGGGTATCTAAAGAAAAATGCATAATCTACTTCACTCACTAAACGATGCCAAGATGCCTCCCCCCCCCCAAAAGGAGCGTTTCATTACGGTACGGTATGTAGAGACCTAATCTTCGTGCGCTTTCCATTGCAACACCCTGTGCGTAAACTCACGTGACGTATTTGCAAATACCACGCCCATATTTTTCACAAACGAGGTAACCTGTGGAATAACCTTTCAGGACTTTGGCTTTCGCTCTTTATAATTTCTTACTTATTGATTTTTCGATGATCGATGTGACCTTGGAAATTTTATTTTTGCAATTAATCATTTTGCTGACTTGCGAGACTAGACATTTCAAAGCTACCTCTTCGGGTGTTTATCTATTATTCAGAGCCCCGTGCCTCGCATTACGAGAAAAAAATATCGTATTCTGACCGTAAATTGAGAAGGCTAATAAAGTTTGAAAATTTCTGTTCGTAACGCTAACGCGAGTTGATAAAGATCAAACGGTTTAGTGCCATCGATATTTTTTATTTATAAAATGCATTACCGTAGTTTAATCTACAAAAATGTGTTGGTGGAGGTAAACGTAAAACAAATTAACTTTTTTTAGCCAACCAACCAAATAGTGTTGTGTTACATAAAACGGAAAGAGTTGTGATGAATTGGCTTATAAAACACGTAAATTTCGAATTAGGAATTTTTTTATTGTTATTGGAGTTTCGTAACTAGTAACTACGTAACTACCAAGCTCGTTTGGCATTTAGAAGAAAATTGCAATTTAACAATTGAAATTTTATTTATTTAGCAATTATACAGGGTGGCACAATAGAGCGTCAGAAACGAATATTTCATTGCTGGTTTAAAAAATTGAGATGTTTTTTTATTGTATCGCTCTCTACATTTTTGCTGAGAAGGTCTACTTACAAACAGTCGCTATTAACGCGCACTTATGATATTGTCACAGAGTACGCACATGACCAACAATTCAAATGATCTCGTAAAGTTGTTTGTAGTCTTAGAGACACACTACTGGACCACCCTATACTTCAAAAAAATATACAGGGTGACGCGGATCTAAATGAACATACTTCAACACAAGACAAAGAATACCTTGGGGGTTCTTAATCACCCATCTTTGATAGTTCAATTGTCGGAAGCAGTTTTTGCTTTTTTATTGTTATTTTCTTAATTTCTAATTTCCAAATATGCACCATTTTGAAATTTTTTACAAAACAACCATTTATTCTAATCAAGTGATGGGTGCGGGAACTTTGAAAATTATGCCGTTTGGGTCAATTCTTTATGCTCTTTCCAATAAAAAAATAATATTTTGAAAAAATTGATCTACAGGGTGTTAAAAATGTAAAAATTGAAAATGTCAACTTTTTTTAATACGGGCCTGGAATTTAAAATTTTCTGATACTGCAATTTTAAGCGACAGATAGGTTACAGATGTTGACCCAATATGAAAATTTTATACGGAGTGCATTAAAAAATATGACAAGAACAAAAAATTGCTGAAGTTCATAAAAGACCCTGTATCTTATTAACTATCGACAATTGAACTATCAAAGATGGGTGATTAAGAACCCCCAAGGTATTCTTTGTCTTGTGTTGAAGTATGTTCATTTAGATCCGCGTCACCCTGTATATTCGATTCGACGCCTCGGGAATGAGAATTCGTTTAAAGGACGTAATTGTATTGTCCCCAAATACGTCTTTTAGTTCTTTTTCTAAAACAAACTTTTTTTGCTCGGGTCAAATTCCGAGTTATCCCGAGAAAATTTTCTTTCCAATTAATTGTTATTCGCCGTTTGCTCTATCAGAAATTTATTGAAAACTTTATCCGACACACTTAGTGAATCGATCATTGATTACACAAACTCATTTATTTTTCCCACAAAACAAAAGAGGTTCTGAAAAAAAAAGTGTTTTTGTTGTATTTCTATATTATTTTTTGATTGAGATAACGTAATTATTTGATACACTTGCGAGAATTATTAGTTCAAGTACTGCAACAATCGTCTTTTCCATTAGAGTAATACGTTGAGTACTAACTTTTTTTATTGGTTGATAATTCAATTATTATTTTTTCATTGTTTTGTACGAAATAGTAAATTTCTCTACGAAGTGGCCTCCCCACTACATTTCATCGACGTCATAGGACACCAAATAGGCCACACCTACTTCGATTTACAACTTGCATAATTGCGTGCTTTACTAACCTAGTCTGAACTCTTGTTTGACGTCTGGCCTAGACCGTCGCCCGTCTCATGAATTGCTTGACCTTGAGCCCCAAAATGGCGTTGTTAAATACACCACAGTTAAATAATATACTCGCATTTTGAATTATATCTTCTTCGTCTTATTCGTTCTCCGATAACCGTCTTTGTTGTGATCTTCGTGGTAGTCGGCTCTCCCTTGAAGGTGCTCGACTGCCAGCATCGCAGTGAGACGAGCCCGCTGGACGTCGCCACAAAATCACATCTTTAGGTGGTCGTGGACGGTAGACGTCTGTATCTAAGGAAAGCACCCGAGTCTCAGCGCATCGCACTGGGTGCTCTACCACTAAGCTATTTCGATCCTTGTAATTACATTGTTTTCTACACGTGCACACGTTAGTTTCGAGTCGCCACAGCTTGAAGGCATACAAATCGCACGCAAAATAAAACAAAATTAGGCGATGGTTAAAATTGGTGTTCGAAAACCGAAATAGAACACACGCGTTAGACCTAATCACTATTCACAATTATAATAATTACAGTAATTTACGAATACGTATAGCGTATACGCTATTTTTAACTTTAATTTTGTAAGGGAGGAACTCATAGGGGGTGTTTACCCCATTCACGATATTCTCTTTCATCATTTTTGCTTGTTAGTCTACAAAGACTCTAGTGGTTGAGGTTGACGTAATAAATTTAAAAACAAATTGCTAAAAAGATGCATCATTAAGGTGGTTATTGATTGTTGTGGAAAATTTACTTTTTTTATACAAAATATCGCATTTACCACGACGAAATTTTGCGACAGAAATGTCTCTAGTGTGAAAAGTGGAAATAGAAAAATTAATTTTGAGATGCTCCGTCTTTGCCGACAGAAAAAAACTGCTAGACGAGCTTCTTTTGTGCTACGAAATGTTTTTATTATATTTTTATTTTTACACTAAAAGCTCCTATAAAATAAAAATCCTATTAACGCTTATGGCAGCAATTTTAAATTTTGAAAAAATCTTTTGTTACCTTCACGTCGAAATAAGTGCACTTTATAAATTCAATCAAAGTACCTTTTCTTTTTACCTCAAAATGTTATTTTAACTTGAAACGATGAAGGAGGAAAATTTTCCTTATCAAAAGGGTTTGTCCTGTGGCACTTTATGGTACGAAATTTCTCTCTCGTCTTGTTATTGCTTAGGGTCTTCACTAGCACGACTACAAAGCTTATCATCGTTATCGGGTTTTGCTACTACTGCTCTCTTCAATAATTCTCGAATAATTATTTCGTGCATGATACTCCAGAGACAAAGCTTTGATATTAAGTTTTATACTTTCGCGTTAAAGTATAAAAATAAAATGAAAAGGGCACCTCTATATTTCTTTCTATTAAGACGTCTCTCGAGATTTATTAAAGGAAGCGTAAAATGGTTATGTGTTTGTCCTGCATACGCCGTATATAGGGTGAGCTCGACCGACTTGCCTATTTAAAGGAGTTGCATAAAAACGCAGAGGAAACTTTTTAAAAAATACAGGGACTACCTAATCCAACTTTCGTTGTTTTATTGTAGTCCCCACACCTACCTGGGGCCCCTTTGTCTCTATCGACGGCCATATTTGTTCCGCCATTTTAATTCGCGTGAATATGATAACGGCGTACACATGGGCGCCGGCAGGAGGGTGCAAGGAGGTGCACTTGCACCCCCCTGGCTTTTGAAAAATTCTTTTAAATTGACTTTCATTTTTAGTTTTTTATTCATTAATAAATATAACCTATAACATAATAAATATGTCGTACAGCGACAACATCGTTAAATTCGGCGCTGGGTCACATACCTAATAAAATAGGCCCAGTGCAGCGTTTAGGTCTAATAAGCGCGCGCCTAGGGCCCCGTGTTTTTGAGGGCCCCAAAACAGCTCATTTTATAAGAATTATGCCCAATTAAAATTTCTTTCTACCCATTTTAATTGTTTTAATTATTGGAAAATGCGTAAGAGCTTTTTCACTAGGGTAAACTCTAAATTAAAATTGATACCTAATAAGAAAATGGAGCCCAGGCCCCATTTATCCTAGGTCAAAAGGAGTCTCGGAATTCTTCAATAATATTATTTCTTTACCTGAAATAATTTCCCTACTTTGTTTTTGTGAAACATCTTTTTTTGGAGACACTATCAATCGCTCCTGAAATTTCTAAACTTCATTTTAAGCTGTTTGACCTTGAACAATAAAAAAATTTTGTCTGCGGCGCTATTTAATTCTAATCTTTTCTTCAAACAAGGGACCCCAAAATTTGACAGCGCCTAGGGCCTTAAAAACTATAAACGCGCCTCTGAATAGGTCACGTCCCTTGCCCGACTCTTAAAGGAAATTTGCACCCCCTTGCAAATTTTTCTGCCGGCGCCCATGGGCGTACATATTAATTTCTAATCAAAAAGCGTCGACCTTGCTTCTGTTTGAGTGCACCTCAGATCAGAAGAATAGGGGCGTCTCTGAGAACTTTCTGAGTGTTCCAAAGTGGGTTGCACTGCTTGAGACAAAAGAGGTGTAGATGCCACTATTGTCTCTTGTCTTACACAGCATGCTTCAATGTTTCGAGTCATTTGTATATATGTGTGTTGGTCTTTCTACTATCTTTGATGCGCTTGGTTCTTCCAATTGATGTCTCCTATCGTTGTGAGTGGACTTTATGGGTGTTCCCCTTCATATACAACGCCAGTTCCTCCACAGCGAATGTTACGTGTTCCTTTGCAGATGTCAACCATCGCAACTCGCTACGCACGACATAAATGGAGCCTAAAGCAATTCCTTCACGTTCAACCCTTGTTTTAACCTTTTTAGAAGAAATCAATTTTTCGCAATTTACATTTCCAATAACAAGTATTTTTTTGGCCTTTTTATGGTAATTTTAGAATTAGGGGTGTAAATATAAATAACCCGGAGTTTAGTGAAAGGGCAAACTTAATCGATACACCTACTAATAATTTTTTCACTTTCGAAAAAATAAAATTAACGCTTTTAAAGTAAACTTTATACTTCGATAATTTAATTTAAACAAATTCCCGCGTTTTCTTATTCAATTGGCTCCCCAAATTTTTTTTTACAAAGGACCGTAATTTTGTTGAAATTGCGAAATTTGATATTGCTAAGAAATGTACGCGGTTTTGTTAGGCTCTCTTAAAAGCAACGACAATTTAATAAAAAAACATTTTTTTCTTCGTATTTTTCGAGTAAATATTTCTTTGTGAATTTGGACTCGTAATCATCTTTGATCAATTTTATTTTGAGGTAGTTAAACTAAACTAAACTCAATTGGACTCTATGAGGCTTGTTCTTTATTGTACAGCCACAGAAGAATTGCATTGCAGACTAAGTATTCGCCAAACAACCTATAGATGACCAATAATTACTTCTTCGACTGTACTTATAATATACATCATCCAAGTTGTTTCGTTCAGAAATTAAAAACGTAGTCGTGGAATAATTGAGTTTTGGGATCTGTGGACGTTGAAATATAGTACTTTCTAAAAATTTGGGGTGGCTTAATGACCATTTACAGGTGTGTGTGGTCAACTGTTTGTATATAGCTGGATGGCACACTTACCAAGATGCCACGGTTCGTTCACCATAGTCTCATTTAAACATAGATAAGACTTAAATTCGCCTCCAGCGCCTAAAAGTTAGGAGAGATGCCCTCTGTAGAAGATAAGTTGAAATTTAGGTGCAATATGGGTTGCATATCCCAAAGAGTCGTACAAAGAGTTTACTAGCGATTTCGCTTTACTTTATCGGCTATTTCAAAAAACAAACTTTTAGTTTTTGTTGCAAACTTGGCAGAGACAAGAAAAGGGCCGTCTCCAACATTGACAAAATAAAAAGACAGACGAGCAAACTGAAGGTGATGAAGAAAGAAGCGAAATGTAAAGTATATCGAGTAGAAAGCCGTAAATGCGATGCACGTTACGGCGGTGAAAATGGAACAAATTTATTAGAGAGGGCGAAGAAGTTCGGAAGAGTAGAATTTATCGTTTTTTACGTGTAGTTAAAATCGAACAAGACCGAAAAACGTCTCAATAATAGAGGAGGTTTTATTTTAGACGGTTTTCGTGCTTTGTAGGACTTAAAAGCAAAGCTCCAGACAAGGGCTTTGAAATAAATCAAAAAAGTCATGAGATGAGAGCAAATATAAGACGGAAAAAATTTTTTTAAGGGATGAGGTTTCTAGCTATAGCATCTCGCCAACTAAAACTAGTCTAAATACAACACCCTGAACCAGAAACACCTTCTGTAAACTTCAAAGGCTCGAGTTGGTATGGAAATTTTTTCGAGGATTTTATTTTGTTAATTTAAGCAAATTTTTTTGTTTACAACTAAATCTGGGCGATTATAAAATATGCTACCCCTTAAATAAGCACACACCTAGCAAAAATTTACATAAATTAAATTTTTTTACGCAAAATTCTTAATCTGCTTTGTTTATAATCCTTCACGGGTTTTAGGTTTTTGTTTCGTAATTTCCATAATCGGACCGAATAGGGCCCAAAACAAATTAATTCTCTTAATTTTTCGTCTACAAATTAAATTAATTGGGCCCAATAAATTCTTCACGCCCATATTAAAAAGACAATTTAATGAGAAAAGAGAAAACTCAAACTATTTTTCATTGGAGCTATGCGAACTGCGAAGCAATGTTTAGTGCTTCTTCTATGTTGTAGTAGTAATAGTTCCAACATAAAGTCTCGAAAGTAATATATGAGACGTCTTATGTCCTCCAACATGAATTTATTTACAGGGGCAAATATAAGGAGGTCTACCACTAATAATTTACCCAAGTTACAAACGTAAAACCATCATAATTTACTTGTCTTACTAGAAATACAAAAATTTTCTTTAAGAGAAGTTTTCCAATTTATTTTTCTCCAGCTTCTCTCGCACGAAGGTGGCTAATAAAAATTCTTTAGGTGGGTAGGTATAACATTTTTCTAACTTACAATACACAATTAAGTAATGGGATAATAGGATTATCTTCTTTATTAATTTGTCACGTTCATTTTTCCGGAAGCTTTGTAACTGTCTTGTGGAAGAATAATCGAATTGTGAATTGTCGGTACAGCTACGGGCAAAAAATTTTTCTAATTAAACAATTTTAACCCTATATGGGAGTCTATCTACGATTTAAACCATATAGAAACCTAATGCAAACTAATAGAAGGTAGACTTTAAGTAGTAAATCAGAGCGGCTTTGTGCTCAAACAGTGAGACATAAACTATTTCACGATTCGTGCAAAACTCTCTTACAAACTTAGGGAGCTAAAGAACGGCCCGGGTCCTAAAATTTCGTCACCAACAATAAAGACCAGGTCAACACAAGTTGAAACATTGGCTAAAATGGAAGAAGGACACTCAAGAAGATTTGATTGGAAGAACTTTAAAGGAATACTTGACCCATCAAAGAAGGGTACGAGATTCTTAAGTTCTGAAGTTTAGACGAGAACTTGTAAAGAGGCTCGAATGGCTTGGCTAAATCGATAGGGGAGAAATAGAAAGGATTGCCGTAGCCATTCCAAAATAAACTTTCACTTAGATAAGGGGGAGAGGCAGGTCAATATGTGGATTGTAGAAACGTTTTGTGGGAGATGTAAGGAAACGAAAGACAGGCCACTTAAGTGAGAGAATTAATGATATACGGGGGGGGGGGGGTACTACTCTTTTCTAAAGCTGCATCGATGAGTAAATGAGTATACCTACCCTTCTTCTTAATACGTACTTTATTGAGTTTTTAATTTATTTATGATACAGCAATAGAGTCCAAACAAAAATATTTCTCTCATAAAAAGTTTACGTTTGAGATTTCGAATTTTTTACTATTTACATAAGTGCAGTAGAGATTTAAATTTCTCAAGGATACCTTCCGGAAATCCACCTGAAAGACCACTTTTACATCAAGCACGAGACCATACTAACTTCTGTTCGCTTATTAGTCGGTTGACATCGTAAAGTGCACACCCTGTATACTATGTCGTGTACTAGGTCGTGCGTTTCGAAAGAGAAAGGAAAACAGTAGTAATGATAAATTATAAGTTTAGCAAATACTACGAATTATTAATAGATATCTACTTAAATATTATTCAAACATCGTAAATCATTTTCGTTAAATTTGTACGAGAAGAGTTTTACTTTTAGACGAATAAACTAGAATGGCGATGCTTAAGGGTAATTTAGAAAATTGCGTGACGGCTGATGTAGTAATTTACGCTTTCAAAAATACACCTATAATATTTTATGTGCGTAAACAAAGGCGTAATTTTGCACAAATTTCCCAAAAGAATAAATTGTTTCTCGAGGCTTTTCTTTTATGTCTTCGGTTAAACAGACGTTGGTTTGAACATCGTTATTGCAATCGGAACACTATATCATCCCTTTGTTCTAAATAAAAAAATACGGGGTGTCGTTAAAAATGCCAAACTTTGATTTTGTGATTATCTGCTTAAGTAACCGTGCTTACCTTATTTACTCGACGAGAGTGCTCTCAGTATGTAGCAATGCGTTGAACCGCATTACTGGCCATTACTAGCTACCGTACAGAGCCCTTCGCTTCGCTATATTCTTCTCCAACAGTAGTTCTTCCCTAAAAACTATTTACTATAGGTAATGGCCACCATGTTGGATGTTGGTGCCCCACATTATAAAACTGCATAATTTTTTTAAATCTTCCAATCTGGAACAAACGACTCGATTTTGCTCAGATTGGTTTTACATGAGAGGTGAGACTTGCCCCAGAATTCTAGAGTTGATCGTACTAGTAGAGTGGTTCGAGATCTGACTTGTCAGGCTTGTAAGAATCCGTTCCAACATCGATCTCGTATAACGTATGCCCGAGCTAGCAATCTTATAGTATATCCAATTTCAAGAGGATAAAAATGGACATAAATAAATACACGCAGTGGCACATGGAAGAGCTAGTAGCTTGAACAGGGGCGGATTTAAGTAGTTGTAGATTTTAATATTACTAAAAAAACATTTTTTACATATTTTTGTTGCTTAATCTAACCTATGTGTCTTTAATCTTAAAGGGTTATATTATCCTTTTCATTTTAGAAACATTTCGAAGTGAAACATTCCCATCACTAACTGAATAGTACATCTTAAAATTCTAACTCAGTACGGCCATGTACGGCGTTGATATTTAAGGGGTGGGATTAATACTTGCAGCCAATTGCAATCGAGCACGATGCTAACATGCAGTGATCACGCAATGACCACGGTTGTTATTTACTGCACCTTGAATTTGAATGGACTATAGACGTCTGTTGACGTGGATAGACTGAAACTCGCATGCGAAAGGTTTTTCCAACGTCTAAGGGATTGTAATCCTCTCTCTCATCGCCAGTCGCTCTCAAAGCACATGAGCTCTACTTATGAGTGTTTATGGCCCATTTTGACGCCTTTCCTCCTTTTTTCACTTTGTCATCCCGGTATTTGAGTTCGGTAAGACGAATGTACGTGATTCTGTGGTGTGGCTGAGCGAAGCCTGGAAGATCTTAAATTGACACCGTTTTTTTATAAACACCCTGTACAAATTACGCCGTAAAGATAAATTCAATTTGCAGTGAAACTTGCGCCTTTTGTTATTACCTCATTCATTAGGCTGTTCCGTTCGAGTTAAGTATCGTAAGAAAATAGATTACTGGGAAACCATCCATACTCAATTACCCTCACTAATGTATAAATCGTACCAATTTGAATTTGCAAGTTCGCCTAATTTAAGTTCGATACGTAATGAAATTTCGAGCTTTTTTGTTTGAAATTTAAATTTGGCGATTTTTTTTAGGGAAAATAGTGGAAAATGTAAATTTTCAACGAATCCGCCGAAGATAAAAATCGCAATTTAAACGAAAGTTTAAAAATGTGCATAATTAGTGCCGATTGGAGTTTTTCTCATCTTTTTGCACTTAAATCTCCGTTACCCTTTCCACTGCACAATAATACAGGATGTATGTTTCTAAATAAAATGGCTTTTAAGCTTTTGTTAATGAGTTGAGCGTGAACAACGAGATGAAGCAGGCCTAGCTCTATAATAACGTCATCTAGAAGAAGCACTACTCAATACACATGTAGCTGAGCTGGCCAATTTAAAAAAAAATTCTCAACAAGGTACCTGCGGTGCCATAATACGCAACCGACTTTATTTACTTTTTGGTAATTGCATTTATTTCATACTGTACGGGTATTGCTACTTTCCGTCATTAATTTGAGTCCGAGAAATGGCACATTACATCACTAGGCCGGGAAGTGTTGCTAAGTAACACTTCCCGGACTGTTTGGCGAAAATTTTGAAAAGGATTGTATTTTTTAAGTTTTTGCTTGAAAAAAGCTTCCCGCCAGCGGGGATCGAACCTATAAACCTTTGGGTGAACACCTATATTAATGTATATCAAGATTGAAGTTATAAAGTAGTTATTTGTTGCTAAGTAACGAATATAAAGTGGATGATGTGATTTAAAATGAAATACCTACAGCGGATGTTTAATTTGACAATTCTAAAATGACGTTTTTATAAAAAGAAATTTTTCAAATAAAAAACTGTTTTTTACAGTATGAAATAAAAATTTATACGATATACGTCCGTGAAGTGATTATTAAAGCATTCGTTTCGAAATTCCGGACTCAGCTTCACTTCGTCCGTAAACTTACCGTCTTACTCATGCTTTAATAAGTTACTTCCCGGACTAATGACGTAAATTACTATTCTTTTAAATTCACTAATTGAGATGTATCATTGCTCATCAAGCCCACTTTGTATATTTTGCGACTTATAAGAGATACATGCGAATTGGAGTGCTCGAAAAATACACCCTGTATAGTAGCTTTTAGAAAATGTATTATTTAAAAATGCAACAAAAAGGTGCAAACAAAAATTTCCGCAAAGCTAAAACATCGTGGGTGAGTTGTAAAGGAAGCCTTTCATCTCCCTTGATAATACAATTTAAAAATCTGACGCGCGAGTATTAAAATAAATATTTTATTCCCCTTCCGTCATTACGTCATTACACAAAACGCTTTGTTGAACGCTTCACAAAATGAAATAAAAATTAACCTTTTTCATTTTATTTATTTTCAGTTGTACAACTTCTTCAACGCTCTGTTGACGCACATCCCCGAAACCACTACACGCTCGACAGGATCAGCAGCTACTTCAAAAAGTTCATCAATTGGTAAGTCGAGTGCGTTCCACACAAGGCACAAGGATCGCCTATCAATAACAAACCTCCTATTTGTTAAGTCTTTCAGCTTTTATTGGAGCAAATGTTGTTTTTTTTTAAATTGAAATTTTTCAAAGGCTGGTTTTATTCTTTTAAGACGCTTTAGATTTGCGATTCGAAGACGAATCGGACGAGGTCGAAGAGGAGGGGATGCAGCACGTAGATCGCACTTATCGAGGCATACACATCAATTTTCCAATGAAGAGGGCAGATTTGGATGCGCTCATTGACGCGTTTAGGAAGAAAAAGGTACGTAAACACCGAACGTACAACAGTGGCCCATTTAGAAATGCATATTATCGATTTGTCGATAATTATCGATTAATCGATAAGTCTTTGTAAATAACAACTATCGATTAATTGTTACATTTGCCTAGCCTTAGTATCAAATGAAGTTGTTTGATTGCTTTGCACTTTAGCGTAATGATGTTTACTTTATATTTTTATATACGTAAATGTGTTTGACATCGTTCAAGCGAATACACTTTTCGATACTTTTAAGGTCTCCGCGATGCAGTTATAAAAGAAATAAAATTGTTTTCAATTTACCTTTCGTCTCCTAAGATGTTTTGCAACTACATAATATTTCATTGTTCCGAACTAACTGTTCTTTATTTATATACGTCATAAAACATTATTTTGTTGGCAATAATTTCAAAATAATTAACATCACACGAGCTTTGTTCGATGGAACAAAAACCGGCTCTTGATGAATGTTTCTTTTGAGTTTGAATTCTCTATGAAAGGGCCTCGAGTTCATCCCATTTTAGATTAATTAATAGATTCTGCGAGTCTAACTGGCAAGGGTCGGACAAATTTTTTATGTGAACTTCAAGTACATCAAATGTCAGTGGGTACACAACGAGGGTGCTACGAGTATAATCTGAAATTACCCATAATATTCAGCCTGACCTGTCTGAGTCTGTCACACAATAACCTTGGCCTGAACTGACTTCATCTGGTATGGCCTGACGGAATCATTGTCTCACACGTCGTTTAGACGTGTAGCGTGGCGTTACGGGCGTCTGACCTGAGGTTACTGTAACCTGACGTAACTTTATCGACGTCTGACGTAACTTCATCGGCACCTAACGTAACGTTGCCGTCCTATACCCGTAAGTGTTCCTTACTAGGCAACCTTAAATGCCATGCCTACTTTTTCGTCCGGCGATTCCTTAGAAAAGCCCTCTGCGCATAGGCCAGTCGGCTCTTTATACATCGCGATTCGCGATCTTGTCGTAGGTTCTTCCACAGCTATGTCTTCTCGAAAAAGGCTACAAGTCGGCTCGTGTGCAGCAGGTCTGGATTAATAAGCAGAACTAGGGTAGACTGTATCGGTGCTGCAAAAACTGAGCATCTGTATTGGTAAAATTTATTTGCTTCAGTAAAAGCTGCTCCAACCTCGTAGACTCTCGTAGGGCGTTCACGGAGACCTCATGTACGTTCACGATAGGGCTACTCTTTTCCCGACCCTATACAGTTTGATTTAATTCTGTGGGGTCCTTTGTGCTGGCCCAAATATATGTTTTATTCCACTAAACTTTTGCAGAGTACTGTAACGCGTACTTATAACTCAGTATGGACTTGGAGCGTGATTTAGACGCTTAGAACATACTTGAGAAGTGACTACTTTTGCAGATGCCGTGCCCTTTGAAGAAACTTTTTAAATATTTGTAACTTTTGCCTTCAAGTTTGCCTTTGCTAATTAGCAAAGAAAACACTTCGTACTTTTAAAACTTTTTTGTCAATGGAAACTCACTCGCCAATATCGTAAAGCTACCCCTTATATAAACGCAAATCAAGCAAAACTTTTTGTTAAATTTATAGATGATACTCTTTTGATACTTTCAGCAACATCGCCTTCATGCACGTTACGTGGCAGGAATATTAAAAGAGTCCATAACTCAGTTAAAGAGGTTTCCGAATTTACATCAGGCGTCGACGGCAATATCGAAGCAAGTTACGATATGTGGAGATCTGCACGGAAAATTGGATGACTTATTGGTCGTGTTTCACAAGGTAAACTTATTGATTTTATTCTATACTATTTAAAGTACCAACAATACAAATCGGTTTGCAAAATGACAAAGAAAAATAAATTACACGTCGGGTGTTTAATTATTACGGGATCGAAAATCGTACACGGGCGAGGGACTTAACGCTGTAGTGGACTTGCGGTTTACCTCGTCTCTAACAAAAGGTGTTTAGGTCTCTGAGCGTATAATTTAAATTGAAATGGCTCTTATTATTTAATTTGACCTAACCTAAAAATTTAATTGAAAAAGTTCTCTATGGTGTGTGTGAAAAATAATAACATTAGTAAATTGTATACGGGCGATTGTGTCTAGCAGTTACCTACTGTAATGTAATTGACAATAAAAATTAAAAATTTTACCCACCTAAAACAAACAGGAAAATGGGGGAAAGTATCAATTTTCACCGATAGAAAAAAAAACATAAAATAAATCTTCGCAAATACAAATAAGACGTAAAGTCTCTTTGGGGAATTTGATTTTTCGTACCAAATCTGCGACTTGAAGAGAGTACTGAAATTTTTAAAATACGCTCTCTGGAATATTGTCATGCATAGCGAACTTAAGTTGTTTATTTTTATATTTTATCGCGATTGTTGTACGAATTTTTCTTCGACGTTTTGTGAAAAATGCAATACTTTTCTAAAATGTTTTATAAAATATTTCTCTCTAGCTATCGACGAATAAAATGCTTTGGCATGTTCAAAGTAGGTGCTCCATTTGCCACGTCTACCATACACACTTGTATTGTGGGTTGCGTTCATAAAAACTTTCAAAATTACCTAAATTCTCTTTTCAGTTTTGCCATTATTAGTCATAATTATTATTTGTAGCCAATTGCAGAATTACAAACCATTCTATCGTACCCACTTAACCACTTTAGGGATTATTTTACCATAAATTGTCCTTTTAACAATTTACAGCATGAATGAATTATGCATCGATGCGTTTGTTAAATTGCATTCACTGTATTATTCCACCTAGCATCGGTTAACCAACGCCAAAGCATTGCATATCGTTATTATAATGGACTGTTAAAATGCATTACTTCAATCACTTCATATATTATTTATTATCCCGTTGATTTTCAATTAGTACCTAAGTTCGCCAATTTGTAAAATTAGACACGACGCTAAAAGCTTGATTTACCACACTCTCGAACGACTATTAAGTACCTGCAAGGAGTCTCGAGGTTTCTAAACGAAAATATAGTGGCTCGTGCCCGCAGCCACTTTAGAGGAGATTTTTATGAAACTTGAAAGAAGGCCCTTACACGTCAAATTCAAATCAATATGCATTCACTGTACATTCTACATAAGTAGTTCAGACAAAAGGCCGAAAGGAAATCGGTTATGTGATAAATAATAAACAGATTAGGTCCGGCACAAAGCAATAAAGTAGCAGAAGGTCAGGTCGATATATACAGGAAAAATTTGTTGCATAACCATTCAAATAGAGTAGTGGTCAAGTCAGATAAACATGCAATTAGCTGTGTAACAGTCAGTATAACAGATAGCGTATCACAATACCGTTATTATGAATCCTTCGCGGGCTAAATTTATCAAGACAGGTCAGCATAATCAGCGAGAAATTCGTACTTTAAAGCCTCTCATAGCTCATCTTATCTTACATGGTAGAGAAGCAGACAATCTGGCAGAAAAGCGTTCACTTAAATCTCCATATAACTTTTTAAGTCGACCAAGAATTCTGGCAAGCAAAGATACGGACGTCGTGTTTTAAAACGCTAAGTTTGTTACTTCAAAAATTTGGAACAGTCAGGCACACAGTCAGAACAACATATAATTAGCAGTGTAACAGTCAAAATGACAGATAGAATATCACAATATCGTTTTTAAGAATCCTTAAGACTAAATCTATCAATCCAGGTCAGTAGTCAGAATAATCAGTCAGAAATTCGTTCTGTAAAGCCTCTATATAACTTATCAATTTACCAGGAATTAAGGCAGGCTAAGGTACAAATTTTTAAAACTAATTGTTCGCCTTAAACAAGTATCAAGCAAACAGTCAAGCAAACAGTCATTGAGCAGTCAATTAACAGTTTAACAGTCAATGGTACGGTTAATACATCGCTTTACCATTTTTTAAGAATTCCTAAAACTAAATATATATTGAGACAGGTCGTCAGTTACATAAGCAGACAATCAGTCTGAAAATCATTCAGTCAAATTTCCATAAATATAACTTATCAAGGAAAGTACACAGATTTATACAGTTCAGTTTAAACAAGTGTTATACATACAGACAGACAGTCAGACAAGTAGGCAGTCAACAGTCTACCACATCTGAATTTGTTTTGGTTCAATTCAGAAAACTAAATATGTTAGTTTGGCGGTCAGAGCATTAGTCATTAGCATCCCAAGCTCAACTTCTGTATAACTTAAGAAGCAACCATGCAGTCAACGAAGAAGTCGGTCAAAAAACACTTTTTTCTTAAGGCCAATCATGCAGCTAAACATTATACAAACAGATTGGCAGTTTTAGGCTTTGACTTTAGACATTGAAGATATTAAAACAGTCAGACTATTAGTCAATTAATTAATAACAAAAAAGTATTAAATCATTCCGTTCATTAAACACCTTAGAGTATACAGCTAACCTAAAAGTCGGGTAGACCAGAAAGGAGACTTATAGATCTTGCGTAGATGTATGAAGTTAAACAGAAACAGTTCATTCCTATAGTCGTAAAAGATCTCAGACTGACCGTCAAAGAGCCAGTCGGTTCGACAGACAGTCCAGCATTGAGACTCTCACTTAATTGGTCATTCAGACAGTCAGTCACAAAGTCAGACGTTTAACTGGCCGACAGGTGAATCGACGATCAGACCAGCAACTAACTTGTCAAAGTAAAAAGTAAAAAAGAAAATCTATTACCCCCTTAGACAACAGACAAGCACTACAAGGGAGAAAGTTTTGAAAGTCTTTGTAAGGTTGTAAAAGGGCTCAAATCCAAATTAAATTAAATAAAAATGTTTCGTGTGTTTGACTTTAATAAGCCCATAAAGAAAATAATTCGAGATCATCTACAATTAATGCACCCAACGAAACATTCTTGAGACACTCGTTTCGTGTAAAATGTAAATAAGCTCCAGATTATGTAATCAGCGAACGTCGTAACTAACTTTGTAATGAAAACTATTATTAACGTTGTTACCGCAGAACTGTTCTACAAAATGAATATTAACATTTATTAATAAAGAAAAGGGAAGGAGAGGGAAAAGGGGGAGAAGAGGCTCAAAAACTACTTGGGAGGGCTTTAGTTTGAAACTTTAAATTAAAGATAAATTCAAGCGAGAGTTGATTTAAGCCAAAAATTTGTTCGATGAAATGCTAATTTTGCGTCCAACGAAATGTTTTATTCGTGTCAAAAACTTCGTTAATTAGTATGAAATATTTAAAAGAGGGATTTGGACGCTAATGAGGTCGAAATGGTGGCTAATAATTGCTGTACGCGTAATACAAATTGATCAAAAACGGACGTGGGGCTACTCTTGTTTTGGCAATGCGCTGCCCCTTGTTGTTATGCAACGAACAATGCATTTTGATAATTTGAGTAATTGTGCACGTACTGTTGGTTGTGGAATATTGCGGTGTAATTAACAATTATTTTAATTCGTTGGGTAAACTAAGAATTTGGGGTGGCTTAAATTTTAGACACGTTGAAAGCGGCAAAAATGCCATATAAATTTACCCTTTAATTAATTTATTCTTTCCTATCTTGAACAGATAACAATATTTTGTTTGGGGCGCGTAACCCAACTCAGGACCTACATAGGGTAAAAAAAATTATCTTCAATTCGTGTTTTAAGTTTTTTATTTCACATTCATTTTGCTTCCGTTAAAATTTACAAAATTATTTTTCGGGGCTAAAGCTTCAAAATATCGTGAAAACTCTTATACAGCCGTTGGTATCTAAATTGGAACCTTTCACTTTTTACACCCAATTAATTTGAGCTGTCCCTTAAAATTAATTAATTTTGTTTATAAAAGGGAGTATGCGCGAAATTTTGGCCGAGGTCCAAATTGTGGACGCTCAAGCAAATAGCAAGATAATTGATTAGGTTTATCATCGTGATTTATTGTACATTTCAAATCTCTTCGAGAGCATAAGTGTTTTTACTACATCTTTTCAGAATATAATCGTTTTGAGCTATTTCATCTCGTGTTTATTGACTATCATCAACCAGCCAACTACTAGAGATGTAATGACGGCATTTTTGTGTTTCTTGAAAAAAATACTGGGCTCTATACTCGGGAGGCTTGCAACGAAAGTCGTTGTGTCGTCAACTTTGTCCACCAATTTTAGAAGTTAATTTAACTAAAATCATTAAAAGTAGTTTGTTTTTAATACAACTTTTCAGATTTATATTCCGTACAACCTTAATCCAACTAAAATTCGCCCCTAGGCGTTAGGAGTTAAATAAGGGTGCCTATTGGGTTTAAATCGAGCTGAGTAAACATTAGAAGAGAACTATTCAGGCAAAAGTTATAGTTAGCACGTTTTATTTAAAAACAATATGTTGCAATATACAGGGTGCTCCCTTTAAGGGGTAATATTTGGTCCACTTAAAGCCGAAATTGCCTCTATAATTTGAGCTCCATATAATAAAAATTTTTGTATTTCGTTTAACACAACAAAGTTAGGTTAAGTGCCTCTTGAACGAAACACCTTATACATTATACATATTACATATACATTTAGACCTAATCGATTATCTGTATCTATCCAGAGTCGCCCGCCCCTGTACACTGTTCACTCAGTATGACTCATTTTAGACTTACTAACGGTTCAAAGACTTCTACGTTAGTGTCCTACTATACGCTTTCAGCAAAAAAAAACAGCACTCATACTTGTCCATCTCTACTAGAGCAGTTGAATGATTTGTTTGTTATCTGTTTTTCTATGACGTTAAAGAGAGGCCTGTAGAGTACTAAAAGGCTTTATTGTGATTTAAAATGGCCCTACAAGTTTTATAAATATTTATAGAAAATCCGATCAATGTAACATCAAGTTGCCTCACTATCGTCAACCACTACTTCTCTATCTCTCCAACAATCTAGCTCTCTATCAGCTCTTTAGTTTACTAATTCTCTATATCTGCATTGCCCTGTCTCTAGATCTTTCTATTACTTTAACTCCCAATCTCTCTCTGTATCTTAATATCTCTGGATCTCTATCTCTATCTATCTCTTTGTAACTCCTTATCTGTTTAGATCTCTATATCTCTTCAGAATCCGCATCTCTTCAATATCTATATCTTTAAAAATCTACACCTCTCTGTCTCTGTCTCTAGCTCTCTATATCTCTATAGCTCTATATCTCTATCTCTCTTTCTTTCTTTTTTGCTTTCTTTCTTTATCTCCTCTTTTCTACATCGCTCCATATTTCCATTATAGTCTCTTTCTCTCTATCTGTCCATCTGTTTATCTGCCCATCTCTCCATCTCTCTATCTCTTCACCTGTCCACCCTTCGCTTCTCCACCTCTCCATTTCCTAATTTTTTTTATCTATCTATCTCTTTATCTCTTTATTTCTCCATTCAGCCATCTCTATATTCTCCCTTCTCCCTATCTCTCCATGTCTCCAAATCCTTCTTTTATCTTTTTTTTAGGCCTCCATGTTTTATCTCTTTCGCGCATTCTCTCCATATCTCTATCTCTTGCTTTCTCCATCTTTATATCTCTCCAACTTTCCATCTCTCCATTTCTCTATCAATCTGCCCCTCAATCTCTTTATTTCTCCATTTCGCTATCTTTACATTTCTCCATCTCTCTATCTCTCCATGTCTACAAATTCTTCTTTTATCTTCTTCTTATGCCCCCGTCCTCTTTCTCTTTATGCGTTTCTCATTATTTTAATTTTTCCCTCTCCCTTCTCTCGTCCTTTTATTTAGCTTTTCGTCTTCTACCAATATCTTTCCTAGTTTTCTCCTCTTCTCTCTCCCCTTTTACCTCTCGTTTTGCCACGTTCGTGTAATATAGTGGAAAGGAAAGTCTAGATTCTAGTAGTCGTTAAGTCATTACGACGAAATAGAGTGTTAATATCACGTACACCGTGGTTTTACTTAAAACTTCTTACTTCGACCTGTTAGTTCTCTTATACATTTTCCTGCCACTACGTCACTTTAGCGTCTATTTTTTTATCCCCCGTGTCTTACTCCCTCTTCTACTCTCTCCAATTCGTCGACTTCTACTCTTCGTCGATTTTTTTATTTGTATTTGCCTTTGAGTTACTACTAGCAACTGTTTTTTTAATAGAATTGCTGTAACTTGACTTGTCGCTCATAAAATGGTCCATGAAATCGCATTTTGTACTTTTAGAACGTTTTTCATGAGCAGCTCATTTCGTTTCACAAAACGAACTGTAATCTGCATTTAAACTCGTTTCATTCTGAAACGATTAGCTCAATCCGGCCAGGATTGCAATGTCCAAATAGAGCCTCGCGTATTCAATGTTTTGTTATTTATACTGTGCCGATTATAAATGTACCAGAGTTTGATGTAGGGCACCTCTACTGGGACACACTTTCAAATATCTACAGTATAGTCTAATCTCGATGGAATCAACCGCTCGCAATTAATAAATATTTGAGCTCTCATCTCCATTAATTGTTTTCAAAACTTTTGACGCCAATTACATTTTAATTTGTTCGAAAATAACATTTTAGCCCTTGACTTATCAGTATATTTATTTTTTCTTTGCCCTCCAGAGCAAATATCGTGCAATATTTTTAGAAAGAGACGAATTTTTGATATTTACTCAACTTAAATCCTCATATTTTTATATAAAGAAGCTCCGATTTGATCTCGTAGCGAATTTCTAAGCAAATTGAGTGCATATATACACGGATTTGATACTTTCTTTCTATTCGCTTTTTGTTACGTAAAAAATGAAAATTTTGATTGAGATGTTTTTACAGAAACGTTTCTCCTAACAGTTTATAAAATAAAACTGTTTAACGAGGGTTTACGAGATGCGATAATATTACTAAAACGTTCGATTTAAATTAAATCCTCTCCTATAATTGCCCGAACACGATCCTCATTTTACGATATCTCACAATTCTCCATTAAGAGCAGCTCGCGAATTATTAAATAAATTGCAAGTGCATTTTAGCACGAACATTCATAATTTGCAGTTAAAATGCGACGCTTTTGTCGATTTGTTCGTAGAGGCAATTTATTTTACCCTGCAAACGTATATCCCGCATGCTGAATATTAATGGTGGTAATTGTGGGATTATACGAGCAACAATCAAATCCGAACGTATACGATTTTTCGAGTTTCATGTTCGAAGGCTTATTAATTGCATCCATTAGTAGAACATTCTGTAGCTTTAAAATTGCTTTTTTTTGTCGTAGTAAAGTCTAAGAATGACGATTGATTCGTCCTAAGCTTTAAAGTCGCGCGAAAACCTCGACTGACAGTTTTAAGTTTCTTGGCAGGGATTTTTCTTACAGTTGGGGCTCTGATCCAGTCCAGCATGTACAGTTTTTGGTTGTAATGTACTCCAGTAATGACAGAAGATTTTATCTAAACGCAAAATCGCGCGAAGAGGATCGTAAACCTCGATTGACAGTTTTAAGTTCCATCACAAAGATTATTCCTAATGTTGGGGCTGTGGTTCAGTCTCCACGTACATTTATGGTCTTAATATACTCAAATAATGACGAAAAATTTGTTCTTAACCGTAAAATCGTCTTCATAGGGATGTTTCTGAAAGTTAGGGCTATGGTCTACTCCTGTGGGTTACTAGGGTCCAATAGGCGCTTAAAACTTGAAGACTGGTCAAAAACATAAATATGTCAGGTTTAGACGAACATAAAGTCCCCTACACACGACCTGATTTGGTCAGGCGGTCGGGCCGATTTGGTCAGATCAGGTAGAATATCAGGTCGTGTGTAGGCTTGTCGTCTGACATTTATTGGGTCGGGTCGTCGGGTGTTGTCAGATGGCTCGTCCACCTGACTACCCAACCGCCTGACCAAATCAGGTCGTGTGGAGCGTTGTCAGACAATTTAGCGTATAGGCAACACCTGATTTTGTCGGACCGACTGTCTGGCCGACCGCGTCAAGTTGTCTGTAGGAGGCTGGTTGGATCACAAGTTGGGTCATGTGTAGTAGGCAACACCTGATTTGGTCGGACCGACTGTCAGGCCGACCGACCGCGTCAGGTCGTGTGTAGGGGACTTATGGTCGCGTGTTAGATTTTGGTCCCAGTATCCCCTTTCCTTTCCTTGAGATCGTTTGCGTCCAGTTTCAGCGTTGAAAATTGTTTAAGTTCTCTGAGATTTTTGCGTAATTACTACTATCGACGTTATAAAATAAATTGATTGGCAGTTTAGCTTGTTTTCAGTTGTGTTCGATTAAACCACTTTAAGCTATAACTAGTCTGTGGTTGTAGCTTGTAATATTTGCCTTTAAGGGTCGTTTTTAACTTTACAAAATTTGTTATACGGAACTTCTGAAACTCGACACTGATTTAATTACAATTTCTAAAGGTTAATAAATGTGGGATAATCTTTTACTTGTTTTTAGTTCTAATTCAAATTATCTCTACACAAAGGATTACACGTTGATTTTAATTAATTATTACCTACTAACTGCTTGGGACATTTTTTTTAATCAACTTTCATAATTATTAATAATTCCTACGGTGTGTGTTTTCAGTTCATTTCCATCAAAGTTTTCCATCTAGGGTTCTAGGGTTACGCGAGATGGATAAGTGTTGCAATTGCTCCACATATTCCTTTTAAACGGACTAAATGCAAAATAACAAATTCTTTATGCAGAACAGGGGTAGTTTAAATAAACTACCTTATTTATTTATTGTAGGTGCAAATTAAATTATTTCTGTAACGAAAGGGTAGATAGTTTTGGCAGTTTTAAGTCATGACAAGCTTACGGACTATTTCAGAAAGTTTAAGACAAAGGTTGGTGGTCTCTCTAAAAACTGATTTAAATTCTACGAACGGCTCTATACGGCCTAGCCTGCAGAATTGGGGTTTAAAAAGGCCGTTAATAACTTTCAAAATGAAAATTGTATCGAGGCAAAAAATAGCTTAAATCCTAGCCGAATAAGTGAGTGTTGGCTGTGCCAAAATTCACAGTTTGGATTGTATCGGTTCGTTAAAAACTCTCTGGCATTTGAAATTACGCGTTTATATAATTTATGGGGTGGCAGTAAGGTTAACGTGGTCCGGCGGGTTAATCGAATTAAAGTAAAATGCATAATTCGTGTATAATCAGACTTTCGCAAGTGCAGTTTAAGCTACAGAGCTGGAGGACCTCAACTTTTAAAGTTTAATATTTACTTAACTATCGCGAGTAGTTTAATAATAATTAAGAGCTTAAAATTAAATCCAATCCGTATGTACTTAAGAAAATTGTCTAGTAAACTTAAGTCTTGAACTTAAACGCAAAGTTCACACTACAGTGGGTTTTAAAAGTTTAGAGAAATTATATTCGGCTCTTTATAAATTCGCTTAACGTTTCAATCTATACAGAGCATCCTAAAGCTCCACTTAAGCTCCGTCTGCTTCAGTATACGAACTGTGTATTTATGTGTGTGTGTGCTTTTATTATGTAAAACAAATTTGGAATGCTACATAATACGAAAAGCCCTAAATGAGCCTGTAAAGTAAATCCGACGAGCAACACGAGAAAGTTCACCTGCTGAAATTGATCCACCTGACCCTTCTTTATTGGTGCTGCACTTGAAAGGCTTTTCTGCTGAAACTACTATTAGAAATGAAACGAATGGAAAATTCAAGTTGTGGATTTTTAAATAAAAAACTTTTAAAAAGAGGCGAATTTTAATTAAAACAGCTATTTATTAGTCGTTTGTTTATCATCGCCAAACAAAATTAAACAATGCAACACTTTAAATAACGAATCGATTCGTTTACGCCCCTACGTATGAAATTTTAAAGGTTAACATATTTCAAATTTATAGGGTTGGCGTAAATTTCCTTTTATTTTTATTTTTCAGAACGGTTTACCTTCGGCCGAGAATCCCTACGTTTTTAACGGCGACTTCGTCGATCGTGGCAAGAAGGGATTGGAAGTGCTACTATTACTTTTATCTTGTATGTTGGTATTTCCCGGCGGAGTCTTCCTTAATAGAGGAAACCACGAGGACCACATTATGAATTCGAGGTAAAGGAATTTAATATCGTCTCGACTGTGGGACTGTAATTTAAAATTTTTACAGATACGGCTTCATAAGGGAAGTACATCAAAAGTATAAGGTGAGCGAGTTTGATGCTAGTCATAGGTTTGCGCGCGTAATGAATTATTTACTGGCCGCACTTTTGATTCCAAATTGCGCTCCAAATTGAGCTCAAGAAGAGACTCAGGTGAAGATTCCAACCACCTGATAATTTTTACTCCAGCACCTAATGTTGAAAGCTCGGGCGCCAGTACTTCTTGATACTGCGGTCTCAGGAACAATTCCCGCCGGAATTGTTGACTTGTGCATTGTGCAAACCCAACTAAATAATTACGCACTTCGACTCGCCGTAAAATTGAAAAAAATGTTCGTCAATAATTAAGTTTGAAAAGCTCTCAAGCACTATAATGTTATAAAAAATGCGGCGAAGCTTTCGGCAAACGCACGTGAAAATTTCAAACGCATAACTAACTTTATTGCTAAATTTTCCGCGTAAAAACACTCTTTTCGCGTTACTTAAAGGCGGCGTACTTTTTACGATAAAAGTCTATTAGTTTCAAATGGCTTTTTTGTGAGTAGCTTCGCAATACCGTAGCCAAATTTTACTAATGAAAACTCTCTCTTTGTAGCACAACGCCGAAAAGTTACTAAAATTAATCGAAGGAGTATATCGCTGGTTGCCCTTAGGTACAATCGTCAACAACAAAGTTTTGATAGTCCACGGAGGAATTTCGGATACGACAGATTTGGATTTAATTAAGAGTCTCGACAGGGGAAAGGTGCGTTAACGTCTAAATTGTTTTTTCACAATGTCAAAACAGCTAATCGATTTTAAATTATAAAATGAGATTTCGACGGAAATTATTTGAAAGGGAAGTTTGTGTGTGTGGTAGGAAATTAATTTATGACCTATATAATTTGATGTATTTTAATAATTTACATTTAACACAATAAAAAATGTTTCGCTTGCGGGAGAAAAGGTAAAAATAATTTCGAAATTGGCTCAGGAAATACGCCTCACGCCCTATTTTGAATTAAATTATTTCTACAAATATTTGACGAAAACTTAATTTTATATATTAACTTCCGCATTAATCGAGGGTTGAAATTACGAGGGATGGTACATTACAAACTATAAGTAATAATCTTTTTAACTTGAAACATTTTTCTAAACTTTTTAAATAATTTTTTTTCAACTGCTATCTCTCTCTCTCTCTACGGACCCGTTAAATTCTTTTCCAAGTCATTTCTCCAAACGCAAACTTTGTCATTTTAGTTCCAGAATGGATAATCTCCTCAACTTTTATCATAACTCGTTACAGAAATTCCCAATGTTAAACAGTTTGACTTTACGACTTATAAACTCGACTACGGTCGTTCGTATAATCAGAAGAATTGATCTTCATTGTACCTATGACGGTTGATTTAACGCCCTACTGTGTCAGTAGAAGAGATTTATTCAGCATGTATTTAGTAAAAAAAAATTTTCTCAGTTTTTGAACGTTTTTAACAAAAAACTGATGCTCAGTATGAAGTTTCCAACTGTGTCATTTTTTGACTTAAGCTCGAAGTGTCATTTTCTCTTCAAATGCTCCAACCGATGTGCTGATTCGCTATATCGTTAGAAGAACATATTTACTTCTCTTCTTCAATGAGAACTTCTTCTCCATTTCTGACTGTCTTCTCAAATTGTCTTCTAACGTCTGACTTCAGAAATAGTGCTGGGCCTTTTTTAAGAGCAGATAAGATCTTAACCAATATTTGAAGAGAAAAAATGTAGCTTCTGTTCTTCATTGGAAGATTGTTACTCGATATCTTAATGTCAGACTATTTGACTTTCTGACTTTTACTTAGAAGATAGGTACATAAGGGTTTTTCTTTAGTTAGATATTTTAACTGATTGGTTATTTTGATAACAGAGCATATTTACTTGTCTTTTTCAATGAGACTTCTCAATTTCTGACTGTCTTTCCAAATTTTCTTCTCACTTAAAACTTCAGAAATAAACTCATATTTTGTTAGATAAATCATTTACTTCCTTTTGTGGCAGCAAAAAAGGCATTCTACTTCTGCTCTTCAATGAACATAATGCTTCTCTTCTTCAATTAGAACTTCTCAATTTCTGACTGTTTTATCAAATTTTCTTCTAACTTGAGTCTTCAGGAGTGGACTCTATTTATATTAAAATAACTCATATTTCGATAGAAGAATCGTTTACTACCTGCTTCGGCAACACAAGAAGATAAATATTTTACTTTTGTTTTTTAATGGAGAAATATCTTACTCTCCCACTATTTGACTTTTGGGTTATTTGACTTAGAAAATACGTCAAGGCTTTCTCTTTACAAAGATGTTTTAACCGATATGCCAACTCTCTATGTTGAGAGAAGAGCATAATAGTTACTTATCATCTTCAATGAGAATTTCTTCTCAATTTCTGACTGTAGTAAGTAAGTCTCCTGTAAGTTATTTCGCTTCCTGTACAACATCAGAAAAAATAATTGTTAACTGCTAGACTTCCTACTATATTAGTAAGAAACGAGATTTACTTTATCTTCCTTAATGAGAACTTTTTGCTTAATTTCTGACTGGCAGCTCTACGACTTCCTGACTTAAAGAAACCATATTTTTCTTTAGGTATCATCCTAAATTCTGATTGTCAATTTTCTACACTTCTATCCTTATTATTAGAAGCAGCGATGATGTCTGAATCTTGAATTGTTGAAAATCTGAACTTTCAATGAAACACTTGAAAATGGACGTCAGTCATTTGAGGTATTTTTCATTATTGAGTGTCATCATTCTGTTTGCCATTTTTAGAACTCCGGTATTTATGTTTGTTCGTCTTTGTTATTGTAAAAATACTTTTCTTTTTGCTCCTTCAAGTTGTAGAATCGATTTTTGCCCGACTCTCTTTTGGTATTTATATTTCACCTATTCCCTTCTACTGTCTTCATTTTATTTGGATTCTCATCACGAAGTGTAAATCCATCCATGCTTTTAGTCAAGATTTAAGAATTAAAGGAATAACACGCAAAAAGTGAAAGAATTTGTGTGGGAATTCGTGCAATTTAAAAAGAAACATCAGTTTTCAGTCGACGAAAGCTCTCCGAAACGTATTACCAATCGTATTATAAATCTTGAAAAAGTAGTTAAACGTACATTTTCAAAATATTTTTAGTTTAATCTTAGACTCTTTCGCTTTCGCAAGTTTGTCGATATTTGTGCGCGAAAAAACGACTCTCTAGTTAAGTTACCCAAGTGGAAACTTTTTGACAGTTTGACAAACAATACATCAATTTTTTTAAGCGCGAGTTGATGGCTCGGTTTTTATATTTTAACCTAACGCAAACTTTTCTAATTTAAGTACACAATTAAAAACTTCCCTTAAAGTCGTGTCAATTTTAATTAAAAACAATTTTTCCATTTTTTGCGCTCTTCTCGTTGCTCCTTGGGCGTATATTAAAGTTTACCTTTTCACCTACCTATATACGCCGTTTTTCAATATAATATTCTTTTATCATTTTCTCTTTAATTAAAATTATGCAGCGTTTTGCTTTATTTAGTCCTAAAAAACAAAATTAATTCTCTTTGCTGGGATGTTTAATTTCCGGCGCCATTTTAAAGGTTACGTTACTTTAATTACGAAATTTTTTTGCTTTTTCTTGCTTAGTTTCAAGTAGTGTGAGTACTTTAAATTTGTAATTCAATTAGCGAGACTATTTTGCTTCCGGTAAAACCGGAAATTGGCCAAACAAATAAAATTTTATCAAACACCCAGTATATATTTAAAGTCTTGTTATCGTCACATGCCGCATCGGAGTTTTTGATAAACGATTTTACCACTTTTGGGTACGGTGAGTGTCTCAGGTTCGAAGGAATCGCTCTATTACACCTTGTCTCGAATAGGAACAATCATCAGACAATAGCCAAGCGCAGACCTAATTTAGAATCTTCAACTGCCGGGTTTGCTAAGAAGGTTTGACGCGTTCTAGCAAAGTAAAATCTACTATTTTTGAGGTTACGTAATTGAAATAATCTTACCACGACAACCCACCTCTTTTTATTTGCTAGGCAGCTAAGCATCATGTTGGTTACCATTGATCAATGGTACCAAAAATATATATTTTTGTATTTTATAAGCTTTCGCTTCTTTTACCCGAATGCGTAGTTTCGAGTTAAATTCCCTCTTATTGTTAAATATCCTTTTCATCAATCACCCTCATTTTTTTAATACTCCGATTTTGTCGTATTTTTTTCGCATTTGTGGTTAAATCGCGCCTACGCACACACTGAACTTAAACCTTTAATGCCCGGATGGTTTGTCAAACTGTCCGAATAAGCCGTTAAAGTAAAAAATAGCGTGGCAAAGTAAAAGCTTTTTTTTTCGCAAACGGATTTATTTGGAACCTTGTTAAATAAGTCTGTTCAACTCTATAGAAACGATCGATTAATCGCAGTCCAATTGAATCGACTCGTTGTTAATATAAGTTTTCGACTGCAATCACAATCTACGATTTTCTATCACGTCGAGCAACCTAATTGTCGACAATCGCAAACCGATCGCGATCTGTTCCAGTTGGGCGCCGCTTAATGCTTAAATTTGCAATTTACATAATAATCCGTGTTGTCTCCATTTAACTTGGTAATCGTCACATCCAACGTTTACTTATTTCGCACGGTGTTTAAATATAATAATCTTTTCTTTTTTATTTGTAGTACGTCTCGTTACTACGACCTCCTCTGACTGAAAGCACAGCTCCCGGAGCCGAACTCATCGACAAAGTTGAGTGGAAACAGGTAAAATCGCGTGCATCCAATCAAATTCGTATCTTTTAGATTCAATATTCTCATTTATATTTAAATTCAATTTGTAGTAGTACAAATGGTTTATCGGGAGAGGTAAATAACTAAATCACCGTGTTTGTTTAGGTTTTCGATATTTTATGGAGCGATCCTCAGCCGGGTGATGGATGTATTCCTAATGGTTTACGTGGTGCCGGAACTTATTTCGGTCCCGACGTGACGAAAAAATTTCTCAAAAAAAATAAAATGATGTATCTGATACGATCGCACGAGTGTAAACCCGAAGGATACGAAATTAATCACAATAACAAAGTAAGTAAAATGTTTATAAATGTCAATTTTCGTCAAATGTGCCTTAGGTTTGGTTTGTACCTACGCGTTGTTTCATGTTCTATACACCGTTGTATTTTTTAAATAATTAATTAAGCCAGCAGTTACGAGCTAACCATCGAGTATTCACGTTAAGCGACAATGTAATATTTGGGTGCGCGCAGTTGGACGACTCCCACGTCTAAACTATTGATGTTAGAATAGGATTTGTTAAGACTTTTTTGTAGAAAATTTTCTGCTCTATAAAAAACCTCTGATGTAATTTTGTCATATTTTGCTTACTTTCCGATACCCGAGCAGTTTAAGGTAGAAAACGTGAGCTTAATAAGGGACATCGACGTAGGCTGTCTGTACGTCAGTCTATCAGCCTGTCAGCCGGCTAGTTTGTCTATAAAGTACTCTTAAGTAACCAACGATTTAAGTAGAATATTTAAACTTTACTATGTAGTTTTGACGGCACGGGAACGAACCCGCAATTCACGGAGGAAGATATTGATAAAGAAAGGCGTTGCAAACTTATTTTCCACATATTCACCTTTCTGTACTTAAATTAATCAGTGTCTGACACATTTCGTGCGATGTTTTTGTGAAAAAATCCGACGACAAGATTTGCAGCAGCTTTATAACGCGGTATTTAAATTACTTCAGAAAAAGCAAAGTTTAGGGAGTCGAAGTGAAGTGACACTTAAGTGTAGAAGGTGACTTGGCAAAACTGATACTTTACATAGTCGAGTGATTTTCGTACTTGAATAAACTTTTCAATTTTGTTGTATCTACGTGACGTAAAATAATCTTATGGAGTGGGACGAATTAAGAGGATGAAACGATAAGACGCAGAAAGGGAGGGAATTAAATATGTGCGGAAATGTCTAGTGGAAAGTTCGACTAAAGGGTCGTACGAACGAGCGCCAACTTTTACTACAGTTGCGCACGCTCTTACACGCTCGGTTTGCATATTTATAACAAATGCCTATCTCGACTAATTTTAATCGTATTGGCATGCAAAGTACATCAAATTAAAGAACATTTTACGAGCTTCATTTTATGTGATATGAAATTTTTAGATAAAACTTTAATTTGTTTGATATTATCCACTTTTTAGAAACACGCACTTTTTGGAAATTTTAAGCGGTAACTGAGCTGTTTTTTATTTTACAATGCTGCGAAAATAATAAATTGAAGAGAATTTAACTAGTTTACTACTTTATTCAAAACATTTTTTCGTAAAACGTATTATTTTTACATAAATCAATAAAATAGAGTTCACAACTCAAAGGGCTGAAAGAAGCGTCACTTTCAAAAAATTGTATCTAGGTCAATTCTTATTATACATAAATGAACTGGACACCAAATGAAAGGAAATTTTATAAGCTTCCAAAAAGGTTTGATGACATTTTTCGATAAAACTATTATTTTCTTTCATTCTGTAGGGGAGAACTCATCACAGTTCTTATAGTACCTACTAACAAAAATGATCTAATGATGCGTCTACGTCGACATGTTGCTTATAGTTTTGCAACTAAGGAAATCTTTAATTTGTAATTTATGTATAGGTATAAGTTGAATTATACTCAGGAATTTATTGGAAATCCGTAAAATATTTTAGTGCCTCACGAATAATTTATGAATCGATTTGCTGTCCATCGGCGTTACTGTAACCGTCATCATCACTGTCACCGTCGCTGATACCGTGTCGATTCTGTCTTAACCACAAAATTCCAAACTATTGTTCATTTCGGTCACGTAAAAATAAGATTTTGTAAGTTTCATATTTTTATTTTTCGAAGTTAAAAAATGGATGACATAACTTACAATACCTAGAACTTTGTGTGAAATTTGAATGGAAATTTTTTTAAGTCCAAATACAAGTTTTAATATAGAATGGAGGGTTGAAATATCCGTTTTGATAAAAAATGTCGCCATTTGTATTTCAGGTCGATTGTTTCCAAATTTGTTTTAGAACTAATTGCGATGACAATTTAAAATATTTAAAGGCACTACGACATCAAAGATGAGTAATAGCATTAAAATTAACGATCAGTTTAAATTACAAACGAAAATCCTCTCATAAAATTCACTGAGAAGCATTTCAACATTGCTCACTACTTGAGAAACTTCGCTTTGTTTAATGTCTTAAAGTGTCTTTTCGTCGTTATCGTTATAATTTTTGTAAACAGTTAGTTCTGGACGTCTTTACAACAAAATGTTAAATGTAGCATGTTAAATTTAAGGAAACTCGCAGTAGTAATGTTTATTATACAGGGTGTTCAAATGTTTTTTTATCAACCGCCACCACATAATTCTACGACTCAAAATAGAAAAAAATACCAGAGTAACAAATTGGCGCCCGAGCAGGGAGAATAAACTCAAAATGCTTGAAAGCTGAAGTGGGCACTTTAAATTTGAATTCTGTCAACAACAACAATCCTGTTGTTAATGTTAGAGATAATTTAACCTTTAGGGTGGGTAACAACCCTCATTCTTAACCTTAACGACCCTCAATGTGCCTTAAAATAGCCTTTTTAAGAGGTTACGTTCTGACCGCAAAGCATAATAAATCAACAATGCAAATGAGCACCATTACAAAGCAATCGACTTCTTACTCTCGAGACTACTTATCAAATATGCAAGTGGTGAGCACATTAGACATCCACAATGCAATTAATTTACAACAAACTGTAAAGGAACTTTGTGATGCAAATATCGTGTTGGGGGAATTATTATTAAACCTTTATTCTAATTTGATTAGTAAGTACGCGATTTATCAGCTTGACCTAAATTCACTCGTACAAATTTATTGTGTTGTACAACACAAGAGCTCAAATAAACTTATAGGCGGATATACAAACAGATGCAAAACGCAAAACACAACACACAACATCAACTTTGGGATAAACTTTCGTTGCTTTGTTTTATTTGGTTTGTTATTTAGTTCAAAAATTTAAATTGAGTTGGCAGGCGTGTTTTTAAGTCGAATCGAATAAATTACAATTGTTTGATAGTTTTTGGAACAATTCTATTTGAACTTTACGTCGAAGTTTGGATAGGAAATTTAGAAAAAATTAATTTGTAAAAGTCGTGGCGATCGAAATTAATGTGTTGGAAAAGCTATTTTATTGGGTTCATTGGTTATTTGAGGACTTTATTGCAACTGGCCCTTCTTTTTTAAGACGGGTGTTTGTATAATATAGGGATATGCTCCAAACTTTGTAACTAAATATCGATGTTATCTACTAATAGATTGGGTGTCAGGAAACCTCTGAATTGCCAACTGACTACTTCGTACAATTAAAATTGACAACAAGAAGTGCCAGGCTGCCAGGGCTATAGCGCGTCTCTCCCCACTGTAACTCCTTGAGGACTAATCTAACCTTTACTTTACTCTTAACAAAAATTGTAGAACACGAAATTTTCTATAAGAGCCCTATTTTATATTTTTTGTAACTGCAGCAGTTTTGTAAAAAAATTGTTTTAAATTTCCGGATATTAGTCGAATCGCCGTTCAAGGAAGATAGCGCGTCTCTCCCCACTGTAACTCCTTAAGGACTAATCTAAACTTTACTTTACTCTTAACAAAAATTGTAGAACACAAAATTTTCTATTAGAGCCCTATTTTATATTTTTTGTAACTGCAACAGTTTTGTAAAAAAAATTGTTTTAAATTTCCGGATATTAGTCGAATCGCCGTTCAAGGAACATAGCGCGTCTCTCCCCACTGTAACTCCTTAAGGACTAATCTAAACTTTACTTTACTCTTAACAAAAATTGTAGAACACAAAATTTTCTATTAGAGCCCTATTTTATATTTTTTGTAACTGTAACAGTTTTGTAAAAAAAACTGTTTTAAATTTCCGGATATTAGTCGAATCGCCGTTCAAGGAACATAGCGCGTCTCTCCCCACTGTAACTCCTTAAGGACTAATCTAACCTTTACTTTACTCTAAACAACAGTTGTAGAACACGAAATTTTCTATTAGAGCCCTATTTCATATTTTTCGGAACTACAACAGTTTTGTAAAAAATTGTTTTAAATTTCCGGATATTCTTTCGCCACTATAACTCCTTAAGGGCACAAAAAATATAACCTTATTCTAATGTATATGTTTAATTTCAGGTTATAACAATCTTCTCAGCTTCCAATTATTACGAATTAGGCTCAAATAAAGGGGCTTATTTAAAATTAGTGGGACCACAGCTTGACACACACTTCGTACAATACACGGCGGCTACGGGAAAAACTAAAAGATTAACGTTTAGACAGAGAATTGGACTCGTAGAGTCGTCGGCCATTAGAGAATTAAGAGGACACATATTATCCAATAGGGAGAGTCTTTTACAAGAATTTGAAAAAGGGGACCCCACTTTGACTGGTAAGCGCTTTTTTTTAACGATGCGTTCTCGAGTTCTGTGAATTTTGCATTGTAATGGTCGAACGGATGGGGCTTTCAGAATAAATTGCCGGTTGGAACTCCACTAAAATTCTCGTGAGCCGTTTTACGAATTTTTATCAATTCGTCACCGTATTACATTGCAATGCAAGAAAATTAAAGTGGAGAAAGAACGCGCATAAATTTTCTTAAAGAGCCCAAATATTGCATCTCATATCGAGTTTACACAATTTGAGCTTTTATCGTTTTCCCAAACATTATTCGCTAAACTCTAATTTAAAATAACATCAAAGCCCTACTCGCTTTGTATTTTCCGTTTCCACGCTCGTAACCTCAAAAAAATCTCGTATATACCTACTACAATAAATTGTATTAAATTTAAAGTAATTACCCATTCGGAGCCGTTCCTTATTTGAAAATTCCTTTTCCGGGAAAAAAACAACATTCTCATTTTGTCATTTCGCATCGGAAATTTAAAGTTCCGAGTTGAAATTTATATAAACAATGACTAACAAAAAAAATTAACGATAAAAAAGCGACGTTTACACTTGTGAGAGGAACGTCTTATAAATTACTAAGTCGCGAGTGTTAATTTACGTAAGATGAGAATTCTCAAAAGCAATTTAAGGCCTCGAAATTATATTAATCGCTTAATATAATATCTTCGTAGATTGTACTAGAAAATGAGCGTATACCGGGTGGCCCTGGACGTCGAGACACTTTTGTAACTTTTCCAATAAAAACTCACAGACATGAACACTACTTCCGGTGAAACTGGAAGTGGTGGGAAGACTTTAGAAACAAATGTGCCATCGTCTTGTTTAACAGTGCTTCTGTACAGTTTCGTGGCGAGTGACAAGTAGTGGCTTAACATGCCATGCGAAGCAGAACCTACTACAACTATTGAAATGTTAGAAACAACCCTCCATTTATATACTACAAAAAATAAAATTTTTAATTAAAAAAGGCTTCTCTTTGGAGCTCCAATAATTAATCTCAATTTCCAATTTAGCGAGACGAAAGCCGTGTGTTTATCCAAATAGTTCGAGCTTTATATATATTTTTACTTTAAAACGCAAAACTTGCCGTAACGTTATTTGCTTCTCTTTTCTTTTACAGGATTCATTCCTGTAAGTGAATGGTGTAAAGCTATGGAAACAGCAACGGGATTAGGTTTACCGTGGAGAATGTTACGAGATAAATTAGTCGCAATCGATTCTCCTACACAAAACGTTAAATATTCCACAACATTCGATCGAGTCATCGATAGTGATATTACGGTAAGTTGCACCCTTTTATAATTCTTCTCAATTAATTTAATTAATTACTTTTTGATTTGGCCCAAATTTAAATTGATTGAGCGTACAATTGTAAACGAGAGAGCATCCTCTTAAATTTATTTCTTTTGATATTTTCGATCTTCGCTCGAACGGCGACTTTTACGTTGAATTGAATAATCTGTTTTTTGGAGTTCGATAGATGGCTTCTTTCTGCGATTCGAGCACTTTTGTTAATTTGCAACGAGCTTACGTTATTTTTATTTCGAGCAGTTACAATGTTGAAAGTTTTGCAATTGTACAACACAAAATTTTCTATTAGAGTGAAGTTTTATATTCTTTAGAACTGTAACAGTTGTCTAAAAAAATTATTTCAAACTTCAAGATATTAGTCGAGTCGCAATTTAATTTATAGTGCGCGTCTCTCCCCACTATAACCAAGATTGTAGAGCATGATATTCTATATTAGAACCATTGTTTATATTTTTTATAACTTCAGTAGTTTTGTGTGAAAGCTATTTCAAACTTCAAGATATTAGTAGAATTGCCATTTGATGAACATAGCGCGTCTCTCCCCACTATAACTCCTTAAGTACTTGTCTAAAGTTAGCTTACCTTATAACCAAAATTGTAGAGCATGAAATTCTATATTAGAACCATTGTTTATTTTTTTAATGACTTCATTAGTTTTTTGTGACAACTATTTCAAACTTCAAGATATTAGTAGAATTGCCATTTAATGAACATAGCGCGTCTCTCCCCACTATAACTCCTTAAGTACTTGTCTAAAGTTAACTTACCTTATAACCAAAATTGTAGAGCATGAAATTCTATATTAGAACCATTGTTTGTATTTTTTATAACTTCAGTAGTTTTGTGTGAAAACTATTTCAAACTTCAAAGTATTAGTAGAATTGCCATTTAATGAACATAGCGCGTCTCTCCCCACTATAACTCCTTAAGTACTTGTCTAAAGTTAACTTACCTTATAACCAAAATTGTAGAGCATGAAATTCTATATTAGAACCATTGTTTATATTTTTTATAACTTCAGTAGTTTTGTGTGAAAACTATTTCAAACTTCAAAGTATTAGTAGAATTGCCATTTAATGAACATAGCGCGTCTCTCCCCACTATAACTCCTGAAGTACTTGTCTAAAGTTAACTTACCTTATAACCAAAATTGTAGAGCATGAAATTCTATATTAAAACCATTGTTTATATTTTCTATAACTTCAGTAGTTTTGTGTGAAAACTATTTCAAACTTCAAAGTATTAGTAGAATTGCCATTTAATGAACATAGCGCGTCTCTCCCCACTATAACTCCTTAAGTACTTGTCTAAAGTTAACTTACCTTATAACCAAAATTGTAGAGCATGAAATTCTATATTAGAACCATTGTTTATATTTTTTATAACTTCAGTAGTTTTTTGTGACAACTATTTCAAACTTCAAGTAGAATTGACATTTAATGAACATAGCGAGTCTCTCCCCACTATAACTCCTTAAGTACTTGTCTAAAGTTAACTTACCTTATAACCAAAATTGTAGAGCATGAAATTCTATATTAGAACCATTGTTTATATTTTTTATAACTTCAGTAGTTTTGAGTGAAAACTATTTCAAACTTCAAGATATTAGTCAAATCGCCATTTAATGAACATAGCGCGTCTCTCACCACTATAACTCCTTAAGGACTTCAAGCACGTAACCAGCAACCCCTAAAATTGAATGCAGTTTATTCTATAAGCTGCACGTATGCAGTCTACGAATGCCGCCATATTGGAACCGCCATTTTGAACTTTATATCTTTGTAGCCGAAAATCTTGTAAATAAAGTGGTCCAAACGATCAAAATAAGAGCTAACGAGGAAATGCGAAAAAGTAGAGATTTGGAATTTCAGGCCCGTATTAGGCTTTGTCAAGTAACGAGTAATTTAAATTTTATTATTTCAAAGTTTTACCCTCGATTCTGATGATGAATACAATAACGTATCGAGAATATTTTAATAGTTTTCTCCTTAGATGGGAATTGAAGTAGGTGGCAACTTTTCTCATCGACGTTTTCCGATCGTGTGTCGCACAGTAATAGTTTTTAATGCGCGTACTCTGGCCTGTACTCTTAAAAATTTATAATCTCGTAAAACTTTCAAAATAAAGCTACTCCGAAAGTTACTTTGAAGTTTTACGTGTTCAGTTTCTAAAAGTCGGTTTCTCTTTGTAATTTTGTTTCTGTGTCTATTTACTACAACCACCTTTGTCTTTTATAACCTCTCTGTGCGAAATCGTAACTGAAGGTTATAGACGCACGTACTACATCTCTATAACATCGATGCGATGTTTTACAGGCCTCCATGACTACATTATCTTGTTCGTCCAGACGACCAACCCTTTCGTTTGCGTTCAACACAACTTTATGTGAGTTGCCTAATGCCTACTCTGGCACTCTGGCTCTGACAGGAGTTGAATGTGGGATGGTAAGATAAGGCGCTAATTGGTGCTTTTTCTTCTTACGAGAATATTCGGAAAAGCCCCTTTGACTTGGGCCAGGCGTCCCTTTGTGACCGTACGCGTAGGAGGACTCTTTTAATGTTTTACATCGGATACGTCTCGCTTAATACATTTACCGACTTCAAAGAACGTACACGTATACACTAATATAATATATTCTTGCACTTTATCATCGATTGAGTCTTTTGTGTTGACAGCTTTACGTTTGAGTAGTTCAGTCCTATGGTATTTACTTTGAATAACAAACAACCGCTGTAAGCTGTTTTTGTATTCAACTGTTACCACCTCGTTGACGTAGAATATTAATTGGGGTCGTTCTCTTTCTACTCTTTCGGTATCCTGAATTTGTACTTTAAATGCTATTGGTGGATAAAAATGAGGTTGGAATTGAAAAGCGTTGGCAGATTTGCGATGTAAGCTCCAACGTTCTCTTACGTCGGCAAAGATTTATTTTTCATTTTTGTTTTGTTACAAAATATGATTTATATTTTGAGGTTACTCATAAATCGTTTATTTTTGAGATTTATAATTTTTCCCGTATCGAGCGTATCGTTGTAAGTTTGTAAACACGAAATACACTCTTTTTACAAAATCATCCTCTTCCCAACGGTTACTTAATACCATATAGGTCGATAGTATAGGTGGGGGTCGCACCCTCGCCCCTAGTTCCTCAAGTGCACTGTATGAACTTTAACACGTTATTTTATTTCTATTTTCAGACCGTCCAGGGAGCAAATACGGTAGTTGAAACTTTATATCGTAACAAAAGCAGCTTAGAAGCAATTTTCAGAATAATTGATAAAGACAACTCTGGTAAGATTTTCGTTAACTTTCAGAGACAATGTTAGAGAGAGTATATCTTACTTAATACTAAATTAGTTTACAAACTCGTAAACAGCAGTTGGTTCAAAACTTCAAAGCTAATATATTTTCTAATCGACAAATAGGTTAAAAGGATAATTTAATTCGTTCATTACCTTAGTTAATATGGATTTTTCATCCCTTATTTGTTTTTCCCCAAAAAACCTATTTATCTACAATCTACAACTTCGTGTAGTATCGATTAAATCATTTTTAAACTAACATAGGTCAACTTCATTAAGAAACGTAGTGTGATGTTCAAACTCATTTAACTTTCGATCAATGAATCGATTTGTTCGTGAACAAAAACTAATTAGTAGCAGAAGTAATTTTTCTACTCCACAACTCATTAGTAAGTTATAACGTGGACAAATTACAGAAGCAGCCCCACGTATTAATTTAACACAGATGTTAGTTTTGTTTGTGCTCTATCCATACTTTACACTCAGTAGGGCGAGAAATGTGCAAATTTCTATTAATCACATTGAAATTAAATTCATTCAATTATGTTCGAACGAACGCCAATTAGGTGCATCCATGCGCGCTTTGATGCTCAATAAATGGTTTAATAAACCCAGGTTTAATTTAATGCAACAAACACGATTGATCCTATCCTACCCAACTTCTACGTCTGACTTTCTGCCCAACTAATGGCCATTTTCGTCATCTAGAAATTCTTACCCTCCTCACAGCATATCAATTTCAGTTTATAAATCTCTCACGGTTTGCTTCTGATGGAAACACGGACTCCAACCTCTCTCTAGAAGTGGTGCTAATGATTGCCCGACTAACTGTAAATCCACTTACTCTGCATCAACTTTTAGATACAGTTTCGTCGTAGCGTGAGTTCCTACCTAACTGCGAACAGTCAGACGTACAATATGGCACAATGGTAGAATTTTTCGAACACTCTTGCCCTAGCTACACAAAAATATTTTTAATATTTCTTCCCAACACCCTACATAAGAAAATTAAAGCCGACTATGTTAGAGCTTTTAACGTTAAAATTTGTTTTTGTAGGTTACATAAGTTTAGAAGAATTTTCCGACGCTTGTAATTTAATACGAGAGCACATGCCTAATCCTATAAGCCACGACCAATTATTAGACATGTGCAAATTAATGGACATGAATAAAGATGGCCTAGTAGATCTCAACGAGTTTTTAGAAACATTTAGGATGGTAGATCCGGAACAAAATAGAGAAACGAAATTATTTACTACATTGGATAACAATAGTATTACCAACGGTCTTCCCAAATTAAACGGTAAAGAAAAGAAAATTCCAGCTCAACAGTTCGACTACGAAGAGGACGACGACGAAAAAGTTGGGGAAGTTAATAAAGAATTTAGTCCTGCCGTGTTTGGTTCGCCGGTACAACATAATTTAGTTTCGAAAAGTAGTTTAGACTCGCCTTTATTGTCGTCCCCTAGAATGGCGTCTAATGTTGTTGTTACAATTACCAATACTTCTCCACTTTCGCCTCCCACGTCGCCTTTAAGTAAGTCTCCAGTTTTGAGTAGTAGGCAAGATGATAAGTAAATTTTTAGGAATTAATAAGGATAATGGCTGAATTTTACGCTTATAGCGGATAGTTTTGAAACAAAAAATGTTATGTAAGAGTATAATGTTCCAGACCACATCAAAATGTTCCGCATTTTTTTAAAGTCTACGTTTAGGTTTTAGTGGGGTCGTTCTGAAACTAACGACTGAGCTTGTTTAGTGGTGGTAGGAAAAATTAATGAAACTGGTTAAAATTGTATGTTGAAATGTTTTCAAGGTCACGGTTTGTGAGGTTTTCCATTACCTATAAATACCCTCTAGTGGTAGTCCAGTAGTTTGGCGGAGGGCTGAAAAACAATAGAAGTTTTTTCTCTATCATTATTTATGTTTTCAGAGGTGCTACATCCGAATTTTAATTTTGCCACCTCGTAAAAGAGATACTTTCTGACAAAACCGCGAAAAGCTGCGAAAAAATGTTATTATTTCAGTTTTTCGCTTATAACCTGAACATTACGTACTTTTTGAGAAAAGTCCTTTTATATGAAAATAAACTACATACAATTTTCTATAAATTATGTTGTTTATGTTTTTCTCTTCAGACATACGGTTTAGACGCTAGAGCGCGTTAAAGTATTCATATACGCGCTACATACTAAACGTATACGCGCTCAAACGCCTAACCTAAACTGTTTGTTTTACCTAGGATACATAATTTGTAGGAAATTTAATTTACTTTATTTTTGTTTAAAAGCAATTTTTTCTAAAGGGTGTAGAGCTTTGGTTATAAACGAGAAACTAAAAAAACAATATTTTGTCCGATTTTGGAATTTCTGTCAAACTTTAACGCGCTCTAGCGCCTAAATCATTTGTCTGACTACAAAAATGAAAGAAACGTAATTTGTATAAAATTTTACGTATTTTAGTATAGAAACATATCTGTCCCAAAGAGCCTAGTTTTCGACTTATAAGCGAACAACGACTTTTGTCAAACTTTAACACGCTCTAGCGTCTAAACCGTTCATCTTAAGAAAAAAATATAAGAACTATTATTTGTAGGCAATTTAATTCTCTTTATTTTTGTATATAAACACTTTTTTCAAAATTGTGTAATTTTCTAGTTATAAGCGAAAAACTATAAAAACGGTTTTTTGACAGATTTTAGAATTCTTGCCAAACTTTAACGCACTGTAGCGCCTAAACCGTGCGCTTGAAGAAGAAAACCAAAGAAACGTAATTTGTTTAAAACTTCATGCCAGTTACTTTTGTATAGAAGTACTTTCCTCAAAAAGCGCGTATTTTTCAAGTTATACGCAGTAACTTGGAAAAATAACAGTTTCTTCGTATTTTTCTCGGAGGTGGCAAAGTTGAAACTTGGATTCAGCACCTCAAAAAACGTGAAGAATGAATGAAGAATTTATGGATTGGCCGCTTATTTTTCCTTACTTATTGGACTATAATAGCCTTAATAGGTAATGAGGTATGTGCAGTAAAATGAAAGTGAGCGTTGAGCGATTAACTAAGTTCATAGGGCGGGAGGGGGGTTCCTCAAGGGGCCAATTTACGCATTTTACCGTAGGATAAATTTGCAAAAATGCCCGAAACAATGCTAAAAACCTAAGTTCACTTTTGGTATTTTACACCCAGTACGTCGGCTCTTGTAGGAGAGCGACAAACTTTGTATTATTTACATAAATTCCGCTCTCTACTAACCTACCTCCGTCTGATTCAAAAATTTAGCCATTATAATTCTAAATTACTACCATGTAAATTTTGATTTCAGTTTGTGTACTTTTTAGTAGACACACTGTGATTTCGATTGCACAAGATGTTCATTAAACATTTGAAAAAATGAAAAAAGTTTTCCAAGCACCCCTTAAATTTATCTCGCACGCTTTCTTGTAACTTATAATCACATATCTTATAATAAATAAAGAAATGCTTAAATATGTCGTTTAATAAAATATAAGGGCTTATTGGCTCAACGGTTTGAGCGTTTGCATTGTAACTCAGATAAAAATAATATATCAAATGTTTAAAAAAAATTAAATAAAATGGGATGTGTTAGGTATTTATATTAAGCAATAAAATAAATAGAGGATGTTAGATTATTGGAACAATGTTAATTATAATATTATTGTAACGATTAATACAAGGGGGCCACTTCCATTTATAGCGTTTAAAAGAGAATATTGCTTGTCCAAATTTTATTGTTACTAGCGTTAGATGTTATAATAAAAACTATTTACTATTTATTATTGCTACAAATAAGAGGAATTTTATAATATTATTATTAATTGTAAAAGTAATTAGAGTCTAAATTATTACACTATTAATAATGACGAATTACTCCTCGTAATATTATTAAATGTCGTAATGTAAATCCTTACATTTTGTGATATCTAATTATAATTTTTAAAAAATGCATAACGAGTTTATAATTTATTTAGAGGAAGCACAAGCTTTCTTTGTCTAAAATGTCGATAAATATGAATAGTGCATAGTAATGTCCGAGCACGCGATATATAATTTGCCGCTTAAGCGGCAAGAGGTACAAATACAACAAACCGCAAATGTTGAACGAGCGCACGTGCATCTTTCATCTTTTATTCAAAAAAAAATAAACCAAAATTTAATAGTCCGACCAAATCTTGCCGCTCTTTCAATATCCTAACCCGCAATTTTCCCATGCACCGACATTCTAAACAAAAAAGCTTGTTACTCAATTAGATTATCTTTTTATTAAGTTGGCGAATTAATTTTAGAATTTAAGTCGTCCTCATTTACGTGTCATGCAGCAAATATGTTATTATTAATTTGTGCTATTTTTACAAATAAATACGTGTTTAAATTTAACTCTTTCGTTGACTTCGTCTACATTGGTACTTTGAAAAAGTTATACGATAAAATATGCAGACGGGAAACCTCATAGGTGTAATTTATGTGAATTCAAAACGAAACGTATAATAATACGGTGCGACGGTACGTTTAAAAGACTCTTCTTAGGAGCCGCACTGGTGAAAAGCGCTACCAGTATGAAATCTGGAAAAATAGATGTGCACGATGAAACACACAGATATAAATATAAAACCTTATCAACGTCATATTTATGTCATATCAATGACTACAGTGATATTTCAACGAAAAACATTTTTCTGATACAACTGGCGAAAAACCTTTTTAATAATTTTTTATAAATATTCGCGAATGTAGACGTCATCTCGCCACTTTTCCACTTAAATTTATGGTGAATCATTAACTCAAAGCTTTATGCAAAATAAATGATAGACTTCCCGATTTGTACCTAAAATTTTTAATGAGACTCCGTGTTACGATTCTTATGGACTAAGATCGGACGCTTAATTCAATAATTTATTAAATAACCTAAGCCACTTTACTTATATACGCTTCATGTGTAGTTTATCGAAACTATGAGAAGTAAACAGCAGTGGTTTATTGATTTTCAACTGATTACCCTATTACTAATATCGACGATTGTTTTAAATTTCTAAATTATAACGTAAGCCCATACTATCGACAATTGCTAATACAATATCTAAAATATTTACTTACCATTCCTTCCCAAACATACTATAAGTAGGCCATTAATTAATTAGTGATCAAAAATGTCTTGTGTAATTATGTAATAATTACAGATAATTGTTATTTTAAATTTGGCGGCAAAATCGCAAGTGTCATTCATCTACCGCGCATGCGCATGTCAATCCCATAACCTTATTGTGTGCCTGTCAAGTTTCACTTAAATTCTTTATCTAACTCATAACAGTGGTTTACAAATAGATAAAATCGATATCGATAATAATTGCTTTAATAAATGAAAAGCTAAATAATGGACACAAAAATTAAAGAGGAAATCCAAGATCCTCTGGACGGTAATTGTCACGATGGCTTCTATAATTTTGGTGAGTGTCAGCTACCGGTGTTAATTTAATGCTATCGTTTATTGTACCAAACAAATTACAGATATAAATAGTGAAGAAACGTGTAAAAATTACCTTCCGGACGACGGTAAGAATATTTTTATTCGTTTTCACTAGTAGCGTGCACTTGGTTGTCCGTTCTGTGCTTGACCAAACAAGTGTTTGTGTATGAATGGGGTAGATATTTCTTGTAACAAGTTGCTTGCTTAATTAAAATTAAAAAAGAGGTTTGTTTTTTCACATTTAGTTAACCTCAAATATACGATAACGAACAATCACCAAAGTGTCAGTCACGTGTCAGTTAACTAACTAAGTTGAGGAGCAAAAGTAGAATGGACTACTTCTAGTCTCTTACAGCAGATTTTTGATAAATACTATATTCACAATATTTCAGGTGTAATGAAAATAGAAGAATGTAATATGATCGAATCGATTAAGGAAGAACAAGAAGAGGAATGTGCGACGGAAAAGTGGGAAAAAAATGGGAATCAATCGCTAAAGAAGGAGAATTTAACAAGCCGTGAGGTGCCATTAATGTCGGCTATATGTGATAATAAATCTTCTAAGAAACGGTCTTTTAAAAAGCGCTTCATAAATGATTCAGATGAAAAACCTTATCAGTGCACCATGTGCGACTACATATTTTTTAATTGGAATAGCTTAAACGTTCATAATACGTTGTTTCATAAAGAAGAGAATAGAAACAATGAACTAGAAAACGAGATTTTAAAAAAGGAGTTGGAAACTAGGCTACATACTGATGAAAAACCTTATCAATGTAGCACCTGCGAATATAAAACCGAGTACAAGGTATCACTAAAGATACACATGATGAGACACGCTGGTGAAAAACCCCATCAATGCACCAATTGTGAATACAAATGTTTCACAAAGGGCGAATTGAAGAAACACGCGATGAGACACACTGGCCAAAAACCCAATCAGTGTGATATCTGCGAATACAAATCGACGACGAAAGGCGAATTAAAAAGACATGCGATGATACACACATTTGAAAAACCTTTTCAGTGCAACATGTGTGAATACAACTGTTCGAAGAAAGAAAACTTGAAGATTCACATGATGAGACACACTGGTGAAAAACCTTACAAGTGCAGCATATGCGAATATAAAACTGCACAAAAGGTATCTTTAAAAGTGCACATGATGAGACACTCTGGTGAAAAACCTTTTAAGTGTAGTATCTGCGAATACAAATTTTCAGTGAAGGGCGATTTAAATAGACATATGGTAATACACACGGGCGAAAATCCGTATCAGTGTAGTGTTTGTGGTTATAGATTTGTGCGTAAAGAGTCTTTAAAAGAGCACATGATGAGACACACTGGTGAAAAACCTTACAAGTGCGATGTGTGCACATACAAATGTTTGGCAAAAAGCGATTTAAAGAAACACACGATGAAGCACACAGGTGAAAAACCTTATCAATGCTCTCTTTGTGAGTATGGATGCATTAAGAGGGTAAATTTAAAAGGGCACATGATGAAACATACCGGAGAAAAGCCTTATAAGTGTAATGTGTGCGAGTATAAATGCATACAGAAGTCGAATTTAAAGGTGCACATGATTAAGCATACAGGCGAGAAACCTCATCAGTGTAATATTTGTAATTATAAGAGCAATTGGAAGGTGTCGTTGAAGAAACACTTATTGAAACACGCCAGTGCGAAATTGTAGCAGTGTGGTGTTTGTGAGTGTAGCAGCATTAACAGGAGGAATTAAAAAGACGTAAAGAAACACAGAGGAACACTATTTATTTCGTATAAAAATAATAGCACGCTAGTTACGCCATATTTTTTTATATTTTTAACGACCAAACAGTGCAATAGATGGGAGCACCCCTTTAGCTTTATAGAGAAACTGATTTCAAAAGTGGTGAAGGTGGATCATTACCTTGCCGAAGCACAATATTACATATACGCTTGATGAGACACAGGTGAGAAGCCTTCACATTTGAAGCTTTTGTGCTTAGTTATAATAAATTTAAAATTAAAATTGGTCTACTTTTGCAGAATGAGCATGAGTTGGCTCCATCACTCAACTTACACGCTTTGAGCGTGGTTAAGTCAGTTACAAAGTCTGCTAACCCCAGCCGACTACCAAAGGGATGGGTATGGACGTGCTTACATTATTTATAATCGACAGTGCAGGGAGTTGTCTACAATGCGAGTCACGTGATGATGTTAGCAAGATGATGAATGTTTACGTTTTCTGTACCTACACTTATTGTTAATTTATTATTACAGTTTATAATGTAATCAAATGAGCTAACCGCATAATTTTGAATTGGCCTGTTCTTGACCTAGCCAATATAGTTCATTTTAAATTGATACCCCGTGTATCTTTAAAAAGCCTACTTCGATAGTTTTATGGAAAATGGTAAGTACAAAATACGCCTAACTATAGGCAACCGTCTAAACACATTACGTTGACCGACGCTAATAAATTTACTCCGATAACTCCTCTTAGTTATAGCCTCCTGCTCCTATGTGCGACTTACGCAACTTTGATTACGCGAATCTGCAGCTCTCGTGGGGGCAAATATAATTACAAAATGCTTTTTTGGACAAGTAGTTGAAATATATTGAAACTGCTGGAGACGACAAAAAACGAGTGCTTGCATTCGCGATGAAAAGAGTAGCCTGTACCTTTTCGGTAATTCGATAAAAAACCATCAATACCTATTATACAATATTTAGTTACAAACAATCCAAAAATTGGGGCGTGTTACTTCCCTTAATTTTCTGGAAAGCTGCCAACAATTTTGAAAAAGTAGCGAGAAATAGTAAGTTTGTGCGGTTTGTACAAAACATTTAAAAAATGTTGATACTTGACGTTCAAAGGGCACTTTTTAGGGTTCCTATGCAAATTTTCGGACGATCTATTGTTTTGAGTACGCGCACGAAAACAGGATATTTCTGCTTCTGCGCATTTGTTTCCAAGTACGCCAATCGAATTGATCAATACCAAACATTGAGCTTGTCCATGGGCATAACCTAACTAACATGGTGTTAATGATAAAAAATTAGATTTCTAAAAAGTTCCTGAATCAAACGAAATAAAACCGTAATTTAAGGAACCTAACTTTTGTGTTACTAAACAAAGAGGTCAATTATGGAAACGAAACTTAAAGAGGAAATCCAAGATGAAGCTCAGGACAATAAAGTTCATAGTGGCTTCGATAATTTTAGTAAGTATCGCACAAATTTAACGTTAAAAAATTGCAGATATAAATATTAGAGAAATGTGTAAACATGATCTGCACGATGTAAGTAGTAAGAAGACTTACATTGCTTTTAACAGTAGCAGTTCTTCAGAATTACTTGCTTGCTTCAACCATAAATTTTTTCCTAATTATCTTGAAAGTTTTTCATAAGAAAATGATCCAGATCCAATTATATTCCAAAGATTAACTTGAGGGGATGTTCTGTCAGTGCGTTGCCATTTAAAACAACGTTGCCAGATGTATTTTTAATAGCTCATACAGTGTGCTGATTGAGATCTGAAACATAGGATTTTGTATATTAATTTTCTTCATAGATGTAAATTAAAAAGTTGCAATTATTGGCTCCCCTAATTATTTTTTGAGAAAAACTGTAAAGGCATGATTTATTCAGAATTAAAAATTGCATCTAACACCCTCTTTAGTTTTGCATTTCACGTCCCCATTTGCACAAATAGTATCGTTTCTCAAATCTACTTCCAGCTGTCGCATTTATTTATGAATCGGGTATAATTTACAAAATTTCAGGTTTAATCAAAATAGAAGAGTGTGATCTGACAGAAGTACTTAAAGAAGAACAAGAGGAGGAATGTGTAACGAAGGAGTGGGAAGAAATCTTATTGAAAAATGATGTAGAAACGAATACAGATCACTTTTGTGACAATTGTGATTATAAGTGTTTTGAAAAATTAAACTTAACTAATCATGTACGGAACTCGCTTCAACTCAAACAAATGGAGAAGCGACAAAAGAAGAACTTGACGAACTGTGAGGTGCCATCGATGTCTACCATGTCTTCGGATGAGAAACCTCAACAGGACGACTACAAATATTTTAATAGCAATAGTTTAAACGTAGATACAATAATTCATGCAGATGAAAGCCTTGTGAGTGTGGAATTAATTAAAAAACAACAAGAAGAGGGAAATATAAAGAAAGAACTTAAAAATTCCATTTTGAAAGAAGACAAGGCGCACAAAGTTGAAAAACCTTACAAGTGCACGATTTGTGAATACAAATGTACGCGAATGAGCAACTTAAAGAGTCATATTATGATAATACACACAGGCGACAAACCTTTTAAATGTACTAGTTGTGAATATAGAACCGCACAAAAGTCACATTTAAAGCTGCACATGATGAAACACACAGGTGAAAAACCTTTTAAATGTGATAGTTGTGAATACAGATGTTCGTTGAAAAGTGGCTTAAAGAGACACATGATGAGACACACGGCCGAAAAGCCTTATAAGTGTAATATATGTGAGTATAGAAGCTTAGACAGTTCGTCTGTAAAGAAACATATGAAGATACACACGGGTGAAAAACCTCATCGGTGCAGTATCTGTGAATATAAATGTTCGGACAGGAGTAATTTAAAAAACCACATGATAATACACACGGGCGAGAAACCTTTTAAGTGTAAAATTTGTGACTATAAATGTGGACAAAAGGTGTCTTTAACACTACACATGATGAGACATACAGGTGAGAAACCGTATAAATGTAATTTCTGTGAATATAAAGTTTTAACAAAAAGCGACTTGAAGAAGCATATCATGAGACACACAGGTGAAAAACCATATAAGTGCTCTATGTGTGACTATGGAAGCGTAGATAGTTCTACTTTAAAAGAACACATGATGGTACATACGGGTGAAAAACCATTTAAGTGTAATAACTGTGATTATCAAAGCATACAAAAGGTTCAGTTGAAGAATCATATGAAAGTGCATACGGGAAAAAAACAAAAGCTTTATAAGTGCCCTATATGTGAATATACAAGCTCGTCATCTGTAAAGGACCATATGAAGATACACGCAGGTGAAAAACCGTATCATTGTAATATTTGTGAATACAAATGTTGTGTAAAAAGTAATTTAAAAAGTCACATGATGATACACACAGGTGAAAAACCGTTTAAATGTACCACGTGCGATTATAAAACTGTGCAAAAAGTTAGTTTAAAGCTACACATGATGAGGCATACAGGTGAAAAACCTTATCAGTGCGTTACCTGTGAGTACAAATGTTTGACAAAAGGCGAATTAAAAGAACACATGATGATACACACAGGCGAAAAGCCGTATCAGTGTAAGATTTGTGGTTTCAAATTTTCAAAGAATGGAAATTTGAAAAAGCACATGATGAGACATAGGGGCGAAAAGCCTTATAAATGTAACGAATGTGAATTTAGAAGCGTAGACAATTCGTCTTTAAAGGAACACGCCATGATTGTACACTCTGGTGAAAAACCTTATCAATGTGAAATATGCGAATATCGATGTACGATGAAAGATAGATTAAAGCAACATATGGTGACTCACACAGGTGAAAAACTTCATCGGTGTAATATTTGTGCCTACAAGTTTTCGTTTAAAAGTAGTTTGACGAGGCACGTATTGAAGCATGGGGCCCAAGCGATCCGAGGCCACCAATCTCCAGTGTTTGTTAAAATTGAAAAACAAGAGGAAGAAGATACAAGTTGTTGATGTTTGTTTAATAGTATTTATTATTATTAGTTTGTAATTGGTTGTAATATTTACAATACAGATACAGGTAAACCAAGCAAACAATGCAGTTGTGAAATATGCCAACTGATTTTTAAAATTCGTGGGGGTGAAAGTTTAACCCTTTCGCTGCGAAGGACGCCAGTTGGCGTCCAACCTATTTCTTATTTTGTGCGGAAGACAGTTATTGAGTTTAAATATGCCTTGGATTCGTTCCGCGACATAGTAGAAACGTATTTATGGTATCCGCACATTTATTGACATTAGAACTAACTATGGTTTTGATCGTTTGGATTTTTCGCTTTATATTCGGCCGAAATGGCCTAAATTCATTTATTTGTCATTATTTGGATCTAAAATTAATTTTTTACTATTTTTACACAATTTTAGAATACATAAGATGCTCTTTCTTTATTTTCGTCATAAAATTTAACAATAATTATGTAAGATTTATGGTACTGCAAGTGGAACTAATAATACCCAAGGGTTATCATTTGTTTGTTACTCGATAATTTAGAAACTAATCTAATATGATTTTTTAAATATTTTTTGAATAAAATTCAGTTCATATTTTGAATTTGTGTAGACCAGACATCTCTTTGTTATTTGTTCTTTTTCAATTGTGATATTATTGATTACGTGAGTGATTACTATGAGTGAACCAGACGTGAACTAACCCGGTCCGTCAGGTGTAAAAAGACGAAAGTAATAGAAGTACGAAACCCCAAAAAATTGACAGAAGATGAAATGTTGCAATTTTTGTATGCATGAGACACTGGTGTTGAAGATGACTTGGACGAAGATTTTGAAGTCGATCTTAAAAGCTGTTAAAAATAAAGTGACGCCGGTTGGCGTCATCCGCACATATCAACTTTTTAAATAAATGTGCGAATGGCGCCTTTTGGCGTCACGTTCTTGAAACGCCCAAAAAAAAATTTGCGCAATTTAGACTTAAAGAAAATTCAAATTATGAAATAAAAATTCAGACTTAGAATATTGTTATAAAGAAATTTGCCGCATACTGTAAGATTTCTACGTTTAGATACGCAGCGAAAGGGTTAAGCCAATACCAACAACGCCCGCGTGTCTGTCCGCTACAAAATTGATAGTAGATAGTAGCAAACTGACGCATGACCTCAAAATATATTTTTGGCACCGAGTGTAGCTGTAGCTGTCAAAATACATTGGCACCAAACTACGCCTACCTAATGCAAATTGTTTGCTTGGCTTGGCAGTACTCAAATGTTTTTTCGTTTGTTTTAAATAGCAACTCTTGATGCTGTTTTGTTTAAATGTTTTAAAGACTTTTCACCCGTGTCCCGTGTGTTCTATTAGATGTCTTTAATAAGGTGAAAAACATTAATTAATAAAGCAAAGACTATCTTGATGCGTAACTTTAATTCAACACAAATCATTACAGCAAATTAATGTTCAAAATGCTCATTGTTATACGAGTAGATGCTCCATCATGTTTGAATCACATTTCGGCAAAATTCTCCAGATTGACCATTATTATCTTAATAAATCCGGCAGCTTACTTTGAAGATCTAAATAATTCTACCACCCAGATTTGTAGAAATTAATATTCGGATATTGTTTCAATCATCACTATCTCGGAAAGGGTCTAGGTGTTAGGTTTTGGTCAGCTATTCTTAAAAATCCCATCACGGGTCATACCAAAAATCGTTAACAAAACAAAACCTCAATCTTTCTTTACATTTCCCGCTTGTTGCTTTGTAATCATTAGTTACACTCAGGTTTCCAATCCATACGAGTGAACATTTCAACGAAAAAGTTAGTCGAAATATTAAGGGGGTTCCTCCCACATGTTGCACTGTCTCACTTAAACGATTTTTTATTTCTATGACCGCGCATATGATTTATTAAGCTTCGTTTCTTAAGGCATTTATAATCACAATTGTAACAAAAAAACTCCCTGTTAACTAAGAAGTCGTCCTTCAAAATAAAGTCTTCACACTCTTTCTTTATACTTCCATCCGTTATTTGTTCTCGAACCAATTCCTTACACTCTGATTTATCACCAGTGTGAATCAACATGTGAACGTTCACGCTATTTCTATTAAAACATCTGTATCCGCATAAGTTGCAATCGTAAGAATTCTCTCCAGTGTGTTTGATCATGTGGTTGGTTAAAGACGCCTTACGTATGCTCTTGTATTCGCATAGGTAACATTCATAAGGCTTTTCTCCTGTGTGCTTCATAACGTGTTTCTTTAAGGACGCCTTATGTATGCTTCTGTAATCGCAAAAATTACATTTGTAAGGTTTTTCGCCTGTGTGTAACATCATGTGCTTTTTAAATGCCAACTCGTGTATGCTTTTGTATTCGCATATTTTACACTGATAGGGTTTTTCACCTGTGTGTTTCATCATGTGTGTTTTTAAAGATATCTTGTGTATGCTTCCGTATTCGCATAAGGTACATTGATAGGGCTTCTCACCCGTGTGCGTCATCATGTGTTGGTCTATATGTTTTTTCTGTATACTTCTGTAGTCGCACATATCGCACTTATAAGGCTTCTCACCTGTATGTTTCATCAAATGCTTTTTTAAAGCCAACTTGTACACGGTTTTGTACTCGCATATATTACAACTAAAAGGCTTCTCACCAGTATGTTTCATTATGTGTTTCTTCAAGCATTGCTGATGTGTGGTCTTGTAATCGCATAAGTTGCAATGATATGGCTTTTCTCCCGTGTGTATCATCATATGTTGTTTTACATCTTTCTTCTGTATACTTCTATACTCGCATAGGCTACATTTGTGAGGTTTTTCGCCTGTGTGTATCATCATGTGTTTCTTTAAAGATAGCTTATGTGTTGTTCCATATTGACATACGTTGCATTGATAAGGTTTTTCACCGGTGTGTTTCATCATATGCTTCGTTAAAGATAGTTTATGTATGCTACTATATTCACATGTATCGCACTTAAACGGCGTCTTACCAGTGTGTTTCATCATGTGTGTTTTTAAAGATATCTTATGTATGCTCCTATATTGGCATATACTACACTTATAAGGTTTTTCACCTGTATGCTTCATCATGTGATTTTTCAAAGATATCTTATGGATACTTCTATACTGGCATATACTACACTTGTAAGGCTTTTCACCTGTGTGCCTCTTCATATGAGTCTTCAAACTTTCTTTCACCGAACATTGGTATTCGCAAGTATTACATTGAAATGGCTTTTCACTTGAATCTTGAACCACTTTACAATCGACTTCTTTCTTCATACAACTGCCTACTTGTTCTTCCGTTTTAATTAGACCTGAAAAGATTGGTATCGTTTGAAAACAATTACTACGAACTTCATCAACAACCAGCATAATCATACTAAAAGCATGTCAAACAAGACACATCCTAAGATGAAACCTAAGATGAAATTATTAGAAGAAAATACGGCAAAATGTCGTAGGACGAGGTTCTAGTGTCTTTGAGGTTACTTAAAAGGATAGTGAGATACACAAAGTTGGTTAAATGGTTCCCTAAATTTGGATTTTTACAAAAATCTCGCTACTTATCAGAAATTTTTAATTTTCTTTTTTGAATATTATTTGTTATCCAATTGCGCAACTATTTAACAAACTTTGTATCTTTTACAGTTTCTGAGATTTTAATAACTATTCTATAACAAAAAAACAATTTATTAAATAGAGTATTTTACATTAATGTTAATAATAGTTAAGTTACTACAGTTTTGTACATAAATTGTTCTTCATTTGTTCATTTCCTCATTTAATAAACTTGTGATAATAGGCTTGTTTATTTGTCTACTCGGAGTAAAACGAGCAAACTTCAAGTATTTGTTTGTCCTGCTCTCTTGCACTAATTTTGTCTATTTGTCCTGCTCACTTCTGCATACTCACCACGATCGGAGCAGACAACACCCATTGGTGTTTGTATTTGTTACTTTTGGTATAATTCTAACTGGCACTCCACACCTTCTTTGAATCGATTTATCTACAAAATAATAATACAAAATTACCGTAACATACTAATGTTTCTTACCATTCTTACCAAGATATCCTTCTACAACGGTGCAGGATCTTGCACCTCCCTATTTAGTATTAGAGGGCCGTCACCTGCGTCGTCAGACATAGTCAAGCAACACCTGCAAAAGGAATGGCTAGTGTACATGTCCACATCTTCCAACTTTAAATATCTAGCAATATCTTTAATCATGTTTCCAAATTTATTTATTCAAACACCGAGTTCAGTACATTTTCTTTTTCGGTAATGCACGAAAAACCTGTCATGTTTAAAATTTGGTCGCAGTTGGGAATACGAAATACGATAAAATACTCCCTCACTGGTAAACGTTCTCGATACTCTGTTCTTGCTGTTTAAAATTTTTACCTTGATGGTCAAGTTCGCTTCGGTTATATCTTGTACTTTTATATTAAATAATTCGGACTTACTCGTAGCTCCACTTATACCAAATACTACAGCAACCTGAGTAAAATTGAAAGTTAAATAAAATAATTATAAATCAATTACTTATTGCGTTACTTTTGTTAATAGAAATGAATATTGTTTCTACTTTTCCATTTTACGAAATTCTGATAGGCTGTCTCATACCGTTTTCGTGAGATTTCTGAAAGTAAATTTTGGGTGGTTTCCTTGTCCAAATTACACATCTCCTTTGGTGTTAAACTTAGTGGATCTGATTCATCCATCATTACACCCAACTGAAAAATTCATGTCATTAATGCTTATATTATTAACATTAAACTTACCTTTTAATATATTAACTACCTAATAAGTCATTTTTACTTTTGCCAAACTAGTCAACGGTCAAGTAACGCACTTTTTTTGTTCAATTTCACAAGCAAACGCAAAACCCACAGCACACATGCACACTACTATTAAGTAGTCTACAACCAACAAAAATTGCAGATGGAATTAATCGAATGCAAGCACCGGCCCGACCACGAGGAGCGTATTCTGGTATATAACTTTGGTCGTTTATACGACACACACAAATGCCCATCTTGCGATCTCGCTTATTCTGAGTTTAGGATGGTTAAGGGTTAATTTTTGATGATACCAAATAACCCAACATTTGATATTACTACAAAACATTCCAACTTCCCATCCGTAATAAAAGTATTCTTACCAACATCGTCTAATTCACTTTTACACGTCGTTTCTTCAAATTTGATATCTGTAATTGCTTTATTACAACAAACGGCCTTAAATAAATATTGGTAGGTACTTACTAAAATAGTCGACGCCATTGTTAGAATTATTGTCAACAAGATAGTCTTGGATTTCTTCTTTGATTTCTCTTTCCATTGCTAATCCTCTCGTTAACTGGCACAAATTTACGTTAAACGGAAATTTTATTTAAACACAGTGGTGTTTTAATTCAATATAGATATTTATAGCATTAGAATAAATTAAAAGTCGAAAATATGCACCCACTGGATTACCATTACCGCCATCTCGTGACAAAATAGTACAGTAGACTATTCAAACAGTACAATGCATGCGAGCGAAGTTCAAAATAAGTAAATAGAAAAACATTTTATTCAAAATTGAACCATAAAATACAAAATATACTATACAATACATATAACGTATAACAAAAGTATTTTCATGTCTGTAACATTCGCATTTTCTTAAAAATTTGGATTCGCGTAAAGTACACTTTTAAGGATTTTCACCTGCGTGACATTGTAAATGATCCTTTCTATCTTTGTGTTTCATCATATGTACCCTTAATAAGTGCTTTTGTTTGCAGCCATAATCGCACAAGTCACATCGATAAGGCTTCTCACCTGTGTGTATCATCAGATGTAGCTTGAAAGAGTCTTTTCGTGAGCTTCTATACTCACATATGTTACATTGATAAGGTTTCTCACCCGTGTGCTTTATAAAGTGTTTCTGTAAGTCGTGCTTTCTAAAGCACCTATATTGACATGTATGACATTTATAAAGTTTTTCTTCAGTGTGTGCTCTCATATGTCTGTTAAGAAGGGATTTGTGATAAAACTTGGCTTTGCATATAATACACTGATGAGCTGGATTACCCGAGTGTCTCGTCGTGTGTACCCGGAGACGTTTTTTTAGTCTGCATCTGTATTCACAAAGACTACATTTATAAGGCTTGTCACTTGTGTGTGTGTGTTTCTTCATATGTTGAGTAAAATGATCTTTCCTTAAAAACTTGGTATTGCACATAGTACACTGATAAGGTTTTTCACAAGTGTGTACAGCGCTTTCATATTCTTCCTGTACCTTTCCCTCAGTTGGTAGTTCTTTAATTAAATCATTTTCCAATAACACTCGTTCACGCGGTTCTATTACGCATCCCTCTTTTTCTTTTACTAACTCTGTCTGGCCGCATTCTTCTATTGGTGTTAACTCTGAAAATGAATATAATATCAAACAATAAATTAATAAACTTTTTTAATTATTATTGCCACGAATATCATTTCTATAAGTGTCTTCAACATTTATCTGTATCTATAATCAAAACCAGGAAAGGTGTCCTACGACTCATTCCAAAAAACTACGTAACTTGAATCATGTTTCCAAATTTATTTATTCAAACACCGAGTTTAGTACATTTTCTTTTTCGGTAGTGCACGAAAAACCTGTCATGTTTAAAATTTGGTCGCAGTTGGGAATATTTTTTATAAATACGATAAAATACTCCCTCACTGGTAAACGTTCTCGATACTCTGTTCTTGCTGTTTAAAATTTTTACCTTGATGGTCAAGTTCGCTTCGGTTATATCTTGTACTTTTATATTAAATAATTCGGACTTACTCGTAGCTCCACTTATACCAAATACTACAGCAACCTGAGTAAAATTGAAAGTTAAATAGAATAATTATAAATCAATTACTTATTGTGTTACTTTTGTTAATAGAAATGAATATTGTTTCTACTTTTCCATTTTACGAAATTCCGATAGGCTGTCTCATACCGTTTTCGTGAGATTTCTGAAAGTAAATTTTGGGTAGTTTCCTTGTCCAAATTACACATCTCCTCAAGTGTTAAACTTAGTGGATCTGATTCATCCATTTCATTACACCCAACTGAAAACTTCATGTCATTAATGCTTATATTATTAACATTAAACTTACCTTTTAATATATTAACTACCTAATAAGTCATTTTTACTTTTGCTAAACTAGTCAACGATCAAGTAACACACTTTTTTTGTTTAATTTCACAAGCAAACGCACAATCCACAACACACATGCACACTACTATTAAGTGATCTACAACCAACAAAAATTGCATATGAAATTAATCGAATGCAAGCACCGGCCCGACCACGAGGAGCGTATTCTATTATATAACTTTGCTCGTTTATACGACACACACAAATGCCCATCTTGCGATATCGCCTATTCTGAGTTTAGGATGGTTAAGGGTTGATTTTTGATGATACCAAATAACCCAACATTTGATATTACTACAAAACATTCCAACTTCCCATCCGTAATAAAAGTATTCTTACCAAGAACGTCTAATTCAATTTTACACGTCGGTTCTTCAAATTTGATATCTGTAATTGCTTTATTACAACAAACGGCCTTAAATAAATATTGGTAGGTACTTACTAAAATAGTCGACGCCATTGTTAGAATTATTGTCAACAAGATAGTCTTGGATTTCTTCTTTGATTTCTCTTTCCATTGCTAATCCTCTCGTTAACTGGCACAAATTTACGTTAAACGGAAATTTTATTTAAACACAGTGGTGTTTTAATTCAATATAGATATTTATAGCATTAGAATAAATTAAAAGTCGAAAATATGCACCCACTGGATTACCATTACCGCCATCTCGTGACAAAATAGTACAGTATACTATCAGAATAGTACAATGCATGCGAGCGAAGTTCAAAAAAGTAAATAGAAAAACATTTTATTCAAAATTGAAGCATAAAATACAAAATATACTATACAATACATATAACGTATAACAAAAGTATTTTCATGTCTGTAACATTCGCATTTTCTTAAAAATTTGGATTCGCGTATAGTACACTTTTAAAGATTTTCACCTGCGTGACATTGCAAATGATCCTTTCCATCTTTGTGTTTCATCATATGTACCCTTAATATGTGCTTTTGTTTGCAGCCATAATCGCACAAGTCACATCGATAAGGCTTCTCACCTGTGTGTATCATCAGATGTAGCTTCAAAGCGTCTTTTCGTGAGCTTCTATACTCACATATGTTACATTGATAAGGTTTCTCATTCGTGTGCTTTATAAAGTGTTTCTGTAAGTCGTGCTTTCTAAAGCACCTATATTGACATGTATGACATTTATAAAGTTTTTCTGCAGTGTGTGCTCTCATATGTCTGTTAAGAAGGGATTTGTGATAAAACTTGGCTTTGCATATAATACACTGATGAGCTGGATTACCCGAGTGTCTCGTCGTGTGTACCCGGAGACGTTTTTTTAGTCTGCATCTGTATTCACAAAGACTACATTTATAAGGCTTTTCACTTGTGTGTTTGATCATATGTTTATTAAAATGATCTTTCCTTAAAAACTTGGTATTGCACACAGTACACTGATAAGGTTTTTCACGAGTGTGTACAGCGCTTTCATATTCTTCCTGTACCTTTCCCTCAGTTGGTAGTTCTTTAATTAAACCATTTTCCAATAACACTCGTTCACGCTGTTCTATTACGCATTCCTCTTTTTGTTTTTCTTTTATTAACTCTGTCTGACCGCTTTCTTCTATTGGCGTTATATCTGAAAATGAATATAATATCAGACAATAAACAATAAATTAATAAACTTTTTTAATTATTATTGCCATCACGAATATCATTTCTATAAGTGTCTTCAACATTTATCTGTATGTATAATCAAAACCAGGAGGGGTGTCCTATGACTCATTCCAAAAAAACTACGTAACTTAAATCGCGCTATCCTTTTTTATAAGTTTGTTTTTACGTTGTGGGAATGCAACAGAATATTTTAATACGTCATTTTAGCGATGAGTCATAGAACGTCTCTCCTGGTTTTGACTATAATTTGTTATTACAATAAATAATGATGATAGATACAGATACTTACCGTGATACCTACTATAATCACTAAAATTATAGAAGTCGTCAAGAGCGTCATTCTGGAATTCCTCTTCGATTATTTCCATCACTTGGCCTTCACTTCCAAACCCAAATATCCCATTTAAATTGCATAAAATAATGTATTTTATTTGAACCACGAAATTGGTAAATTCTACTGATTTATTAACACTAGTTTTCACAAATCAATTAAGTTACGTAGTTATGTTGGATCACAACGTTTATTTATGGCGCCATCCACGATTCCACGTGTTAATATCCTCTGATCCCAATTGATCGATTCATCAATTGATCCTGAACAATCCTGAACTCTGATGATGTTTTATTTTTTGCTCTACCTTGGACTTGAGCTACAGCAGCACCGCCACACTGGCGCCTCATATAAACACGTGCTACGTAAACTAACGTAAACAATACATTGTTGAACATAACCTCATTAACTATTCTAACTTTGCTGCGAGTTCGAGTTGTAATTAGAGACGTCGTGATTCAGAAATATTAATAGTACGTCATGATGGCTCAATAAAATTTGCAGTTCAACGTATCGTAAAAATTATAAGGTCAGTAATGGAAACAAAAATTAAAGAGGAAGTTCAAGGTGATTCTCCCGAGTCCCGAGTATAAATTTACAATGAAGGACAGTTTAAAGAAATATATGCTAGTACACACAGGAGAAACATCTTGTCAGTGCACCCTGTCTTTGTACAAATGTTTATTTAATAATAGATTGAAGACGCCTATGAGAAAACCCACAGGTGAAAAGCCTTAGTAGTGTAACGTCTGTGAGTATAAAAGTTAATTAACAGCACTTTAAAAGCCCACATAATGTGGCATACGGGTGAAAAATGTTTGTGTGCCATCTGCGAGCGTAAATTTTTTAGCAAAAGGCAGTTTAAATCAACATGTTGTGATAATACACAATGGTGAAAAACCTTTTCAGTGTAATGTTTGTGAGTACGCAAGCACAAGGAAGGTATATTTAAAGCAACACTATAAATGTAATATCTGTCAATACAGCAGTCGACAGAAGGGTCGTATGATGAGACACGTGAAGAAACACAGTTAAAAAAGTTTATCAATATAATAATAGTGTTATTGTTACATTAATATAAACACAACCTAATTTTTCTGTTTTAGTTGAACAAATTGTTTTTTCGGCAACTTCTTTTCTTACTACAGTATACACTAGACTGTGCGTAAACTTGACTCAAATTATACTTGGGAACAAAATTAGATTCTAGACAACTTTTTATAATAATTTTTTTGGTGTAGTACTGCACCAAGACCAAGGAAAACATTCTCCATAACTGGCCTTATTGTGGAGAAGTGGAGGTCATCATAGGTGGTGGATGAAACTTGCACTTGAGTCGAGTACCTAACTGAGTTCTTTACCTGTCCCCATAAAGATAAGAAAACAATAAGTGAGTTATAGAAAACTAGTTATCAGTATAATTAGAACAAAATAGTTGAGATAAAGCCGAGCATGTACTAAGCATTCAGATATAAGAATGCGAGGCATAACAGTTTTCTCAACGGTGGTTTATATATATTTTTTCACCAATAATCTAAAAGTCTTTGATTATTAAGACTAGAAATTGTTTATCCTTACCTAAGTTACCTCTAAATTAACATTTTTGTTAAACTTTTTACGTTAATAACAATGGATTACAAACGTGAATAAATAAGCTGGTAGAGTAAGACACCTCTCCTATATACCCTTCTGGTTACTCTTCGGCAGTCATCTTGCAAATGTGGTTCCTCATGTGCTGTTTAAAAATATGTACAGGCGAAGAAATAATTATTGACCACTATAAATTGTTCGATCAATACTTATATTTATGCAATGAAATTTTTACAAATTTTACAATGTTTGCTAGTACCGCACTTTTATGCCATTTTCTGCAAAAACTTATATGAAAAGGAGAAAATGAATACTTACTAGTGCCCAATAATTTTTTCTGTGGCTGTACTACGATTTTAATATTGGTAACAATTTTTATTTTGTATTTACAAAGTTAGAGAAATTTAATATTTTAGTAATTTTATATTTAGATTAATTGTCCATTTCCACACAACATTCCAATCCGTGTTCGCAGGTTAACCTCACCTTCCTAAGGAAAGGTGTAAATCTACTACATGTTCTTTTGCAGACGGTCTTATATACTGGATTATTAAAATACAAACAGACTCCACCCAAACCTTAAATAAGAGTGGAAATTAGTTTACCGCACCTTTTTAGTACCTACCTGTCCTTTTTTAAAGAACAAAAATTGAAACTGTTCATTTACTTACTTACATTAACATTTAAAAAATGATTAGAGGAGAGCGGGGCTCATTCGGGTGGCCATTTAGCATACCAAATATAACATTTAAAGATCGGCACCTGGTTATACTACTATGCATGTATATAATATGTAATTTATTGCATTTAATTATATTTCCTTAATCTCCATTGGTTTTATACAAATTAAATTTTTTCAAATAATTACCCCAGTGGTGGGACCCTACCAAATATACTAAATTCTTTATTCCAAAAACTCAAATCTACGAATAATTGCAGGGACACTCACGGGACACTGTCGACTACACAAACATCTCCACACTCTGGGCTTGATAGATAATCCGATATGTAGTGGATGCGAACTAGAAGACGAAACCGCTGAACATGTGCTCTGTCACTATCCAGCTCTAACGTCGATAAGAAAATCCATGTTAGGGGACTTCTGACTCGACATCGCTAGTTGGCCAGAATAAGCCCCACCCCTCCCACCTGAATTCTGGAGTTCATCCTACAAGTGGGATGGCTCAAGATCTGATGGGCACGGGGAGGCCACTTGGAGGTAGTACAATGGTCCCGATTAAGTGCAGGGAGCTTACTTCCCCTCCTTAAATAATCCAGAATCCAGAGAACTCTAATTGTGACAGGATTGTTCAACAGACCTTCAACTAAAAGATACAAAACTTCATGACAACAAGATACAAAGTAACAAAATTATCCAACCATTTTTAGATGCTGCTCGATACACTTCCACTAGGATATGTATCTTTCATCCTACTTCGTGAAAAAATGTATAGTGGAGGATTAGAATTGCCAGAAGTAGTGACAGTAGCATAAAATGTCACCAAAGTGCCTCTTTCTTGGGATACAATTTGCCAGACTTGCTTTTTCCCTGATGATGCCGCCCGAATCTGCCCCACATACGTTTGTCCGAATGTACCCCGGAGTGCAATCTTTTAGTTAAAAATGGATAGCTTAAATTTGAGATTGGGTTTACATGGTTTTTCTACTTTAAATTAATTCTAAACAATGCAGTTTTAAGATAGTGTTTATGGGATAATATAAAAGATAATAATAAGAGATATACATGCTTATGAATACAAAATCAAAATGCGTAAGTTACAACACCAAAACAATACTTTCACTATTGTAACTAACCATAAAAGCGGGAGATATCAACAGTAAATTGCTGACGCTGCTTACCACATTTCTGCATGCTTTAAATTTTAAAATCGCTTTCAGGGGCGCTAAATTTGAACTGTCCGAAAGTCCTCATGTCCGAATGAGCCCCGCTCTCCCCTACTGTAAATTAATCATTTTAAAAAGAAAAAGTAACGAGGTAACTCACCTCCGTGCTGGATCGATGCAGACTTCAGAGGCTGAATATTCTCAGAGTGCTGATCAATCCTACCCAACTGGTTAGAAGTCGTAGCAGATTGGCTAGTCCCTGGAGATTGAGAAGTTGAAGCGGACTGGCTAGTCCCTGGAGACTGTGAAGTGGAAGCGGCCTGGCGAATCTTGGGAGAATTAGAAATCGTAGCAGCCTGGCTTGTCCCTGGAGACTGAGTAGTCGTAGCAGACTGAGTAGTCCCTGGAGGCAGAGTAGTGGAAGCAGCCTGTCGAATCTTGGGAGAATTAGAAATCGTAGCAGCCTGGCTTGTCCCTGAAGACTGAGTAGTCGTAGCAGACTGGGTAGTCCCTGGAGACTGAGTAGTCGTAGCAGACTGGGTAGTCCCTGGAGACTGAGTAGTGGAAGCGGCCTGGCGAATCTTGGGAGAATTAGAAATCGTAGCAGCCTGGCTTGTCCCTGGAGACTGAGTAGTCGTAGCAGACTGGGTAGTCCCTGGAGACTGAGTAGTGGAAGCAGCCTGGCGAATTAGGCGAAACTTAGAACTCGTAGCAGACTGGCTTGTCTCTGGAGACTGGGTAGTCGTAGCAGACTGGGTAGTCCCTGGAGACTGAGTAGTGGAAGCAGCCTGGCGAATTAGGCGAGACTTAGAACTCGTAGCAGACTGGCTTGTCCCTGGAGACTGAGTAGTTGTAGCAGACTGGGTAGTCCCTGGAGACAGAGTAGTGGAAGCAGCCTGGCGAATCTTACGAGAATTAGAAGTTGTAGCAGCCTGGCTTGTCCCTGGAGACTGAGTAGTCGTAGCAGACTGGGTAGTCCCTGGAGACTGAGTAGTGGAAGCAACATGGCGAATCTTACGAGAATTAGAAGTTGTAGCAGCCTGGCTTGTCCCTGGAGACTGAGTAGTCGTAGCAGACTGGGTAGTCCCTGGAGACTGAGTAGTGGAAGCAGCCTGGCGAATCTTACGAGAATTAGAAGTTGTAGCAGCCTGGCTTGTCCCTGGAGACTGAGTAGTCGTAGCAGACTGGGTAGTCCCTGAAGACTGAGTAGTGGAAGCAGCCTGGCTTGTCCCTGGAGACTGAGTAGTCGTAGCAGACTGGGTAGTCCCTGGAGACTGAGTAGTGGAAGCAACATGGCGAATCTTACGAGAATTAGAAGTTGTAGCAGCCTGGCTTGTCCCTGGAGACTGAGTAGTCGTAGCAGACTGGGTAGTCCCTGGAGACTGAGTAGTGGAAGCAGCCTGGCGAATCTTACGAGAATTAGAAGTTGTAGCAGCCTGGCTTGTCCCTGGAGACTGAGTAGTCGTAGCAGACTGGGTAGTCCCTGAAGACTGAGTAGTGGAAGCAGCCTGGCTTGTCCCTGGAGACTGAGTAGTCGTAGCAGACTGGGTAGTCCCTGGAGACTGAGTAGTGGAAGCAACATGGCGAATCTTACGAGAATTAGAAGTTGTAGCAGCCTGGCTTGTCCCTGGAGACTGAGTAGTCGTAGCAGACTGGGTAGTCCCTGGAGACTGAGTAGTGGAAGCAGCCTGGCTTGTTTCTGGAGACTGAGAAGTGGAAGCAGCCTGGCGAATCTTGCGAGGACTAGAAATCGTAGATGATGAGCTAGTTTCTGGAGACTGAGAAGTCGGAGCAGACTGGGTCGTCCCTGGAGACTGAGAAGTCGTAGCAGATTTACTTATGTCTGGATGTTTATTTACCGGAGATCGCGCAGACCGAATATACGCGGCCTTGGTAACCGACACAGCTGCTACAACGCACACTAGAATACCAATCAGAGGGATGGTCTTCATGTTCGTATAATTTGAGCGTGAATTTAAAAAATGTGTGCTTTTATACCATTATTTGAAGTATTAAGTTTTTGATTAGAATATACCGTATGTCCGCTCAGCAATGCTGAATTTTATTTAATTGTTTAGGTAAGTATATAAAAATATGTAATTGTCAAGACACGTAATAGTCTAGTAGTACCTAGCTAAATAATCGGTTTTGCAAATGGAAATGTTAAATACAATCCGGCGATTGTCCCTAGTTCTAGTTTATTTTTGTTTTTCCGGATAAATTCTTACAAAATCGTTACTTGTTGGTATATATAAATCAGGAACCAGTTTGAAATCAACCGTGTGCCTTTGAAGACTAGAGCCCTACATTTGTTTGCGCTTTTAAATGGACTACTTTAGTTATTTTGCAGAAACGTCTGCTGAAAGCGTGACTCCGGTGTTTTGTCATCTCGGAATAGTTAATAGCCCTCTACTCGTAAGATTAAGATGATGACATCAGTAATGTGAAGATGTAACAGTAAAGTAAGATGAAAAGTAATTTGAAGGTTCAGGTTATTGGTGACTTTGAGGGCTAAGAGCCTATAGCAAAAACAAGCAGAGCGTAATTCGACTTTGTTTCATGGTAAGCCACCCCACCACGCCCAGGGTGTCAGAAATTCGATCATACTTCCTTAGACCGAAAATAAGCGGACGACACGAATTCTGAAAGCGCTGGATTCTACCTACGTCAACTGACTCAAATTGGAATGAAAAAACATCACAATAATTAAATAGAGAAAACAAAGGAATCGCACAGAACAGAACTTTGTATCGAGTACAGAGTACAGGACCATAAGATTCTTTTACAGTCACTTATCCTAAACGTGCTTGTCCCCAGACCCAGAAAAAGGACAAAATGTTGCCTTACCCTTGAAAATGATCGACGTACCTATATGTCGATTATAGCAAAGACGATACTATAAGACCGTCGGAGTAAATAGGACGGTCTAAGCCGAAATTTAGTTTCAATATCCCTCATTTTAGGGGATTTAGAGTGAATAAGATGTTGCAATAGACATTCCGTAGTAAGTCGAAGCTTTAATACAAAATAATGTTTTTTTGAACGGTGTATGCTATTTGTAAAGAGACACACCAAATAACCATTGTTACTCGAGTCGAACGTTCAGTTTTTACCTGCTTATTCTAGAATCATTTGTGGTTAAGCTGGTAATACAAATATATCTACCTATTTGCGGTCATAAATCTTGTTCGCAATATATAAGTAACAATCAAAAAAACAATAGAGTAGGTTATCCAAACTTCAAAATACAAGATGGTAATGGTCAAAATTGGGCACGATAATACACAAACGTTTTCAATGTTTTTATCCCTTTCTTTGTTGCTCTTACAAAGGTATTCAAAAAATATTTCGAGTACGATGCTTAAAGTTTAACCAAGCTTTGACGGTCTGATAGTATCGGCCTTGATTATAGTCAAGTAAGGCAATATTTTGGAATGTAGTGGCAATCATAAGTTTGGAAAAATTTCGACTCATTTAGTTTGGGACATACTATGTAAAAGCTAAACAAAAGGTATTAAATTGCAAAAAAATGTGCTATAAAAATTTATAAAACAATGGTTTTCTTTCGAAATACAAATTCTTGTAATTGATTAGGGAAATAAATATATACAATATGCAATGCGGACAAAGCAGTACAGTATTTAAAAAAATAAACAAATTTAATACAATTATTTAAAACAAGTCGTAAAGATAATTAACTTCAACTACACTAAAGTACCCCTGTACAGGAAAAATTTGATAAATTTAAGAAAATGTTTAATTCTGGATAATTTTTCCAGTTCTCCGTAAGTTTCCCATCTTTTTGTTCCGGGTGATACTTCATATTTCCAAACATTGGCGAAGAACCTTTTCAACTAACTATTTAAAGGCGTTTCACCAGCGTGTAACACTTTTAATTTGCACTATTTTGGCATCTATGTAGGTATAAAGATGCTATTATCAATGGATGCGTTTAGCGTACAAAGCTGCTTAAAGTAATTATGCTGAGTGTGAGTATGCTGACATTCAGCTGCTTACAATCCGCTAAACCGTATGCTGAGAATCGGCATACGATGAATTATAGTTGCCTGAGTGCTGTTGTGCTGACTCTCAGCATACTGTTTGGTGAATTGTAAACAGCTCAATATCAGCATAGTTGATTACTGATTACTTTAAGCAGCTTTGTCCGCTAAACGTACCCAATTACAAGAGAAATTGTATAAATTTCTCATCGATTAAGATATCTCGAGCTGTTGAGAAAGTGTTATGCAGCCCGCAATACACACCCTAGCCATAATATTGATGTATAATTATATTAATTATTAATAGTTGGACGATAGTCCTAAGTAAATAAATTGACTGACTCTCAAATTTCAACTTTTCTTCGATTGTGTAGAATTTCGAATGTGCAGGCGAGTACATTGGGTTGCATAATACGCAGGAGCCAATGAATTCGATAAAATCAAATGCAACGTGGGGAAAATATATCGTACGTTTCGTATTTTTTTCAATTGAGCTATTGAGCACACTATGATTATAATAGTAATAATATGAATACATTTGCACCCGGAAGGTATCTTTAGAAAACACGTATGATAAATATACACTGGTGAAAAGCCTTATAAATCTAGCACATGTGGGCAATGTTTGAAGAAGCACATTCATTATGTATGAAACACACAGGTGAAAAACCTCCCCAATGCAATATGTGTGAATACAGAATCATCAATAAGTTTTTCTTGGAGAAACACGTACATAAGCAATGATTTTTTAAGTGGTAAGTGTGGAAACCTAAGACACGATCAAACTTACGCAAGTTACACACGAAAACAAAAATTCGTTTTTATCAAGACAGAAATATTTTATTAATACAAAATGGAATATTCATTATTCAATATCAAAAACAAATTATAAACTTACGACTGTTGAAAGAAAATAATATCGTCGGCCATAACTGCAGTAGTCGACTTAGTCGAACCATCGTCTCCTTTAACTTCGCCATATGTAATACGGCCAGTAACATGAATCCTCTGTCCTTTCTTTAAATAATTCATTATGGTCTCCCGTAAACCGGGCTTAAAACAAATAACACGATGCCATTCAGTTCTTTGTAAAAATTCACCAGATTCGTATCTATAATTCGAATGGGTGGCTAACGAAAAAACTACAACCGGATGTTGTTCGGAACCCTTTCTCTGTGGATCACCTCCCACACGGCCCAAAAGTTGTACATTATTAATAGCTAGAAACACGAAATTTCGTTAAAACGTTAAAACAGCAAAGGCAATAATTACTTTTTTCTATTTTTGGAGGTTCTTGTTGACTCGATGTAGTGGAACTGGCTCTAAATAATAAAGAAGTGCCCTTCTTAAATTGAATTTGTTTGCACAATTTCATAACCTAAAAATAAACATTAATGAGGTTGATTTAAGACAAAGTCGCTATTAAAATGTTACGTTGGCTTTCAACATTTCGAAATAGTTTAATACAAGTTCAAATAAAGTTTATTAAAACTTAAAACGAATTTGTCTTCACTTTTCAGAAACAAACGATAGCACCTATTTTGCTTTTAAACGAACTATTTTGATTGGATGGTTAAACAAAGGAACAGTGTTGTCAAGTTGTTAAAATTGACTTAAATCAAAAGAACTCTCAATTAATATAAAATTTATTCATTCCTAAAAATATTAAAAATAGCTTCATGCATAAAACATTATATAATGTAGTCCAAAAGACTAGACATTCGAGGACAGTTTTTTTTAATGCAAAATTAAATTACAAACGTTTCACAGCTACTAGAAATTATAGAATTGTTCTATCTCATTTTCTCCCAGTAACTATCAAATTTGCTTCTATGGAGAGAATTTATAAAAGGCATTAATCCTTGTATCATGTACCTCAGATTGTGCTTATTTAAAAATATATCATCCAACATTGTAGTAAACTTCTCAAAAAGATGTGTATCACGATAAAACGTAACAGCAGCAAGAAAAGCTTTAAAATCTTCCGGACTTAGAGCATTTTTAACCTAAAACGAATAGTTGAAAAACAAATTAATTTTACAAATTGCAATGAGTACCGTAGCAATATACTCCTTGATATCATTTGCAGGTGGCTTCGTAGTTGAGCTATGAGCATTAGATACAAGAGTAATTCTCTTACGTTTTCTACCATTATCGTGAATTTCAACCAAACCAGCTTTTGCTGTATTCAAAGACGAACAAGAACTACTCGTACTAAAATCGAAATTGCCCTTTTTTAAGTAAACTTCTGAGGTATCAAATTGAGCTGCAACCGGTTTTTGAAGTTTTAATTTTACCGGAAACTAAAACAAATGAAAGTTGAAAAAGAAAAATATGTAAATAGTAATTCCATACATTTATGTCGGCATTTTTAAAAAACTCCCTTAAATCTCGTATAATTTCACCAAAATTCTGTACCAGCCTGATGTGTTCTCGTAACCACATCGAAAGTTGCGATTTAATTCCAAAGTTCATAAATCGCGAATCTAATAGAATAATAGCTCCGTAATCGTTCTGATGTCGAATAACACGTCCAATTGCTTGATTAACTGCACGAGAAGCCTCTAAGGAATACCACTGTTGACCTGTTAAATACTACTAATGCATTAGGATCAGTCCGAATGAAGTGGGAAGGGTGGTAGTTCAAATTGACTATTATTTTAATTCTTGTCTTTTGTTTTCAGAGGCAATCTAACAATAAAGTTTAAGTCAATTTTGAACGACCAACTGGGGTGACCACTTCATATAAAATGACCAAACGAACCCATTAAAATTTTGCATTAAACGATATCGTTCAAACTTACATCTTTATTGTGGAGTCGACACTCGTCAATGTATTTTCTTTTCAAAACAACTTTTGGGTCTTTAAAAGGTGGATAAGGAAGTCCCGTTACTATAACAGCTCGTCCATTTATATCTGCAAAATCCAAACCTTCGGACACTTTGCCTCGACAAACACCCATAAAAATTGCCCCTTTGTATTGAGGATTGTTGATGCGATTGTAATATTCGATCATTGCCGTATTGAAGGCTTGTTTTTGTTTCGGTTCGACATAAATAGCCTGTCGGATGTAAAGTGGTAAAGAGTTTAGCCAAAATTGTTTCCGCTTACTTTTTGATCACAAATGTTGGCCCAGATACCTTGCATTTGCCACTCTTGTTGGCACTTAAGCATTATTGGGTAGGACGGGAAGAAGATTAGTAGGCCGTTTGGTATGATGCGAGTTAAGTTTAGTATTGTGCGCCCTAATGACGATATATACATTGGGCTGTTTCTACAAAGGTACAGGAGATGTTTTAGATAACAAAACAAAACTTAATAAGTTTCTTGCCTGTTTTGAAAGCTGCTATTAAGTTCCACCCCGTCTGGTCCTTTAGTGAGAATTTTAACACAAATCTGATTGCCTTTCACTATGTGTGGATTCTCCAAACGGACGGGAACTTTCAGTTCTAGTTCTGTGACCAAAGGTTGCAGAGGTGCAAGCGTTCCACTGGTCAAAATCACAGACTTGACTCCCATACTCATCAAAGCACTCATTCTGAAATAAATAAAAATTTATTTGCACAAACAAAAAGGGAAATTTTGCAAATGTTACCCAAATCCAGAACTAAAACACCAAAACGCAAGTACACGGCCGTTTCTCTTCATTGTGTTAGCTTTAGACAACCAATCCCCACCGCCTTTTTTCTTAGTGGCCTCTTCGACCATCACATGAATCTGCCAATAGCATTAAATAACAGAATGAAAGATTTTGTATTTTATTGTACTCGCTTTGTAACATTTTTTAATTTTTTCCCTATATTCAGTTGTTGAATTAGCAAAAACGATTTTCAATAACGATTCGAACAGCTCCAATCCATTACCCCTCCTTTGAAATGGCCCTTCCGGTACGACCGTGGCCATAAATTGCAAAATTTTACCAATCAAAATTTCCAAAACTTGACTGTTATCATATTGAACCTACACAAACAAAATACCTACAATTAAAACGCGTACTCCAATCATAAAGCCAACTTACAGAAGCCTTTTTAAAAATTTCGTAAATATAATCGCCTTCTAAAGTAGTACCTTCGTTTAAAGGCGCCGTCAGATCGATCGAATCGATAGCTTTTTCAAAATCCAACAAGACTTGTTTCAAAAGGCACAACTCGTCCGCACAAAAGTCCCTAGGTGAACTATCGTTAAAGTCGACCGGCTCGGCAGTCATGGCCTTCATGACTCCCGTAACTTCTTCAATACACAAAGTGATATCGCTCGACTTAAGTTCAATCGAAGCAGACTCCTCGCACATTTTATCCACGTTGTGAGCTTCGTCCAAAATGATTATACTATTCGATAACTCGATTCCTAAAGCTTTTCTTGTTCTTACATCGAGTATGTAGTTGTAAGGCATGAAAACGATGTCTGCGTGTTGTTTTATTTCTTTGGCCATGAAATACGGGCAAAATTTATGTTGCTCTCCACTTTTAACTAAGTCTTCGATGTCTAATACATTTACGCCTCTAATTCTTTCGTCGTCTTTAAACTTTTCTACTTTATTATAATAAAAGCAGGTTCTAGTAGTAACTTTTAACCGGCACATGTGGATCTAAAATAATTTTGCTATTATTATAGGGCAGTTGAAATACAAATAAAAACATTTCTGTTTCTGCTCGCATTTTATTTAACATCTCTGATTATATTGATTCTAGAGTAAAAATCATAAAAGCAGAATTTGTTCCTGATTACATTTTGAAAACACCTGAACCGGTTAGAACATTTTGTGTTAATTTGTTTATTAGTTACAAGCAAATGAAAAGCGCGAAAAATTGCGTTTTTAAACAATTGAACATAACTAAAAGAAGAATACGTCTACTTTAACGAAAATACACGAAAAGACTCTTGTTATGACGTTAATTCACCCTTCCAAATTTCAAGTAAAAATATTTACAAATAATAACTCCATTGCCAATTTTTGAAGTTGAAAATTGAATTTTTTGAATTTAAAAATTGTTATAAACAAATACCTTTGCACTATTATTCTCCTCTTTCATTACTTCTTGATTTATGCACAACTGTTCTCTAGATCCAACAACTGTGGCTTTTAAATTGCTGTAAGCAGTTCGTTTAAGCTCTTGCATAGCTTGCGATAATTGTGAGTGCGTACGCGACGAATAAATAATTGTGGGTATACCATAAAATGCCTTATTAGGTTGCACTAAACTATCTATTTTTTTATCGATCTCTTTTTGAAATACGTTTAAGTTGTCTGCCTCGAGATCCGTTAAAGGTTGAAAACGTTGTGCTTGCATTTGTGCTTTCTTAGTAGTCAACCAAGCTAGTGAAGCACAGAGGAGTGATAATGTTTTACCTGTTCCCGTTGGCGATTCCAAAATACCGTTCGTTTCATTTTGTAAGCACTCGATTACTTTTTCCATGTAAGTTTTTTGAATGTCGTAAGGCTTAAACGGAAAGGTAACAGGAATATCACGAATTGTTACAGTTGTCGACATTTTGAGGTAAATACGTTATAAACCAGAAACTAATAAAAATATAAATTAAAACGTTTTAAAATTTTTCCCACTAAAATGCACGACGTAACCTCACAATTTAATTTTTTTATTGACACTGTCAAAATTCGAAATTATTAAAGTAACAAAACTGGCGCTAGATGGCCCTGCGCGTGTCTTAATTTTTTAAGTTATTCAACCATAACCTCACAATTTGACGTACGTAATGTCATCAACTAGCAACCTATGATTTCCTCACAAATAAAAATTCGCCAAGTGTACGTATTCAAAAGTGTGCACCAGTTTTGAAATGGAAATGAGTTTCAACTACTGGTTTTTTATTCTCTCTGCATTTTGTTGTTCCATTTTACTATCTGTAAGTTACCGAAGCTTAATTTTTCCTTCTAACCACCTTAACTCGACTTTTAGGTATGTTTAATTTTAATTGCAACTTCCAGTACGTACCCAATTATTAAAAGGAGCAAAAAGGAACGTTATTTTTACGATCCTAAAACTGGAAAAGCCTTTTATTTTCCTTCAATTTGTGACAATGCTTCGGTTCATTTAACCGTCGTCGTTCCGGCTTATAATGAAGAAATTAGACGTAATTATCGACGCCTTTTTAATTAAGTTAAGTTAAAGTGTTGTAATTGTAGTGAGGCCCATGTTGGACGAGTGTATACAATTTTTAGAAGGGCGAGCCTCGGGTTTTAAGTATGAAATCATTGTTGTTAGCGACGGGAGTACAGATAACACCGTGAAAGTTGCAAATGAGTATTGCCAACGCCTGGGAACTGATAAGATGCGAATTTTAGCGTTGGAAACGAATCGTGGTAAAGGAGGTGCAATACGTTTGGTAATTATAACTTTTAACTACTCTGTCGTTAATAAAAGTTGTTAATTATTAGGGTGTGCAAAGTGCACGAGGAGCCATGGTTCTTTTTGCCGATGCCGACGGTGCTACCAAATTTGCAGACTTAACAAAATTAGAGTCAAGTTTAACGGACTTATTAAGGCGTAGGTTTGTTGTCTTAAAAGTGAATATGTAGTTTGATTTACTTTTGTTATAGTTGATTATTTAAGTGAGCCCGAGGTTGCTTCTGCAAAATTGGCAATTTCTGTTGGTTCGAGGGCTCATTTGCAATCGGAAGCTGTAGCGCATAGAAACTTTTTCAGGACAATTTTAATGTATGGTTTTCACGCTTTTGTATGGATTTTTGCAGTTAGGGGTATAAAAGATACTCAGTGCGGGTTTAAGTTGTTTACTAGAAAAGCTGCTTGGGTTTGTTTTGAAAGTTTACACGTGGAAAGATGGTAAATTGTGATTAGTTTTAAACTTTTTTGTTAACCAACTAAAATAAATTTTGCAGGGCTTTCGATGCAGAGCTACTTTATATAGCAAAATATTTACACATTCCTATAACTGAAGTTGCCGTCAATTGGACAGAAATTGAAGGGTCTAAATTAGTTCCTGTTCTGAGTTGGTTACAGATGGGGAGAGATTTGTTTTTGATATGGTTACGATATCAAATAGGCGCATGGAAAATTATACCTAAAATTAAATGATAGGATTGTAATTAATAGTAATAGTGATGAGTGATGATAATCATTTTAATTTTTATACAATTATATTGCGTAAAAAAATTATGAAGCAGTTCAACATTTGATTACTTTGGAAACCATTAGAAAATAGGCAGTCATTCTACAGAAGTTTTCCAAAAATGGCTTCTGAGGTTTGTCAAAAACTAAAATGTACAAAATATGAGATATAAGATAATCAAGAAATACTATTCTTAATAAAAGTTTAACACGTCTTTTCAGATTCTGATAGTGTGTGAACTACAATTTTATGTTGGGTGATAAATGAATTAAGAGATTAAATGTAATGGGATGTTTATTTCGAGTTCTCCGTGGTTCGCGTCTCCGCACAAATTTTGTACATTTGAACAAAGCCCTAAAAAGCGCGTATTGGGTTGGGTACTCGTTTACGCCTGTTATTATAAAATAAATCCTGTACGTTAGACGACCCATCATACACAAGTGTATTGTGTACGTCTATAAGTTAATGCTGGCTAAAGTCAAGATAAAGAATAAAACTACATAATATTTGTTCTTTATTTATTTAATCAATAACTATAAAAATCGATTTGGAGAAGAGGAAGTTTAACAATATATAGGTACCTATTTTGACACAAAAAATTCGTTCGTTGCTAAGTCAAGCTCTAGACCAGTCTAATCTAAATATGTATCAACTATCTCTAAAAAACTTCTGAATTAAGATATTTAAACAATCTGTACATTTTTTCTTTAATATACAAATAAAATATATATTTATTTAAAAATCACACAATTGAGTTTATTAAATTTATGTACAGCACGTTCTAAAAAAATAGAACAGTCTGCATTTTAAGAGATCACAGAAATAGAGCTGGAAACAACATTAGCCCACAGGCATTTAATTAAAGTTACAAAATTGGGCGCCTTGCAAGGAATGACGTAAAAAAATATTTTTTCGGCAGCGGTGGCCCCAAAAATTGACGTGTGTATTTTTTGATTGTTTTATTTTTTAAATTCCAGTCCATCTCTTTTTGTACATTTTTATTATTTTGGAAAATTTAATTATTGTCGACCTATTTCTCTTTTTCTCAATAAGTAATTTTGAGCTGCCTCAAGTTTAATTCCCCCCCCAAACGCCCGATTATTTATTTACACAATTTTTCGCAAAAACTACTTTTGGCACAAATGTTTTTATAATTTAAATAAATCGTTTTGTATCCATTATTCACAGTATTTTTCACTTATAAAAATAATCTAATAAATCCATTTAGTCAATATCACTAAAATCTTGCACATTTAATAAAAATTGGCACAGGAAAAAAGTTCGTTAAAAACTAAAATTTGCACAATTTATCACTGTTTTTCATCTTTAATAAAAAAATGTTGAGGAGCATCCTTTAAATTTGGTGTATCCGGCGAACAAACGATGTTTATGTGTCTGGTACTATTACTACTAAGATCTGTTGGTCCTTCCATACTTAAATCTGTTGGTTTTTCTTCAAAGTCCCTTCGCGAATCGCTTTCGATCGGTTCGGTTTTAATCGATATTTGCGGCATCGGAGTCACCACCGGCCCTGCTGGACGCGTAGCCGGCGAAGCTTGTTGCCTCAAGAGCGAAATATTTTTTATATTCTTCAATTCGATCGGATTTCGGAGAAATCTAAGGAAGAAAATAACTCCTTATTAAAAGTTCAAATTTCAATTTCTATTAAACAACTTACTGATAACAGTGACGTTCTCCTTGTACTTTTCTGAGAATGTTTACTTTGTAATAATATCTAAGCGCACGTGACATTTTGTCATAATTCATCGAAAGATGATTCTTTTGGATTCCCCATAGCTTGGCTAAACCTGCAGGATCGACGATTTTAAATACGCCCGTATCTCTATTTTTCCAAGCTATGTAACTCGTATACCGTTGGTTAGGATCACTAAGAAGTTGTTGCAGGAAGTCCCACAATAGTCTGCCATCTATTTCAAAAGAAAAATCAAATTAGCAAAGTTATACACAAACTTTTTGTCGTAATTGGAGCGCCAGGAAGGCACAATAGTGCGATAAAGTCGATTAGACTAGATAAAGTCCTAGAATAGGTATAGGAAATTGAAGTAAAAAACTAAATACAGCGTGTCCCATTAAAAAAATCGAAGCTAGTACGCTTTGAAAGGTTTGAAGTCGACCATTAACTTCTATCTTCCGTCCACGACAAAGAAAATATTCGCTTTATCGCACTACTGTGCGTCCCTGTATTTTAAAATGCTCACAAAACCATTGGCCATCTACAGCTATTCTATCGATGGTACAAAATTAAAAAAAACTACTCACTTGTGTTGGGTTCAGTTTGTTCTCCTCCAGTTGGGAAAAATTCTCTATTGACAGTTTTGTAGGCTGGACTAGAAAGTTCTTTAGGACTTTTGGGAGGTAGCGACGAAGTCGCTTGTGACGAATAATTCATAGGAGGCGCCAACGAATAAGCGGAAGGCGTATTTGGAGGACTAGCGTTTTGAGCATTTTTTCCGTTATCCGCATAATCTTCGTCCGAGTCGGATTGCATGCTGCTGCTGCCGTTGCTTCCGTTGCAAAATATAGAGTGACCGTATGGGGTCTGTTGGTTATTATCGGCGTGTTGTGGACTACCGGCTTGGCTGTCGACCGACGGTGCAGGACTTAAAGTTACCGAATTGCTTTGTGCCATAAGATGGGCCGCTAATGTGGCGGCGTGTGCCGAGTGAAACGAATCGCTATTCTGGGCTAAAATGTTCCAGTTTGGCGTGGGTGGATGGGAATGTGGCGATAATGGGTAAGGATGACGCGACGTCGGCGTGACGGGGCTCGACGGAAGACACCGTTGTAGCATGTTGGAATCGCGTACTAATAATTGCAAGACGTTATGGATGACGTCTCCAGAGCCGGGCGCGCGTTCTGATAAATCTGTTCTCGTCAACAAACACATAGCTTTGCCGTTCATTTGAAACATATCTAAGTCTATGGGTTGTAAATCGTATTCCCGTTCGGCCCAACGTAAAAACGCCAAAACGTCGTCTCGCGCCCAAACTCTAGGATCTGACGCTAAAGTATTTGGTAGTTGGCTCTTGTATTCCAAAAGTGGTGAAGATGGCGGTTGGGTTTGAGCGACGGGCGAAAATGGCAGTGGGTACCTCCAGAGCAAATCTGCGCCGAATGGGAGCGGAATTGGTAGGCGATCCATTCCGTTTGTCGGAATGGGCGGTAGAGGACCAGGCGTTAACTTCATCCTCATGTACTGTAACAAATAAAAAAAAATTAATTACCAATTATTTTAAACTAAGTCGTTAATAAATCAATAAACAATGCCTGGGGCTTACTTGAAACGCACGTTCTGACGACCAAGGAAGTTTGTTCAAGGTTGAAACAAGCCTTTTATTATTTACATACTTTTCCGGTATTTTCGTGTCGATTAAGTTGCTAAGGAGGCGATTTACGCAATATTATCGTTTTACCGTTCCTCGAGGAGGTGTCCAAGATTTAAAAATCAAATCTAGTAGTGTCCCTCAAAAATTAGGAACTAATTTGGGGAAGTAAAGAAGTGGTAAAAAGCACTTCCTCGTGACAGAAACTGTTTAGTACGAATAATTAGAAATAAAGCGAACCAGGAAGAAATGTGTCAATGTCAGTTTTTGTATAAAATTGGAACGACTTCCGTGTTTAATCGATTTCGATTAAATCTCGACGATTCGAATATGTTTCAACTTTAAATAAAAACGACGTGTTCAAACGGGAAGGGGAAGCACACAAATTAGTCCTTAAAAAATGAAGTAGGGGGCGGGTGATTAGTTTATTGAAAATTCTTGTAAATATTGAATTGTTCGTACGAACAATGGCATTTTAAACAAAATATAAGCTTGGAATTCGTTAATTTTTTTTCCGATAAAAAAAGTCTTACGTCTTACGCGTACGTGATAATTCTTTCTTTAAACATTTCTATTTTTATCAGTTTCCCATAAAAAGCGCGAATAATTAACGTTTAGATACAGAGATAACATTGTACACGATAAATGTATTGTGCCTTTTGACGCGAAAACGAGGTGGCCTCTTGGAGCGCACTCTCAAATTGAGATAACCGGCGAAAAGTCGCCCAAATCACAAGTGGCGAAAAACCAACCAAACTTTGCCCCGACCTCGAATTTGATCCTGCGACGAAAACGATATTATTGCTTACGATTAAAATTAAAACAGGAACTTCCAACGAGGATGTGTGGATAAAATTACATCCATAACATATACACGTCAAGTAAAATGGGTGAGTGGCCGCTTCAAGGCTACGAAAAGTGTAACTTTCGAAGAAAGAATATTTAAACAAACTAAATATTAATAACTATTAACTAATTGGTGGTATTTACAAGTAAATAGCATACCAAATATTTCCGAAACGAGCTCCCAACAGCTCCACACCATTACCGAGTAATACCTTTTTCAAATTAATTTCGTGCAGAAAAGTTACTAAAAGTAGTCACAGCTTGGCTCTTTTCATTTATTAATGCGTAGGTTTTCATTGTTTGAGATCATTTTAATTTATTTTAAATTAAAACACACATTTTCTAATTGCAATGTTAAATGGGATGAGGAAATAAATTTCTTACGTCTAAAATTAGAGACGTAGCTAATTTACAAACTAAATATAACTCGATTTCATAATTATTTTCGACTATTAATAAAAAGAAACGGATTTGGGAGGGGTGCCTTACGGAAGAAGGCTGGTCGGGCGACTCGAAATTTTTCTTTCGGAACTCGAAAGGTTTCTAACGGCGTCTGCTTGTTATTTTTGGGTAGCTGTGGTCGCTCCAAAGAGATATTGATAAATAGGAATCACAAACAAACATGCAGAGTTAGCCAAAATTCGATGGCAAACGTCAATACCGAGGGCAAAACTAGAGCCGCAAAGGCAGCTATCAGCTTCATTTACAAAATCGGAAGGTGTAGCGCTAGCAAAGGCTACAGAACATTACGCCTCCACTGAAGCGAGATGGTCCAGGGGCGAATAATGTGCATACAAAACACAAATTCCGCAATTGCATAGCTGCTGCTGAACTAGACTGCAACCCTTGGAAAAGAGAGTAGTCCCAAGAGGTTTACAATAAATGTAAATATAGACAGATTACAATAAATCTCTCAAAAGTTGCGCCTCGCTGTGCTCGTCCCAACTGATGTGTCCGACATAGGATATAGCAGTAGTCTCTCTGGCCCGTGGCGAAGTCGTCGTAAAAACTGGAGATTATTGGGAAGGCTCTAAACTTGAGTTTTGGTTTTGATCATGAAATGCCGATGAGTAATAAAAGATCTCGAACAATACTTTGAGGGATTAATGCGCAGAGAGGGTGCCAGAGCTACGGAGATCATACAAGTGGCAGTGCAGCTATACGATCAAAATTTGGTTTAAAAAAATCAAGCAATTGGATTTGGGCTCACTGAGTTCTGAACTGGCGATTTGGCCCAAGCATTGGCCATAATGTTATCAGAAAGGTTGACTACTGAAGAGTCGAGACTCAAGAAGGCGAAAAACAGCTTCGGAGTAACAAATCCAAATAAGGGCCCTCCAGTGTCCTTTGAAGTGACTTTTTCCTATCGTACCGCGGAGAACTATCCCTATGGACGTGACGTCGAATTCGTGCAGAGATAAAGGAAAAAATTCCATCACTCGAATAAAAATTGTGCCCCCATTTTTGAATTACTAACCAATCGATAAAAATCCACTTGAGCTAATTTTGCAAAATTACGCGCAATTTACAATTAATCCGCGTGTAATTAACAATTTTAAAAAATTACACTTGTCAAGTAGTGCACTTACCGATTTCCTCATTGTTATCGCAAAAAAATAAAATCTCGACTATTTATTGATTTGTTTATTAGTCGAACGTTGTTGCTAAACTAAATAAGTTTTGATGATAATCGAAAAGAGCACATTTGTAGTTGACAACACCACGACCTCTCAAGGTTTTTAAAAGACTGTAAAATTATCGTTTGGGGCAAACTTTCTGAAATTTTCCCTTAATAGTTTGCCATTATAGGAACGGTAATTAACGTAAATTCAAAGAAGATTTCAAGGCCCCCCACTGAAGGGCACAATTGTTGCCGAATTACCCGTTAATCCTTCGGACACGTTGGACAAATATTCAAATTGAATTTCAAAGAAAATTGTGGAACGGCACTGGGACGAAGTCAAATTTCTCGATTTGCATGTAAAGCAACAGGTAGACGTTTTACAACAGGTAGTTAAGGGTAGGTAATTTTTGGAGAATAAAGAAAAAAGGTCAGGGGTAGTGCGAACAACTAACAAGACACGAAACTTTGGGGTAGGTGGTGGCTCAAACGGCGCTTTGTGCTTTGTTCAAGTAAAAGCCAAAACGATAGTTTGCAATGAAAGCCGCACTTTAAGGGTTGTTTTCGCTATTTTAACTACACACGAAGTTACTTTTAATTTTAAAAAAACGTGGGCCAAAACTTCAAAAGCTCAGATAGATATTTTTGGCAGCGAAGCTGCACTAGAGCCCAAAACTATTTTTTTCCGAAAAATGGAGTCAAAGTGGTAAACCCCATTTTTAAATTTTAAAACTATGCAAATTAGCGACCCCTAGTTTGGCAAAAGTTTGAGTTTAAAAAGTGACCCATAATTGGACCATTTTTATTGCAACGTGTTATAACACCCTCCCCTTAATTGTTGAATAAGACGACGCGTGTAAAATTTAAAAAGTACGCACCTTGTGTATTTCTTTAGATGATGTAACTTGCGGGAGATAAATATCCACAATCACTTGACGTAAATCCAATTGCACACAAAAAACACTAATAAAAAAAATTAACTACTAAAGAGGGAGCACTTAAAAAAAGTATATCCTTGAAAAACGTACACAATCACATTTAAACAATGTACTACTGATAACGTAGTTTACGACGAAAAAAAAATCACGTCCAATTTAGTAGCAGTAGTAACTGTGACTCGTCCAAACGACTGCCACCTTACCACTACCGTTTCCGATTTCGAATTGAATATTGTTTGGTTATAAAGTTGCGGCGTGTATGCGCGGTAGTGGGTGGTGGTAAAACCACCAGTGCTTTTTTGAAGTAGGCGACGTTGCCAAGTTTAAAAACACCGGATCTACACTTGCCGTGTACAATTCGTGTATACGATAGGGAACCAATTGGTTTGGGTGTTTGGATGCGCTTCTCGTGAGAAGTAAGGGGGAAACCCGACACTCTTCTCTCGCACATATACACACACACACACAAAACACGTAACCAGACTTCCTCAACTAAAAACTAAATCTGTACCGCCAAACAACACGAGAGCGTCGCGTTCGAAAATAAGTAACCGAATTTTACAAATTCCAAATTTTTAATTTGCAAATCTTTAATTAGAAGACAATTCGGTTAAGTAATCGGGGCTTTAAATGTTCGGAAAGGCCGCAGAGTAGTTTGTGGAAAACTAATCCGTGACCTTTCTCGTGCCATTTAGTCTTGGATTTTTCGTAAATGCACAAAAAAGAAATTGCTTCTCAGAAGTTAACACGCAACAGGACAAACTTCCATACATCATTTTGGCGAAATTACCTCGAATAGGAAGGAATTAGAGCTGGAAACTCATCGAAGGTTTCATCAATTATCAAAAAAAGTTGCATTAACGATCATCAAGCACACAAGCGCAGGTTGCTTGTCACACGAAGTTAATTAACTTTTTTCTTTCTACAAAAAGTATAAAAGAGCCCACTCAGACCCCACCCAAAGAAGAATGAACAACGGCCTTCTAGTGGAAGATACTCGAATTCCAAAGCGAGGCAAAAGCCGCAGACCCATTGCGTGATGGGTGATAGGTCTAAACGTAATCTGTAATGTCGTCACGTTTGTAAAAAACAATTGGCAAACGGCCGTAGGCCTGCTTTACCTATAAATTGTATCGCTTTGATTTTAAAGCCACGTACGCACCTCGCGAGACAGCGTGGCAGCTACGACGAGTATTGATCCTCTATACGCAGCTTAAAGTCAGAAAATTGAGGTTCTAAGTGCGAACAATTGATATTTTGGATTTTGGCCTATTTTTAGACATGGCGGCGAGTTCTGCGTGTGTAGTATTTATTAATCTAATAAAATAACAATTGAAAGTCTCTAAAAGGTAAGGTAGCGTTACTGCCATCTTGGAAAATGGGGAGCAAGTATTCGGTTTATCGGTTATTATCTCGGAAACGCTTTCTTTAACCAAAAAATGTTTTAAGCAAAATCTGTTTATCGTAAAATTGTCTACAACTTGTATGCTTAGCATTTTTTCGATTCAGCGCGTCATTATACTAGAAAACTGGGTTTCTGGTCTAATTTTCCAAGGTAGTAAGAGGCGGTGCATGATGCATAGATAGTATAGTAGCTGTTTACCAAACAATTACAAATTAAAACTTTTCAAAAGAGAACTTTACGCTACTGTCGCCATCTTGGAAAATAAAGAACAAGTATTTTGTTTCAGTTTATGAGCGTTAATATCTCGGAAACGCTTTGTTTCATCAAAAAATGTTTCAAACAAACTCTGCTTATCATGAAATTCTCCATAACTTTTATTCTTAGCATTTTTTTAAATATATTTTTGATAAGCCAGAAAATTATTAGTGTAAAAGAGCATTTTTATCCCCGTTTTCCAAGATGGCGACTGTAGAACAAATTAATTTAATTTATAAGCTATGAGCTGTGAATGACCAACCTAAGAATTTTCTGATCCTAATTTTCTTACAATTAAAAAACCCAAAATTTAAAAGAGACTACAGAGCTGGCGGGGGGAGGGGAGGGGTGCCCACTAAACTATACCTCAGTTTCCATCGTTATTTCTATACATTGTCCTTGCAAAGCGCCTCTTCGAGTATAGGCATCTCAGTAGAATAGATTCTAAAATTTCTGAAAACTATACTCCTTGGTCGAAAATGTATACTGTGACTCATTTTAAGAACTAGACAGCCACGGGAGGTGAAACGTGCAAGACGGGTCAATCCATAGGCCTCTGTGTATTGGGATTGACCCGTCTTGCACCCTTCACCTCCCGTGGCTGTCTAGTTCTTAAAATGAGTCACTGTATACATTTTCGACCAAGGAGTATAGAACAGTGCAATTTTTCCAAAAGAACTTTTTGAGAGTTCTTCATGAGAGTTCCGTAACCAGCACAGTGATGGTGTATACGTATTCACTCGAACTAAAGGTAAAAGTCACTTCTCTAAAACGCTCTATGAGATTACGAAATGGCCCATCACTAATCAAAAGCGAATTGTTGAAAGCTTTATCAGTTCGAGTAGTCGGGGCTCTGAAAGGACACTTTTCCAACGATAAACTTTTAAATTAAATGTAACTAAACGAGATTAATTCATTTCTTATTTAATATCTTATAGAAAGTGATAAATCAGCATTTATGTCCTAGAACTGTCGTTAATTCCATGTCAAAGAATTGGGTACCAAAACCATAATTTTTATACCTGCGCTAGAAACCAAAATCCAATTAAAACAACCAAAATTAATGGGTTGTGGTCGTTAATGAGAATTCCTTTTCAAACATTAAGGTTTTCGTCTGGTATCAGCAATGAGCATACTATGAGCAAGTACCTCAACAAACTCTAGTTGGCTATTTTCAACTCGCTAGAAATGTCTATTTTTGCAAATATCTCAAGACCTATCAGGAATACGAAAAATATTTTTAAACAAAAATTGTTCCTCGCGTAAATAGCTACAAATTTGATTTTTATGCATTTTTGAGTGGGTGCACAGATAAGGCATAAAAAACGGCTCGAAAGTCACTACTACCATTATACATAGGAATTAGATTCCACTTAGTTATAGTTTTGTGTTTTGGGCAATTTTTTGGCCTTATCTTTCAACTTACGCAAAAATGCCCCAGAATCAAATTTGTAAAGAATTAAGTGAGGAATAATTTTCGTTAAGAACGTTTTTTTCGGTGTGTGACGGTTTTCAATATTTTTGCTAAGAAACAAATTTTTGCTAAGAAACAAATTTTTGCGCTCCCTCAAATAATTAATGTCAAGGGTTGAACTTTTAATTTAGAAATCCATCCTCGTAAATTTCCTGTACAATCCCGTTCTCGTTACCTCGCTTTTCCCCTATTTATTGGCACGATACCAAATTAAACGGAAATCAAAATCATTTTTTAAAAAATCCAACTTCGGAACGCCCCAAAAATGCTAACGTGGCCGCCAAATAAATCTTATTATTGAAAATCTAAGACTAACAAAAAGAAACGGTCTTAAAATTTTCTGTTTGGTGAAGCTCGCTAGCTTCATTTCCTTTTTCCCTTCCGGTTGAGCCGACTTCCGCCGTCATTAAATCACGTTCTTGTACTTCCTCTTCCGTTTTATATAGCGACGAACGCGGCGATGGGTGTTTTCAAGTTTACTCGCTTTTTTTTGAGAAACTTGAATTATTTAAGACGTTTGTATGTGTTGTGTGCGTAAGTAAATAAAGTGGAATTTGTTACATGTACAAATTTTTGGTATTAAATTGACGAAGAGGTCAAATTAATCTGTCTGCTTTGCTTGGCGACATACTACAACGATAAATGTAAAAATGTTTTTGATAAATGATAACCTCCACTAATCTTAGGATATCCGGAATGCGATAACCTAATATGACGAGTGGATTTGTTAGCTGGTTTAAACAACAAAATTTAAATATTTAAAAATGGCTGTCGCAGTCTGCGAACCTTCCACTTCCATTACCATTACCATATTAGGTACATTTTTGGAACAAGAAGAAAATGTTCAGAAATTATGTAACTTTAATTTGGTTATGGTTATGCTAAGATAGTTGCACGTTTTCAAGTTGTATAACGAATTTACTTGAGTAAGCTTGGCTTCTTACCGCTAACCAAGCACGAGCAGGTAACATTTCAAACGGGCAACGTATATGTCTTTTGACTTTGAGAGAGAAAGTTTTGTCATATTGTCCTAAAAACCCTATGTATTCGGTTGTGACGCCTACTACTACTACGAATGGATAAAAGTTAATTTTTACCCAAGTTTAGAAGTGGATTCGCATAACAGTTGTTGCTAAAGGTCTTACAAATCATTATGTCACTTCTTTTGTAAAAATGAACGTTTTTAAAAATATCGAGGTTGCATTTAATTTTGAGTTGCCTAAAGTTGTAATTGCATAATTGGCAAGGCCGTACAACGACGTCGTCTTCTTCTCGAATTATTCTTCTAGAAATGAAATATCCTCGTCACTCGACTTGGATTACTAATTTGCATCACCATTTCGAGTTGGCTTCGAAAACAACATGTTGTACCTACCTTCTCGTGTTCGTTACAGAAGAAATCATGTTATCGAACGATGGAAGCAGCAAAATGCTTTACGGAGACACTCCAGGGAAATTAGAAAGCCTCAAAAACACGAGAGACGACCAGACGACCACCTAACAAATAAAAGAGTGGACCAACTGAAATTACCGCAAGAAGAGCGACTCAGAGATAATGTAGCAGGTTGAATCGTATAAAAGTTAAATGAACGATGTGGACGACTCGACTTAGACACTGCAATTGAGGTATTATCCAGAGAGCAAAAATAGCTCGTTTTCAGGAGGCTGAAGATCTAATAAGGGTGTTGAGTAGTATGTCAAAAATCTCGATAGGAAAGGTAAGCTCCCCCACTCCCTCTTCAGCAAGAAAAACAGCACTTGTAAACGAGGATGGATCTGATCGACGCGCATCAAAACATGTTTCGTGTTAGATACTACGACGAGAGTTTATTTAGAGATGAGGAGGCCATCTCCCAGCACTTAGGTCATTTATTCGACCCCATTATACCGTCTACAGGCAGCCTCTCGCCAATCTAACCAGACTCAAGTCATTCCACCTATAGGATAAACTCGAGGAATTTCGCGGAAGAAGTGGTAGAAAGTCTAACCGTTTAGAGCCTGAATATTTCCATTAATGCGCTTTGAAAAACTGAACCAAATTCTCCCAACCATTGGCTGCTTTCAAGGGCCGGCTCCCGTTTGATTTTCCGACTCATTGTTGAAGACAGTAATGTCTGCTTTGAGGTTCTCTATTGGATCCATAAGAATTTTAAAGTTTTATATTTCTAGTGTTGGGAGAGGGGGAGGAGTTACTTAAAGAGCTCTCCAAGAATTTTTGTCTGCTAAGGCAAGAACTAAAATATAAATGGATTTCTACGTAGTTTATTTGTTGATCTGCCGTTTGTGATGCTACTCCAGGCTACAGTTGGAGTCTGTAATTCCCTAAATCTGTTATAGTCTCACCAATTGATCACTAGCCCACTTTTACACGGCGACGGCGAGAAAGTTTAGAAAGTTTATTGAACTTGTGGTGCAGGCTGTTCTTCCGAAGGGAAGAAGAGTAGAAAGAGGGAGTCAAGTTGAACATCTACATCAACAGAGATGGATTAAACTGTTCTGCGTTCTGCTGAGACTAGTTGAGACGGATTGGAGGGGTCGTGTAGCGTAAGAGTCAGATTAACAAAAGAGACGAGCAGGAACCACCAAACACCTCCGAGTCGCCAAATCCAAATATTCGAGTCGATTCTAAAGGAACTCAAATGACACTTCTTTCATCGTCTTCATTCGCTTCTCCTTCACCAGATTGTTCTTTTCAAATTCTTTTTTTTAATTATTACATTGCTTATTTTACACAATTGCCCAGCGTCGAACCATTCATGGAGCTACTTTATGTAAGTACTCGTACAAAATATTTATATAAAATAATAGCGCAAATTAAACGCGTCGTTTGATCCGATTAAAAATGTAATAATCTCAAGTATAAATCGGTAATTGCAATGTATTATTGAAAAAAGTGACTCATTCGAGTAGCACCATCTGTTCTCATCTTCACCACTGTATATATTTGGCCGTTACGATCTCAAAACATTGCACAATTTATATCTAATTAATACAATTAGATAGTTGAGCCATAATTTACGGGCTCATCCAGACCAAAAATTAACATCCCCACATGGACGTGAATTGCAAAATTTATTTGTTGCCTATAAAAATGGAGTTTGTCGTAAGGTTGTAATTTAATTTACGTCCACTCGATTAAACTACGAGGCTGTAAATTATCATTAGATAGAACATCTTTATAAATAATTAGTGCATAAACAGGTAATACCGCATAAATACATATTATGAAGAAGTACTGACGTAAACGGAACTGGATCCGGATTTAAATGACGTCCCTTATGTCTTATATTGGTTATTTTTCAATATCTTGACGCAAAAAAGTCCAACCAGTTTACCACACTTTGCATATTAAGCGAGAGACTGGCGTCGTTTACTTTATTTATTGATTGGGCGTAAAATTTAATGTTCGTCAATTTTACAAATGCAAAGGGCAAAAGTCGACGCGAGTCGACGCTTGGAGAGGTGGCGATATAAAAGAGTCGCGTCACTAAAACATTTTTTTCAGGTGTCGTTTTGAATAACAAACGAAAGAAAAAACTTAAATAAAATACCGATTTAGCTACATCACGCCAAATTAATAATTTCTGGTTGAATCACGAGCGCGCCAAATAAAATATTCAGCTGTGTTTTGTGGCTTTTTTTGAGCCGAGGAAGGAAGTGCGAGTGGTGTGCCGTCTCTCATTCTTGAATTATTGCCAAGAAAAGATTGCTTGTTTGACGTATCTTATACGGTCAAGATGATTTCCTTGCCAAAGCAAGACTGGGGTTATTCTTGGCATGTCCGGCTGCTAGTCGTTATTATACTTCTACACGTCAGAGGCGTACCAAAACTCTTCCCTTAAGCGACCCACTGTTGGATTAACTGGTGTCCAGCTTATCGCATCTCTTATAGCGCCTCTCTGTGGGCTTATGGTGCTTCCACGTATTTGTACTTAGTCCCAGTCTTTCCCAAGCAGCCCAGTTCTCTCGACGAGGTTTCGAATTTTTGACACCAAGCTGGTGAGTTTGGGGAAGGCAAGAAAGAAGAATGTGATGTGATAACCCCAGTTTACCAAGTTTTACCTGAGGCCTACTTCGAGTTCACCAGTTATCGCTGATGAAAAGCCCACTACAGCTTAGACCTGGATAGGTACTAATCCCTGGTACAGCGTGTTTTTCAACGGCCCATCTCCTCATAGCTTCTCTTGTAGTTCCCTGGACCAAACCATTGCATTTATGATCTGGTAGGTCATTGGCTTTTCGTCCAAGCTTTGATGAAATTAATGGAGTAATAAAAAGCTACCACATCCGGTGACATCAGAAATCCCAAACCTCCTCTTCATAACTAAGCAGGTGGCACGCCAATGAACTACTAATGTTTACACTGACATCATTCCTCCCAGCAAGACTTTTTATTAGGTAATTTTTTTCCCATTTCGATGATTCACACCAGCCCAAACAGTTTGTTAAAAACAAACCTTTTCATTAGCAAATCTTTACCCTCATTTATTTTAAATAATTTTGCACTTAGAGCATTTGTGTGTGAGAACTAAATTTCAGTCCTCCGGCTCATTTTTTTCCAAAATTACTGTGATACGCTACAATTAATGCCAATTTTAATTCAGAAACTCTCCTTTTTTGGCATTTATTCTGCATTAAATGGAAAACAAAAACCTCGCCCATAAATTAAATGGTACTCGTGTAAGTAATGGTTTTTTTTATTTGTTTCCTTATAAAGGTAAATTAATGTTTGCGTTTATAATGACAATAGTGAGTCTCAAGGACTTTATGGTTAGAAAAGTGTGCAATTTAACGTTTGTTTAAGTCACTTTAGGAAGTATCTTTGCACATGACTTATAGATCTGCTAGTCACTTCCATATTTCCAAGATGGGAAACTGAATACTGAATATATTGTACTCGATGAAAAATTGAGCCAATTAATTATAATATAAGTACTACCTGTGGCGATAGCTCTTTATCAAATTCCCGTTTCGATACAGTCACTATTTATAGCAAAATTGAGATACGCAGTTTCAAGTGTTCGTTTTAAGAGTTTAATTTCGTTGATTAAATTCTTAAATTGTAATCGTCTTCAGTTTGCACTTTGGTAAAATTATCTTCTCAATTCGACTAATTTGTAATCGACTAATAATCGCTTTCAGAAAAGACTAGCCTTCTAGGAATAGTTTCGATCCTTTTGTTTTTCTCTTGGTTAGGTGAAATGTGACTAGTTAACCATAAACTCACTTTACGGCCGATTCAGTCTCATTCGGACATTATCATTTCTCTAAGAACAATTCGGAGAGCCCTGTAGACCAAATTTATTTCCCCATTAATGGCTACTTTTGCCTTTTGCTAGTTAATTAATAAGCAATTGTAAGTTTGAACTCACTTTACCGCTGATCGTCTCATTCGGCCTTGACAATTTTATACAAAATTATTTGTAACTTTTTTTAGATCTAATTTGCGTCTTCGACAATAATTGTTGTTCTGGCTTTCTTCATTTAAAGCTATAGATTGTTAACTTTGAACTCATTTAATCTTCAACTCACTTTACGGTCAATTCACTCTCTTTTGGTCATTATCATTTCTCTAAGAACAATTCGGAATGCCCTGTAGACCAAATTTGTTTCTCCATTAATGGCTACTTTAGCCTTTTGCGAGTTAATTAATAAGCAATCGTAAGTTTGAACTCACTTTACCGTTGATCGTCTCTTTCGGCCTTGACAATTTTATACAATTTTATTGGTAACTCTTTTCAGATCTAATTTGCGTCTTCGGCAATTAATAATTGTTGCCTTGGCTTTCTCCACATAAAACTATACATTGTTAATTTTGAACTCATTTAATCTTAAACTCACTTTACGGTCGATTCACTCTTTTTTGGGCCATTATCATTTCTCTAAGAACAATTCGGAATGCCTTGCAGGTCTAATTCGCTTCCCCAGTGATGGCTACTTTAGCCTTCTGTCCGTTAATTTTTAAATAGTCGTAAGTTTGAACTCACTTTACCGTTGATTTTCTCATTCGGCCTTGACAAATTTATACAAAATTATTTGTAACTGTTTTCTGACGTAATTTGGGTATGTGACAATTATTTGCTGTCTTGGCTTTCTGCATGAGGCAATCAATTCTCAATTGTGAGCTCGTATAACTCTCAACTCACTTTACGGTCCGTTCAGTCTCATTCGGCACTTCACCGACATTTCAACTGCTGTTCTTTTGGCCGCCTTCATGTTGGCACGTTGGCTAAGAAATGTAATTGTGGCCCACTTAACGTTGAACTCACTTTATGATGAGTTTAATCATACGATATTTGTAAATTTAACTCTATCGAGTTTTACTAAGAGTAGACCAAGCAAGTCTTGGTCGCGTGTCGCGTTTAAATTTTAATCGCAAAGACTTTTTTAATTGGAAGTTCGTATCGTTTTGACATTATACGACTCGCTCCCCACAAAGTCGTAAATTGAAATCGACGAGCTAAAAGCTATAATCGTTTGCGTATTTTGACCTTTGGCATCTCCTAAATAATTAAAGAAACTGCCATTTTAATGTAACAAATAAATATAATTAATTGAAACTTCCTAGTTGTGTAGTTGCAATGACAAACAATATAAGTAGGCACTAAAATGTATGTAATTTTATTTCCATAGTTTATTTTCTGATAACTTGACCCCTATAGGTCATTTAGACAAAACGGATTGTTTTTTTTTAATCGTCCGTATACATATATCTTGCCTTGCGTGTTTCTACATTGTAAAGAAATGTAATTGTCGTAATTATTCTCCCGGATGTTCGTTTAAACGACGGGACACGGGACGGACGGACGTCCAGGAAGTAAGTTGACATACAAAGTGCATGCGTTGGTCATAGGTCAAAGTAAAATTTGAATTTTAATTACGATTTTAATAACAAACGAACGTACTTGAAAAAATACAATTTTTTCTGTCGTTATTCAGATTTAGCGTTCGTTCCAAAAGTCGTGTTTCGTTTAAATGTTTAAATTAAACGTTTTGTTTAATGCACTTTGTTGTTGTTACGAAAATAGCGGTAGATAAGACGAAAGTAAACTTTGAAGTCAATTTTGTACTTTTATTTGTCCTTTTCGAATGAACATCACGATAGTAATTTAAGTAGTCACGTCCGAGAAATTAATAATAATAATCATAAACGCAGCGTGTACGAGATTTTTCTTTGGATCGGCTAGTCTGCCCACTTACGGGCCTGCATAAATAAAATGTGGGTCCTTTTTGCACTAGTCCCTTTAAGTTTGTGCATCTACTAATTTGGTGGGTCCTAAAATCGACAAGCAGCTCGAAAACTGCCCATGCAGCTCGTTCATTTTCTGAAAAAAAATTTTCATACTTTTCCTTCCTTCTCTTCCTTTCTCTATATTGTGTGGTTGGTTATATTTTTAGAAATTACATAAAACTACTAGTCTACTACTATGAAACTAAACACGTGTCTTATTATAAGAAACCAGAAGTAAACGTGAATAAGGAACTAGGAACTAAAACAACCGACTATAAACTCAAAGATGAACTTTTATCTCAACCTATCAAATAGAACTTGTTTTCGTATATTAAGTTAAAAGTCGAAGCTGTATTATATCTGTGCACAACCTTGGTAATTACGTATGGAATAACAATTTAAAAGCTTTTCAATCGTTCGCCCAATAACTCGACAACTCGACGTTTCCTCGTCGCGCGAAAAACTTTTTTCTAGCAGATTCACCGGACTTCTCAAGATGGCGCATTTTTACGACACGCGCATCCTTACAGAGAAAATTACGGTGACAACAATTAGTTTTAAATGCCAAGAATTCGCAACAAAATGCAGGTCATCTAAAATAGTTCATTTCGGTCGTGTGCATTCTATACTTTTACGAGACCGTTGCAAAGAGAGAGAGGACTCCCAAAATAATTTTGGGGACATCGAACTTTTAAGAATTCGCGCCTAGTTTTATCGCGAGTCGAAATTAAAAATTTTTTTTCGAAAAAACTTTAATTTGTTGTTCCATCTCAAAAGAAAAATTGTTTAGTTAAACTTGACGAAAATGTGTTATGTGTATGTTATTTCTAATTTAGTTAAAGGATGACCTCCAAGTTTAACTTGTGACGCAAGATGTAAATTTTTGTACTGATGTAAATGCGGTTGACTAGATGATTTGTTTGATCAACATCCAAAATTTTGACTAAGTTTATCGGAACAATTTACAGATAGCTAATGCAAACATTAATCGGAAAGTATTATCAGAACTCGGCATTTGAAGTGCAAAAAACGAATTTGTATTCCCTTCAGTTCTCAAACTTTTTTTATTTACCTTCTATAACACCATCCATTTGAAGAATTTTGAGACAAGATGTCTGTACTTACTCTCTGCTAGATGAAGATAAAACTCTTTCTAAGGTGGAAAGTTCTGTGGGAGTACATATCTCCTGAACGTGCTATGCATACACATCCCACTTTAATGCAAGTTCAAACTTATATTACGACTAAGTGAGATAGTGAGAAAACTCACTCCAATGCTGTGTGAGTTTAAGCTTTAAGCTGTTCTCATGGGGAAGCAAATGAAATGGAGAAGACACATCAAACTTGTCAGGAGGATACTCGAACTACGGTAGAGCACGTTTTAAATTAGCGCCAGCGTTAGAGTTTAATACTCACTCTAGTGGCGTGTGAGCTTGAGCTATTTTCATGGGGAAGCAAATTAAATGGAGAAGACACATCAAACTTGTCAGGTGGATACTCGAACTACGATAGAGCGAGTTCAACAGTTCAGGTGTAAACTTGAACTACGATAGAGCGAGTTTTAAATTAGCGTCAGCGTTAGAGTTTAATACTCACTCTAGTGGCGTGTGAGATTGAGCTATTCTCATGGGGAAGCAAGTTAAATGGAGAAGACACATCAAACTTGTCAGGAGGATACTCGAACTACGGTAGAGCGAGTTCAGCAGTTCAGGTGTTAACTTGAACTACGATAGAGCACGTTTTAAATTAGCGTTAGCGTTAGAGTTTAACACTCACTCTAGTGTCGTGTGAGCTTGATCTATTCTCATGGGGAAGCAAATTAAATGGAGAAGACACATCAAACTTGTCAGGTGTATACTGGAACTACGGTAGAGCGAGTTCAGCAATTCAGGTGTAAACTTGAACTACGATAGAGCGAGTTTTAAATTAGCGTCAGCGTTAGAGTTTAATACTCACTCTAGTGGCATGTGAGCTTGAGCTATTCTCATGGGGAAGCAAATTAAATGGAGAAGACACATCAAACTTGTCAGGTGGATACTCGAACTACGATAGAGCGAGTTCAACAGTTCAGGTGTTAACTTGAACTACGATAGAGCACGTTTTAAATTAGCGTCAGCGTTAGAGTTTAACACTCACTCTAGTGTCGTGTGAGCTTGAGCTATTCTCATGGGAAAGCAAATTAAATGGAGAAGACACATCAAACTTGTCAGGTGGATACTCGAACTACGATAGAGCGAGTTCAACAGTTCAGGTGTTAACTTGAACTACGATAGAGCACGTTTTAAATTAGCGTCAGCGTTAGAGTTTAACACTCACTCTAGTGTCGTGTGAGCTTGAGCTATTCTCATGGGAAAGCAAATTAAATGGAGAAGACACATCAAACTTGTCAGGTGGATACTCGAACTACGATAGAGCGAGTTCAACAGTTCAGGTGTTAACTTGAACTACGATAGAGCACGTTTTAAATTAGCGTCAGCGTTAGAGTTTAACACTCACTCTAGTGTCGTGTGAGCTTGAGCTATTCTCATGGGAAAGCAAATTAAATGGAGAAGACACATCAAACTTGTCAGGTGTATACTGGAACTACGGTAGAGCGAGTTCAGCAATTCAGGTGTAAACTTGAACTAAGATAGAGCGAGTTTTCAATTAGCGTCAGCGTTAGAGTTTAACACTCACTCTAGTGTCGTGTGAGCTTGAGCTATTCTCATGGGAAAGCAAATTAAATGGAGAAGACACATCAAACTTGTCAGGTGGATACTCGAACTACGATAGAGCGAGTTCAACAGTTCAGGTGTTAACTTGAACTACGATAGAGCACGTTTTAAATTAGCGTCAGCGTTAGAGTTTAACACTCACTCTAGTGTCGTGTGAGCTTGAGCTATTCTCATGGGAAAGCAAATTAAATGGAGAAGACACATCAAACTTGTCAGGTGGATACTGGAACTACGATAGAGCGAGTTCAACAGTTCAGGTGTTAACTTGAACTACGATAGAGCACGTTTTAAATTAGCGTCAGCGTTAGAGTTTAACACTCACTCTAGTGTCGTGTGAGCTTGAGCTATTCTCATGGGAAAGCAAATTAAATGGAGAAGACACATCAAACTTGTCAGGTGGATACTCGAACTACGATAGAGCGAGTTCAACAGTTCAGGTGTTAACTTGAACTACGATAGAGCACGTTTTAAATTAGCGTCAGCGTTAGAGTTTAACACTCACTCTAGTGTCGTGTGAGCTTGAGCTATTCTCATGGGAAAGCAAATTAAATGGAGAAGACACATCAAACTTGTCAGGTGTATACTGGAACTACGGTAGAGCGAGTTCAGCAATTCAGGTGTAAACTTGAACTAAGATAGAGCGAGTTTTCAATTAGCGTCAGCGTTAGAGTTTAATACTCACTCTAGTAGCATGTGAGCTTGAGCTATTCTCATGGGGAAGGAAATTAAATGGAGAAGACTTATCAAACTTATCAGGTGGATACTCGAACTACGGTAGAGCGAGTTCAGCAGTTCAGGTGAAAAATTAAACTACAATAGAGCAAGTTTTAAAGTAGCGTCAGCGTTAGAGTTTAATACTCACTCTAGTGTCGTGTGAGCTTGATCTATTCTCATGGGGAAGCAAATTAAATGGAGACGACACATTAAACTTCTCAAGTGTATACTCGAACTACGGTAGAGCGAGTTCAGCAGTTCAGGTGTTAACTTGAACTACGATAGAGCAAGTTTTAAATTAGCGTCAGGGTTAGAGTTTAATACTCACTCTAGTGTCGTGTGAGCTTGAGCTATTCTCATGGGAAAGCCAATTAAATGGAGAAGACACATCAAACTTGTCAGGTGTATACTGGAACTACGGTAGAGCGAGTTCAGCAATTCAGGTGTAAACTTGAACTACGATAGAGCACGTTTTAAATTAGCGTTAGCGTTAGAGTTTAACACTCACTCTAGTGTCGTGTGAGCTTGAGCTATTCTCATGGGAAAGCAAATTAAATGGAGAAGACACATCAAACTTGTCAGGTGGATACTCGAACTACGATAGAGCGAGTTCAACAGTTCAGGTGTTAACTTGAACTACGATAGAGCACGTTTTAAATTAGCGTCAGCGTTAGAGTTTAACACTCACTCTAGTGTCGTGTGAGCTTGAGCTATTCTCATGGGAAAGCAAATTAAATGGAGAAGACACATCAAACTTGTCAGGTGGATACTCGAACTACGATAGAGCGAGTTCAACAGTTCAGGTGTTAACTTGAACTACGATAGAGCACGTTTTAAATTAGCGTCAGCGTTAGAGTTTAACACTCACTCTAGTGTCGTGTGAGCTTGAGCTATTCTCATGGGAAAGCAAATTAAATGGAGAAGACACATCAAACTTGTCAGGTGTATACTGGAACTACGGTAGAGCGAGTTCAGCAATTCAGGTGTAAACTTGAACTAAGATAGAGCGAGTTTTCAATTAGCGTCAGCGTTAGAGTTTAATACTCACTCTAGTAGCATGTGAGCTTGAGCTATTCTCATGGGGAAGGAAATTAAATGGAGAAGACTTATCAAACTTATCAGGTGGATACTCGAACTACGGTAGAGCGAGTTCAGCAGTTCAGGTGAAAAATTAAACTACAATAGAGCAAGTTTTAAAGTAGCGTCAGCGTTAGAGTTTAATACTCACTCTAGTGTCGTGTGAGCTTGATCTATTCTCATGGGGAAGCAAATTAAATGGAGACGACACATTAAACTTCTCAAGTGTATACTCGAACTACGGTAGAGCGAGTTCAGCAGTTCAGGTGTTAACTTGAACTACGATAGAGCAAGTTTTAAATTAGCGTCAGGGTTAGAGTTTAATACTCACTCTAGTGTCGTGTGAGCTTGAGCTATTCTCATGGGAAAGCCAATTAAATGGAGAAGACACATCAAACTTGTCAGGTGTATACTGGAACTACGGTAGAGCGAGTTCAGCAATTCAGGTGTAAACTTGAACTACGATAGAGCACGTTTTAAATTAGCGTTAGCGTTAGAGTTTAACACTCACTCTAGTGTCGTGTGAGCTTGAGCTATTCTCATGGGAAAGCAAATTAAATGGAGAAGACACATCAAACTTGTCAGGTGGATACTCGAACTACGATAGAGCGAGTTCAACAGTTCAGGTGTTAACTTGAACTACGATAGAGCACGTTTTAAATTAGCGTCAGCGTTAGAGTTTAACACTCACTCTAGTGTCGTGTGAGCTTGAGCTATTCTCATGGGAAAGCAAATTAAATGGAGAAGACACATCAAACTTGTCAGGTGTATACTGGAACTACGGTAGAGCGAGTTCAGCAATTCAGGTGTAAACTTGAACTAAGATAGAGCGAGTTTTCAATTAGCGTCAGCGTTAGAGTTTAATACTCACTCTAGTAGCATGTGAGCTTGAGCTATTCTCATGGGGAAGGAAATTAAATGGAGAAGACTTATCAAACTTATCAGGTGGATACTCGAACTACGGTAGAGCGAGTTCAGCAGTTCAGGTGAAAAATTAAACTACAATAGAGCAAGTTTTAAAGTAGCGTCAGCGTTAGAGTTTAATACTCACTCTAGTGTCGTGTGAGCTTGATCTATTCTCATGGGGAAGCAAATTAAATGGAGACGACACATTAAACTTCTCAAGTGTATACTCGAACTACGGTAGAGCGAGTTCAGCAGTTCAGGTGTTAACTTGAACTACGATAGAGCAAGTTTTAAATTAGCGTCAGGGTTAGAGTTTAATACTCACTCTAGTGTCGTGTGAGCTTGAGCTATTCTCATGGGAAAGCCAATTAAATGGAGAAGACACATCAAACTTGTCAGGTGTATACTGGAACTACGGTAGAGCGAGTTCAGCAATTCAGGTGTAAACTTGAACTAAGATAGAGCAAGTTTTCAATTAGCGTCAACGTTAGAGTTTAATACTCACTCTAGTGGCGTGTGAGCTTGAGCTATTCTCATGGGTAAGCAAATTAAATGGAGAAGACACATCAAACTTGTCAGGGGGATACTCGAACTACGATAGAGCGAGTTCAGCAGTTCAGGTACTAACTTGAACTACGATAGAGCACGTTTCAAATTAGCGTTAGCGTTAGAGTTTAACGCTCACTCTAGTGTCGTGTGAGCTTGAGCTATTCTCATGGGGAAGTAAATTAAATGGAGAAGACACATCAAACTTTCTCATATAGTAACAATTTAAATTGAAGAAACATTTAACTTTCCGGGTGTAAGCTCGAACTACGTTAGAAACAGTTCTAAATTAGCGTTAGTGGTAGAGTTTAAAACTCATCTAATAGCGTGTGAGTTTAAGCTAACGATATGGTGAAACGAGTATTTAGGAACTTTGCTCTAATTTCGCTTGAACTTTTAGTGAGTTGTTAAATCAAGCTGTAGTGAGCTGGTGAGTGAGTTATAGACTCTCATATCTGCGGAAGGTATGCCATTCTTTTTTAGAGCACTCCAAGAGTGGATCACAAATGAAAGATGCCCTCCTACTTGCGTAATTTAATTTGTGTCGACGTGTCGTCCTGTACAATATGAACCTTCTATTGTTCGTTACGATATTAAAATTGAAGTCGTGTATGTCGTTTCAATTCAATTATAGTTATCATTAATGAAGAGTGCATGATTTCGCTTCCTGATCTCAATTTACAATCAATACAATATGACCGCCACCGCCATTTCCTCGTACATAAACTTTAACGATGTTATCTAATTTTAATTGGTAATTGAAATAAATTTTGTCGTAATACTTGCTGGAAACTATTTTTGCATCTAGTAATAAGTATAGCCACGATGTAACACTCGCTTTTGAGTTTTGGTTGAAAAGAGAAAAGAGAGGACTCTTTCTTTCATCTCCGAATGCAATTTTGTGTCCGTACGACTTGTTCTTTTGTTGATTTTTCGGAAGGATCTCGTGGATCTCCCCTTCGTTTATTATACAAAACATGACAAAACGCTACCGAGTCGACATTGCCAGGTAAAGTGGCTCTTTATAAATGTAGACTCTAGCTCTTATAAAGCCAGGTTATTTTCTATTATGTGTTTGTTAAAAATAATAAATTCCTCCGAGTCTCCAGAGCCGGACTTTTCTCGAACAGCGGATTTTTATGGATCACTCTATGCCCTGTGCAACTGTTGTTAAAATTGGGCCACCTCATACTTCAAGATTGGCACAGAAACATATTAATTAAGTTTTCTCGTATAGTCGTCAAACGGATATCCGTTCCAAACAATTTCGATTAAGGTCAATTTAAACCGTGCGCTTTGATAGTTTATGAGGAATTTTGAAAATTTTCTTCAACCGCCCCCACCTAGCAATTTTAACAAGGTGAAACACTTCGAGACGCCCGATGAGGTTTAATTAACATTTTTAGCATGATTTCCGGTAAACAAAGACCGGAAGTTTATATACATGTAGGTCAAAGTCACGCATTTTCTCCCCATTTTTTTACGCCAAGATCATACACTACCGTCGTCTAAATAGTCATTTGCGTCCCATAAACAATAATTAACTTCCCACGTAGCTTACATCACTGTTCTCTTGTGCCTTGTGCCTCTCACTCTTTATCTAACATCAGAGGTGTCACGTAATTAAATTAAATTAATCATTTATAAGTTGTGGCAGAAAGAAATCGATTTCTTCTGAGACTTATTAATATTTTACACCCACCCACCCTTGTTTGATTAAAAAAAAGCGTCGGCAGTTCCCATAACCCTTATTTTTAAAGTCAAAGTGCACATGTGAAGGTTGTTATTTTATTATAATGCGCGCTTTAATGTTCAATCCTGCACCCCCAATTTAGGGTAGTCGCTTGTACGAGAGATGATGTATGGATTGCTACAATACCACATGTGATTTTACATAATGTGGGGGCTAAATATTCTACCACTTGTTATGATTTCTCGTCTGTATGTGGTAAATAGTTATATTTTTCTTCTTCGAGTTCTTCTCCGTCCATCATGCCATTTTTCAATTTCCACCAACTTCTGAGACGTCAGTCGTGATGCTCGACCCGAATGCTCGACCTCGAGCCTGAGCAAGGAAGACTATTTTACGTAAGATCCAAAGGAAGCAATGACTTAAAAAAATTTGAAATTACTTATCACTGACGGTAGGTTGAAAGGAAACCCATAATAAATATGAAAGTTTTCTTCTAAATTTTATCAGAGAGGGCCCCATGTACATGTACAAGCTGACAACTAGCTCACCGTTCGCAGCTCAGCATATGGAATTTGACGCGATTATTTGGATTGTCTTCCTCAAGTCCTGCCTCGTTTTCAGTTTCTCTAGTCACCTACTAACTTATCCTTACGTTTTTAGATCTTCCATGCCATGCTTTCCCTGTCTACACTTTACACTTGGCCTCTTCCACTCTCTTCCTCATTTCTGTCGATAACTCTTGGGAGAATCACGAACTTTTTATAATTTCGCCGAATTTGACCAAACTATTTAAGTCAGGTCTTTGGATGAACTTGACGTTAATTTCTCGAGCAGGTACTCCCTGACTGTTCAGAAGTCCAGGTCCAGAGAATGGGCCATTAAGTAAGAATTTGCGCTTCATCTAAAAATCGATGTTCGTACGTGCACATAAAAATGTCGTAATCGACCATTTTTCTTTATGTAACCATTACGTTAAAATCATTAACTAATAAGTGGTTACACTGATTTTATAGTTTAATCGGCAAAAATTACTTCATTTTTTTAGACGAAAAAAAATTATCTCCAACTGTACGCAATTTCCTTTCAATTAAAAGAAAAAAAAACTTGTATTTATTTATATATGGCTCTTTCAATCAAATTTAAAGCCTTGTTGAACAATAAGCAATGAGTGATGTAATCCATTAGTAGATTAATATCCGGGTAGACACAACTATACTGTAGTGTCAAACGCAGTATAATTGCGATGAAATGAGTACTCATCTGTTACAACTTTTTCTCCATTTTCAAAATACAAGTTGTATAAGGCTTGTCCGAGGTTTCCTCTATTTTAAAATAAGAAAATTCGGGAGAACGTGCCAACTCGTTTAGTCGTTTTTCTTAATACTCCCACATTTCCACTATTATAACACTTTTTAAAAACAAAAACCGAGTCAAAATAAATAAACTTTTCCCCTCCTCCCCATACTTAATTTTCTCAACACTCGAGAAAATTGCTAAAGTGCTCGCCTCAAAAAGTTTAACATTTAACGTTTTTTTAGTCATTTCCAGTTGTATGATCACGACTCACGATCGACAACGGGAGCTTCAAATGGGTTTATCTAAAGTGTTTTTCTAATCCAAGGTGGAATCGTTGTGCAATCAGTGAAATAAAAGTCGATAATCGGAACTGTGGTAACAAAGCAACTACTGGTACGATAAGACGGAAATAAGTGTGTTAATTGGAGAGTAAATTAATATATTTTTATTTAGCTTTGATAAGGCCTAACAATACTATCTATGTCGAGGAGCTTTTATAAAGTGACTCATCTAAAAACTGAATTCCAATTTTATTAAGGGCATCTGGATGGCCTGCTAGGAGGCCAGGAGCTCCGGGCCGAGTAGTGTATTTAGGTTCATACAATTAATTCTGAGACTATTGGCATCATCTTAACGGTGCTTGCGTTCCATAAAGGGGTCAGTGCAGATGTCGTATCAGCCACGAAATACAATTTTAAACAACAACCTTCCCCGTTAGCTACTCTCTTAAAACGCAAGAAAATTCCTCAGTGACGATCTGACAATATTCTCATCTTCTCCTAAAATCATTGCCAGCGTCTCTGGTAGTTGGGTTGCTGGACAGCTGGGACCTCGTCAGATCAGATCATTGCTAAACTATCAACTCGTAAGGTTTCAAATGGGCATATCCTCTCCCCATTTTCCAAAATTTGGTGCGACTTGTCGTTTTTCATATACAAAACTACCTCCAGACCTTCAAGATTCAGGATTTAACCACTGGGGCTCTTCTACTTCGGTAGAAGAAGAAGCTCAATTTATAGTCCTTTAAGAAATATGTCGCATCCTCAACCAAGCTGATGCTCCTTCAAAACTCTAGACAGAGAGAGCTGATTGGGGGCCACTGCATCTCGGTAAATTCTGTTGGCGCAGTCGGCTTCCACTCGATTACAACTTAACAGCCCATTCAGTTTCGATATAATCACTGCCAAAGTATTGATATTACTGGTCCCCCGTAGCACTTCTGTTACTTCAAGCACAAAGTTCTGGAAAATTGCTTCCAATCGGAGCTGGGACTACCTACCTTAGGTATGCATTTAACACAAAGACGGTTAGAACCGTTTCAAATGATGATAGAATCGGTAAACTAGAGCCTAGAATGTTGACGTTGATCGTGATGATCGTGAGAAGCCCATCCAGATTCTATCTAATCCAACACTTCAGATACAAGATACTGGAACTATTGGCAATTGCGTGTCTGCCCTCTGAGGTGGGACCGTCTATTTTTGTCGGTTTTCAAGCGCCCAGACTTAATATGAGTGACAGAGACACGTTCGTGGACATGAGCGGAAGTTGAGTCACTCTGAGTCAGGACGACTTGGCACCGTCTAGTTTGAGTTACCACCTACCTGCAGAATAGTAAGACTTGATAAGGGAGCTACTTCTGTACTCTAGACTCTAGAATTTGAACGGCGTAGAGTGGGCCCTCCAACTCTTAGTAAAACTATTGTGGGGCTGTGAAGATGGGAAAGAGACTAAAATTAACCGTCTGCTCATAGATGATGGAAGGGTTGATAGGGGCCTCAAAGAACGTTACTGGAACCTAAAACCTTTCGAAGTGTATTTTTTCTGATACGGTCGTCCAGATAATTTTTTCAGTGGCGATGGTGATACACATTCCATTATTTATCAATTCTGATAATTAAAAATACCTAATACGAACGAGTAAGATTGGCACTTTGTTTCCTAATAAAGATTGTCATCATCGTTTCGACCTGACAACTATTATATCGATCAATAAACAATCGTACACTTAATAGATAAGTGCAAATTGACCCATTTGAGTGCAAATAACAAATTCTTGAGTTAATGACTAATACAGTTTCTTGCAAAATAACCAACTCGTAATTATAAATATCAGAACGTACTTTAGTTCGAGTAATTCAATTCGTCAAAACATCCACTCTGTTTATCCCGAAAAGTTCGAAACAACTCGTCTAATCGCAAAACAAAATATCGCTCATCAGCTCATCACCTGCCATTTTTACGTTAATATCTTGCGTCTTGAGAAAACTCAAAAGGAGGGACAAATTGACAAAAGCACAAAAGACACACACGTCAAATATATTCCCAAACCGTAATATCTCTTATGTAACAATAATCGAAAAGAAGACTGGTTTTCACACTACTCGCTGCATGGGCTTCTCTCGTAAGAAAAGATGCCCGTGCAATGTGCACTTTCTTAAGACGTTGGGGCCTATTGTATTATCGTGGGAACGTTCCGTCTACCTTCCGTCTTCCAAAAAATATTTTTTCAACCGACTTCCTCGTCGTAATCCTTAATTCAATTTAATTTTAAACGAGTGCGCATCTCGGAAAAGCTTCTAGTCAGATTTATAAATAAATTCCGAGGTTTTTTTTGGGGTTAAAGACGGAAGATGGAGATTGTCCTCGTGAGTTCAACATGCCGGAAGTATGTGGCATTCCGGTAATATTTTGTTACTCACTGTGAAAATAGTATGAGTATATAAATAAGTGACTAATAATAGAAATAGATTTCTCACAAAGACTTACGTGTTTAACGGTTTGTAATTAAAAGTTAAATAATTACGTACTGAAAACATCTTTTTTACTCGAAATTTTTCGTGCCACTTTAAAGGTTGTGGAGTTACGAGGATGGGTGGGAATTGGCTCTAAAGAATTTCTCTTCTTATCAGTCGCCCATGTTATATGCTCACGTAGTTTAAATGGAGAGATTGTTGATAAATTTGCAAAAGTGCCGGTTTCGAAATTGGATAGGTCAAATTCCGTTTTGATCGAGCTATCTAATCAGTCTCAAATGTTGATAATTTGTATTACCCAACGAATTAGGGGCTCCCTGTTTGTCTGTCTAAAGGGTTCATTAGCCTCTTCGACTCTTCGTTTAAGGCTTGTTTGTCTTACGAATAATGAAAGTCACACCTACTCCAGTTCTGGATGAGTTGCTCGTAGAGGAATGCTCTAAAATGGATGAAGGTGGGTTTTTAACTCATCCAAACTTCACTTAGGTCAATACAGAACTACGAAGCAGGCATAGGTATCACTGTCATCGTTGATAAGATAAAAAATCAAAAGAAGTCCGCAGAAGATGTACTGTTGATTTTGATGAATTATACATGATTCAATTTTCTAATTTCCGCCTATTTTTGTATAATCTTCGGTTCTGGATCTGGTTCTGGAAATTTAGAGAAGGGCTTTACACCAAATCACCTATCGTAAATAGAAGGAAAGCAGGAGATTTTAGAACTTTGGGCAGAAAATTTAGAAAACTATGTGGGAAAATCCTAGCAGTGCTCAACTGCGGCCAGTCGTGAAGAGAACAGGAAATTGGACTAAAAGTTTACCAGAGTTTGATGATAAAGCTACTCCCACATTTCCCCAAGTTATATCCACATTATTTTTACCCAATAATAGAGTTTCAGGTTCGGTAATGATTAAATGAGGCGATTCTTTGAGAAGCGACTGAAGACTAGGCCCCATCTCATGTAATCTCATAAGAAGCACTTGGCTTTGCAAAATCTTTCCTTCTCGAAATATGAGTCTGTTCCAACCAGACTATTTTCTTCGAATAACAGGGTTTAGGATTGAGAATGATTTTCTGGTGGAATGCAATCTCATCATCCCTAGTCATATCGTGATGATATGTCTCTCAAAAACTATTTGGAAAGACTAAAGATTGATAGATCTAAGGATTTTCGTATCTTCGTATTTTTCATATTTGTACTGAATGTCCAAAGACGAAGTGTTACCCACCATTCCACGCTCCCAGATAAAATTTGGAAACTGCGTTTCATAAAACAATAAACGACAAGAGGATAACTCCCGTTACACTGTCAAATAATTTTCTAGGTCAAACTTATTTTTTACCGAATCGATTGGTCCACCCTCCACCCAAAATAGTTTGTTAAATGTCATTGTTTTTTCTTCTTTTCAAACATAATAAAGCTTCTCTAAAGCACAACGCAAAAGCATTACCCCCTGGGAAGTAAATCGGGGACAGATGTGCAACCTGTCTTTTGGTTACGCCACACTTGTATACATTTTACCCCATGCTTGCATCACAACCCTCCTTAAATCAGGACCCCGTCCCGCTTTTACGAGCCTCATTAATTTTACTTTTTTTTTATCCTAATCCCAAACTTTTGTGTTAACTAACGAGAAGGAACAAAAAAAAGAGTCCAAATTTGAAGTGTAAGGTTACGCGTACCACACATACACACACGGAAGAATTCAATCCTTTCATTTTACGAACTGACCTTACCGTTTTCCAACGTAGTTCCTGTTGCAAATTTAATACCCTATCTATCGTTATAGAGCGTGGGTAATTTAGAACGGTATTAATAATAGTGTTGGTTAAACAAAAATAAGAAGTTAATCTCGCACCATTTTATTAAAATGAAGAGGCAAAAAGAAGCAGGGCTCTCGGAAAGAATGCAGTCAGTTTTATTAACTTTACAAATAATAAAAATAAACTTGTACTAATAGACAAGTGAAGCCAACGGGCACATGTGTAACAAGAGACTTCCTCGCACCAGCTGCAGAGACTTTTATTTCTTAAAACACAAAGGTTTCTTCTTGAGTAATAGTGAGTAGTTGGTAGTGAGTAGTACACCAACGAGACTCCATTACACCACAATAAAAGGAGAGAAGTAAAATGCATCATCTTCTAATTAAACTTTTTTTCTCTCAAAAGATCTCACATGTCTATTCGTACAGGTGAAAGTATCAAGGTTATTGAAGAAGATGATTGTTGCTTGTTGCTTTAAAAAAGTTTAATAATTTTAATTAATTAGGACGGGTTTGAACTTAATTAAAATTTTATTGCGAGCTTGACGACATTCCCATGTAGTACATGATGCGGATAACGGCGAGTCCGCACTAAGTCAACAACGAAAATGGGACAAACAACTCGATGGAGAGAGGTTCGAGAGCTGATAGTTTATTTCCAACCGTGAAATAGTTTTTCAGAGTTCAATCGCATCTTAACCCACATAAGACTAAAGACACAGAAGACAGAAGAAAAACTCAACGTAGTGGTTCAAGAAATGGCCTCTTTCTGAAGCTCGGGCGTTTTTGACTTTTCGCATATTTCTGGAATGTCGGACAACTAACCTCCAGACTATTTAGAACTTTCACGAGGTGATATTTTGTGATATTTTGTATGAAAAATGTCGGACTAAGCCGACTTAGTTGGTCAACTACTTATAGAGTCTCTGTGATAACTGAAATGAGGAGACTTATCTTAAAATTTAAATGATGCGCGTGATCTGTGATCTAGTCAAAGAGGTGAACAAACAAGGCCCAGTCTGTTCCATGACTGTCTATCATCCCAGCTTACCTTTTCAAGATCAATGTTTTTCAAAATTTTGTTCACATGAGCTCTCCATTTCTGGAATGGCATACTTCTTTATTTTCCTCGTAATAACATCTATAGTTATTCTTATTATTACTCCCTGAGGAGCGAAAGAACTTCGTCTTGGTTTGTACGTTGTTATGTAGGCGTCCGAGGATACCTTATACGCAGCGACTGCAGGAAAGAAAGCCAATCTTCTCAACACAGTTTCAGCAGAAACTCAGCTTTTGCGCATTGAGACAATCTACTGTGGGTTCTCGGGTTCTCGCTCTCCTTATCTGTAACTAGTGGAAATATAAAAGACCCATTTGAGCAGGCTTTTGTAACCTTCCTCGAGTAGACAGGACCTTTGCGAAAGAACCTATAAATTGACCAAGATGTACAAAGGGACGTCTGTTCTAAGTGTCAGGGGCCCGCCCATCGAGGAACTCCCTAAGATGCGAGAGAATTTCATCTTATTATTATTATTGCTCCGAGACTGGCCCCCAGTAGTTCCTTGCACCGCGACCTCTTGGGTCTATTGTGCGCCTTGGATATAATTTTTCTTTATGTAAGTTTTGTGCTTTTGATAAAGTCCAGAACTTTCTCTATTGATAGTTTGGGCAATTCTCTTTGGAGCATCTTCTCCTTCTCGAGAATGCTGTGTCGACTTCTTGTGAAAACCTCGCAGTGTAGCAGAAGATTAATTGGAGATTACCTCTGCACATCCTCTGCATAGTGAGTCTTCTTCTAATCCCATCGTAGGCGTCTGAGGATACTGCGGGGAAGAAAGCCAATCTTCCCAATACAGTTTCAGCAGAAGCTCAGCTTTTGCGAACTGAGACAATTTACTGTGGGTTCTCCTTATCCGTAACTAGTGGAAATATAAAGGACCCATTCGAGCAGGCTTTTGTAGCGGTCTTCGAGTAGATAGCACTGCGGAAAGACCCATAAATAGACCCAGATGTACAAAGGGACTTTAGTCTAAATGCCGGAGGTCTGGTCATCAAGGAACTCCCTGAAGGGCGAAAGAACTTCGTCTTAGTTTGTACATGCTATGTCAGCGTCCTAGGATACCTTATGTCTTATGTGTAGGATGTAGGGACAGCGGGGAAGAAAGCCAGTCTTCCCAACACAGTTTCAGCAGATGCTCAGCTTTTGCGCACTGAGACAGTCTACTGTGAACTGTGGGTTCTCCTGATCCGTAATGAATGGAAATACGAAAGACCCATTCGAGCAGGCTTTTGTAGCCTCTTTCGAAGAGACAGTGCCAAGAGCTTGACCATCGAGGAACTTCCTGAGGAGGAAAAGAACTTGACCGTGGTTTGAACAAGCTCAGTTTTCTTGATTGAAGATATTCTAACTTCGATCGTAGTGTTGCTCCTTGCTCCCTAATCCCTAAGTTCGTCCTCAGGATCTAACTTGAAAAAAGCTTTTAATCATTAAATCCGGTGCAAACTTGTAGCCATATACAGATATTGTTCAATAAGTTCAATTATTTTTTCCGGTGGCATAGTTGCTGTTTTTACGTCATAGCAAAGAGCAAAGAGCCTTATCAAGATGAGGTCTACTTGAGAAATGCCAATTTTTACTGATAAATTCTTTGAAACGTACGATAGTACTATTTTGGGTCACCACTATCAATTATTTGTATTTGATAGACACATCTCGACCAGAGACGGATATAAAAAGTTTCAGAGGGGCGATTTCGTAGACATTTGAAACATTTGTTTTTGTGCAAGCTCGGTACTGCGTACTGCACTCTATTGCGTGCTCAACGTTGAGAGCACTCAAAAGAAAGACGCGTGGAAAACTACGAAAATCCTATTTTGTCGAGCGACACTGTCGAGTCCGTGTAACGAAATTTGCTTTCAATCATTGCTTTCAATTACACTCCACACGAGTTATTTTTTTGGAAATAAATTAATAACGTTACGTAATTAAGCAATTTGTTAAAATTATAAATTAAATTAAAACTAAAAACATTTCCGAGCAAAAACACAAGTCGCCAATTTTAGAAATTTGATAAGATAAAAGCGAGTGCAATTTAGATAATTCATTCTTATTAATTTAATACTTGATACTTGTACGTATGTACTTAATTAAGATTAAAAAAAAGAAAAAGGAGAGCACAAAGCGCACAAATGGGAAATTTTACGCTTCTAGTAGAAAGGAAAAAAATATGAAAAATAACAGAAGGGTTAAATAGGGTGCGAGTAAAACTAAAGAACAAAGTAAGTTTTCTCCAAAGGTTGTTTTCCGCAAAATGAAGCATAAACAAAGGGAAAAACTTTTTGAAAACTTTTCAATACGACTCACTTACCCTGATGAGTTGCCCCCCTAAAAGCTCCTTTTAAATTAAAACTTCGTCCACATGTGGTTTTAATATGCATTTCACATCTTTTAAAAATGTGGAATAAGTATTATGTTACGTCTTGTTTTTAAAATTCTTGAAATACTCCTAATGGACTGGAGACTATTAGTGCAGGTTTTTGTCAATAAAGTCAAAAGCAACCCCTGTAAGATTTAAATTAAAAAAGTTTTTCTACATTTTTTGTAAGACACCATTACGACATTACATTTAAGTATATAAAAACATCTCAACGAGAGTCGTGTAAATATAGTAAATTTGCAATCGAAGATAAGCGAAGGTTAGCTTATGCTTTAGAACTTGTTTAATGTTTGATTAAACACTGTTTACTTATGTACAAACTTCCTTGTAACTTACAAAAAATCCTCTCGAGTACTCTCGGTACTTTTTCAACATTTTTTCGTCTCGAATTGGTTGCGGAATGCAACTTTCGCAATGTTCGACAACAACAAGAAGTGCATCTTTCCCAAATAAGAAAGAGAAGAGAGTACTATGATGGTTTTCAACTCAAGAACGAATCTCCACGGAAAATGGAATACATCACGTCTGACCTCTAAGCATGGAGAGCAAGGAAATGGCGTTGAAAAGAACGCACTAAGCATTGGATGAGAAACTGCTCTTATGATGAAAAGAGGAAAAGAGGACGAAATCAGGCATCCATCAAAGTGCTTAGGTTAGGTTGGGCTAATTTAGGCTAGGTTAGGTTGGCGATCCCAAGTTGCTCTCGACGTTGGTGAGAAGAGGAAAGGAGTTTAGTTGGTAGGTATCTGGACAAAATTTACAGATGAGTCTAACACACCCCTCGGCGGCATCTTCTATAAAATAAATGTTAGGTTGGGTGAGGAGAGCGAAATCTCTTAAAAGGGTGATACCACACAATATCACAAACGGTGGTTAGCGAAGGCCACTCTGGGAGATAGTAAAGAGACTGATAACGAAGGCCAAAACAGCCAATGAAAGAAGCCAAAAGGACGAAGCGTCGCAGAATCGTAACTAGGAAATTAGTAAAGATCTAAATGCAAAGCTGGGGAAAGAAAGAGGTTCCGAGCCAGCACAGCCACAACGGTAGTAGTTGGTAGATGCCTGGTCAAATTCCCAGTCTAACACAGCCCTCGGCGTAGGTCTCTAGCCGAGGCTGTCCATGATGTCCAATCTCTATGAAAAAAAGATTAGGGGCTAGGTTAGGTCATCAAAGTACTCAGAAGCCTAAAAGAACTCAAAGCTGGTTCTACATGAGAAATCTCGCAGTCGAATACCAAGATGGCAACATGGGAGTTAGAAAACGAGGCCGAAGACGAACCCCTGAATGAAAACTCATATCATTTTAGACAAACAAAATAGTTACACAGACAAGGTACTAGGTACTACGTTAACAAATCAGTTCTGCTTGGCTGCAACTGAAATCTGAATGTTCCTAGTGGGCGAGCTAACAAAGAAACTGAAATGCTGGGTCCCAAGCCTCATATCAATGCTCAACTAAGACCCAGGATGTTTAAAAAATGTTTGGATTTGGAAGAGTCGCCTAAATTGTTCATAAACTGAACACCCTGTGTGGTTTTGTACTTTGGAAGTATTCTCAAAGCCTTCCAAATACTTGAAAGGTATCCTGGATGCTCGTTGAGCGTTGAGGTGGAGCTTGGGACCCAAGGTAAACCTCAGTATTGTGGCGAAGTTGATGGGCTTTATCTGACTGTCTGGCTGGCTATCGGTTTCAAAGACGCCAACTTTGTATAAAATAGTTTTTAAATTGAACACCCTGTGGGCATGATTTTGTACTTTTGAAGTACTATTTTCAAGTAGTCTTCCTTGGAACTTGGAACTCTCACGCTCATGCCTAAACTGCTATTTGCTCTGATCCACATTTTTGTGGTGAATGAGATGGTTAATAATTAAGAAATGGTGGACTTTTCAAATTTTAATGCAACGGAAATCTTCCAATAATTAAATTGTGTTAATGGGAGACCCCCTTACTTAATCAGTAAGTGCGAGAAATACCCATAAAAATTTTTAATGGAAATTCTCGAAAAAGAAATTAAATTATAAACAAATTAATGTTTAATAACAATTTTTTATTATCAATTTTATATTTTAGGCTGCCTTATCAGTATTTACTGTACTTACAATCAATTAATTAAACTTCCTGTTTGTAGAAACTAAACTTGTTAATAGAGATTGGCATTGGGGGACGGGGGGGGAGATGGTACAAAGAGTTAAAAATTGTTATTAGAAGCGATGGATATTATGGAAATCGTCTTGTACTTAGGGAAGCCTGTGGATCTCAAATCCCAAATCCATCTCGGGGTTTCGGCTCAGCTAATAACATCACCTGTCACCTGTCCTGTAATTTGCCCATTTAAAATAATTTTTTTGGACTCCTTCAGTAGGCAGTAATTTAAACATTTTTTTCCCAAAAACCTCGCATTAATTTTTTGTAAAGGAACCAAAATGAGCCTTTCGACAATTTGTTAAGACGCCAAAGCGTTTGTAAGTTGGGTAGCAATTATTTCAAACAAAACTTTTGTCCATCACCCCATCATAATTGGCATATTGATGAATTTTTAGCGCTCCAAGCGCGAGAAACGAGGAAAAAAATGTTTAAAATATTTTTTATTACGTGAAAATTTGTGTGTAATTTGATTTAGGTTAAAAAATCATTAACACACTGACAACCACAAAAATTTTTTATTGCCCCTCCCATAATTTTAATTTAATTAATAACAATATTAAGTTTTCCTCGAGGCCAAATCTAACCTTAAGTTGGGGCTTGGGAAGCACACATTTACAAATACCGCAAAAAATTTGCTTTTAAATAGCATTTACGTCATTTTATCTGTGGACTGGACTTTTCCAAAACTTTGTAGGTGCTCGTGTATACAGGGCGAGTCACTAAGATGTCTAAGGTTCTCATCTCTTTTACGGGACAAAAATCTTAAAATATGCGTTTGCTTTACGTCTAAATCATACACACTGTATATCTAATAATAACAATGTGAGAGTGCATAGCACTCTTCTGCGCTGTTCTGTTCTGTAAGAAAGATATTGACCGAGATTCTCTCGCGACTCCCCCTGTATATTTTCTGCTTCTAAAATCAATTAGTTTATTGGTCGCCTAAAAACCTTAACACGTATTTTTCTATGTCAGAGGGTGGTTTATAAATCGGAGCGTGAAATAGACAGTTAGGGCGACATCCCCTTTTTTAGTTTACACTGTTGCCATTTATCGAATATTAGTCAAATAAAATTTATTCTTAAAAATTCCTATTTTTTTTTCAAATCCAATTAAATTCAAAAAATGCGTAATGTGATACAAATCTCTACAGCTACAGTATAACTTCCTCTACCCTAAATAATATCCCTTAATTTTTTTTACCCTCCTAAATATTTCTCTAAACTACCGACTCGAGAAACAGGTCGTAAAAACTAAAAGCCATCCCTAGTTTTCAACATGGGGTATCATTAGTCAAAGTGTCATTAGTTGAAGAAATAAACACCCTCTCGTATATGTCACCTATAAGTTTCGCACAAACATCCTGATGATGGTAAAATCGTTTTTTAAAAAAAGTTTAAAAACGTACATGTACACAAAGGTTGAGACACTCGACCGAAATGGCCCAAATTGGGAATTGTGGAAAGGGTATTGATTGATTTTTAGAAAATACAACTTTGAACAATCCATTTCTGAATAATACACTCAGAAAAGGGCCTGCGTGTCGAAAAGTGAGCTAGATGGGGCAAAATAGCATAGGAGCTTTTTTATAGAGTGGAAAGTTTCCTACAAAAAAGTCCTAAACGGCCCTATTATAGCATTAATAGTTTAGATGCGAGAGTGCGTGTTCCAAAAAATGCTACGTTTTCGCGTGGCTCTCAGACTTGGCGGTCGGGTTCAGTTGAATTAACAATTCCAAAAGTGCGTATAAACGTCGTCTGAAAATTTTGAAAAAATTCATACAGTATCTTGATACTGTAAAGAATTTTTTCCGATAATTTGAAGTGGTTGGCGACTAAAATGACTGAATCGTGTACGTATAGGTGTTAATTATAATTTGCGAACGACGGTAAGTTTACACGTTTGTATTGTAGAGGTAAATTCGAAATTCCTAACTCACTCAGTTGAAAAATAGGTTCTTTCCGGTAATAATAGCATCCATCAAGGTCGTCTAATTATAAAAATCTCAATATTTGCATGTATACTACATTAACGTTATCTTTATACCAAAAGTAAATAGACACAGACACGTGTCTACATAATAATAAAAATTGTTACAAGTCGAAAAAGGCGGAAGTTTTATGAGCTTAATCAGCGTAATACCCAACTTTTTTATTTATTTGTAAAACAAAACGAAATAAATTAACAAAAACAATACGAGAGGATAGGATTTGTGCTAAATAATTCGTGAGAAATAAGAAATCGGCGAATATAATTTATTTTCAGTCGCCTATTAAGAAATTAAGTTGAACGTAAAATTTACGCCAAGCAAACACATTTCCGCTTTTTAAGCGGAACTGATGGGTGTGATGCACAAACCAAATAATCCATTGGAAGAGAAACCAATACATTATAAAGTATCTTCAAGGTTTCGCAAGTGCAAGTAACGCTCTGTGATTGAGGGAATTGGGGTTGTGGATCTGGATGTTCTTTCCAGCTGTAAATTTCAAGCCACTCTGAGTTATGGGTTTCTGAATCGAAAATGGGGTAAAATGGGGAACTGCTGTAGACACTGCTGACTTAAACAAGCATCTTGAGTCACTTTGGGAATAGTATAGGCAACGTCGTGGCTGTAATTCAGAAGACGATAAGCCACGAACACGCCCTCTTTCACTGTTAAGTTCTTTAAGTCTGTAAGAGGAACCTTATTCGAGAACCTCTTGACTAGAAATAGTCAGAATTTTGGATTTCAGCCGAAAGTAGAAAGATTAAAATATAAGGTCTCATGTGACCACTTGAAGGTTTACAATACGCCATAATGAGTGACATATGAGCAGGGAGTCAGTAATATCTCTTTCTTTAGAATCTAACCTAAATTAATAAAGAGCTCATTCTAGTGGCTCATTCAACTCAAATTAGTTGGAAGGCCCCCTGGTTCATACACAGTCGGAATTCTAGATTTCAGCGCACAAGTAGGAAAGCTTGAGAATTTATGACTTGTTGGGGCTGTTTGAAGGTCTACAATGTGCTATGAGCAGAGAGTCACTTATCCTTTCTATATAATCATACTGCTGACTATACTAGTATCTTGGCTCACTATGGGAGTAATATAGAACCCCCGCCTCTCTCTCACTGCCCAGATATTAAAATCTGGATTCATGAATAACTCACTCTAGAGGAACTTAGGTTGAGAGGCTTTTTGGCTCATACACAGCCCAAATTCTGGATTTTGGCCCACAAGTAGAAAAGCTTGAAAACTCATGACTTGAGGAAATGGCTTTAAGGTCTACAATGTGCCCGAATAAGAGAACTATGAGCAGTGAGCAAAGAGTCAGTTCCCGGTCTTTTAAAATTATACTGCTGACTAAGCAAGCATCTTGGATTATTAGGTAAATAGTAGAAAACCCCTCTCTCCTCTCTTCCCCCCCACCCCCCTCTCCCCCCCTCTCCCCCTCACCCCCTCTCCCCCTGTCTCTTTGTCTCTATCTCTCCCTCTCTCACTGTCCAGATATTAAAATCTCTTAAGAGTAACCTTATTGGGGAATCTAGGAACCTTCTGTCTACTGTCTTTACAGAGTCAGAATTCTAGAAATAGAAAGGTTTCAGAACTTAGGACCTGAGGAGACTGTTTGCAGGTATGCAATGTATTCATAAATAACTCACTCTAGAGAAATTTAGTTGGGAGGAGGGGGTCATTTTAACGTGTACACATCACGAATTCTGGATTTCAACCTACAACTCCAAAATGTTAGTTCTTTGGACAGTACCATACATCAGAAAGACTTAGGCGTAAAATCTCCAAATTTATTGAAACTTCTCGAGTTAGAACTGTATAAGTTTTGCTTACTTTAGGAAACAGTACACTAGAGACTAGAGGATCCATGTTGTTGAACTTAAAATGGAGAAACTTAGTGACACTCCGTCAGCTATAGCTCACAAGTCTTTCCTATAGATGGAGTGGCTTGAGATGAGGAGGTAGAGGAACAGAAGTGGGAAGGTAAACATGAACACTAGTATCGATTTTGGCCTTCTTTGTGTATGCGAGTGCATCTCATCCTTGCTACAACAGTCCAGAATCCACACAAAACTTTTTAAGAAATAAGTTCTTCCAGTACTTCCAATTTCAAGACCAAATTATCTTTGGAGTTTTGTAAGTTTCTTGATGAGACGAACTCACGAAAAAGAATTTGAGGTTTGGTACGAAAGTCTAGCACATCTAGAAAGGACTCAGATATTTTTTCGTCATTTTTACACGAAATGCAATCCCCGAGAAGAAGCCTAGCGATTATATGGGTTAAAAGAGCAATGAAGAATTATAGAATATCGAATTTTCGCTTGTGAATATATTAATTTACGGTCGAATAAATAAAATCGTTCAACACGAACAACTGAATCGCACTGCTGATTTAAAGCTTTAATATAAGGTACCTACTACTACATAAAAAAAGGAGACTTCGTTTCAATCTAATTATTTTAGGAAGCACTTCCGTCGTACTTAAATCATAAACCGTGCAGGTTCTTCCTCTTTGTAAACTGATGTAACTATAGGACAATTAAGTATTTCCTCTTGAATTACTTTTTAAACTGGCAATCGTACAATCATTTTATAAAACAATGCAGGTCGTGAGATAAATAATTATAATTATTGTTGTTGTGGTTGTTTTAAATAAAACTATATGTGTCAACGTTTTTTATGCAAAAATTTGCATTTTCAGGCTTTCTTGTACAACGAGCGATCGAAACGAGATTGAAACGAGAAGCCTCGTGAATGCTTACGGCGAGGTGAACTTATTTTGGTTTCACCGTACTAAAATTCTCTAAGGGGCTCCACAGCCCACAGGGTGGAAGTACGCCGTTTTGCACTAGGTCGTCGCGATCGATAGCGTAAGCGCTGGATATGGGTTAGCTGTGAGAGCATCCTCATGAGCTCCAAACCCACACTCGTGCAACTCCCCGCAGGTTCATTAAAAGAAGACTTGCGGAATTGCTTCTGAAGAAATATGTAAAGCATTCGTCCAGACGATGTCTCAGAGTATATTGGTCTGCTAAAAGCAAATCACTATTCATCATCTTAATAAATATAGCGGAAGGAGGGAGGAATTAGTCCCTGTGTGAGGGCCCCTGTTGTCTGATTCGTACATAAAGCCACGAGGGGAATGCTAGAAAAACTCACCAAGAGATTGCCTTTTCGTTTGGCTATATGCAGAGCGCAGAGTACTACCTCCTTGTTTTCCAATCTCTACTCGCCACTATACTGGGCTATAGTCTCCATAGTTAAAGGTTTCTGATATCCTAGTTATTGTCGATCTTAGTGGCCTATCCAGTCGGTCAAAATCTGACTTCGGTGGCAGTCTTCATCTTGTCACAAATCCAAAGAGTATTATGATGATGGCCACTTCTGACCGAGTCCAAGTGATGAGAAACTGCAGTAAATGCCGCTTGCGCCTTTTTTCTAATTTGATTGTTCTAGCAGAGACGAGAAGTCGACCATTGTTACGTATTCCACCGTCTCATGTTTAATTCGCTTTTCTTCTTCAACCACAAACACAATGCACGCACATTTCCGGTAGTCATCAATCGAACCAAAACATTTTCACAAGAGCACAAGAGCTCAAAAAAACTAAAGTTTTCTGGAATTGTAAGTCGAAACGAGCAATTACAATATAACGAGTAATGACTTTATGTTAAAATTTGATTAATTAAATTAATTCGATGTAATCGCTTTTAACTGGAGGCATCTTGAAGAGAAATCGAGACTCGAGACAATATTGGTTAGTTGTTTATGACATAACGTTTGCTTTTGCTGCTATGTGATGAGAATTAGGTGAAGGTGTTTAGCCAAAGGTATAATTAATTATGTATTTTCGTATCTGAAGCGAAACCTACTTTTAATTTTTATTAACTTATTACAAGTGTTAAAGTCTTCAATTAAAATCGCAATTAATTATTTAATTATAAGGCAATTTTTTAAATTAAGCTCGGAAGTGTTATGTGGATTTTCGAAATATGACAGCCTTCTCTCGTTTTTCTTTTTGTGTCTAGAGAGATGTAATTGATTGTCTGTCACACACATGCAAATAACCCACCATTCCAGTTTTGGAAACGTTTCTTCGTAAAATTAATATTCCAGGCATTTCCGAAAGGAACTGGTCTCCAGCCAACTCAGCTATTGCTGTAAAGGCCAAGAGGTTAAAGTTGGTGCCACAAAAGAGTTCCACACACACACATCTAAAAGGTCTAAAGTATGCTGTTCAAATGAACTTACAAACTTACAACTCACGACTTAAAGATGGACTAGCCCGGAGCTCGAAGAAGTTCAGAAATCTCGAGGCTAAACGCTGGAGCCAAGTGCTGGAGTGATATACAATCCACAGAGAGTGGTTGAAGTACAGAGGAAATAGTAGACAATGCACAACCCCAGATAAGACGAGCCTCTCAAATACGTTCTATACCACTGTCTTCAAGAATACCTGTGTTGAAGAACTTCCGGTGGCTCTACATGTACATGTCCATCCATTGGATGGTGGAATTTCCATCTTCGATTAATTACGGTTATCAGAACTTCCCGACTTAAGTTGAAACAATTTTTATGAAAAAATGACTAGCGAAAAAAAGAGGAGGTTTCAATTACATTCATTGAGCAGGACGTAGAACCGTTTCGCAATAATAAAACGGACGCATTTTCAATTAGAAAAAGAAATAGTATTGCAAAACCAGTTTTCAATAACTATAATTTAATTAATCCTCGATAAATAACAGAATACTTTTTTTTCTACATCCATGCCTAATTATCTGTTAATAATTTTTGTAATTAACTAGAAATATTTGTCCACAAAAACGTAAAATTATAAATTAATAAAAATACTGAAAACGGTCATTTCTTATAGCGGACTTTCCGGTATGGGTTCCGTTACAATGTTACATCAACTGCATTTATGACGATGGCGCAAAAAAATTCAATACCAATCGAAAGAAAAGGAAGAAAAAGAAGAAGAACAAACGAGCGGGGACGACTTTTGCTGGATGTGGCCCTCTAAAGACGTAACAGGAAGCGAAACGAGCCGCTCGAGGCCTATCATTCCGTTAACTTGACATCCGAATACCGTCTAAGATTAGCCAAAAACAACTTTTAATTTATATTTTTGCGAATTTTTCAGTTTAAGTCACAAAGTGACTTAACAGTTAGGAAATAAAACGGATGTATTTAAAATGGCGAGTTTAAGTAGGGTAGGTGAGTTGACCTCTTGGTCTGTTGTTTTATAGAGTTATGTTTAACTGGAAATAATAATAGAAAATCGTGAGTTCCGGGATACAAAATGGCCACTTATTGGATGGCTTTTTTTTAAAACATAAATTTTCTAAGAATCTCTTACGATGATTAATAATACAACGAACTAATATGGGAATTACGTAAGACGACCGAGTTGATATTGTTTTGGATTTTTTGGGAAGTCGGTATAGAAGGTACGAACAGGTACTAAATTTCAGAATTTTTCAAGTTCGTTAGAATTTGTTTTTTTGGGGGGAAATAAAAATGTAAATATGTGACAAGAATTTATTATTCAGCTTGGCTAGTTGCTGTCGAGCTATCGAAGATATGGGTTAGATAGGTATAGATAGGTGACTTGTCAACATGTCGACCTACCAGGCTGTAGGCAGTAGGCCTGTTCGGCTTGTCAATCTGGTGGCAAGTCGATCTATTGACTGTCTGCTGTCGACCAGCCAATCAGCCAATCGGCCTGTTAGTTTGTTAGGCTACTAGCTAGTTGACCGTGGGCCTATCGGCTATTTCTGCTTCCAGCCTATCGGCATGTCTACTATCGGCCTATCGGTTAGTCGACTCTCGGCCTGTCGACTATTTGATGTCTGCCTATTAGTCTACTGGCAAGTTGACCGTATGCCTATCGACTATTACTGCTGCTAGAGTATCAGCATGTCTACTATCGTCTTATCGGTTAGTTGGTGTGTCTGTGTCATGGAAAGTAAGATATCGTTATGTTACTATTTTCTGTCGGCCTTCGGCCAGTTAGCTAGTCCGTTGGCTGGTTAGTCGTTTGCTGGCTTGTCGACTATCTACTGTCGGCTTGTTGACTATTTGCCTATCGGCCTATCGGCCTATCGGCTTGTTGCTTTGTTACTCTACTGGCAAGTAGACAGTAGGCCACCGGCTATTACTGTTACCAACCTATCGGCCTGAAGTATTGTCATCCTCCTGGCAAGTCGGCTATCTATCTCTCACTACTGTCTGCTTCCGGTCTTCGGCCTGTTAGCTTGTCGGTTGGCTGGTTAGTCGCCTGTCCACCTGTCGACTCTCTACTATCGGCTTGCCGACTATCTGCTGTCGGCCTATTGGCCTGTGTTTTTGTCAATCTTCTGGCAAGTCAGCTATCCTTCTCTCCCTACTGTCTGCTACCGGTCTCCGTTCTGTTAGCTTGTTGGTTGGCTGGTTAGTTGCCTGTAAGCCTGTCGACTCTCTACTATCCGCTTGCCGACTATCTGCTGCCGGCCTATTGGCCTGTGTTTTTGTCAATCTTCTGGCAAGTCAGCTATCCTTCTCTCCCTACTGTCTGCTACCGGTCTCCGTCCTGTTAGCTTGTTGGTTGGATGGTTAGTCGCCTGTCAGCCTGTCGACTCTCTGCTTCCGGCTTGCCGACTGTCTGCTGCCGGCCTATCGGCCTGTGTTTTTGTCAATCTTCTGGCAAGTCAGCTATACTCTCACTATTGTCTGCTTCCGATCTTCGGCCTGTTAGCTTGCCGGTTGGCTGGTTAGTCGCCTGTCAACCTGTCAACTCTCTACTATCGGCTTGCCGACTATCTGCTGCCGGCCTATTGGCCTGTGTTTTTGTCAATCTTCTGGCAAGTCAGCTATCCGTTTCTCTCTACTGTCTGCTACCGGTCTCCCTCCTGTTAGCTTGTTGGTTGGCTGGTTAGCCGCCTGTAAGCCTGTCGACTCTCTGCTACCGGCTTGCCGACTGTCTGCTGCCGGCGTATCGGCCTGTGTTCTTGTCAATCTTCTGGCAAGTCAGCTATCCTTCTCTCACTACTGTCTTCTTCCGGTCCTAGGTGTGTTGGCTTGTCGGTTGGCTGGTTAGTCGCCTGTCAAATTATCGAATATCTACTATCGGCTTGTCGATTATCTACTATTGGCCTATCGGCCTGTGAGCTTGTCAATCTCCTGTCAAGTCTGTTATCGGCCTGTTGAACCTATTTGCTGTCGGTCGATTACTTATTTCAGTTTATTGAGAGCCGACTATCGACCTATCTGCTTGAGAGAGAGTAGTCAGTAGTTGTACGTTTCTTTTCGCGAAATCGGCTTCTTATTTGTGAATAATCTTGGTTCATTGTCATTTTTAATTTTTACAAACAATTCATACCTATAAGATATAAAACTTAAGGTCAGGCAGCTAAAGAAAACGTGTATTACGTTAATGTGACTGGAGAGTGGGCAGCATCAATTTATCCACATCCGGATTCCTTACTTGCCTGTCACGTCCACGTCCCTTACCTGTTATTCAGGTTCGTTTCTTGTTATTTACTTTTTAAATAAAATTGGTATTTGGTCATTACGTGTAACTTTTCGTATTAAAAAGTATTTAAGTGAGGGCACAATGTAAAAATATGATGGGCTCCTTGGTGCTCTTTTTACATGCCGAACCACCGAGACTAATTTTCTAATTATTCATCATGTTAACCTTCTCTTTATTTCCTTTTAAAAATATCCAAGTGGCAATTTCGTATTTATTTTTCTATTTATCTTCTCATAAAGCTTAAAATTATACCTTGATGAAGATTAAACTTCATCGAGCTGTGAAAATTGTAGCTGCGAGCACTTACTAGGCAGCTATTATAGGCACATCGTACTTCATACTACGTATATGCATTAAATAGCGCATCAATATGGTGATATGCTGATATGCATGTGCATGTGGAGGAGTTTAATTATTCAGAAATTACCATAGAACTCCAATTCTCCATAAACAACACTCTAGCTTTAGACAAGTTTGCCCTTTGTGTAATAGGCCTGTTCGTAGTTCTATGTGCTCAAAGAAAGCTACAAGCTCGTTCGGTTTTACCCTTTTGTATATTCATTGCATATTCACTAATTCAGAATAAGCATAACCCAGTGTATTTGAAAGGTTCCTTCTCTTCTCCGAAGTCCGAAGCGTCTACTATACATGTTGTAGGATCCACTCGGACACCAGGACGCCTACAAACATTAATAAGTAGGATTTTGGGATGAGATTTTGCTCCATTATCCGACCAAACAGTCTTCAGGAAAAGACAGCCCACCCCGGAAGGCCTGGATAACCGCCACCACCATCACCTCTACTCTAGTGGATCCCCACAGGAACCTTTTAATTATGATGAACCATGTATAATACAGGATATGTTTACTTGAAGATTCGAGAAACAGTTCAAGGCTATCTAGCGTCATTAAAAGCTTCGAGGCCGTTTGGTTGTTTGTGTATGGGCGATTCATACTATCATAGTTTGAGATTTGGTTAAAATGGCCATATTAATGCCGGTAACAACGTACGCACTTGAAACATGATCAGCTCGTGAAAGAATCTCAAAGACTTGAAGAGGCAGAGATGTTCCAACGCAAGAGTCCTAAATGACTGCCAGAGGTTCTTAGAACGCGGTTGAGGGCCCAAGTTGAGCAATACTCGAAGGCGACGAGCATGGTCCACTGATAAATGGTCCAGGATAGAGTAAGTGGGGGCAAACCACAAACCAAACCAAAAAAGGTATAAGGAAGACTAGAAGAGATTGTGGTTTAGGAAGAGACTCAAGTGGAACAATTAGTACAGAGTACAGGTCAAAACCTCGAAACAACGTATAGTTGCCAAACCCACAGACACAGAATCGGAAATGAAAGAGTAAAGGGCGAACTGTGATGGTAGTGCCGATGCGGTGATTTCTTCAGAACGATCTTCGTTGAAGAGTTAGGGAACGAATTCGTCGTCGTTGTTGTCGAATTCGTCTTCAAAAAGTTTTATTATTAAATAAGGAGTATAAAATCGTCATAAACGGATATATTTTGGTTTATTATTTGGTAGGTGGTTGGAAATGAGTGTAGGCTGAGGTTAGAGACCTTAACTGATGAAGCAAATAAAAGTTCAACTTATTATACGAATCTTGTCACATGTCTCTTAAAATTCAATTGCCTTCAACTAATACCGCTCCGACATTATTAAAACCGTTATCAAACCATACAAGAAATTCTTTACGTGCCTTTTTGAGACAAAAAATCGAGTTAATTCCGGAAATGTGTACGCACCCAAAGCTTTTAAAACGAAGAAGAATCTTCGTCTTGGAGTTACGAAAAAAAAATGCAATGAGAGGAATTTTAAACTCTCGTGGTCGTGTTGAAAAATATTCTTTTTAGTTTTATTATGTACAGCATATCCGGTTGTAGCACTGGGAGCGCCGCCGCTTATTTCTTCTCCTTGCAAGGTCAGCGACTGATCCACCACACAGCATCTCCGTTCTCAGTCTCTCTCGTCTTCCTTCCTTCCTTCGACCACATTCCACCAACAACAACACGTAGCCACGTTGCCGGACTTTTTTGAAACAAAACCAAAATATCGCCATACAAAATTTAATTTCGACGAAAAATAAATTCTAAGGGGCGCGACGGGGTCGAAATTAAGGTCCTCGATTGTTGCGCCGTCCAACTTAATATCCTCTCCGCTACACTTTTGTAAATTGTGATTAACTTGAAACGACGCCACTTTTATTAGTTGCATTCTTTGTAACCTCTCTTGATCTTTACAATTGGTTTTATTAAGCTCATTGTCGTTAATGGCGTAATTTAACTTTTTTAGTACTAGGACTAGGTGGTACTCGCTGAAATTTTTTTCCCCCTCGGCTATTATTAAACAAAAAAACGTTATGACTACTATAAGTTTATTCGAGTAAAAATCCGGTCCATTTAGTATCGTTTATTTGAAGAAAAGAAGTTTTTATTTGTTAAAATTTTTAAGGCGAAGAAGCAAAACACGTATTAAAAGTATTTTCGGGTGCCTCGAGCTCTTTGAATTGCGGGGGTCTTTGTCAAAAACCTGCTTTTATACCTGAACGAGAGGAGATCAAAAATTTTTGTGTGTACCGAGTTGTTTTCGGATGCAAAGGAGCGTGAAAAAAGTATAAAAAGAATGTGGACGTTTTCGAAAAATGTCTTTACAACTTTTTGGTTTAAAAAATTTATAAGTTACCTCCTAGTCCTAGAAATAGAAGTAAACTGTAACGGTTTAATTGAAAAATTTTAATTTGACTATTTATTTTACGAAATGGTAGGTTAAAGATGCTCCAAGTAATAAAAGAAGATTTTAATGGAGTAGTAAATTGAAGAAAAATGTTATTGATGTTTGGATATAAACATTAAGAAACACTTCTTATTGCATTGCAGTTGTTTAATCACCAGTTAGTAACGCAATGCCGCAATTACTCAATAATTGTAGTCGTTTAGAAGGGTTGTTTGCTTGTTTAACATTTATTCGTCGGTCGTCACCCCTGTTTAAATCTACATTTGTGGTCCGATGATTACCCCATTTACACGAATAGGTACTTATACCCCTAACACCTTTTCTACAAAATAATTGCCACTTGGAGGCTTTTGAAGCTTCTTACAGCAGCACGAAAATGACAAAATGACAATCATAAGCCCAGGTAGTGGCAAAAGAGTTGAGCTGTTTTTAGACGGTTCGGAAAGATCAGAGATAAGTAAACAAATGCACTCTTGTTGTCTCGTTTTACTTTTTGGATTATTTACGTAGCAGGAGACTGGGGGCACTGTTTGGCCTTTTTAGAGCTGTTATCAATCCGCCTCAACTGCAAGCTTAACAAAATTTGGCTACCGAGGTGTTCTCGTTCAAAATATTTGACGAGTGCATATCCACGTTTGGAAGCTCCAAGTGTTGGCGTAACGGAGCGCGAGTCAAGATTTTGAAAGTCTCTAAAGGCCTTAAGGGGCACATAAATTTCAACTACTTTTTGAACGACAAAACGAATGGCGTAAACCGCAGCTCTCGATCTCGCTTACTTTTTGAGATATTGAAGGAAATTGAAAAAAAAGTTCAGAAAATGGAAATTTTTGGAAGGCTCTCGCTAGTCTAAAAATAATTTTCTGGTGTTGTTGATTTTTTTCACAATAAACAATCCCTTCCTGATTATAATGGCACAAAAATAAATCTCTTATATTTTTGTTTATGACTTCTGTGAATTTCCCCGCAACCGTCAAAATTTTTGGTCCTTCGAACCCATCTCCAGGTAAAACTTTGGACCTGCTCAAAAAATTCTTGTGGTTTTCCCATTCAACGACCTCGAAAGTTATGCAAGAATGTAAAAAACCACGACTCAGCTCACAAATAGCCTTTTAAAAGTCTTATTACACACATTGATTCTTAATTTGAAAGCAACTGCTTGGTCCCGGTCTCAAATATATTAATTTTGCACATTTATTTTTACTCTTTACACACATATCAACTTCCTGATGGCCAAATGAATTAACCAGCCCACCCTGTCTTTTACTACATTGGCCAATTGGCCTGTCAACTTGGGGTTTCAAAAGTTCTTGTCCCTTGAAATACTTGCCTATTTTTTATCAACTTTTTTTAGTTTTTGATTATTCCGATTGAAAATGTTATGATTCATGGTTGATAAATCCGCCTACCATTTAGAAAACTCAACATCAAAGGGACCCCTAACCTTTTATAATATTATATTTGTAGTCTGACAAATCTTTGAATAGAAAAGGTTCCAGAAAGGGAGGATCTTATTGAAAGAGCAGGTGAAGTTAGGGTAGGTATTAAGGTGAATCGTACAAGTGTGTGGTGGCTCTTTTACGCAATTATTATTTATACGTTTTAAGGTATTTTGATACGGTGAATATTTTTTATTGTTGCCCTTATATAAAACGTGTGTGGGAACTTTTTTTTCCTCTTACAAGGGAAGAAGTTGATTTTTCTGTGATGCAGAATGCAGATACATCGTGGGTGGTTTTGAGATCGAAATCATCGTCTCGTTGCATAAATAATTTATGAAACGACCAATTTATAGTTATTACATGCAAATATTCTAATTAATAATTAGTGTTTATCGTAAAACGAGTTCGGAAAAAATCAAAAAAAGATTTGTTTCATTTTTGAGCCATTTAAAAACAGGTGAACGGATACTACAAATTGATCGCAAACTCGTTAAGGAAATTGTATAATTTTAACATCCGGTCAAAAATTACGGCAATTTTTATAATTTGTGTATTATAAAGTTATTGCTTCTTCGAGATTTACAGTTACAAATATTTTTAATTTTCCTCTAACCTTTCCGTAAATTATTAGTAATTTAAATAACTCCGAGTCCCGTAAACGAAATAACTGGAAAGACACGAGAAAGGACAAAGTTGGGCAAAAGTGACTAAGAAGACCCGAGGACGAGGAAAGCGGAAAACATTGCAGAAGGGGGTAGTCTTCAAATTAAAATTTATTTCTGAGCGCCATCTACATTTTGGAGCAATTTACTTTTGTTGTTGGCTCAAAATGGACTGTAACTGCCCTCTCTTGAAATATCTGAACTTCCTAAATAAGCGCCTGCCCGTCTGCCCATCAGTCCTAGGACGTCTTCCACAACCCAAAGTATGAGAGGTGGTGAGCTGAAATTTAAAAAGATTCTACACCTCCGATAATAAAACCAGAAAGTAATAATTGAGATTCACGTGGTGTTGAATCCGACCCTAGACATTTTCAACGACCGGCCTGTATACACGAGACGAATCCCGTTTAGGAAAAGAGTGAAAATGGCCACGAACTAATCAAGTGGGTGATTGGAAGTAAATTCTTTTCCACTTGAAGCGGCGGAGCAAACTCGAACCCATACAAAACGCCTTGCGTGGCTGGAGACGTTGGTCAAGTGAAGTTTTCGATTACAATCAACTTAAGACTTGTTAAGACTCATACAATACCCGTATACCCATTATTGAGCTCGTTCTTTTTAAACCATCCATACCGGAAGTTGTAACTGGTTTGTGTAATCAGCGTGACTGTTGAAGCCCGAAGGACGAGAAAATAATGAGCCTTCGAAGGAAATATGTCGTTCTTTTCTGAGATTATTTTACGGCGACGTAAAAAAGTCGTTCCGTTCCATCGGATGAGTTCACCAGGTTCATTAGCTCTTTTAAGTGTTGGTGCTGAGCGGATGTTGTTGTTTCCATCACGAATCGATTCTTTTTTACATTTTTTTTGTCGGTTTATAATTATTGGTTTTCTTTTAATTTATTAATATTGATTCCGTACAGTCTACTAAATATTATCTTTTAAAGATGAGTGTTGAATTATGCTCAATTATATTGTAGACGAGACGTGTGAATCATTGTGTGAAATAAATTGCCAATGTATACGTTTCAAGCCACCAGATGTGACTTATTAATAAAAATACCAGAGCTATTTGAACTTGAACGCAGCCAGAACTAGTAGGGATGCTTTTCTAAATACCAAAAATCTGAAGTTTTGGTAGATTTAAAAAAATTGGCATATGTGCTCTTAATGCGTCAAGAAAAATCCCCAAAACCACATTTTAGCCAAAGCAGGGGAAGAAATGTTAAATTTGTGAAATTGTAAAGAAACAAAGCAACTCTCCTCATCATATTTATTAGTCATTTCGTCCGTAATTTTTGCCACTTAAAAATTAACACGCCGTTCCTAAGTTATGTTGGTTGCGTGAAGGAATTTCAAATTATTTTTAATTTGTACAAACTGAAATGCACATTATACGCACACAAACCGACCATCTTTTCTTCGAAAGAAGTGCGGCCTTCTTTTTTAAAATTCAATTTCAAGTGGATATTTCCTCCGCGAATGATGAGGACCAAAACTCATCACACTGACGTGTTTGTGTTAGCTTCTTCAAGTTGTAGAAGTGAAAAAAAAGTGTGACAGTAAACTTATGCTCATAGGAGGACGAAATGGAAGGGAAAAAATTTGGAAATTAACAAACACGTGTGAGTGCACGATGTGTGGAAAGAAATTACAAAATTAGATGCATTTAACACAAAGCTCGTTTATTACAAAAAAATTATTGTAATTGAACACACGAATAAATTAATTTATTAATGTAATAATAAATAATTATATAACGTTTTTGCTAATTTCGAGTGATTTATTCGTATTTATTACAACCTCAATTTTCAACATTTCAAAATAATGTAACTTCAATATTCTCATCCGAACTGTCAAGATTATATAATAATGTGCAACTGTAAATTGAGCTCACGAATATTGTGAAGAGCTTAAGCAACACCTACAACGACCTTTTAGGTAATTTGGGACAATTATATAAGCAAACTTATTAAATTCTAGTTTCCTTAAAGTGTCTTGAATGTCAAATAATTAAGACGTGTAATTAAACGCAAATTATTATCTAATCGTTTTTTTCATCCACTTACAATAACTGCTCATGAATGTACATGCGGCGGACAGACAACGGATGGCCCCTATGGAGGTAATGGCAGTCTGCTTAGTCTTGGTGTAGAAGTTCGAGTGTCGGCCTCTCACCTCCAATCCACAGGTTGTCGCAGATCTGAATAATAAAATAAACTACACAGAGTCGCCCTTCTGAAGGCAATGGCAAACTTGGCACTGTTGGCAAACAAAATTGTCTATAGGCAAGCTTCTAAATTTAGTAGTTTGAATAAGACGCTCGAATACCAAGCATACACATACGCATAGAAAAGGAAGTTACACTCTTTAGTGTACATTTGTAGGACGTGAAATAATTTTAAAATATCTAGAACAGTTTGTGCTGGAACTTTCTTTTCGGCCCTCGTCCGGATTACGTATCTGCTGCTGCTGGTCTACAGGTCAAGATTGGCCACTTTACGCCAATATAGAAGTTAATTGACGCTACTTGACCTGAAAAGTAGTTCGATTAATCGTCAAGAAGATGATGCATGGAATGAACTCCAAGTCAAGATATCTGGGAGACCACCGAGAAGATAAGTTTCAAGTGGACTCGAATGTGCTCTTAAAATCATAAAAGCTATGATGATTCCGGAAAGATCAATGATTAACGATGGACGATGGACGATGGACGATGGACGATGGACGATGGACGATGAACGATGGACGATGGACGATGAACGATAAATAATGAACGATTAACGTTAAACGAGGAGTGATAAATTGTATCCATGAACTACAAATTGGGAACGATGAATGATGAACTATTATTGATAAACGACAAGCTTATGACGATTAACTCGACTGTACACGTACATTATTCGCTCAAAGCAAGTTCAATGGTGATCAAAGCTTCAACTACAGAGACCACTGTACATACAAGGACAATGATATTACAGGTTTAACTTTAAACCTTCTTTAAGCTTAGTTTGTATAATTCGTCCTAAATGATTAACATTGCACGAAGAGCGGGGGGGGGTATGATAAAAACAAATGATATGTGTAAAAAATAAACAAAGAGTCAATGATGATCAATAGACAATTAAGAGTAAATGTCAAACTTTTAAAGATGAACGGCTATTGATTAACGATGAACAATGAACAATGAATGATGAATGAACAACGGCCGATGACTAATGACCAATGAACGATGAACAATAAACGATGAACAATGAACGATTAACGATGAACGAGGAACGATAAACGATGAGCGATAAACGATAAATAATGAGCGATTAACGTTAACCGAGGAATGATAAACGGATTAGAGACGATGAACTATTATTGATAAACGACAAGCTCATAGCGATGAACTCTAAGGGTCGATTGTACATTATTACAGATTTAACTTTAGACCTTCCTTAAGTTTAGTTTGTATAATTCGCCCTAAATGATTAACGTTACACGAGCAGCAAAGGGAGGAAGGGTCATGAACGATGAACTATGAATGATACAAAACAAATGACTAACGATGAATGGTGAACGATGAAACTCTTAAAGCGGCCATACACGCAACGGTATACTTGGAAGCTATGCAGATCGCTTGTACAGGCAAGCCGGAGCGTGTATGTGACAAAACTGGCAGATATCCCTACCTGTACTCGTTGCTCTCAACATTACCATACTTGGTAGTAGGTAGTAGTCATCTTCACTTTCAGTTTATTATTCTGCTCTGACAATTTACGATAAAAACAAACGATATGTGTAAAAAATAAAAAATGAAGGCTGAATGATGATCAATAGACAATTATCAGTAAATGTCGAACGTTTAACGATGAACAATGCACAATGAACAATGAACGATGACCGATGATCAATGGACTATAAACGACGAACGATGTACGAAGAACGATAAACGATGAACGATGAGCGATGAGCGATGAACGATGTACGATAAACGATCAACAATACACAATGAACGAATGAACGATTAAGGATTTTTCTTTCTATTCGACTGACCAAGCAACCTGCCTAGCTATTAATTTACCATTTACCTAAAGCTCAAGATAAATTTCAGCGCTTCAGGTATCCATTCATGCACAGTCGGCCACGACTGTGCGATATGAACTGACGACCTCATTTTGCTATACTGTTTTACAGGGAGGGCCTAATTACTCGAGAGCCTACCACGCTTTCAAGAGCTTTGAAGGATGAGGTAGATGGGCACCAGAAAAATTCTTTGGGCATTCTACGTCTGTAAGTATCGCCGATTGTTTAATTTGCTACTATTTATTGAAGGTAATGGACAACGCCACCGCAACTTACCAGGCCAAAAAAGTAATTTTAACGAAGTTACATCATTAATTAGTCAAGTAGTGTTGGAATGTAAAATTACTTAAAATTTTTTTTTGTCACGACGAGATTAATCTCGATTTAAAGTGGAACAAATTATTCTAAACGTATTTCTTAATTATTCGAACTCATCTTCAAGCAGTCGTCGTCGTCGCCGTCGTGGATATACTCGAACTCGATAGACGGTAATTTGTTTCTCGGTGGCGCTCGTTTTGCACTGATGTAATAAAAGCGTTTTAAAAAGTATTGGAATACAACAACGGAATGCTGCCAATTACGTAATATTACGTAAAAGAAAAAGGGAAAGTAGACCGCGTCCTGCATTTGGATCCCTGCTTTAACAACCGGAGCAATTCTTCCGGGCAATACGCGCCTGAGTTACTTTACTCACTTACCATTTCAATTTTTATTTTTCCCATATCTCTCCATTATCTTTTGCAAACCGAGACAAAATTTTTCGGAAAAGTAGATCGATAGAATTGTTACGGAACAACGTAATTAGAGCGAATGGTTTCGCCTTTTGTATTTTGTAGTTGTTGTATAGGAAATAAGACGTGTTAAATAATGGCAAGGTCTTATAATTTATTTATTTATTAGCAGTCTTGCCCACACACAAATTTGTTATTATGTAAAAATAACAATTAGTTCCAACAGTTCTGTAATATTTTTTCAAAATTTTTATTGTAAATAAAAGTAAAAATAAACTTTTAATAAAATTACCTCAATAGAGGCGTCATACTTTGGTGGTTAAATTGTGGTTTTAATAAAGCGTGATCAATAAAATTATATTGTAATTAGGTCTTTGACCTGTTACGAGACAATTTACCAACGTTAAAACTCAAGTCTTATTACCAATCAGTTTTTTTAAATCTTCACAAAAGAGGAAGTTGGAGGCGAGCGATGAGAAACACATTCGGAACGAAAAATCAAACAATGGCTTAAATATGATACGCCCATGAACCAATTTGAGCTTTGTTGAGCTCGAATCTATTCTTTAGCCAACCTAGAAAAGATTATGGACTCCACATCAACTGTTCGAGTGCATAGAGCCACACGCTCCAACCCCTGCTCGAAATGAAATCTTGAGCTTGAGAGTATTCGGATTCTAAGTTATATAAGAGGCGAGCACACTGAACTGGTCCAATGAGACAAAATTCCCTGACCAACCATCTTATTAGGCTTTGGTCCATATCAAAACCTCGAAGGCATTGGAAATACAAAATCGGGTCGAAATCGTTTATATATCAGCACATAGAGAAGGATGCGAGGAAAATGAGAAGAGAGTCGGGCTTTGCTAAACACTGATCAAATTCAGTGTGATGCCAGCTGAGGCATGAGGGACTTCATAAATAAATCGGTTCATGAAAGAGCTTGTCGAATATTGGGCCAACAACCAACACATTCGTCATAAAGAACAGGAAGGGAATGATAACTAATTTTTTCCAAATAATGGAACGAGAAACGGGGAAGCCAAAAAGAAACCAAGGCAGAGAAGCAGCTTGGGAAAATATTTACATACGATGGCTATCATAATTCTGTCAAGTAGTAACAACAAGCTTTGAGATTACCCTACCACCTTTCTATTGTTTCATGAAACTCAATTTTGTTGTTCCCTTCTTACCAATCTCTTTTGTAACTCTTGACCGAGTCAAACTTTCACGATGAACTCTTGAAGAAGCATGTAATCCAAATAGGACACGACAGGGATTAAAAACAAATAAGTAGGGTTTCTAGTTGACATAAGAGGCTGGTCTTGGAATTGAAGACGATGTATAAAATAGGTCACCTGTTGAGAGAAGGAAGGCACTTTGAAAGGCACAGGGGAGTAATATACAGGCTGGAACAAGAACATAATCTGAATGGAGAACCACATATTACGAAAACTGGCAAGAGAGGTCACCCAACTGGCAGCAAAGAGAGAGGTCTCAGAAAAGCAGCGTGGCAGTCTAAGATTGTTTAAAGTAGCTAAAATATAAAAACCGGGCGTTATAGAAAATGCCCAAACTAGTTCCTTCTCCAATTTTGGACTTGAAAACTTTGAACTTCATTATTATTTATTTATAACATTTATAGATGTAAATATTGTCATTTCCAAGAACTGTTATTATGTGGGAATACCGTATGTTGTTTGCTTGGTTCGGTGTTGGTAGAATTTGTATTCATAATAAATTTTATTCGAGTCGTGTTTGTTGTTAGCAAGTACTTGCTTGTAACTACTCTTTATACGATTTGAATTTTAATTAAATTACAAACGGAACTAAATGGAGTTTTTTCGAGAAATGCACCGACATTTTGGTATTTCTTTTGTTCAAGGATTTTGCCCTTTTTAGTATAATGCACAATAACCGTCGTCGAAAGCCACATTTGAAATGTGTAAAATGTGTTTTCTTGTATAGAAAAAAGACTCTTTCTATAGTCCGTCTCTGCACAGGTGCACAGTCAATTGGAATTAATGAGCGTACAACTCTACAACTACCTAATGACTTTTTAAAATTAGGTCATAGGTTAACCAGTACATGGCTTTCGCTCTAGTTCAAAGTTACTCTAGGCAGGCTTAACATGTTCTCCGAAGCAAGCCGTCGTGACAAATTAGCGTTGTTTATTAGATAATTAGTAATTATTTAAATGTCACCTACCCAAGTGTCCAATGAGCCGGGCACCAACCGAGGTGGCACCCCCGAAGCGCTCGTCTAGCGATGAACTGTTCGGTTCAAATGTACAGAGTACGGCAAGAAATTTCCTGAATTTCGTTGATATTTTCCATAAGTTTTGGGCAGCTTATTTAAAAAGATCATAAATACTGTGCTAGAGTATAACAACTCCCTAAATGGAACCATGGAACCCATGAGCAGGTACAAGCATTTGAAATTTTCGAAACTGTTAAGAAGTTCAGAAACACACGTTCAGTTCAAGGTCAGTTTCTCCAAGTTCCCAAGACGAAAAAAATTAAAAATTTACACGGTTTGACCCATGGGACATATAAATACTGTGATAGAATTACAGCTCTCTAAATGGAACCCATGACGAGGTACAAGCATTCGAAATTTATAGACAAAAATGTTAAGAAGTTCAGAAACGCACGTTCCGTTTGAGGCCGGTTTCTCCAAGACCGCAGGACGAAAAAAATTGAAAATTCGCGGAGACTGAAACATGGGCTGTATAAATACTGTGCTAGAATTACAGCTCTCTAAATAAAACCCATGAGGAGGTACAAGTATTCGAAAATACAGACAGAAATGTTAAGAAGTTCAGAAACACACGTTCTGTTAAAAGCTGGCTTCTTCAAGACCGCTGAACGAGAAAATTAAAAATTCACAAAGACTGAAGCATGAGACGTATAAACACTGTGTTAGAATTACAGTTCTCTTAATGGAACTCATGAGGAGGTAGGTACAAGCATTCGAAATTTACATAAAAAATGTTAAGAAGTTGAGAAACACACGTTTCGTTTAAGGCCGGTTTCTCCAAGACCGCGGAACGAAAAAAATTAAAAATTCGCAAAGGCTGAAACATGGGACGTATAAATACTGTGCTAAAGTAATGGCTTCCTAAATGTAACCCATAAGTAGGTACAAGCAATCAAAATTGACAAAAATGTTCAAAAACTCAGAAACAAATATTATGTTTAGTCTATGGCTGTTTTCTCCTAGACTTTGTGGCGAAATAATTTGAAACCTGTCAAGGGCTGAAACAGGATGTGTATGAAAACTCTGCCAGAGTAACGGGTCCCTAAATCCGGCACACGGCCAGGCACAAGCTTACAAAATGTACAAAAATAATTAAAAACTTAAATAATAAAAGAAACGTAAGACAGCCCTTATTGCGTGTAATTAAATGGTAATCTACTTATTAATTGTACTCAATTCATGTGACTTAACCTCAAAAGGCCAAAATTAGTGTTAATATTCTCCGCTCAATCTTTCTTTACGTTTGGGCCGATGCTGCCCTGCTCGAGAACCTAATTAAATATTTCGTCCGAGTTTTAAAACTTAAGACAATTTTTATTTAAATTGTGAGGGTACCCACATATTGTTCCTACCGATCGTCAATTAAATCTGCATAAATACATTTTAATTTTTGGGCATAAATTAAATTTAATTTGTAACAAATTAATTCGTATTTAATTAGATAAAGGTATGCAACCAACAAAACGTTAAATTTAACGAAATAAATTTTTGGATAATTTGACGTAGGTTGGCACTTGATATTCTTGCTTCTTGCTTCTTGCAAAACATTTTTTTGGCTCGCCCACGTAGTAGATGTCGAAGAAGTACTCGTAAAATAATTCTTTTGTATATTCATTTGCGAACAAGAAATATCAACGTGTCTTGACGTCACATACCTACTTGGTGACCTGTTAGAAATTCATAACATGTCACTTCCTGTTTCGAGATGTGCACTTATGTGTGGGTATATCTAGATGAGTAGATGGTGATATTCAACAGCCGCTTTGACAAATACAAGAAATGTCTTACAACCGATATGTTTTGTTTAACTAACAACTAACAGACTACAGGTGGTATTAGATATTAGACGCTCGTTTGACGTGACGATTTTGACTTGTTACTCAAGCATATGGGGGGCCTCGGGAGTTTGCTGGGTGCCAAAAAGAATTTGACAAGCTCTGGAAGCTCTTGAGATGTGGAGATGTGAAATGAAATGAAAAGTATATAATGCACCTTATGAAGGAGAAAATTGATGTTGTCTTGAATCTACCGCTTTTCGGTCCCAACAAGCTCTCTATAGTCTATCAACCAGCCATATAATCTTCCCAGATAGCATTTTATACTTTTTTTAACTTTGAGGAGCCTTCTTAAACTCACTTTCCAGAGAAAGAAAAGTCATACATACATACATACAGTTCTATATATGCCATGCAAATCGATGGTCGGAATTGATGGGTAATAGGGGCAAAAAACTATTTAGTACCCATTACCCCTATGCCATTTTCTCGGGATTTGGGAGGTGAGAGGCATGTGGGACGAAACGTGCTCACATATTTTCAAACTTTAAATGGGCGAGGTCTGAGATCTCTAACTTAAAGAAATTGTTACACATACCAAGTAAGGCATTTTTGATTAGCTGAACTAGCTTTTTGAGGTTTAGAGGTATGGCCCAAGCGGGAAAAAATTGCACTTATTTGAACTGTACGTCTATGCCCTTTAATAACATATGCGTCCTTGTATATAAACGTGTAAATATCTACTTGCCTGCATGTAAAATTAATAATTTCCTACCGCACCTCATTAAAATATGTACACCCATGTCGTCGAGCAATTACGAAGCCTAATTTGTAACATAATCAAATATGTGCTAATGTTTTCAATTACGTAATTCATTGATAATGACGTCATTAATTACAAGTTTGGAAAAAAAAACACGAGAGTTAGGGAAAACATTTATTTTATCTTGAAAAGAGCTTAAACCTACACGACTAGAACGGCTGACTAAATTTGGGGTTGAAATCTACTTTTACGGTTCTTGAATGTAATCGAGACTATGAAAATAATATCCTTGCTCTTCTCGTTCATTTTCGAAAAACTAAAAAAGTTTACGTAAGATGACTTTTCGATTTTTTTAAATTAAAAAAAACTCACCATGTCGTCTTGGTGCGAATCTTCTCGGAGGAGCTCCTTGAGGTTTTTAATGTATTCTATGGCTTTTTGAAGTGTTTTCACTTTACTAATTCTCTTGCCTCTAAAAGTAAAATCATTTTTGGGCTCTTTTACGTGAAATTGGACGCAATTTTTGTATTTACCTGGTATTCTCGATCGGAATCGCCTTACGTAATTTAACAAAAGCGCCATTAACGGCCTGTACGCGTCTTCTTTCTCTAGCGTTTCTTTTAGCAACAACCTGTGGTGGTTTATCCTTATGAGGCACGTGTTTGTACCCACAATCGTGTCTTTTCATCGTTTCTTCTTCTTCTTCTTCATCTTTTATTTTGTTTTCAAATCCAAATGCATCTGGCGCCGTAACGTGAGACGCATAAAAATCATCTGCTTCGCGTCTAATCCAACAATTATTTTGAATTTCTTTATTTTCGATCCACGAATTTGAGTAGTACATGCAAGATGATACCGGTGTCTGATTACTCAAAGAGCACATAGTTCATTTTAAACTGAACTGTTGGTAAAAAAATAGTTTGGCAAAACTTTTGACTCGTGCCTTCGACGACCAATAGAAGATGGTATCATAATTGTTAAGCTATCAATTTTTGTGTTTTACCCGCATACACCTGGTTTATACGTAGGTGGGGTTAAAAAGATCATTTTTTAGACCTCTTACAATTCCAGCTGGTTTAAACAATAAAAATATCGAAATATTTTCAAATTGGTCAGCATGATTAACAATAACCATCTACCGGGGTGCCTACTTTAGGCGCAGCTGAAGAGATTTTCGATACGTTTCAACTGCTCTTTTCTACACCTGGACGCGGTTAATTAGTGTAATTATGTTGCGGATAGAAGCAGATGATTTAGCGATATGTATTTAAATGCCTGTTAGCACAGATTGCGTGTTCTTCTATTGAGGGTTATAAATGATCAGATTAAAATCGAACTACAAAATTGCAATTAATTGCGCTATTATCGGAAGCGGAAAATTGTGTTTTTTTTGTAAATTGCTAAGTACCGTACTTTACAATGTTGTCCAAGGATCCACCGTCCACCCTGGACCTTGGGTTTCTCTTATCTGGAACAAAAACGAATATATCCTCTTTTTGGTGCATTTTTCATAAAAAGTTTTGTGCTCGAAATACCTTTATAGACGAATTAAACTGAATGCTAATGTCTCGATTTAGAAGTTGAACACGCCTTTTGCAATTCCAATAGTGCGCAAATTATAATTTTACTACCTGTGATAAATGAATTACGAGATAAATGTAATATGATGCAAATTTTTAATATTCCGCGCGAGGTCCACCGCTCGCGTCCTCACCACGCGAATCCTTTGTACATCTCGCTTTTTTTAGTAGCTTCCGTGCGGTTTCGTTTCAGAGATAAAACGGTGTAAATGCAATAGTTATTTAAAATTAGTAATTAAATTGCGACCCACTACAAATCAATTAGCGCTACCTACAAGTTTAATTCGTCCGTTAAGCTGCAATACAAAATATAAAACTCGAGTACAAAACTTTTTACGAAAAATACACCAAGAGTTTAGCGCCCTTTTGCACGGAATGATTTTTGACGGTCTCAAGACTTTGTACATTAGATCCAAGCTCCCTTATATTTCCTACATTTCAGCTTTTCACAATAAAATCATAAATCATCACAGCAGTCATTTTTATACATACACGGCGATAACTGTATTTGTAATAAAGTATGATGTAGCTGAGATTTCAAGCTTTCTATTAATAAGTTAACACCCTAGTTAACACTAAAGTTTTTAATTATAAACAAATAATTGAAAAAATAATAAAATAGAAAAATAGTATAATAAACGCCTACATCTAGGCAACACTTCGTACACCAATGCAGTTTGTCATTATACAAGTGACGTTTTCAAATAAAATAAGGTTAGAAGTCTATTGCATATTGCATGCGTCCGTGTGGTAGGACACTAATTTTTTAAAACAGTTTAAAACAGTTAATTAATTAAAATGGTACGTATTTTAAATTAAAACTAATCTAGTTAATATTTTACTTCCCTTAAAAAGTATTTTTTTAACAAAATGATGCAATACAAGTTAAATTTTCAATTCGATGTCTCTTAGGCGTCTCTCGAGCGCAAAGGAACCTTCAAAGTTGAATATCTTCAAAAAATTGAACGCGAAGTACAAGAGCTATGGTCAAAGGCTAAAATTCACGAAGAGGACGCACCTGTCGAGCCTAAAACGAGTCCCGACGATAAGTTTATGTCTACGTTTCCGTATCCTTACATGAACGGTCGTTTACACTTAGGACATACGTTTTCGCTCTCAAAGTGCGAGTTTGCCGTGAGGTATCATAGGATGAAAGGCAAAAAGGTGTTGTTTCCATTTGGTTTTCATTGTACCGGAATGCCTATAAAGGCTTGTGCCGATAAGTTGAAGCGCGAGATGGAAGACTTTGGTTATCCGCCCCAGTTTCCTACAGACGAAGTGGTCGAAGTTGTCGAGAGGGACGACATTATACCGAAAGATAAGGCAAAAGGGAAAAAGGTAATTTATGGGTTAGTTTTGAAATTTTTTTTGAATTTCTAAGTCTTCCCTATTTAATTTAGAGCAAAGCCGTTGCCAAAACTGCCGCCACTAAATATCAGTGGCAAATTATGCAGAGTTTAGGTTTAAGCGACGACGAAATAGCAAAATTTGCGGATGCTAGTTACTGGTTGGATTACTTCCCACCATTAGCCGTGAAAGATCTCCAGAGCATCGGTATTCATGTGAGTGGCCTAATTTAGCTCGACTTTTGTGTAATTGACAAATATTTAAGGTGGATTGGAGGCGAACGTTTATAACAACCGACGTTAACCCATTTTACGACTCGTTCATCAGGTGGCAATTTATGCGTCTTAAAGATCGCAATAAGATCCAATTTGGTAAACGTTATACAGTTTACTCGCCTAAAGATGGGCAGCCTTGTATGGACCACGATAGAGCTTCTGGAGAAGGCGTCGGACCGCAAGAATACACTTTGATAAAGATGAAAGTTTTAAAACCGTATCCTGCAAAATTAAGGTCTTACTAAAACTTTCAATAGAGCGTTTGGCTCATACAATGTTTTTATAGGTCATTGGGAGATAAGCCGGTGTTTTTAGTTGCTGCCACTTTACGCCCGGAAACGATGTATGGACAAACTAATTGTTGGGTGCATCCCGAAATGAAGTACATCGCCTTTAGTACCAAAACAAACGAAATTTTTATCTCGACTACTCGAGCTGCGAGAAATATGGCGTATCAAGGTTTCACCGAAGTCGATGGAATTGTTAAAACACTCATGGAGGTTGTCGGACAAGTATGTTCATTGCTGAATTTTTCCTGGTGTTCTCTAATACGCTTTTGTAGGATATTTTAGGTCTTGCTTTAGAGGCTCCCATGACTAGTTATAGAAAAATTTACACCTTACCAATGCTGACTATTAAGGCCGATAAAGGTACAGGGGTAGTCACGAGTGTTCCTTCGGATTCTCCCGATGATTACGCCGCCTTGGTGGATTTAAAAAAGAAGCAGCCATTTAGAGAAAAATACGGAATTAAAGACGAAATGGTGAGACAGTCGAAGTTATGGTTTTGGGCTTCAAAATGGATTTTAAGCCGACATTTTCAGAAAATTCTATCTCAGTCTATTTTTATCATACAAGAATAAAAAGTAAACCAAATTAAAGTAAATTTTATAGGCTTCAAAATGTGTGTATGTGTGATATTTTTAGCTAAACTTGTTATTTTTGAAAATGTTGGTCAAAATAACTTGGTTCCCCCTTAAGACATTAAGATGACCCCTGACTTAGATTCTAGGAGAATAGATGGGGAGGAATTGATTTAGCTGTTTTTTGATAAACTAAACCAAGTATTTTCAGCTATAATTTGCCAAGAGATTGCTAATTAAGAAATATTTTCGGCTATTAATGACTCGAAAGTACGTCACTTAGTTACTGTCTGAGCCATCCAGCGATAACGCCTCTACAACTTTTTTTATTTAAACATTGAGCTAATTTTACTGTACTGCTGTTCCTAGGTTTTACCTTTTGAACCAATATCGATACTTGAAATACCAGGCTTTGGAAACCTTTCGGCCATAACCGTCTATAATCAGCTAAAAATTCAAAGCCAAAACGATAAAGAAAAGCTCCTTGAGGCTAAAGAAATGGTTTACCTTAAAGGATTCTACGACGGGGTAAAATATTTAAAACGAAGCTCGTTTTGTTTGCTAAATTTTAATTGTAGGTGATGCTTGTGGGCGAACACAAAGGTAAAAAAATTCAAGACGTTAAAAAAGTTCTCCAAAAGTCCATTTTGGATAAAAACGAAGGCGTTATTTATTACGAGCCGGAGAAAAACGTCATTTCACGTTCTGGAGACGAGTGCATCGTGGCGCTTTGCGACCAGTGGTATTTAGATTATGGAAATGAAGCGTGGAAGAAACAAGCTGGACTTGCACTAAAATCGATCAACACCTACTCGGAAGAAGTATTCAAGAATTTCGTCGGTTGTCTCAATTGGCTCCACGAGCACGCTTGTTCGCGCAAATACGGCTTGGGCAGCAAGTTACCGTGGGACGAAAAATGGCTAATCGAGTCCTTATCCGATTCAACAATCTACAATGCCTACTACACGATAGCGCACTTAATTCAAGGGAATTCCTTCAAAGCCGACAAACCCAACGCATTAAACATAAAAGCTGAACAAATGAGTCCGGAAGTTTGGGATTATGTGTTTTTCAAAAATGCGCCATACCCGTCCAAGTGTAAGATTAAAAAAGAATCTTTAGACATCATGAGGCGCGAGTTTGAGTTTTGGTATCCGGTCGATTTGAGGGTGTCTGGAAAGGATTTAATACAAAACCACTTAACTTATTATATTTACAACCACTGTGCTATTTGGCCCAACGATGACACAAAGTGGCCAAAAGGAATAAGAGCAAATGGACATTTAATGCTCAACTCGGCCAAAATGTCGAAATCAGAAGGTAACTTTTTGACTTTAACCGAAGCTGTGCAAAAGTTCAGTGCAGATGGTATGAGACTTTGCCTAGCCGACGCCGGCGATACCATCGAAGACGCCAATTTTGTTGAGAATGTAGCCGATGCCGGTATTTTACGTTTGTTCACTTTCATCGAATGGGTTAAAGAAATTTTGTCCATAAAAAAGACTTTGAGGTAAGAAAGAGTTTAAAATTAGCTCGTGTGTGAAATGCTTTAAGAACTTGCAGCTCCCACAAACCTTCATTCCCTTTCTAAGGACGTACAAAGCTTAATTCATTTTTTTTAGAACCGGTCCGGCCAACACTTTCCACGACAAAGTATTTAAGAGCGAGATTAGTTTGAAAATTAACGAGACCGATGACTTTTACAACAAACTGTTGTTTAAAGAAGCCTTACGTACCGCATTCTTCGAACTGCAAGCAGCTCGGGACAAGTACCGCGAATTGACGTCTATGGATGGCATGCACTTGGATTTAATCCTTCATTTTATCGAAGTGCAAGCTTTACTACTCTCACCAATATGCCCCCATGTAGCCGAACACGTTTGGAGCCTTTTGGGAAAGGTAGACCTTTAATCGAGCCCTCAAATTGAAAATAACAGTTTATGTTTTTAGAAAGTATCAATAGTCAAAATGTTATGGCCACAATCTGAACCAATCGACGAAATTTTAATCAAATCCTCCGAGTACTTGATGGAAACTGCTCATTCGTTCCGTGTTCATTTAAAAAATTATTTACAAGGAGTTAAACCAACCAAAGCTAATCCAAACCCTCCGCCCATCGAACAACCAAATACGGCGACTGTTTGGGTCGCTAAAACCTTTCCGCCTTGGCAAAGTTGCATTCTTACCGTTTTAAAAGAATTTTGTACCGTAAGTTGTGCAGTTAATCGTTAGTTCACTGTTGGAACTAAAATTTGTTTGTAGAAAAATGGAGTTTTACCCGACAATAAAGTTTTATCCGCCCAACTCGCTAAAAAGCCCGAACTTCAAAAGTACATGAAGCGTGTGATGCCATTTGTGCAAGCGACGCGAGAAAAATTGGATAAACTAGGCCCGCAAGCTCTTGCCTTAACTCTCACTTTCGACGAACTACAAGTGCTTAAAGAAAACGCCATTTACTTACAAAACACTTTAGGGGTAATTTAGTAACAATAAATTACTAATTTAGTTTCATTCGACTGTTTTAATAATTTGTAGTTGGAAGAACTCTTTATAAGGCATACCGACGAAGAAGACGCACCTGAAAGAACCAAGGAATGTTGTCCCGGACAACCGCAACTTCATTTAGGAACAAAGTTCGGCATCAAGGTGGAATTTAATAATCCGATTCCTCATTCCGGACTCTTTTCTCAAGCCGTTAAAATCAGCAAGGGAGATTCGTACGAGATGGTTGTCTCGAGGCTTCTTAAAGAGATTAAGAGTAGTAAAGGTAAGTTATGTACTTTTAAAAGTAGACTAACTACAACTTTTGGTTTTTTAAGTTACAGATGTTAAGTCTCTTCAATTGTGGAGATACGAAGATCCCGTGTTGGGAGATAGAAAAATTGTACCATTTAATAATCCGTTACACGAAAAAGTTTTAATTCCCAAGGAAGCCGTGTTTCAGATTAACAGAGAAAATACCTTATTTATTCAAACGAAAGGGGGAAATTATGATGTGGGAAATTCAATTGTTTATATTGTAGGGTAGGAGTCGTCCGATTTAATTTATAAACATGTTTTTACATTAAATGATTTCCAAGTTTGGCTAGTGCTTTATTTGAAGGGTTGAATAGGATTTCAAAAAGTTCTCGATGATTCTATAATATTTACAACTCTTGAGGTTTAATGTGACGTTTTTTTTTTTAACGATCAACCGTTTGTTTAGTTCGTTTGCTATGGCGAGGACCGGAGTCTTTGTTCAGTTGTAGAGACGATAAGTGGACTGTATGTATTTATTTTAATATATTTAATTGTACGAATTTTACATGTTTCAGTCAACACGAATTTTATTGAGTTACTACTCTCTTTCAAACAATTTTTCGTAACTAACTACATTACATAAAATCAATTATTTCTAGCCAGGCACAACGTACCCGATTAGAATTACAAAATCGTATTTTTCTAATCAGGCACAAAGTACCTGATTAGAATAACTACAAATGGGTTAACTAACGTTAACAGTCTTCGTTTTTTTTTAATATAAAATTTAAATTGTAATTACAACTTGATGATTTATTTTAGGCGCATTCCTTTTACAATTAGTAATACCTCTGGGCTGTTCACGGTTCTTATGCGAGCGTTTTTTTACACAGGAGATGAGAGTAGCCCAGAGCTACTCCTAATGGTAAAAGGAGCTTTTTATAAATTTCTATTATTTAATAATATTTCTAAAAGCACTCTGGGAATTGCTAATACAGTCGGGTCCAGTTATAACGAGCACGCTAGTGACAACAAAATGTGCTCGTTATATCCGAGCGCTCGTTGTATAAGATCTTGGTTATAACGGATTTATTAATTATTATCTACTGTGTTTAGACTTGATTAGGGTAGAGTAACACTAAGCAACAAGAAACAATGACCAATGACGAATGTATGTGATATATATACGCTTAAAATCGCTTACGAGGAGTTACACGGCGAGCTACAATAAGTTTGTTATCATTATCGTGCTTCATTTTAGAAGCTAACTGTCCAATAAATTATCAAATCTTCCACAATGAAGGAAATAATTGCACCAGTTAAGAACGTTTTTCAAGTATTAGAAATTGCTCGTTTTAAGTGATGCTATTCCACAGTTTGACCGTGTTTGGCAAGGGAAAAATGTTCGTTATAACAGATCTGCTCGTTGTATCAGAGCTCAAAATGTATTGAGAATTTTGTAATGGCGAATTTTTCGTGCCATGAGAAATTACTCGCTAAAACCGAGATCTCGCTATAAGCATAGCTCGTTTTAACTGGACTCGACTGTATTTAAATTTTTGGGGTGAAGGTGATTAAAAAAAATTGAATATTATAGTAAATTATTTGATTTTAAATTCATTGTGTGCGCCAATGCGAATTTCAACTATTTTACGTTAAAACTACACATTTCTAATCACGTGTTGATAACACCTGCACGTTCCAACTAGCGAGAACGCGAGAAGATATTTATAATTTATACACAATTTAGTTGTTGATTCGGTAAGTCGTGTCCGTAGTTTTTACATGTTCAAATGTAGTTTTTCAAATCCACCCTCGTTTAAGGGAGCTAAGAGTTCGAATAGTAAAGAAATTAGTAAGTACTACGCGTTTGTTTATTAAATTATTGTTCAATTACTTCGAATATTTTTGTAGTTTAAACATATATCTTATTGCAATTAAAATTTTAGTCCATCGTAGTAATGATAATTTATTATAATAGGCGCTACGATTACCTTTTGAAATTTAATTGGTTTTAGGGAAACGATTTTGCTTCCTTTAGTAAAATTAAAACAATTTAGAGCCCATTCAAATTGCTATCGGGAATTATGGTTCTGATAAATCAGATAAAAATATTTCTCATTCAACTTTTCCGATTGTAAATTCTAATTTACTTTTACAATGCAATTTTCAATTTTAATTGCATACTTATGATATACCATGTACCCTATTATTGACAAATCGAGATTTAACTCACACGTATACCGTTGCAAAGTGAGTTGAGGTGATGATCTCTGTGTGTCTCCCTAAAAGTGGGTTTTGTAATTTTGAAAACTTATAGTTACTCAAGAGCTGATTTTCATTAAACTATTGCAGATTGTTTGAGACAAGTTGAAGAAAATGTGCCGGATGTCCATCAATTCCAAGGGTTGGATGGGAGTTCCAGCTTACAATAAGAAAAACGCAATTTCGAATGCCAACTACAAACGAAAAAGGTAAGTCCTCAACTTTGAGGCTAACTATTGAATATTTTTACGCATATTTGGTACGATTCGGTAATCGGAAATCAAATTATCCTAAACTTTTTCGCCCTCGAGTAATCGAACAGTTTTGGAGAAAAATGATGACTCAAATCTTTCTCGTACTTCTTGTCATTTTAAGAACCGCAGAAACAGCGATTTTTGTAGTAAATTTATCCTCGACTTTGGCGACGAATAACGTCTAACTCTGGCCCGCAAAATTTCCCAACTTTTAGCAAAAGATCTGGTGGTCCTTAAACTTCGATTGTGTGTATTTTTAAAGTTTTGGGTGGTCAGCTTTTGTTTTGTGCGTCAATTTAAGACCCGCAATAATCGCGATTTTTGTAGTAAATTTATGTCCGAGTATGGCGGCGAATAACGTCCAAGTGGGGCACCCAAGATTTTCCAAATTTTGGAGAAAGATGTGATGGTTCTTTAACTTCAAATGTGGGTATTCAAAAATTTTTTGGGTGCCGAGCTTTTGTTTTGTACGTCACTTTATGAAGTCTCTTTAATCGCACGCTTAACTTTGAACAAAAAATTTTTTTAGCGGTTTGTTTAGCTCATTGGTCACTACTTACCTTCCCAATTTGGACTTTTTTTGACTTTCCGTTTAGACGCCATTGACGTGCATCGATTTAACTTTAGGGGGTCTTTTTTGACCCGTGACATACTTAGAGGAGAAAAAATTTTTTGGCGGTTTGTTTACCTCATTGGTCACTACTTATATTCCCAATTTGAACTTATTTCGACATTCCGTTTAGACGCCATTGACGTGCATCGATTTAACTTTAGGGGGTCTTTTTTGACCCGTGACATACTTAGAACAGAAAAAATTTTTGGGCGCTTTGTTTACCTCATTTGTCACTATTTATATTCCCAATTTGAACTTATTTCGACATTCCGTTTAGACGCCATTGACGTGCATCGATTTAACTTTAGGGGGTCTTTTTTGACCCGTGACATACTTAGAACAGAAAAAATTTTTGGGCGCTTTGTTTACCCCATTGGTCACTACTTATATTCCCGATTTGAACTTATTTCGACATTCCGTTTAGACGCCATTGACGTGCATCGATTTAACTTTAGGGGGTCTTTTTTGACCCGTGACATACTTAGAACAGAAAAAATTTTTGGGCGCTTTGTTTACCTCATTTGTCACTATTTATATTCCCAATTTGAACTTATTTCGACATTCCGTTTAGACGCCATTGACGTGCATCGATTTAACTTTAGGGGGTCTTTTTTGACCCGTGACATACTTAGAACAGAAAAAATTTTTGGGCGCTTTGTTTACCCCATTGGTCACTACTTATATTCCCGATTTGAACTTATTTCGACATTCCGTTTAGACGCCATTGACGTGCATCGATTTAACTTTAGGGGGTCTTTTTTGACCCGTGACATACTTAGAACAGAAAAAATTTTTGGGCGCTTTGTTTACCTCATTTGTCACTATTTATATTCCCAATTTGAACTTATTTCGACATTCCGTTTAGACGCCATTGACGTGCATCGATTTAACTTTAGGGGGTCTTTTTTGACCCGTGACATACTTAGAACAGAAAAAATTTTTGGGCGCTTTGTTTACCTCATTGGTCACTACTTATATTCCCGATTTGAACTTATTTCGACATTCCGTGCCATGGCCGTGCGTAATATTTTCCTGAACAGAAAACCAAAAACCACAAAAACTTAATAAACACCATGACATGATAATTGATCAGAAAGTTAATTTTGAGTCTTTCGAACTTACAGATGATGATACTGAAGAAGTATTAAAAGGAAAACAGTATAATAAAAAAATGAAAAACGTTGATTTATCAAAACTAAAATCAAAAATTTCCAGAATTGAATTGAACGATTGCCATATGATGTGAGATGTGCGCGTTGAGCGCGCGTTAGCAAAACGCGCGTAGCCAAGTACCTAGGAACAAAAGGGATCGTTCACATGCCAACGCGCGCTTTGAACCAACGCGCGGTCAACGCGGCGGTTGTAGTTTTCACTTCAACCGCCGCGTTTGCCGCGCGCTTCGAGTTACTAGACTGAGCATTGGAGCGTACACATGTACGCTCCGCCTTGCTTTGTACCTACGGTATAACAACCAAAGACATGTAACCTCTTCTAGCTCCATAGTCGCACTGAAGTAGTAAGACTGGTTCAACGGCCGCGTTAACGCCGCGTCTACCGCTGTCATGTGTACGAGATCACATTTTGCTAACGCGGCGTCTAACGCCCTCATGTGTACATGCCCTTAGTGTCTTGAATTACACTGGAAGTGATGACGAAGAACAAACAAACAAGAATTAAGACCCAGTTGTTAACGAATCTTCTACTAGTTCAGTTCAAGACAGCACAATAATTAATAGTGATGTTAACCAAGTGGATACTATCGATAGTAGAATTATTGATGTTAGTAACGTTGCTAATCATACCAGTCAAAATGTAACAGAAGCTCAAACTGTTGAGAAAGAAAATGGCAATGTAAATATTACTCCAAGTTAGATTGTCAGAATCGATATTTGAAAGTCACGATGAAGACATCGATAATTTAAACTTGGATTTTGGAAGATGTTTTTTCGAAATTAATATTGTTAAATTGACTCATCTGGCAAACACAAAAAATAGTTAAATAAATATGAAAGATTGTGTTAATAAGAGATCTAATTTTTCTTTCTAATTTTTTGTATGTAAGATGCCCGTTATATATATTGTCCGTTGGTGAACCTTTGGTCACCCCTAATTTTTAAATTATATTGACATTTTAGAATTTGACAATCAATTTGGTTATAACATGGCATGTATTTCGTTTTGCATAGAAAACTTTTATCGTAAATGTAGATCTACGTCGCAAGGCATCTCTGACGTGTAAGGCGATAAACACCACCTGTTAGGTATGCTATTCAATTGTGGTATTTCGTGGTTTTAATGATTGCTTTTGGTTACAGACTTGGTTTGATTTCTATTTGTAAGTACTTTTTGCTTATGGGCAATTTTACTTCAGGTTTCCTTATATTTGAGTAGTACTTCCGTATTTTGGAGACAACTTTGGTAAATTTTGTATTCTCTTCTGCAGTCTCTGGATTTGACTTGCCATATATATGTGGATTTTAAGGTTATGTCGTAAACCTTTCAAAAAGATTTCTAAATTGTGGTAGTTGTGTAAATTCGAATTAGCCTTCTGGTATAATAATAACTTTATTTAGCATTTTGCTATACAACAAGAAACGATTCTATTCTTAATTTACATTTTGTTTCACTACATGCTACTGCTTCTTATCTACATTTAGTTAATCTAATTTAAAAACTCTAAATCACTCCACTAACTAACTTAAACCCAAACCTACCCATATTCCCGAAAAACTCTAAAAAAACTCTAAAACAACCAACTAACCCAAGTACAACCCTAAACTACCCTCGTGCCCGAATACAACACGTAACATACGACTACAACAACAGCCGTTTTCTTTTCATTTTTACTTATTTTAATCCATACATATTCTTTAACTTTCTTTTAAATAATGTACCTCCTTCCATACTTTTCACATTATCAGGCAACTTATACTTTATTAAACCTTCATGCAAAATACTTTTTTTTGTACATTCTTTCTTTGTTGTTAAAACATGGAAGTCGTCTTTTTGTCTCGTATTGTAATCGTGCACATCCCTATTTCTATGCATATCAAAATAATCTGGAAGCCGTCCATTAATAATCTTAAAAATAAATACCATACAGTTAAAGTCAATAAATTTCTCGATATTCAGCCAATTTAAGCATTCTAACATTGATTTAATGTTCGTGTATCTATTACATCTTAAAATAATACGCATTGCACGATTTTGCAATATCTGTAACTTCGAAATTTGGCTGTTATTACCCAAGGAAAACACCGTACAGCAGTAAGTAAAATGTGGCAATACAATAGTATTGTACACAGTTAGCCTACTCCACAAGGTCAGATCTTTTGCAATTCTGCCCATAAAATTAATTTTCTTAGCTATCTTTTTTACAATGTACTCAAAATGCATTTGAAATTTCAGCTTTCTGTCTATGATAACACCCAAGTATTTAATGTAAGAAACCATTTCTATTTTATCCTTTTCAATACAGACATCCAACTGTTTGTTCTCAAAACTTATTAAACGGCTCTCCGAACATAACAGCATAAACTTAGTCTTATTTACGTTTAGCTTCAGTTTGTTCTGGCCCATATACTTGTTTATTCTCTTTAAGTCCTGATTTAGCCTCTCTATCACAGACTCAACCTCTCTGCCGACTACATATATCATCGTGTCATCTGCAAAGAGATTGACCCTGCATTCACTCACAACCTCTGGCAAATCATTGATATACAAAATAAAGAGCAATGGACCCAAAATACTACCCTGTGGTACTCCCCATTTATTTTCCATCTCACTAGATTGAACCCCATTACACATCACATATTGTTTCCTATTATCTAAATAATCGTCAATCCATTGCAACACTCTACCAGGTATCCCATACTTGTGTAGTTTTTGCTTTAAAATATTCCGATCAATAGTTTCAAACGCTCTTTTCAAATCTAAAAAGACTGCCCCAACATAGATGTCTTCATCTAAATAGTTTTTCCACTCCGATATCACACACTGAACTGCTGACTCGCATGAATGGTTTTTTCTAAAACCCGATTGAAAGACTGTTAAGATATCATTTTCTTCTACATACTGCAACAATTGAGCGTACACAACTCTTTCTAATACTTTTTCACACGCAGGGAGCATATTAATAGGCCTAAATTCCTCAATTTTAACAGTTCCACTCACTTTTTGTATTGGACTAATCGTCGATGTTTTTAGCTCCGCAGGAAAACTAGCCTTACCCAGTGATGCATTAACTATATGTAACAATGGGTAGCCTATAATATCAAATGTTTTTTTTAAATCTCTGCATCAATTAGATCCGTACTTTTTTTATTTTTTAGATTTACAATAATCCTGTGCAATTCCGACAGAGATAATACCCTGAATTCTTCAAATTTTGCATTTTGAAATCCATCCCGATCGCAAAAAATAGCATTGCTATTTTGTGCGCATGTAATCGACTCCGATATTTCCTTAATGCTTCTTATAAAATATTCATTGAATTTTGTAGCCATCTGGAAATTATCCACGATTTTTTCGCCATCCACGTCCAGTTCCCTAACAACCGTTTTTTTTGAAATATTTATAATTGATTTCAACGTTTTCCACATTGTAACCGCATCATGTTTACATTTATCTATTTTATTTTCAAAATAATCAACTTTTTCTGCACGAATTTTACTACCTACTATATTTCTCAGTGCCTTATACTTATTCCAGTCTTCTATGTTTTTAGTGTAGGTAAACCTTAAATAAGCATTATCCCTTTCCCTTATACTTTATATTACCTCTGCGTGCATCCATGGTTTGGGTTTGGTTCTTCTTGTATGATAGTTTTTTAAAGGCGCAACCTCGTTCAATGCACACACAATATTGGAGTAAAAATTTCCATAAATTACAGATACGTCAGTTTTTTCGAACATCCAATCGCATTCAATTAACTTAAGTTTGAGCAAATCATAGTCAATTTTCCCTCTCTTCACTTTAGTTTGAGTGCCCATTTCCTGGAATCCCACATTCAAATCAATACTTATTATGTAATGATCCGTAATCCTAGAGGTTGTCAAAACCTCAGCATTTAACGTGAAGCTATTAGTAATTGCCAAATCTATAAGAGTGCTAGATGTATCAGTCACTCGAGTTGGCTTATCAACAATCTGTTTCAAGCCATTTAAACCAATAAGTTTCCGCAACCTCTCCGAATACGTTGTAGTCCTCACCAAGTCTATATTAAAATCTCCTAAAATCAAAATATCATTTTCCGAATCCTCAATAGAGTCGTCTAAAATTTGTTCAAAATCTGCCAAGAATTCGGTATCACTTCCACTCGGGGAATGGTACATTACACCAACATTCCAGACCTTATGAGCTATCCTAAAACTAATCATCAAAAACCAATAGTATCTTTCAACTGCCTTTGTCATTATTATTTTTGCATTTAAATCATTACGCACAAATATTGCTACGCCACCTGTATGTTTTGACTCCGAGTCCTTACGCAACAAATTGTAGTTGGGCAATTGAACTTCCGAATCATCAATTTCTTCTGTTAACCTAGTCTCTGTAAATGCAAACAAAAGTGGGTTATTCTGGTTGGCATATATTGCTACCTCATCGAAATTCGACATAAGACTCCGCGCATTCATGTATATTATTAAGCAACTTTGCTGTATTTGTAATTGCTAGTAGTCTCCGTAATTAATTTTACTTTTTTGTTGTTCAACAAATCTTTTAAAAACCGAACAGTTTATGTCGTACGCCACATGTTCCGTATCCAACTTCAAATTAAATTTCACATTTGCGTTAGTACAGTTTACACATTTTTTAAAATCATTTTTGCACTCTCGCTCATTATGGTCCTCTTCTCCACACTTAGCACACACACTCTCCTTTTTACAATCACCTGCTTTATGGTTGAAACCATGACACTTATAACATCTCATTTTCTACAAACAAACATTTTCTACTGCAGGCATCAGCATAACTGATCCTATTCTGATCCATTTTGCTCGGCTCCGTAAATTTTTTTACGCCTTCTTTCTGTTCCTGTAGTTCCTCCGACATTTTACTCACCACCTCTAACACTTCTTCAACCTTATCAACTAAATCCCTATTCCTCTTCTGTCCGCACACTTGACAAAACCACCCGACATCATCCCTAGTCTGGAGCCACTTTACTTCCTCTTCTTTCAGATTTGCACACTTACGGTGTATGGTGACAAATGATAACAAAACTATGAAGAGAGTTGGGCGCTAAACTTCGTTTAGTAATTAAAGGAGAAAATAGCACAATGTAAGTACGCAGATTATAATCAAATAACTTAATCGATAGGACCAGAAAAACGTGATTTATTAATACAGTACTATAGTAGCTAGTAATGTTGTTTCATTTAGCCGCTTAAGTTTCTTTTGAAAGCTTCTAAACTCCTGTAGAATGGACAATTTTTAATTGACTTTTTTTAACATGTTCGCTGCTACCGACTCCGATCGGCGCCAGCCAACATCGCTACTATATGCTAGCGACTTCGATCGGAGTCGCCTTGCTATATTCTTTAAATGGTTTGTATGTTTAAAGCATTGACGACGAGAGTTTATTTTTTGAGTCATTTTGCCGCGCAAATGCTCTATATTGTGCTCCCGGGGATGGTTATACAATTACAATGTGGCAGCGAACGTGTTAATCCTTTATTCACAATTTGACCGACTAGGACGCAGACTTCCTTGGAGATAGCTTTGTATGTGTAGCTTGCACAAACGTGGTTTCAATGACCACAATATTCAAATCGAACTTTAACTTCACTGCTAACTCGACATTTTAATAAATTCATTTTTTGATCTATTTAAGGCACATCGACGAAAGACACTTTTACCTGTACTTTCTAATTTCCTTGTTTTTACAGATCACCAGATTTACTTTTATTATGAATTTTATTATCAATAATTCAATAATAGGCCTAAAAAATGTTTTTTTTAGTTTCTCGCTTATAACTCGAAAACGACGCATTTTTGAAGAAAAGTGCTTCTGTATAAACATATACTACATCAAATTTCTTACAAATTATATTTGTTAGTTTTTTTTTCAGACGAAGGGTTTAGGCGCTAGAACGTTTTAAAGTTTGGCAAAAATTCCAAAATCGGCTAAAAAACTTGTGTTTTAGTTTATCGCATATATCTCGAAAACTACGTACTTTTTGAGAAAAGTGATCTTATACAAAACTAAAGTAGATTAAATTTTGTTCAAATTATGTGTCTTTCGTTTTTTCGGTAAAGGAACGGTTTAGGCGCTAGGGCGCGTTAAAGTTTGACAAAAATTCAAAAATAGGCATAAAAAATTGGTTTTTTACTTTTTCGCTTGTAACTCGAAAACTACGCACTTTTGGAGTAAAGTTTTTTTGTATACAAATAAACTACATCAAATTTCTTACAAATTATATTTGTTGTTTTTTTTTCAGACGAAGGATTCTCCTCGATCCAGATGATACAAAACATTATTCCATCAATATTAAGTAAAGGTAAACTTCCTGTGTTTCGTAGTTTAAAGTTTTTTGTAGTTTTGCAGAATTATTCGATAGTGACACCAAGTTAGGTAACAAGATTTTAAAAGAGACCGAAGAAGCTTTAAGCGAATTAGACAAGTGGATTTTGTATATTTAAGATCTTTTAATGGAGGAATATAAAGATGAAAGTCAGTGTTTGATAAAATTTAATGTTCACACTCGAATATATGGGCTGCCACCTGGTCCAGAGTTACATAGATGTGTTTTTCCAAAAAATGAAGATGTGGATCTATTTTTACAAATAACTGGTACGTCACCCTTTTAGTTTGAAACCTTAATTTTCAAGTTTACTTTACCAACGAGATTATAAGTGCTCGAAATGCAAACAAATAGAAAAGGTACAAGCAATTTACGATCAAAAATATTCAATATCGGCTCCTAAGCAATGTGTCAACTTTGATAAATGCCCTGGAAAAAATTGAACTCCTCTTGGCATTTTAAGTGCGGACAATTGTAAAGATTATCAAGAAATAAAAATACAGGTAACTTATCTGTTTAGAAAGCTTAAAGTTTTACCAGCAAGATGATTTAGTAGATGCTTGTAAACCTGGTGACGTGTTACTATTTGGTAAGAGCAATATTTAACTTTTAGTCTTTCGGCTTTGCTACTGTTACACGTATTTTTAGTGGTGCCATAAAACGTAGATGGGACCCTTTGGTTCCTGGAAAACGAATATAAGTCGAACTAGGATTAAAAGCGAATCATGTGCAAATTAACAATGAACAAACGTTTTCAAATCTAGTCACGCCTGAAATACAAGGTCAGTTTGTTAGCTTTTGGGAGAAATACGAGTATAGTCCATTAGTTAGTCGTGATTTCATCTTGAAATCATTCTGTCATTGTTTTGCATTTAATGTATTTTGTTATTCACAGTTCATGCATCAGAGTCCTCGGGATCAAGGATAAATTAAATGAATTTTGTTAGTTGCACACAACAATGTGGACTCTTAGAGGTATTAATTACGTTCTTGTTCAAATATTCACAGCAATTACAATGTGTTGATCACAATAACAACCCGGTTGATTGTTGATTTGTAAGTCGCTCACCAAGATTATTAAACACCCCTCAGAACTTCAGCGTTTATTTTGGGTTTTAAAAGAGTGACAATGAATTATTCTCAGGTATGTCGTTGATAAGCTTCCTTAACGCCATTCAAATCCATTACTTTCGTTAGGAGCAACTTATATACTTGTATTACTTCGAGTGACTCCAGTGACGGTTGGAAGCTCTCAAATGTATCGATCAATGACCCAAAGTCCTTAGTTAGAGTTACATTAAATCCACTGTTTAATAAGGTAGGTATAAAAACACTGATGGATGATATGACACATACTCGAGAAGGGTAGATTTTGGCTCTTATTAGTTTTATTGCTTATAACTTGAAACTTAAGCCCTTTGTGAGAAACGTGTTCCTATACAAAAATAAAGTAGATTAAATTTTGTACAAATTATGTGGATTAGGTTTTTTCTGTAAAGAAGCGGTTTAGGCGCTAGAGCGCGTTAAAGTTTGACAAAAATTCAAAAATATGCCTAAAGAATTGTTTTTTAGTTTATCGCTTATAATTCGAAACTACGCACTTTTAGAAAAAAGTTCTTCTGTTTAAAAGTATACTAGTAGTATATCAAATTTCTCACAAATTATATTTGTTGTTTTTTTCAGACGAAGGGTTTAGGCGCTAGAACGCTTTAAATTTGGCAAAAATTCCAATATTAGCTTAAAAACTTGTTTTTTTAGTTTATCGCTTATATCTTGAAAACTACGTACTTTTTGAGAAAAGTGCTCTTATACCAAACTAAAGCACATTAAATTTTCTACAAATTAAGAATCTTCATTAATAAACAATAAACTTCTTATTAAAGCTCAATTTAGTTTGTATTTTGGGAGAAGTAACTCTGAATTTACTATTCGATCAAACCGTGAGTTGCGTCAACCGTAAATACAGCATTGTACGATGGGTTGCATATATGTAAGTAATTTCCACCTAAGGCTAGTTACGCACAGCCGATTTATTTTATCACAATTTTTAATCGTCTATAATAGATCTCAATACAACAAATGAGTGTTAGTGCACAGCCAATAAAAAATTGGTGATTGCCTGTGCGCTAGCACTCCGTTTGACGAATTGAGATCTATTAAAATTTAAAAATTGCGTTAAAATAAATGGTCAGTGTGTTACTAGCCTTATTTTACCCTTGTGGAAGAAAAGCATGTTAGCCATTTGCAAGCGTGAGAAATGTCAAAGCGTGTCAAACAAAGGTTTCTAACCAACCTTTTAGATGTTATAAAGTCTAGCCTACTTCCAGCTCTCCTACAAATTGCATAATGGATAAATGGATACTTACAAATAACTACCGAGTTGACAAAGTGACAAAAGTTGTAACCGTATTCATCTGTTCATTGATTTGGTATTATAGCTATAGCCTATTACAAATTATAACCGAAGCAAATTGCCCGATGATTGAAGTTCTCGTAATCTCTGCAGCGAAGAATGTTTTTCAGGTTTTCAAATTGGATGTTCGTAGAAGGCAATTTAGAAATTAGAATTTTGTATCGTGTAACAAGCTATTCAATTATCTGGATGTTTATTACTATCTAGCTACGACCGAAACTTGTGACGATTGATGATGAATGAAGATTTTGTAAATGGTAAGAAAAAATATTTAAAAAACAAGTAAGTATTTTAATTTCTGTTTCACTTTTTTTTCGTGATTTTGTTGAGACCACGAAAGAAGAAAGATCGAAAAATTACGTGGCGCCCCTTTATGAGTGTATCGTTATTTCTTTTTAGATTAGTAAATTTGTAATATATTGTGAATACAACGGCCGAAACCGCGGAGCTAGCGGCAAACGTAACAACCTTATCTAAAAATGCACCTCTAATTTTGGATTGAGGCGAGCTAGGCCCTCTGACTAGGAATAATAAATTAAGACGTTTAAAATAGCTTTTGGTAAATAAGTTCCAAATGGTACTAAATTAATAGTTGACAATAAAAATTGGAGTTTGGATACCTAATGATTAGTCTAATATAAAAGTGAGTAGAAGGCAACTTTTTTAAATTGCTTCGTATTTAACCTGCTTAAGTGTCTGATTAGTAACGCTTCGTCAACGACGAGATCTCTCTTTATGTCGCTTTGGCGGTTCATCTTTTCCTCGATGGAAACAGCCAACAGGGTTAGTTGTTAGTAGCGTTTCTAATCATACCAGTCAAAATGTAACAGAAACTCAAACTGTTGAGAAAGAAAATGGTAATGTAAATATTACTCAAAGTTAGATTGTCAGAATCGATATTTGAAAGTAACGATGAAGACATCAATAATTTAAACTTTGATTTTGAAGATGTTTTTTCGAAATTAATATTGTTAAATTGACTCATCTGACAAACAAAAAATAGTTAAATAAATATGAAAGATTGTGTTAATAAGGGATCTAATTTTTCTTTTTCTAATTTTTTGTATGTAAGATGCCCGTTATATATATTGTCCGTTGGTGAACCTTTGGTCCCACCTTATTTTTAAATTATATTGACGTTTTAGAATTTGACTATTTGACAATTAATTTGGTTATAACATGGCATGTATTTCGTTTTGCATACAAATTACAAAACTTTCATCGTGAATGTAGATCTACGTCGCAAGGCACGTGTGAGCCGATAAACACCTGTTAGGTATGCTATTCAGTTGTGGTATTTCGTGGTTTTAATGATTGCTTTTGGTTACAGACTTGGTTTGATTTCTATTTGTAAGTACTTTGTGCTTATGGGTGATTTTACTTGAGGTTTCCTTATATTTGAGTAGTACTTCCGTATTTTGGAGACAACTTTGGTAAATTTTGTATTCTCTTCTGCAGTCTCTGGATTTGGCTTGCCGTATAAATATGAATTTTAAGCTACAAATTTTTAAATATGTGTGTATGTTGGGGTTCATTTACAACGTATTAGATCTATGAATTTTAAGGTTATGGCGTAAACCTTTAAACAAGATTTTGACGGGTAGTTGTGTAAATTCGAATTAGCCTTCTGGTGTGGTGACAAATGATAACAAAACTATGAAGAGAGTTGGGCGCTAAACTTAGTTTAGTAATTAAAGAAGAAAACAGCACCATGTAAGTACACAGATTATAAACAAATAACTTAATCAATAGGACCAGAAAAACGTGATTTATTGATACAGTACTACCGATGGTAAGACCCGGTTCTTTTTAGAGATTTGGATCATTAAAGTCATTTTATAAAATGACCCGTTCGCAAAGATTCGTTCATATGATCAAGTCAATCGAGTGGCCAACGCCACAAGCGACCCTACGAGTAACGAATAGGAGAACCCATACTCAACAAAACTGATCGACGAAATCGTTTGAGTGGAAAGCGAGTCTCGTAAAATTTATTTTTAAATGCCAATTTATAGTTTCGGTCAAAATAAATTATTTTTATGTTCAAAGATTGTTTTATAAGTATTGCTTACATACCTATAAGTATGAATTTATAATTATGTATTAATTACCTACTTTTAGGGCCGATATTTCAATCTTCTATTAAAGTTCCTAATAGCTATTTGCCTAATAATTTATTTAGTTGCTAATTGATTATAAAAATTAACCAATTATAAAAAAGGATTCACATAGCAACCAAAACTTATTTGCCAAATAGCTATTAATAGATAATAATCATAGCATTCGTTTCATTTATAAATTTAGAATCGAATTTGTATTTTTTGTTAGTGTAATAACTTACAGTATTTCCAAAGAAAGAAAAACGGTCTGCACGATCATAACTACGAAGGTGCTCTTTGCTTACCCGACTTCAAAGTCGGATAAGCATTTATTACTTGGCGATATTCTTTCTTTGGAAATTTTACTATAAATAAGACTACTGCCCGTTTGAGAAGGCTGTAAAATGTTGAAATATGATGATGTTTTGCTTAATTTGCTAAATTCTTTCCTAGTCGTGATTCTCGGGCTTCTAGAAGCTACGAGAATTCTGATTCTAATGAAAATTAATCTGAACTGTTTCTTTATTAAATTTATTAATCACGGACTGTTTTTACATCAAAATTGTATTTCTCAATATGAAAAAGATAATCTAAAAAAATGGTTAAATGAAATATTGGCAACTTTCTTGTGGGAGTAAGTTATTTAGCTACTTGCGGAGAAAAAAGACTGCGTGTGTCTCTTAGATTACGGCTAGTCTCAACTTTCTTGTGGAAGTAAGTTATTTAGCTACCCTTATCCAAAAAATCAATCATGATTACTCCATGGCAATCCCAAAAACCTGAAGCAAGAACTTTTCCAGCAGATTTTTGGACACTAAACTTCTTAGGTCTTGGAGAACCAGAGTTCCATCCATTCCATCGATTGTTGCTTTGTTTCTGGATCGTAGAAATGTACCCAAGTCTCATCCATAGTAACAATTCGGTTTAAAAAGTCTACATCGTTTTCAAATCGAGCACAGATCGATCACCATTGATCACCAAGGGTATTAACTATATCTTCGTAAATCTGCTTACCTCTTAAACCCTTTTAAATACAGGTACTTGATGATGGCTCGATACTCCAATTTTTCGATCTTCACAATTTCGGCGGACATCTTTTTTCTTTTAATTTATTGCTTAACTCTGGTTTTACTTTTTTGACGTCAAACTTTACACTGACACTTCTAATAAGTTATTGTTCGTTGCTATGGTAACGCAATATTTTGTGTATGCATGGAACTGGTGTAGGCTAACTAGATATTAATACATCCTCGTAATCGCAACAGTTAAGAATGTTTTTCACAGATTAGAAATTACGCGGCATAAATAAAGTTATTTCGCAGTTAGACCATGCTCGTTATGTCATCAACAAATTTGATACGACTGCATGTTTCAATTTCAAGCAATATGTGTCGTTTGAACTGTGTTTAGTGTGTATTGTGTGAGATTTAAAAAAATGCTTTATTTATTTTCCTTAAAATATTCTCTTTTTGTGCTAAATGGAATCAAGTAGTACCTACTGATAATCGAGTATTGAGACACACGTAACCATTTAAGCGACATATCGTATAAATATGTGATCGACCTTAGTTTGTAACTTTTCAGTTTTCAATTGAAATTTTGCAACTCCCGATTCTGCTAGTAATTTGATCTGCTCGTCGAGTGCTACCTAGTTTGTAAAAGTCGAGGTTTGTTAAAATGCCAACTTTGTACGCCTACCAATACATAGGCAACACTTGCTGCATATGTAAGTAATTTTGTAACTTAGGCTGGTAACGCACGGGGGTTCATTTTAACACGATTTTTAATCGTCTATAATTAATAGATCTCAATACAACAAATGAGTGTTAGCGCACAGGCAATAAAAAATTGATGATTGCCTGTGCGCTAACACTCTTTGGTGTGTTGAAATCTATTAAAAATTAAAAATTGGGTTAAAATAATTAGTCGGTGTGTTACTAGCCTTATTTTACCCTTGTGGAAGGAGGCGTGGCATGTTAGCCATTTTTCTAACCTAACCTTATTTATTTAGTTTATTTTAGTTAGTTTATTTATGATCCAGAGAACTTCCAGCTTTTCTACAAATCGCATAATGTATACTTACAAATAATTACCAGGTGACAAGAGTTATAGCGGTATTTATCTGTTCATTGATTTGGTATTATAACCTATTATAAATTATAACGGAAGCAAATTGTTGTTTGTAACCGTGTTTTTAAAATTAGTATCGTTTCAGTGCAATTTTTTTAAGCGACGTTTTTGTAGCCGCAGATTTACTTATTTAACTCGTGACGGCAATTACGAAAAACTACAGTTGTTTAAACGGCACCATGGTACCATCGAACAATGTTGAATTCGCTTGACGGTGTACGTTTCTTATCTTTTGCGAAAACTTCAAAATTTGCCAAAGAACTATACGCAGATTGATGGAGCTCAACAAAGAGTATAAAGACTTTAAAGTAGGTTTACGAATATTAGTTTGTCCGTGTAATCAATTTGTTATTCAAGAACCTGGAGACCCAGATAAAATTTAGTAGTAAGAAATCTCTAATTTTAAACAGAAGAATTGAGGATATCCCAACCTACCTACGTGATTGAAATATCTCTACACAAAATATTGTATATATGCTTTACCAGATGGTTTAGTTTAAAATAGGAGACAACTTGTATTTCAAGGGGTAAATATTATTTCATATTAGTTGATTTTAAATCAAGAAAAAGTATTTTTAATGTAGAAATTGGATGTTAGTTTTACGCCTAAGTGCAGGTGTAAAACTAATTCCACCCCAAACGTGGAATTACCTATATGTTAGGTGCATTGAAACTTTTTTCTCTTTGGTATGATCGTATTTTATACTTTTCTTGTTTTAGAAATTAGAATTCCGAAAGGCGTAAGAAGCTATACAACTATTTGGATATTACAGTCATGCTACGACTGAAATTTGTGATGATTGATGAATGAAGAAAAACAAATTTTCTCCTTTAAATCTTTAAAGTTTTTTCACATGTTGATCTGCAACATATTATAATTATAATTTACTCTTGAACTACCCCTCTTCTGATAAACTAGATTTAGTTATTAGAAAAATTAATATTGTTAATTACTGTGGTAACAGTTTTAGTTTCAATGTTTCTCTTTTCAATTTGTGAATGAAACGTTTTGCTCATGAAAAATGAAAATTTAAATTAGTAAATAGTAATTGCTAATAAATTATTTATAGATTTTGTGCTTCTAAGGACACCTAAAGAACCTAACCGAGCTCGCTTAGTCCAGTGTATTAAAGAGTTCGTAAATTTGTTAAATTGCTTCTCGTTAAAGTGATTTTCTTGTTTTACTATTAATTATAAATCAGTAGTTGCAGCATTGTTTATATGTTTATGTATTAAAATTTATAATTATAACATTAGTTTATTAATTAGTTAAAAGTATTATGTATTTTTCCTTCTATATTGACCACTTTCTAAGTTGAAATAATGTAAAAGTCGAAATTTGTTAAAACTCCAACTTTTTACGCCTACTAATACATAGGCAACACTTGTTACTCTCCCACTACATTATAAATTTTAAACTACCATAGAAATTTATAGAGTGGGGCGATCACATGACCACTAAAAGTTTATATAAGGCCGAATTTCGCCATTCGAAAAATTTCTAATCTCTACTTCAAATCAGCTTCGAAGAGAAAATTTTAGCTTTGCTCGTGTGAAAAATCAACTTCAACTTTTTGAATTTTTTTTTCTTGGAAGTTGTTAGAGGCATTGTTCTGAATATCTTTAGCAACTTTTGGATCATTTGGTCGAATATTATTGCGGGAAATTAAGTTTTTAAAAATCAATTATTTATTCCTACCAAAATAATAATTAACTCGGCATTCTTGTTTGGACGGTGTTTGGCGCTTCTTAAGACGCTGTTAAAAATAAATTCTCCTCAGAAGAGAGAAATCTCTTCTGAGGAGAATTTATTTTTGTCTTATTATTATTATTGTATGTACCTACTATGTAAATTACGTTGAAAAAATAAACGATAGAAAGCAATAATTTCTTTTATTATAAGCTGCCCTATTTACAAGCAAAGTCCTCGTTTTCGGACTAGATAGTTGGAAAGCAAAAGGGTGATAGGGTTTTGGAAATAAATTTTAATTAAGAAGATACTTTTTGATCAAAAAAATTTTCATATCATATAAGCGATATAACGCCTCGTTTCATAACATAATGGCAATTCTTTTAAATAAATATTTCTCTCTAATTTATTTCTTTTACCTTATCGACCTTCTGCTCTCCTACTACCTACTCTAAAAATTATAAATTTTGAAAGAAACTTAAAAATCTTAAGAATCTTTTAAAAGTTGGAATTACGCAGTTTTGAGGGTGCGATTCTTTAGTCCTATAAGCAGCAAATATTCTTGTATAATATGGGCGCTCTTGCTCCTCGAGTTTAGAAGATATTCGACATAAAGCATAAAATTTCAAGATTTATAAACATTAAAAATAATTTAAAAGTCGAATATCTTCTAAACTTGAAGAGCAGGAGCGCCCAAATTATACAAGAATATTTGCTGCTTATAGGACTAAAGAATCGCACCCTCAAAATTGCGCAATTCCGGGTTTAAAAAAATCAATTTTTAAAAATTTCTTTCGAATTTTACAATTTTCGGGCTAGGTAGTAGGAGAGCAGAAGGGCGATAAGGTGGTCGAAATAAATTAAAGAGAAATATTTATTTCAATGCTCGTGCTATTATGTTACGCAACGAGGCGTTATCGCTTAAAAGATAAGCGTTTTAATATTCAAAAATATTGGTATTTTAATTTAAAATTTGTTTGGACCACCTTATCGCCCTTCTGCTCTCCTACTACCTAGCCCGAAAATTGTAAAATTTGAAAGAAACTTTTAAAAACTTAGTTTTAAAAAAATCGAAATTATGCAATTCTGAGGGTGCGAATCTTTAGCTCTACTATCGGGGAATGTACTTGTTAAATTTGGGGGCTGCTGGTCCTCTAGTTCAGAAGATATTCAACATAAAACACAAAATTTGAAAATTTATAAAAGTTAAAATATCTTAAAAGTTGAATATCTTCTAAACTAGAAGACCAGCAGCCCCCAAATTGAACAAGTACATTCCCCGATAGTAGAGCTAAAGATTCGTACCCTCAGAATTGCATAATTTCGATTTTTTCAAAACTAAGTTTTTAAAAGTTTCTTTCAAATTTTACAATTTTCGGGCTAGGTAGTAGGAGAGCAGAAGGTCCATAAGGTGGTCCAAACAAATTTTAAATTAAAATACCAATATTTTTGAATATTAAAACGCTTATCTTTTAAGCGATAACGCCTCGTTGCGTAACATAATAGCACGAGCATTTAAATAAATATTTCTCTTTAATTTATTTCGACCACCTTATCGCCCTTCTGCTCTCCTACTACCTAGCCCGAAAATTGTAAAATTCGAAAGAAATTTTTAAAAATTGATTTTTTTAAACCCGGAATTGCGCAATTTTGAGGGTGCGATTCTTTAGTCCTATAAGCAGCAAATATTCTTGTATAATTTGGGCGCTCCTGCTCTTCAAGTTTAGAAGATATTCGACTTTTAAATTATTTTTAATGTTTATAAATCTTGAAATTTTATGCTTTATGTCGAATATCTTCTAAACTCGAGGAGCAAGAGCGCCCATATTATACAAGAATATTTGCTGCTTATAGGACTAAAGAATCGCACCCTCAAAACTGCGTAATTCCAACTTTTAAAAGATTCTTAAGATTTTTAAGTTTCTTTCAAAATTTATAATTTTTAGAGTAGGTAGTAGGAGAGCAGAAGGTCGATAAGGTAAAAGAAATAAATTAGAGAGAAATATTTATTTAAAAGAATTGCCATTATGTTATGAAACGAGGCGTTATATCGCTTATATGATATGAAAATTTTTTTGATCAAAAAGTATCTTCTTAATTAAAATTTATTTCCAAAACCCTATCACCCTTTTGCTTTCCAACTATCTAGTCCGAAAACGAGGACTTTGCTTGTAAATAGGGCAGCTTATAATAAAAGAAATTATTGCTTTCTATCGTTTATTTTTTCAACGTAATTTACATAGTAGGTACATACAATAATAATAATAAGACAAAAATAAATTCTCCTCAGAAGAGATTTCTCTCTTCTGAGGAGAATTTATTTTTAACAGCGTCTTAAGAAGCGCCAAACACCGTCCAAACAAGAATGCCGAGTTAATTATTATTTTGGTAGGAATAAATAATTGATTTTTAAAAACTTAATTTCCCGCAATAATATTCGACCAAATGATCCAAAAGTTGCTAAAGATATTCAGAACAATGCCTCTAACAACTTCCAAGAAAAAAAAATTCAAAAAGTTGAAGTTGATTTTTCACACGAGCAAAGCTAAAATTTTCTCTTCGAAGCTGATTTGAAGTAGAGATTAGAAATTTTTCGAATGGCGAAATTCGGCCTTATATAAACTTTTAGTGGTCATGTGATCGCCCCACTCTATAAATTTCTATGGTAGTTTAAAATTTATAATGTAGTGGGAGAGTAACAAGTGTTGCCTATGTATTAGTAGGCGTAAAAAGTTGGAGTTTTAACAAATTTCGACTTTTACATTATTTCAACTTAGAAAGTGGTCAATATAGAAGGAAAAATACATAATACTTTTAACTAATTAATAAACTAATGTTATAATTATAAATTTTAATACATAAACATATAAACAATGCTGCAACTACTGATTTATAATTAATAGTAAAACAAGAAAATCACTTTAACGAGAAGCAATTTAACAAATTTACGAACTCTTTAATACACTGGACTAAGCGAGCTCGGTTAGGTTCTTTAGGTGTCCTTAGAAGCACAAAATCTATAAATAATTTATTAGCAATTACTATTTACTAATTTAAATTTTCATTTTTCATGAGCAAAACGTTTCATTCACAAATTGAAAAGAGAAACATTGAAACTAAAACTGTTACCACAGTAATTAACAATATTAATTTTTCTAATAACTAAATCTAGTTTATCAGAAGAGGGGTAGTTCAAGAGTAAATTATAATTATAATATGTTGCAGATCAACATGTGAAAAAACTTTAAAGATTTAAAGGAGAAAATTTGTTTTTCTTCATTCATCAATCATCACAAATTTCAGTCGTAGCATGACTGTAATATCCAAATAGTTGTATAGCTTCTTACGCCTTTCGGAATTCTAATTTCTAAAACAAGAAAAGTATAAAATACGATCATACCAAAGAGAAAAAAGTTTCAATGCACCTAACATATAGGTAATTCCACGTTTGGGGTGGAATTAGTTTTACACCTGCACTTAGGCGTAAAACTAACATCCAATTTCTACATTAAAAATACTTTTTCTTGATTTAAAATCAACTAATATGAAATAATATTTACCCCTTGAAATACAAGTTGTCTCCTATTTTAAACTAAACCATCTGGTAAAGCATATATACAATATTTTGTGTAGAGATATTTCAATCACGTAGGTAGGTTGGGATATCCTCAATTCTTCTGTTTAAAATTAGAGATTTCTTACTACTAAATTTTATCTGGGTCTCCAGGTTCTTGAATAACAAATTGATTACACGGACAAACTAATATTCGTAAACCTACTTTAAAGTCTTTATACTCTTTGTTGAGCTCCATCAATCTGCGTATAGTTCTTTGGCAAATTTTGAAGTTTTCGCAAAAGATAAGAAACGTACACCGTCAAGCGAATTCAACATTGTTCGATGGTACCATGGTGCCGTTTAAACAACTGTAGTTTTTCGTAATTGCCGTCACGAGTTAAATAAGTAAATCTGCGGCTACAAAAACGTCGCTTAAAAAAATTGCACTGAAACGATACTAATTTTAAAAACACGGTTACAAACAACAATTTGCTTCCGTTATAATTTATAATAGGTTATAATACCAAATCAATGAACAGATAAATACCGCTATAACTCTTGTCACCTGGTAATTATTTGTAAGTATACATTATGCGATTTGTAGAAAAGCTGGAAGTTCTCTGGATCATAAATAAACTAACTAAAATAAACTAAATAAATAAGGTTAGGTTAGAAAAATGGCTAACATGCCACGCCTCCTTCCACAAGGGTAAAATAAGGCTAGTAACACACCGACTAATTATTTTAACCCAATTTTTAATTTTTAATAGATTTCAACACACCAAAGAGTGTTAGCGCACAGGCAATCATCAATTTTTTATTGCCTGTGCGCTAACACTCATTTGTTGTATTGAGATCTATTAATTATAGACGATTAAAAATCGTGTTAAAATGAACCCCCGTGCGTTACCAGCCTAAGTTACAAAATTACTTACATATGCAGCAAGTGTTGCCTATGTATTGGTAGGCGTACAAAGTTGGCATTTTAACAAACCTCGACTTTTACAAACTAGGTAGCACTCGACGAGCAGATCAAATTACTAGCAGAATCGGGAGTTGCAAAATTTCAATTGAAAACTGAAAAGTTACAAACTAAGGTCGATCACATATTTATACGATATGTCGCTTAAATGGTTACGTGTGTCTCAATACTCGATTATCAGTAGGTACTACTTGATTCCATTTAGCACAAAAAGAGAATATTTTAAGGAAAATAAATAAAGCATTTTTTTAAATCTCACACAATACACACTAAACACAGTTCAAACGACACATATTGCTTGAAATTGAAACATGCAGTCGTATCAAATTTGTTGATGACATAACGAGCATGGTCTAACTGCGAAATAACTTTATTTATGCCGCGTAATTTCTAATCTGTGAAAAACATTCTTAACTGTTGCGATTACGAGGATGTATTAATATCTAGTTAGCCTACACCAGTTCCATGCATACACAAAATATTGCGTTACCATAGCAACGAACAATAACTTATTAGAAGTGTCAGTGTAAAGTTTGACGTCAAAAAAGTAAAACCAGAGTTAAGCAATAAATTAAAAGAAAAAAGATGTCCGCCGAAATTGTGAAGATCGAAAAATTGGAGTATCGAGCCATCATCAAGTATTCTAAAGCCGCTCCGTAAAGTTCTTTTTGACTTACGCCACCAGCAGAGAGGTTCAATACAATCAATAGAAGAATAGAATAGAAAGAGATTATTCATTATTGTACCTCTCTGCTGGTGGTAAAGTTACCGACAACTTTACGGAGCGTACCTACCATACCTGTATTTAAAAGGGTTTAAGAGGTAAGCAGATATGGTTAATACCCTTGGTGATCGATCTGTGCTCGATTTGAAAACGATGTAGACTTTTTAAACCTAATTGTTACTATGGATGAGACTTGGGTACATTTCTACGATCCAGAAACAAAGCAACAATCGATGGAATGGATGGAACTCTGGTTCTCCAAGACCTAAGAAGTTTAGTGTCCAAAAATCTGCTGGAAAAGTTCTTGCTTCAGGTTTTTGGGATTGCCATGGAGTAATCATGATTGATTTTTTGGATAAGGGTAGTACAATAACTGCAGATTACTATTCGACATTACTGACCACTCTACGGGAAAAAATTAAAGAGAAAGGACGCGGAAAGCTATCTAAAGGTGTTTTGTTTTTGCAGGACAACGCCCCTGCACACAAATCTCATGTTACCATGCAAAAAATTCTTGATTTAGGGTTTGAATTACTAGAACACCCCCCTTATTCTCCAGATTTGAAAAAATGAAAAAATTCCCAAAAAAAATGAGACTAGCCGTAATCTAAGAGACACACGCAGTCTTTTTTCTCCGCAAGTAGCTAAATAACTTACTTCCACAAGAAAGTTGAGACTAGCCGTAATCTAAGAGACACACGCAGTCTTTTTTCTCCGCAAGTAGCTAAATAACTTACTTCCACAAGAAAGTTGAGACTAGCCGTAATCTAACAGACACACGCAGTCGTTTTTCTCTGAAAGTAGCTGAACATAATTAAGACAATAATATCTTACACAACAAAATTAATTAATAAGCGAAGCAACATCTTACCTAATGTTTGGTTTTCCTTTGTTGTTGTTACAAAATATTTCAATAATGCCTTTATTACTACACACAATTTCGATGTTCACACTCCAAAAGAAATAATTTAAGAAATATTTAAAATTATATAACAACGAATGACTACCAATATTTCATTTAACCATTTTTTTAGATTATCTTTTTCATATTGAGAAACACAATTTTGATGTAAAAACAGAGTCCGTGATTAATAAATTTAATAAAGAAACAGTTCAGATTAATATTCATTAGAATCAGAATTCTCTTTTAAATTAAAATTAGCTGGAAAGTATTTCTTCTACAGCCAAAAAACTGTCTGTAACCAAAAGCAATCATTAAAACCACGAAATACCACAACTGAATAGCATACCTAACAGGTGTTTATCGCCTTACACGTGCCTTGCGACGTAGATCTACATTTACGATGAAAGTTTTGTATACAAAACGAAATACATGCCATGTTATGATGTTATAACCAAATTAATTGTCAAATTCTAAAATGAAAAAATGTCAATATAATTTAAAAATAAGGTGGGACCAAAGGTTCACCAACGGACAATATATATAACGGGCATCTTACATACAAAAAATTAGAAAGAGAAAAATTAGATCCCTTATTAACACAATCTTTCATATTTATTTAACTATTTTTTGTGTTTGTCAGATGAGTCAATTTAACAATATTAATTTCGAAAAAACATCTTCGAAATCCAAGTTTAAATTATCGATGTCTTCATCGTTACTTTCAAATATTGATTCTGACAATCTAACTTGGAGTAATATTTACATTACCATTTTCTTTCTCAACAGTTTGAGTTTCTGTTACATTTTGACTGGTATGATTAGCAACGTTACTAACATCAATAATTCTACTATCAATAGTATCCACTTGGTTAACATCACTATTAATTATTGTGCTGTCTTGAACTGAACTAGTATAGCGCGTCTCAATCAAAAGTGTTACTGTTGTAGGCATAGGGAACAGCGATGCCTGATTTACTATACAAATTATAATTTTTTAAAATCATTTATAAAAATTAAATAATTACAATTGATCAATAAATATTGTACCTCTCTTCATTAAATTTATTAAAAATATTTTATAACGAAAAAAAATCGCATTGTATAAGGCTTTATAAAATTTCACGATAAGCTGGCAACGAAGCGCTGATAGTAAAAGAACGCGCTAAGTAGAATTAACGTGTGTGCAAGAAAGCTAGGAAGTCCCTATCTTTGCAACAGTAACACTTTTGATTGAGACGCGCTATAGAAGATTCGTTAACAGCTGGGTCTTAATTCTTGTTTGTTTGTTCTTCGTCATCATTTCCAGTGTAATTCAAGACACTAAAATCAAAATAAAACAGAAAAATTCATTAATTACTATAACTACTGAAGTAAATAAATTCTAATAAGTAATTATTCAAAGAATTCACCAATTAAGTACTGTCGTCCTAATTCAACTTGGCAAATGATGCCTTAGAAGTCAACGCTATGAATCGACGAAGCGTAGATTTACTGCGTTGAGCGAGTGCAAAGTAATTTTAAAAAATAGGCCGCGCCGCACAAAAAGTTTAAAACTGTAATAAAACTAAAGATGTAAAGAAATTTACGATTACAAATAAAAGAATAAAAGTTAGGTTAGGTTAATTAAATATAACAACGTGACCTTCTAAATGTTATTGTGCTCCCTCAACTGAGTTATCAAATTCAAACTCGAGTTGAGAGGACAGTGTGGACGTAACACAAAATTAAAAACACAGTAATTTGTTACAGGGCGTGTCCTAAAGGTCTTGCTTAGTATATGCAACCCAACATACAGCGATGTATTGATAGTCAACTGCTACTGTATACGGGTATTAAATCAATAGAAAAAAAGAATCGAAAGAGATTATTCATTATTGTACCTCTCTGCTGGTGGTAGTCACTAGCGCCAGAACGGAGTGGTCTTTCTATACTTGCAGTGCCCAATTGCAAATTAGTCCACTATTTTATAAATACGCACAATTTCAACTTCCAACATTATGTATCAAACGAAACAAAATAAAGCTCTAAAAATTTCTAAATGTAAAAAATTACCATTATTGACCAGTTGGAATTACTTTTTGATGTTGTTAGATTGTTGTAAATTGTATACCAGACGCCATCCACTCTTATTACGACCAATATTTTATTATTCCAAAATAACAGATTTTTGTACTAGGATGTGCTAAAACAAATCGTCAATTAATGAAACAGCGCACTAGTAGGTATTTTTCAGTTTTATACTAAAAAAAATTTCAGCCCTACCTAATGTTCAAGTAATGTTGGTGTTCTTGCCCTCCTCTACCTCTGTAGTAGTGCTCTTTTCTTCTTTTTCTCCTTTCATGTTATGGAATTGGTACAAGTTACTTTCAAAGATGTTTTGGTGATGGTTATTCTATCAAAATTATTGAGTTACCTACTAACGATCCAATGGTCTGTCCGATACACCCAAATCTTCTGTTAACATATTTTTGGGGGAGTTCTCCCAAAGCGACGACATTTGCCACACTTTGATTTTCAGTTTCTAGTTCGATGCCATTTGCATCTGTAAATTAATGTAACATACATATCTCGTTTAGGTTTAAGTAGACTACTATTGAGATTATTAATTGGGCATATGTTAGCGCATAAGATTTCCTGTCCAGTAAGCACCGATTAATTCTAAACTGTTAATAAACACAATTTAAAGTCAACTATTGGTCTTGTTCGCGAGTACTGACGCGGAGGGGATAGTTCATCCTATCGAAATATAATTTGAGTACGTTATCGCGCGTCATAAGCTGTAGGTCCCGTCTGCTAATAACCACAGTAGTTGATGCGGACGTAAAATACCACATTAAATATTATTTTTATAAGTGAACCCGACTGTATTAAAAGTAATAGAAAATTCAACACCAGAGACGACAAAATGTGGACAAATTCAAAAGTTGACCAACCTTCTTTATATCCTGTAGACCTGAGGTAGCAACAAGTATACTGTTTTATAACTAGCGTCGATCCACGGGAAACGTCGATTCCAAATCCAATCAACTGCGGGAGCTAAAGCTTAGATTTTCACAAATTTGCCTATAACTTTCATATCTTACTGTTTATGAGGCTGCTTTTAACTCGGTCGGCATTCGTAAGTATCCATTATTCAATATTTTGTGTGAGGGCTGAAAGTTTTCAAAAGTAAGGTTAGAAGAAATTACATATCCTGCGTTCGGGGAGCTCGCTATTAGTACTAATAGCACGATTTTGCCGTTCGGGGAGCTCGCTTTCGTGACGTCACTGTTCCAGTACGTAAACTTAGGGTGCGTTCGGGGAGCTCGCTTTCACGCTATTAGCACCACACGCTATTATGACGTATTACTGTGCGTTCGGGGAGGCTTTTAGCGTTTGACCCATAAGTTTACGTACTGGAACAGTGACGTCACGAAAGCTTTCATAGCGTTGAAAGCGAGCTCCCCGAACGGCAAAATCGTGCTATTAGTACTAATAGCGAGCTCCCCGAACGCAGGGTTATGCGTCAAACGCTAAAAGCCTCCCCGAACGCACAGTAATACGTCATAATAGCGTGAAAGCGAGCTCCCCGAACGCACCCATAATTGACAATTCTTTTAAGTGCAAGTGGCTAACATGGTTTTTCGCTCCACGGTAAAATAAAATTAAAATATTGGTTACGCATGCAACCCATCGTACAAATCTGTATTTACGGTTGACAAGATTTAGTTTGCTCTAAAATAGTAACTCGGGTTTTATTTTTAATCGTCAATAATTTCTCATCTACAATCACCTTTTCATTAAAATAAAAGTGTGCCCCTTATAATGCATTATAACCGTTAAAAATTGTATGTTTTTATTATATTAAAAACAAACTACAATAAATGTACTTTTATTGTTGATAAATGCAAACATTTTACAGTGCTTTATTTTGGTAAGTTAGGAGAGGATACTATAAAACACATGAAAATAGACCGAGTTAAGAATTATTTTCAATAATACGCATGACCGTAAGTCTGAAAATAAAAGAAATTTGAATAGAATCGTTCCACGTAGTCTTTCAACACCATTTGCGAGCGCATTCTTTTTTAAATACTGTTAAACCATGTGCTTCCATATCACAAGTACCGTTTAACAAGCAGCTAATTATCATAGTATAGCCCAAGTCAAATGTTTCACTTTTTTTTCTATTTACAATATTAGAAATATTTTACACAAAACTCAATAAATACTTTTTTGTTTTTAAGAAATAAAAATTGCACGAAATATAAAATATTTCTTATTACAAACACTGCTAAACTGAACTAATCTGCATGTTTCACAAGCTTTTTTGTTTTTACCTACTAAATAATATAAAAATAACAATTAGGCTCTTACTACAACATATCGAAACTAACATTTTGTTTTGTACACTTCCACTTATAATTTACACTGATCGTAAAGTTAGTTGTATGAAATACACAATACTGAAAGTCACTTGCTCACTTGCAATTGTAATAATTGCTCTCGAGGGCGCGTGTCGGTCACCTATGACTTACACCCCCATCACTCATATCGTACAATATTTGAGCTACAGTTCGTGACGATTCGACGTTGCTCAAAGCCACATTCGCCAAATGGGATTCATATTGTCGTAAGTACCTACAAAAGTTATATTTTGATTAATTTCCTTCAAATTTATTACGCGCCTCCCACTTACCTTTTACAATTATTACTATAAATGACGAGATTCCTAAGAATTAAAGCTGCTGTAAGTCTCATACTTTTAGTCACCGGTCCTTCATTGTCATCCTAAAACAATTAATCGGTTATTAGTTTCGAGAAAAGTTCGCGAGCCTCGCACGCAAGACACAAGCCAGTATTTACTTTACTTCTACCTTTCTATTACAGACAGATATGCTACAATGCTACAGTTGTACCCACGTTGACCGTTAGTTCAAGAATAATATAAATAAATGATATACCATTACGTTTGACGTACTAAAAGTTCCCACAGATACCGCGTGGGCCTCCATTATTTACTCTGGCCTCCCTGCGTACGCCCCTATGCTAACTTTGGAGAATGGAAGTGATAAAATGCCATTCCAACACCAACAGGAGCTCACGCGATACACGACAACTTTTAGTATGTTAAACTACATGGCAAGATGAGCATTATACAAGATGAGTCACTAACTGAAACATACATCAATCCCATCTTTGAAATTTAAGTAATTTTCTTACGACTTTACGTTAGCCTCTTATTAAATGGACACCTTGTAGATTTTCTGTTATTTAGACAGAACTCAATTTCAGACTAATATTACCCAGAAAGGTACGTTGCCATACGACTTTTACTAAAATTATTTTCAGTAAGGGAAATATCGGCCGATATTATTAGCGACTCACCCTGTATACAAAAATTCAGCTATCTACAACGACTTACAAGTTACAAGCCTAATAGATAAGAGACAGGAGTACCATTTTCAGGAGCTAGAAAAACAGCAATCCACTTGTGAATGTTATGGCGTTATTTCTGCTAGCAGAATTGTAGACATACAGTGTGTAGATTAAGATCTGGGACAGAGGGTATTACCATGTTAAATTGTAATAGCACGATTTATTTATAATTAAAAACCAAATTTAAAGTCCTGATATTATTTTCTCAAAATTTGTGAAAACTGAGACGCACTAATTACAAAACTAAAGAGGACATTAGATACACTTTTTAATTCTGAATTAATCACGTCTTTACAGTTTTTCCCTTAAAGAAATAATTATGGGATCCAATAATGGCAACTAATTTAACAAGGTAAAACCCAATGTTTAGGATCTCAATCGGCATACTGGAGAAAGAATAAAAAAGTCCAAAAAGTACTACAAAACTCAAAAATACAAAAACCAAAAGCCGCAAGCACACACCAACACCTCACCTGTTCAACAGTAGGTGGCCCAGTTCTGGGCACAGCTGCGACAACAGCCACAGCACCTTGCTTAGCTGTTCTTAGCTAATGATAGGAAACATTTCAATTTTTAGTAAAACAGCAGAAAAGAAATGGTTTGTTAATTTTATTCCCATAAGTGATAATATTAATAACTCTCTCACCTGTAGTTCTTTGGGGTTAACAAATTCTAAAGCGTGTCGTTTGATGGCGTGTAGAGCGGCATCCGGAGCATAACCGGGATGAGGTGTAGCAGGTACGGTTGTAGGCGTTTCGACCTTTCCACTTTGAGATTGTTGCCTCCTTTTAACTTGACTTTGTTTCATGGCCTTTAAAAATAACAAAATTACACCACATTCGTCGCAGCAGCACGCAGGCGCTTCTAATAATTACCTCAACATTACAATGCTTATCATAAATATGAGTCATTAAGGAAAATCGTTTACGTTTCATATTATCACATCTTTCCCACTGGCAAGTTAATTCGTCGATACTCTCCGGACAATGCACGGCACACACGTGCAAGTAAACTTGGTTGGCCGACTTAAATTTAGTGTCGCTAAAATTTAAAATTAATTATTAAGCGCCTCGAAGAGGCTCCTTTCAACTTACATTTGACATTCCCCCCACTCGCATACAAAGGGCGTCGTTAAGTCTCTAATAATTTTCACTCTTTGAATTTTGGGCTCTTCCACTTTCTTTTCAATTACAACCGCACTCGTCGATGCAATGTTTGGATTCATGGTCGTGTTTGCTGTTGTCCTTATAATCGTCGAAGTAGGTATAATATTATTAATACTAGTTGCGGTATGTAAGATGGGCCTTTGTACTTGTGTGACGACGACCTGTTGTCCTTGAGGCGTAACGACTACTTTTGGGTGATGCGTTGCAGCTCCAGTGTTTGGTTGTTGTAAAATAATGATGGTCTTTGCGTTTGTACCTTGTTGTTGAGCAGTTTGCGCTACTAGTACAGTTTGAGGTTGGCCGTGTACCATGGCAGTTTGTGACTGGGCCACGACGTAAGCGCCTTGGCCTCCGGTTTGAATGACGTACTGTCCCGGTTGAGTGGTGCTTGCAACTAACTGCATTTGGCCTTGAATTCCTTGAGATAACAAAAACTGACCGGTGTTCGACTGCTGCAAGACCATTTGTGGACGTTGTTGCGCCGTATTTTGAACTATTACAGTTTGACCCGACTTTAGTTGCGTACCGTGTGGCAACACTACTTGATTTGTTCCCAACGTCGGTTGGGATACGAGTATCTGCCTAGGTGGTGCCGAGACGATAACCTGAGGTTGAGCTTGATCCATATAAACTTGTTGAGGAGCATTATTTTGAATCATCTGCACCACCCCCGTTTCTTCAGCAGCTTGTTGTTGCGCTTGCGCTTCTTGTAATAATTCTTCTTCTTCGTCCTCCAGAATATCGGCCGCAATATCGGCAAACAACTTGGCGGCGGCGGTCGAAACTGTACCGGTCGGCTCGTCGCTATTGGATGAACTCGAAACAGAGTCGGGGGCGGGCGAATCGGCCGTAATGCACCCATTCACACCACCACCGCCCAAATTTAACCTTTTAGCTTCAACATCGGCTATATCTTCGTTAGAAGACCTCTTAATACCTTGTCTCGAGTCAGTCTCCATACTCGCGACCAACTCTTTCTTCTCCATGTCTTTACTCAAAATTTTATCTATGTGGTTCTCGACTAACTCTAAACCTTTTTCGCCTATTCTCAATTCCTTGGCCAACATCCCGTTTAAAAGTGGTGGATCTTTATCGATTTTCTTCTCTAATAAATCCGCCAACATCAACGGTTTATTTTTCGTAATAATCAACGAGTCTTTTGAATTGCTATCGTCGTTTAACAACAATTGATTATCTATATTTGGGACGCCATTGAGGAGGCCCTCGAAGCTCGTCAAAGAATTATCGCCATCTTCGGTCGAAGAAATGCCGATGTTTATACCTCCACTCGAGGCTAGCGAATTATTTCCTGTCGAATTACTATCGTCGTTTTCTACTTTGAGGTGGGCTAATTTGTTGGAATTACTTAAGGGCGCCAAAGGAGGAGGCGGGGGTTGAGGCGGCTCTCTCTTACCGGTGCCGAAGTTAGAAACCATCGTCGTCGTCGAAGATACAGACGAGTCTATCGAGTCGTCCGAGAATAATTGTCTAGCGCCGTTAATTCGAGACGTTTTTGGCGTATTATCTATTACTTTTATTTGGGCGTAACTCTTGTTACTCGAAGAGTGACCAGTCTGTTGGGCTAAAAGTTTTTGTTGTTGTTGCTGTTGACGCGCAGCAACCTATAAACATAAATTATCGAAATTAACGTTAATAATTAATCCGTCCGGAAATGTGCGTGTGAAATGGTGCGAATGGCGTTTCAAGCGTAGTGAAGGTGGCCCATCGTTATCTTAATTTAAATGCCCCCCTCCCATATATTTTTAATTCGATGTTGTACCTGTTAACGCTATAGACGGTACTAAAGAAGCGTTACTAGAAGCTACCCGCGGCTTTCAAGCAGTCTAAAAGCGTCATCAAGCTAGCAATACTCAAGCGCCCACGTTGGGCGCCAGATTTTATTCGACTGGCTCAAAAGGATCAACTTCTGGTAACAACCCTCTTTAGTTTCATTTAGCGTTAGATATCGAAACATAACAAATACATAAACAGACGCGACGCCTGTCTAAATTAACCAGTCCGCGTGCTTACTCGATCCCAATTTGTCCCATTTCGGTCCCATTTTAAGTCCCTATCAGCTTACTACATGCTCTACCCTACTACTAGTCAAAACATCTTTGATTTTCATTAGATCAATAAACATTTGCCTTCGAACACTACGCTTGTTGCGTGTAAATATGAAATTGTACGTTTTGGTGTCGTGTAAATTCGTAAAACGTCAATTGTTGTAACAAAATTATGCATTTATTATTATGTTAATTAAATAAACGTTAGAAAAGTCAGGAAAACATTTTTCAAAAAGAAACTACGACAAAAATAGTACACATCAACACATGCTCGAGACATCACACACACACAAACAACAAAAACAAAATAAACAAATAATACGACATTGACGTAAAAACAGGAAGTAAATGAGGCGTGAACGCTACTATTCTAATACGATTTAGCACTCTTGTTTTCTTTAAGAGAGATTTTTCGAATACACAAAAAGATCAGCGAATTTCAAGGCGTCCAAATATGTGTTCGGGCGACTCTCTCTGCGCCTTTAAAGCGAGCGAAAGAGCGAAGACGTATGTGGGCGCCTTTATTTTTTTTTAGTGAGTTAGAGCCGATTAGTATGTTACCTGCACTACAGATTGGCAGTCCGTGGAATTCTTCATGCCGATAGTTGTCATGCAGTCGTTTACCTTAGTAGCGAGCAAACTTTTGATGAGAGAAGTATTGCTCTGACCCATTTGCGATTCTTTACTAGGTCCGGCAGTTGCAGAACTACTGGTGCCTAATAGAGCTTGGCTCAGATGTGGATGCGCCATTACCTTTTACATTATACACACAATAAACACAACTAACACTTAATAATATTAGATTATTTTAAAAATAATTATGAAAAAAATCAAAAAACGCTACTCTAATTGACTAACAAAAAACCACTACGGATAAGCCTAAAAAACTTGAAAAATAATTACCTGACTTTTCATATCGCCTTTGTAAGACGGGGTTGTTATAACAACAGTGGATTCCCTAGGCTTAGAAGGCGCACTAAGTTGTGCCTTCAAAATTGGAGATGCGGGAGATTGAGGAGGCGGATCCGTGCTATCGGGAACTAAATTGGTCAAAGGAATGGGACTAGTCGAGGCAGAAGATGGAGCAATAACAACATTTTGACCCTTACGACGAATGCCACCTTTTATCGGACTCGTTGTTAAACTAGACACAGATTGTATATTTATAACTAGGGGTTGAGCTCGCACCTTTATTCCTTCATAATACTGAACTTCTGTAGAATTCGTCGATTTTACGGGATTCGGACCCACAGTTCCGCCAAACACCGACCTACAAAAACAAAACGTTAATAACAAACTCTCGCCATTAACGACGGCGCTCTTTTACCTAACACATCTGGGAAAGTGTAGTGGAGCTATTACGCCCCTCCTTCCTATTTTTGCACAAGAATTGATGTAATGTTTGTACAATTCTTGCTGCTCTACTCTGCTATTATTTAAAGGCTCGTAAGTCGCCCTCAGCCACGCCAAAGCAAACTGCTCGTTTTCCTGAATCGCTTGCTGGTGCGCGTGCTGTTGTTGTACTAATTGTTGAGAAGTTATCACTTGAGTTAGTTGATGAGTTGTGGTCAAAGTTGGAGTTGCTACAAAGAAAAATGGACGTTCAAACAAACAACTGAAGTCAGTGGGAACTAAACATTTTATAAAATTATCCCCTTCGAGCTACAGATCACTTCCAGGCTTCTCAAGGTCGTTCGAGGTTTTAAAAAAACATCGACAAACAGACTAAGCTGCACGAGATTTTGAAGCCCCACAAAACCCTAATAGACTTGCTGCTTTGGTAATTTGGACAGTGCTCCATTTAGTGCCCCCAGATCCATTACGTTTTGTGATTCTTCAAGTGCCGTGCTCTTGGACGAGTGTTTGAGTGTAGGGGACTTCCCCGCATACAGCAATCCCCCCCCTCTCTAATACTCAAATTATCCAGACAAAAAGATAGAAACTGCGCAACTGCGCATGGTTTTACGACAGTCACTTTGCATTGAGGCGAAGCGTAAGCCAACTACTGCGCATCGCAGGCCACCTCGTCTCTTACAACTTCAACAGGACAACAAGCAGCATTTTACGTCCCACACAAAGCTTCTACATCTTATTACGCTTAAAATAGTAGCGAGTAACTTACATGTAACGACGCTCGACGATGGAGTGATGATAATACGTTGAGGAGCAATCGGCGTGGCCTTAGTAATGGTATTGGTGACCATGGCCTTCGGCGAACTAATCTGGACGGCCGAAATAGTCGATAAGGTGGTAATTCCGGACGATGCCGTCGCAGATGTGGCAGCAGAGACGCTCGTACTGGACGTAGTCGGAGTGGCGATAGTTGTGGTTTGAGTAGTAACGGCTGTGCTCGTTCCAGGAACAGTCTCGACCAGCTTCATTCCTATACAAGCTTTAGGACCGTAACTTTTACCTTCGACAGTCACTAAAGACACTAAAGTATCGACGACACCGTGTATATTAACAATTAAATTACAAGGTCGTTCGCCTAAAGAAGTTAAAGAATACAAACATTCGAGAGTATACACTAAGAGCATGACGTCGTGTATGGTAAGAAAAGAACATACTTTTTGATACACACAAGGTTCTAGTGTTTTGGCTAAAATTTCTTCGTTTAATTCTATTTGGCTTAGTTTATTTAAAGCGTCCAATGAGGCTATACAAAAAGTACGATCTTCACTTTTTAGACCGCAACTTATAAGTTTCACTACACACGCACTGAGCCTATCACTTTGCGCGTCTTTAATCAAATACTCCCCAATTATGTTACTTAACATATCGAGTCCCAAATTGTGCAAGTTGCCCCATCTAGAGCTCGAACACAATATTACGAAACGCAAAAAGGTCTCACTTTTCGATAAGACGGGGATGTTCTCTTCGATAAAACTAAGATTTCTTAAAATTGTAGCTATTTGTAAAATACGTTGTCCGATATAATCTTGAGTACCTAGAGTGCGTCGTAAATTAAATAACTCGTCGTCCACTAATGAGGGTTTGTACGTAAATGGTTCATCACTGTCAGGTACGGGACAAGTCTCAAAATCACTATCACTCGGCAAAACGTCACTTTTATTAATTGGCTCATTAAGTTCGTTAAACACTATGGTGTCGACCTTTAAAACTGAAATTTCGGGCGCTTTATTAGCGTCGGAAGAATCGCTTGGTTTTGCATTAGCCGGCGCCGTTATTTTTACAAAATTACTTTCGTCCGTGAGATCCAAAAATTCCTCCAATACTAGCGCTTCGTTCCAAAACCTCGTCAAAGATTGCTGTCTTATGTTATTATAATAATTGGTAATTAAAGGTCTTAGAGAGCCTGAAAAACGAAAAAAAATTACAATTAAACAAATTAGGGGGTTTCGGAAAAAAGAACAACGTACTGTGATTAAATACTCCAGTGTGAGCTATAAGATTGTCGACTATCCTTGGATACTTTTCCAATTTGAGCGTGTGCCTTCCGTCGTTGGATAAAAGAGTACACACGTTGATGGCAAAGTCTTGTTCATTGGGTAAAGGCGATAAGAGCGACAAAGCGAGACGATCGTAGTCGGATTGTTTGTATAAATCGGTCGACAAATTGTTATAATCTCGCGCTGATTCTAAAAAAAAAAAAAATTTTTAATCAATAAATTCGGTCAAAACCATCACCATTTCATATTGGAGGTATAAATGCACCGATTTATATTCCATTCGCCCCGGCTTGTCTCGTCAAACCACCCAACACATTTTAGCTTTAAAATCAATACCATATCTATAAGCGTTTCTATAATTCCAATTTTGAAATTTAATTGCGTTATAAAGCAATCAGAGTACGATCACGTACCAAAATTACCAAATTAAAACGTTTGGACACAAAATTTTTTTTAATTATTAAATTCAAAACGCCGCTAGAAAAATTACATTTTGATGCTCGACTTCCACTTATTTACGTGTAGTGTGTTCGTTTTAGTGGGTGATACGAATAAAGTGCAGTTTATTCTCGGAGTATTTACTCTCGCGAGTACGAGCAGGAAGTATAACCACATAAATTCGCTTTGATATGAGTAAAAAGTATCTTCCCGAGAGTTACATACTCACATTAACATGAGTAAATGCGCTTACACCTATACAATAAAAATGCAGCGTTAGATATTCTGAAGTTCTGCTAATTCAGAACTTTTTTGTTTACCTCTTCTTCTTCTAATATTCGCAGCTTTTCCTCCTGCTTGTGCTCGATATGCAGCTGGATTATTTGCTATTAACGGTTCCAGTGGGTCTAATTCGTCATGTAAGAGAATTTGGCTAGATCATGTAAGATACACTTTTTCTATCGACACCCTAAGGATCGTATCACACTATTGATACACACTCGGTCCGATAAAATATTCTTACACAAGAAACAACGAGGATATAGTCACACTATCACTCTCGCTGCAATCTCGATCCAATAAGGCGTCGTTTCCACATGCGAGAAATGTCAGGTAGGGCTACAGATTAATGCAAACTGAACTGTAAGCGCGAGAAAACTCGAGGAAGTCACTTGCAATTTTACTTTTGACACTATTGCTTATATTAGTAAAACGAGGCCTAAAGGCCTCTTCTTCACATGCGAGAAATTGCATAAATAGAGAGATAAGACTAGCTTAATGTAAACTGGACTGTGAGCTGTGAGTGCGAGAAAACTCGAGGAAGTTTTGTAGAAGTCGCTCGCAATACTGTTGACAATATTGCTTACAGTAAAACGAGGCCTAATAAAGGCCTCAATAGCGATAGTGTGACCACCTGCACGAAACCGCTCTACTCCGTATCGCTCAGTTGTGTGCCAAACAATAAACAAATCGCGAGTATCGAGAGTGCAGCTACAGTGTGGATTTCAGAGTTCGCCCAAATTCTCGAATCATGAACTGATCGAGGCCACGAACATCGACACTCGTAAACCATTCATCTGTGTTTCACGTGGCTTGTACATCCCTTACAATTTATGCACCCGTCGTCATGAATGGGAGTTTTTTTAAATTCTTACGTGAGCGCAATCGATCACACCTATTACACAAGGAAAAGTGTACTTCGTGTTTCGTGAGCCACTTTTCTTTCGCTAGCATTGTATCTGCAGCACTGTGGAGAAATTTGATCCAATAGTCCCCTTTTTCAATTATCTTGTCAATAATCTCCGCTACAGAAGATTGATGAACTCCAATACCTTCTGCTATTCTCGTCTAAAAACCAGGGTCCCATATGTACCTTAACAGACTTTTCATTTTTGATCAAGTTTCCATATTCTACCTCCTTTTCTTTCTGCAAGGTCTTCATCCACGGGAAATGATTTGATAACCACTCTACATTCCTACATTGCCTTTAGTGAATCGATATAACGCGTGATAATCACGATCATAGGTCGTTCTCGGTTTGTAACACTTTGTGCACGTAAATGAAACACAAACTCGACCACAACGCTGCTGAAGCCAAAGTGAGCTCGATACAAACCAGCTCAACATTTAAGAGTCCTTACTCAGCCTGAGCCTGAGTGCATGAGAGGCCGAGCAAATTTTTTTTTCAGACAATTGCGAGAATCTACTTTAGAATTTTGAGAATAAAGTAGATACATCTACTTCTCATTATTCATATCACCCAGTGTCGTAATTACATAATATGTGGTTTCGAGCCAAATTACAATGTAAAAATTCGATTTGTAATCCTTTGACATTATAACAAAAACGCTTTACAGAGTGAGACGCTAATAGCGTCACGAACAATATCGCCCTTGGTGAAAAACGATCCTAATAAAAGTTGTGAGAGAATAAGAGCACTCAATTTTAAAATCACTTTCAGTTACACAGGGTGTACGATTTGGACGTGAAGCAGCAGCTTTTACTTGGTTTGGTGTTGAAAATGTTAACATCTAGAGAAATAATTAAATATGGCAACGCTGCAAGCAGCCGTAAACTGAAAAAAAAGTAGTACCACGTCCAAGCCAAACGCCCTGTAGAACTAAAACTAATTTTATATGAGCGTATTAGTACTCTTGCCCCAATACAACTCCTAACTTTCATTTACCGTAAACAGTTTTGGCCTATAATTTACGGTGGCTCGAGAAAAGCTCTTGGAGTCGAACTAAACATGGGAAACGAAAAATTTATATGCGAAAAAGGTGCACTTTTTGTGTAAATTTCTTATATACTATTGCAGACGGTCTGAAGCGTGTCATTCGTTGAGGCTAAAGAAAACACGTGTCAGGTGGTTCTTTACACTAAACTTCAACGCGCTGTAGCGCCTAACCTAAACCATTCGTCTGACAAAAAAAACTAAAAGACTTAATTTGTAGGAAATTTAATGAATTTTATTTGTGTGTGGGAGCACTTTCCTCCAAAAGTGCGTAGTTTTCAAGTTATAGGCGACAAAACTAAAAAAATCAGTTTTCGGCCAATTTTGAAATATTTGTCAAACTTTAACGCCTTCTAGTGCCTAAGCCGTTCGCCTGGAGAAAAAAACTTAAAATACCTAATTTGTAGAAAATTTACTGTAGTTTATGTTGATATAAAAGCACTTCTCTTAAAAAGTGCGTAGTTTTCAAGTTATAAGCGAAAAACTGAAAAAAGCAAAAACCCCACCTTCCTCGAGCGTCCCCTATGTTAACGCTGTACGGCTGTTTTAGCAATGCTGTTTCAGCCTGAATTGTAAAAAATTTTGTACTAATCGTTGTAGTATATTTGCACGCTGCCTCTCAACCAACTCACGTGCTGCCCGCTGCAGAAGTCTCGCTCTATCGAGTCGCCTTTCTCTTTTTTGATTTATAATTACAATCTGGAACAAACCACGTCTATTTACGACATTTTTGGGGCAATTTGAGTGAGTGCTCTCCTGTAACGTGGCCAATATAGCCCGACAGACGAGTGATTTTATATTGGATTTTATAAGGGAACGAGGCATTTACAATGGCTCGCCCTGCATTAAATTCTATAAAAATTGAGAATTAAATATTGAAGAGAAAATTTGTCCAGTTCTATGGACGAAATGTAAAATAAATTCGTCGCACAAAACAAACGAAAAGTGATTCCGAGTTGATTGGATAGAAGAGAAAAACGCGCAATCATCGAGACCTCATTTGTTATTTGAGAGAGATCGGTTAATCAAATTAAATCCCTCAAGGTGGCTCGAGACCATTATATTTTCCAACGAGAAGCGACGGCTCATTACGAAATAGCTAAATACCAATTTTACGTGTGATCAAAGGTGCGAAGCGCTCAAAGCACGCGAGCGCCGCATTTTTTAATGTGACTAACCTCGATAACATTCCTACCTATTGTTTGTCACGAAACTACCCATAACACACGCACGTGTTAGATCGAGTTGCAAAAGGAAAAGCCTATCATTTCCCCTAAAGTTTAGCTTCGGCTAGCCGCCCATACAACTTTTTTCATCCCTTCCGCTTCGACTGTCGATAAAATGGTGCAAAATAAAGATCTAAAAGTAATTTTCATTGAAAAAAAAAATCAAAATGCGAATGTGCGAAAATCCCCAACTAAACAGCGACGCTTCTAAAAACAAAAGCGCTAAAACTGCGCGACCATCACGCAAATCCAACGACAATTATAGGTGCCAGGATAAAAAAAATTTGCGGCATTTGGGGGGACTTTAACACAGATGTAGTCTGCCCGAAGTGATGTTATTTCGCTCAGTAGATGTCGAGACAGCGCAGTAAAGTAGCAGATATTGATTACGAGATAGACGTGGAGAATATAGTAGAGTGCCTAGTCGAGGAGTTGCTGCACTTGTCACCACAAGGGTATACCGCTCTCGTTTCGTCACCACTCCCCACACTTTTACAGTCGAAAAGCCGACAACAAATTTGATCAATTGCATCTTGAAATCCAATAAGTACTACGAACAAGAGATAATTGGTCCGCCATTTTTATTCGCTAAAAAAATGACTCGCGATAAATTTAAAACGAAAAAATTCTAATTGAATTCGAAATGGTCTCAAAAAAATTGACGGTTCACAATCGCGAGTCATTAATATTTAATCGCCCCCATCCATACAGTTATAGTCGAAGTAAACAATCATTACACAAGCACACACAATAGCGAAAAGTTCGTTGCTTTTCCAAGTTAATAAATAAAGCGCAAAATATCCGATTTCCCACTCGATTTTTTTTTCTCGTTCGCAGATAAGTTCGAGTTACTATTTTCACAACTGCTGAAGTTTAGGGAAGACTTTATTGGATATATTTCAAATAACATACGTCGATTTTTATATTTACGGATTACGGAAAGGACCATTCTTTTTCGTAGTTTCAAAAGAATTGCCAGGCTTATTGGAAAAGATAAGTCTCGACCACCTCAAGACTTAGCTCACTTTAGGACCTAAACATAAATTTTGTGATTTCACAAAACTTCCGAGTTGAAAGATAAAAGAGGATAGAACTGAGATTTTTGAGTTTTACGCCTCACATTCAAAAAGTTGAGGTTTTGAATTTGAGGTCTCAAATTTAGAAAAGCTCGAAACCTAGTTCACCCTGAGACTTATACCTACAAACATTTTTAATGGCTCAATAAAAACTTTTGAGTGAATTTACACTGGTCGAGTTACAAGACGAAAGGATCAAATTGAAGTTTTTGAGTGTGAGGTCCCCTCAAGACACTTATAAACATTTTTAATGACTCAATAAAAACTTTTGAGTGAATTTAAACTGGTCGAGTTACAAGACGAAAGGATCAAATTGAAGTTTTTGAGTGTGAGGTCCCCTCAAGACACTTATAAACATTTTTAATGACTCAATAAAAACTTTTGAGTGAATTTACACTGGTCGAGTTACAAGACGAAAGGATCAAATTGAAGTTTTTGAGTGTGAGGTCCCCTCAAGACACTTATAAACATTTTTAATGACTCAATAAAAACTTTTGAGTGAATTTAAACTGGTCGAGTTACAAGACGAAAGGATCAAATTCAAATTTTTGAGTTAGCGGCCTCACATCAATAAAATTAAGGCCCCTCAAATTTAGAAAAGCTCAAAGCCTAGTTCATCTCGAGACTTACACTTACAAACATCTTTAATAACACAATTGAAAACGTCGAGTAAATTTAAGAAGTAAGAAATTTTTGAGTTTGAGGTCTCACCTTCATTTATAAAATTGAGCTTCTTGAGTTTGAGGTCCTCGCATTTAGAAAAGATCAAAACCCAGTCTACTTTAGGATCTACAACTACAAACCTTTTAATAATTCACGAAAACTTTGAATCAATTTAAAATCGTCGAGTCACAAGTTGAGGTTTTTGAATCTGAGGCCCAATGATTTCGAAACTCTCGAAAGGGAAATGACCACTAACCACAACTAGATTTTTTGAAAGTAAAAATTAAAATACAATTTGGTAGATCGCTTCCTCAAAAATCGTTTGTTTAAAAAATACTCGAGTTAGCGAGCATCTTCGATGCTCAATGAATAAAATAATCCTCACGCCACCTCAAAACTCCCAATTTCTTTGAGGCATTAATTAAGAATTCTACAAAAATTTGAAGCGAACCTAAAGACGTGTAGCTAGAAATTCGTAGAATAAAAAATTGAGGTTATCCAGTCTTTTAGAGCCCTCACAAAAATAAAGACACCACTTGACTGTGCGAGTAACTTCCCCAAACTACTTTGAGGTTGAGGCAGTAGAAGAGTTCACCTTCGAAGTGCATATTTCTTCCCTTCTCAAAATTCGCTTAACTTTTCAAATATGAATTTAAATGACGGCGCAACGAGCGTTGCAATTAAATTTTTTTAAAAGAGCCACCGTCTGCAATTATAAATCGATTCGCCTCCACTACCGGCTCTCACAAATTAGATCGTAAGTTACGTTAATGAGTTTTAGATATACTACAAATTGCAAAATTTAATAATTTCGCCTCCGCGAGCCAACTTCTAAACTTACTCCATTAATATTCTTAGAGCAAAGTTCAAACGTACCAGCAATGTTGTGTTGTTGATAGTTGTAACTGAGAGGTACGGAGTGAAGAGCACGTGCAGACCATCGCCTGTGCCGACTCTCTTCGTCGTCGTCGCTTCCTCGATCCGCCTCTTCTCCCAAGAAGTGCACCTTTTCCCATCGGTCCAGGTATCTAAAACAGAAAATATAGAAGGTCGTAGTACTGACCTAGACGAGAGAAGCACACGTGAACGAGCGCACCACGTGTGCGTGGTGGCGTCTCGCGACGCTTATGATAGTGAATGGAGTAGTAGTAAGAGTGGGGTAAGGGAATGCCGGTTCATTCATTCCGTGGGTATCGGGTACTCTCCTAAGAGCGAACTTAAAAGTACTACAACTTAATCAACAAAACTCACCTCAAGTATAGCTGTTTTAATCCAACGCCGGCGTTGATACACTTCTCCGGAAGGTCGAACTTCTGGAACAACTCGGGCCATTCGTTTCTGGAATTCACCTAAAAAAAGAAATGACGAGATTAGCGCATTTTAGGTTACGCTTCGTAGAGCGCAATATTTAGAAAAAAATTGTCTGCGGAATCGTTTTGAAAAGCCAAAATTCAACACGTAATTTATGTACATCGTTCAACTTAAATGAACACGGAGCGAAAATTCGGCATTGATTTTTCAGTGTACGCTCAATTACTCATTTTTCTGACAGCGTATGGGAAAGACGTAAAGGTGATGATGAATGTTTTCGAAAGTTCGCCGCATAAAAATAGAAGTCTACGAAGACATCATAAATTGGTTTCCAGTTTCGAGCTTGGTGTATAAGAAGGCACAGGAAGACAAATAAAGTTAATACGAGGAGGCTACAGAAAAGGAAACAACCTTTGAATTTTGACAACAAAGTTCTTTTGAGTTCGTTTCAGACTTTGAAATACACAAAGAATTCCAAGTTCGGCGACCTTTTAAGCTCCGTCGGAATAACTCGAGCTGTCATTACATTACGATAAACAATAGTTGATTAACATAAAGTCGTAAACTGCAGCGATTTTTAAAATGATCGTTCAGTAATAGTAGTTTTCCTTAGATCATTAAAAGTAGGGAGAACAGCTTGAAGCTCGAAGAGATAAAAATAAGTTGGGAGTTGTTTATGTAATGCTTTTAAGTGCTTTTTATGGCTCAGCGGGCGAAGAAACCATATTTAGATACACAAACGCGGTAAAACGAGAGGGATAGTAACATAAAAACAAAAATGCGAAAAAATTATGGTTTAATCGATAAGAAGGATAAGCTCAAAACTTTTCTTGTGAGCTCCAAAGCATTATAAGATACGACACGATTTCTACTCGAGATCTGCAACTATTATACGAACGTTTTGTAACAAGATTACCAAAAGACTTGCGCAACTATCGCATTAATGAAATTTCCAAAATAACAATTCCAGCCGCTAAGAAAATTTAAATAATTATTAACCGGGATGCGCAACGCAACTGACAAATGAAGAAAATCGATGAACTTGCACAGAATTCGTTTAAATATTGCTCATATTGATAAAATTATGTAATTTGGTTAAAGCTAAGAAGCAACGCGTAACTAACTAACGAAAGATACACATTGCAAGTGCAACTAGTGAAGGAAGACGAAAGAAAAGCAATGAACTTACATAAGGATCCGTTGCACATGAGTTGTAGATAATTTAAATTTAATACAAAATTTCTACTAAGAAAAGTGGCAACTGTAAGTTACGGACTTTTAAATCGAGACAAGTGCGAAGAGAACAACTTATCGTCCAACGAATAAGTAAAAAAACCGATGGACTTACCACGAACGTGATAATTTATTGACGTTGTTAGGAATTTGTATCAGATCAGATAAATACTTTTTTAAAATCCAAGAACAACATTGCATCGGTCATTCCAAGAGACTCCGAAGGACTTACTTAAAATGTATTAGAGTAAGTCCTTCCTTTATTTTAAATAAAAGTTCGCTTCAGTCCACTCGTGAAAAGAGTTCAGGGCATGATTAAATCGCGACTAGTGGAAGACGAACGATTTTACACCGAACGGACATCCAATGACGATTAATGGACTTACGAAAAATGTATTACGATAAAAGTGGTAGTCAATTTAGTAGTTATTCGTTATTATTAAAAATTAACGCTCGAAATAGATTTTTAAAAGCAAAACCGTCGCGATAAAAGAACAACTCTGCATCGGGCGTTACGATAGTCCCCAAAGGACTTACTCTAATTTTATTAGAGCGAGTTGTAAATAGACTCTTCATTTTTAATAAAAGTTCGCTTCGAGTCGCTCTTGGAAAGGGTTTGAGGACATGATTAAATCGCAACTAGTGGAAGACGAACGATTTTACATCGAACGGACATCTGAAGACGACCAATGGACTTACAAAAAATAGATTTCGATAAAAGTGGTAGTCAATTTAGTAGTTATTCGTTGCCCGAAATTGAACATTAACGCAGATATAGATTTTTTAAACCAAAACCGTCGCGATAAAAGAACAACTCTGCATCGGGCGTTACGATAGTCCCCAAAGGACTTACTCTAAATTTATTAGAGCGAGCTGTAAATAGACTCTTCATTTTTAATAAAAGTTCGGTTCGAGTCGCTCGTGGAAAGGGTTTCAGGACATGATTAAATCGCTACTAGTGGAAGACGAACAATTTTACATCGACGGACATCGACTTACGACCAATGGACTTACGAAAAATAGATTTCGATAAAAGTGGTAGCCAAGTTAGTAGTTATTCGTTGCCCGAAATTGAACATTCACGCAGATATAGATTTTTAAAACCAAAACCCTCGCGATAAAAGAACAACTCACTCTGCATCAGGCGTTACGATAGTCCCCAAAAGACTTACTCTAAATTTATTAGAGCGAGTTGTAAATAGACTCTTCATTTTTAATAAAAGTTCGGTTCGAGTCGCTCGTGGAAAGGGTTTCAGGACATGAATAAATCGCTACTAGTGGAAGACGAACAATTTTACATCGACGGACATCGACTTACGAAAAATAGATTTCGATAAAAGTGGTAGCCAAGTTAGTAGTTATTCGTTGCCCGAAATTGAACATTCACGCAGATATAGATTTTTAAAACCAAAACCCTCGCGATAAAAGAACAACTCACTCTGCATCAGGCGTTACGATAGTCCCCAAAAGACTTACTCTAAATTTATTAGAGCGAGTTGTAAATAGACTCTTCATTTTTAATAAAAGTTCGGTTCGAGTCGCTCGTGGAAAGGGTTTCAGGACATGAATAAATCGCTACTAGTGGAAGACGAACAATTTTACATCGACGGACATCGACTTACGAAAAATAGATTTCGATAAAAGTGGTAGCCAAGTTAGTAGTTATTCGTTGCCCGAAATTGAACATTCACGCAGATATAGATTTTTAAAACCAAAACCCTCGCGATAAAAGAACAACTCACTCTGCATCAGGCGTTACGATAGTCCCCAAAAGACTTACTCTAAATTTATTAGAGCGAGTTGTAAATAGACTCTTCATTTTTAATAAAAGTTCGGTTCGAGTCGCTCGTGGAAAGGGTTTCAGGACATGAATAAATCGCTACTAGTGGAAGACGAACAATTTTACATCGACGGACATCGACTTACGAAAAATAGATTTCGATAAAAGTGGTAGCCAAGTTAGTAGTTATTCGTTGCCCGAAATTGAACATTCACGCAGATATAGATTTTTAAAACCAAAACCCTCGCGATAAAAGAACAACTCACTCTGCATCAGGCGTTACAATAGTCCCCAAAAGACTTACTCTAAATTTATTAGAGCGAGTTGTAAATAGACTCTGAATTTTTAATAAAAGTTCGGTTCGAGTCGCTCGTGGAAAGGGTTTCAGGACATGAATAAATCGCTACTAGTGGAAGACGAACAATTTTACATCGACGGACATCGACTTACGAAAAATAGATTTCGATAAAAGTGGTAGCCAAGTTAGTAGTTATTCGTTGCCCGAAATTGAACATTCACGCAGATATAGATTTTTAAAACCAAAACCCTCGCGATAAAAGAACAACTCACTCTGCATCAGGCGTTACGATAGTCCCCAAAAGACTTACTCTAAATTTATTAGAGCGAGTTGTAAATAGACTCTTCATTTTTAATAAAAGTTCGGTTCGAGTCGCTCGTGGAAAGGGTTTCAGGACATGAATAAATCGCTACTAGTGGAAGACGAACAATTTTACATCGACGGACATCGACTTACGAAAAATAGATTTCGATAAAAGTGGTAGCCAAGTTAGTAGTTATTCGTTGCCCGAAATTGAACATTCACGCAGATATAGATTTTTAAAACCAAAACCCTCGCGATAAAAGAACAACTCACTCTGCATCAGGCGTTACGATAGTCCCCAAAAGACTTACTCTAAATTTATTAGAGCGAGTTGTAAATAGACTCTTCATTTTTAATAAAAGTTCGGTTCGAGTCGCTCGTGGAAAGGGTTTCAGGACATGAATAAATCGCTACTAGTGGAAGACGAACAATTTTACATCGACGGACATCGACTTACGAAAAATAGATTTCGATAAAAGTGGTAGCCAAGTTAGTAGTTATTCGTTGCCCGAAATTGAACATTAACGCAGATATAGATTTTTAAAACCAAAACCGTCGCGATAAAAGAACAACTCACTCTGCATCGGGCGTTACGATAGTCCCCAAAAGACTTACTCTAAATCTATTAAGAGTAGATTTGGCTTCAATTTATAAGTGTACAGGTCAGGATAGAATTAAATCGCTATTAGTGGAAAATAAACGATTTCACATCCAACGAACACCTGAAGATGACTAATGGACTTACGAAAGATTAATTTCAATAAAAGTGATCGTCTTTCAAAAAACTCTCGCCAGAAACTGAATATTAACGCAGATACTACATATTAAAACCCAAATCGTGGAGACAAAAAACCAATTTTGCATCGACCCTTTCAAAATACACAAAAGACTTACGGTATTTATTTGAAGGCAGATGGACTTAGAAAAAATGTACTACTATTTGAACCGAAGTTGTAGATAATTTAGCGAGAATGAAGTTTTATTTGAAAGAGAATAATTTGGCACCGGACCTCCCCCCTCGAACGCACACGAGGGCCAACGTGAAAATCGTTAACTTGACGCAATTTCAATTTGTATAAATATTAATAATCAATATTATTATAATTTAGCTTTAACCAATCGTATAACAAACAACGAATTAATGTCTCGATCGGTAGAAGTTGATAACCCCAATGAATGTCCCCAATGGACTTACCTCAAAGTCAATATAATAAAAGTTTCCTTTCAACAATTATTTTATTGAATTATAATTTTTTTTATTCATTTAAATACTGTTCCCAAAGAGGATTTGGAAACGAGCCATCGGACTTGACTTGAAACTGGTTTTGTGATAATTATTTCGTGATAATCAACTTCCCGACGTTTAACTAATTAGCTTTGGTTTAAAATTTCGTTCTTCTCGCGCGAATTTGAGAAGTTTTCTTCCCAACTTAAATTTTGGTTTTAATTCAAATACAAACTCGACGTAGGTATACAGGGTGATCATCTGATCATTGAAAAAAATATATCGAGTAGGCAGCAACTGCATTTAATTTGCAATTTGCGCGCACAAATATATTCTTAAAATATCCAAAAGCTGGCCGAACGTTACATGAATTTATCTTGTGAACTAAATTTAAACCGTATCGGCTCATAAATCGGCCCATTCATTTCTGTAATAAACAAAAGTGCGATAAAACATAATTTATCACAGGACCAAATTAACTTAAAGAAAACAATTGTCAGGAGATACGAAGTTGGTGATCTCATACTGACCGGCGAGTTATCGATAGAAATAAAAATTAAATAAAATTCGCAACCGGAAAAAATTTCGCAACACCATGGGAAAAAATACGTACGGGCGTCGAGAAGTTTGTCCAAATTTGTTATGTTCACCGCCCCCGTTGTCGGCATACTGAACAGTGGAATACTGCGCGTTCTACTAGGTCAGGGTCTATGTGTAATGGTATTCCCCGCACACCCGGACACACTGCGTACGATATCGAAGAAGACCTTGTCGATTGTGCTGAGAGAGAGTTTGGCATCGGCAAAAATTATCCGTCGCGTAGGTCAGCGCACTTGCCTCACAACATCGTCTAGTATTTCGTAGTAAGGTAAACGTGCATTAATCACACGAGCGCTCTTTTTTTTCTCTCGCAAATATTACCTACTGGGGGCAATCCAAATCGATACGACTAACCACAAGCGGAAGGAAAAACTTTTTTTTTTCATCATAACTTAAGATTTATGACAGTGTACACGCAGAAAAAAAAGGGATGGAACAAAATGAAAAAGTTGGGATAAATCAATTTCCAGAGAAGGAAACTTAAAAGGCTAAATAAAAAAAGTTTTTGTTTGATTTCCGTGGATTTAGGAGGGCCGTAAAATGAAAAGTATAAAAGTAAGTAAAGCGTAACGACGGATTTAATTTTTTGTGTAACAAAATGCAATATTATCCTTTTCGCACTTATACAGTCCATAATTGGTGTATCGGGTACGCCAATAGTAAACCACTTGGCTCCCTACAAAATAGGGGGATTAGGGTTACACAAAAATAACCGTTAAGTTGGAATAATTAATTTCTTTTTGGTTTTATTAAAGCGAGAACAAAGAATTGCCAACAAAAAAGTAATTCGTGAATCGGCGAATAGTTATAAAATCGATAAGAAATTAATTTTTTACCATAAACGTAAAATGACAGGAAAAAATGATGTTTTGGGGCAAAATAAAAATTTCCAACGGACAACAAAATCACAAAAACACCAAAACAGTATGAACGAAACAAAATTATGTTTTATTTAATTTCTAGACGCTTTTAGCCCCGGGGAACCCCAAAAAAAATGCAAAAAAATTATTTAAAAACGCCCTGTATATTTTTAACTATTTGAAAGAGAGTAAAATTCTCTATCGAATGATACCAAACACTTTATATTTCGACTAGCGATTTATCCGGAAATGGGATGAAATTTCCTATTTTAAAAAGAACACCCGGTATATTTTTACACTTTTGCAACCAGGAAACGATTCCGAGTCTGATAATATTTTCTTGAGAGCCTTAACATGTACAAAAAAGCCCTGTATAGGGCACAAATATCGAGAAATACAAAGAAAGCTCCCAAGAGAGCAATGGATTAGAGTCTCTAATAAATTCACAAAACCTTAAATTTCTCTTCGATTTAATTCAGTAAAATATCCATGTAAGGCCTTCTTTCACCTGGAATTTCAATAATGAAAAGAATGCGAAGTTTACTCGCAAGGAGAAAACTTTGCATTAACGAAGAGCTCAAAAACCGTCCGCTCGTATTCCTATTATCCTCTCTGGAGCTGGAACAAATCTTCAACTCGACTCGAGAAATTTTTTCAATTAAGGGCCCTGCAAAATTCTTCTCCATTATTTCGTCGTTCGCAAAAGCAAGTTGCTCAAACAGCGACCCGAGTAGTTGTAAAATTCCTTTCGACTGCCAAAATATTCCATAACCCACTAATTTTATTTTTTTTATAAAAGTTGGGAAATGTTGACGCACAGCAGCATGGTAAATGTGCGAATGAAGCAAAATTTCGCCAATTATAAACTCGAAACAGCTCTTCTTCTAGACAAAGCCACATTTTTGATACGAATTCACTACTAGGACCCATTCAAGACGAGTTTGAACTCAATTTGTTATTAAATGTTACCGGATGCGATTACTTACGATAAGTCTGGGTGTTTTAAACAAAAGAAACATTTTTATTCTAAACTTTCGTTTGTTTTTAAATACGCGATAGGAGTAGTCGTGGTTTTTTAAGTGAAAGTTGATGAGACTACACGTGCATTCGGGAGGTTGTAAGTGGCGAAATGATAAGTTCTAGGCAGCCCTGACCTTAGTTCGCACACCTCCAATTTGATAATGTGTAACACGCCGAGATGAAGATGACACTTTTAAAGTCGAGACTACTGGTTTTTATTGTTAGGAAGGTTGGCTTTGCAATAAGTTAACATTCAAGGTCGTCGACTCCAAATGACTACCTACAAAAAAAAATATAAATAAAAATTTTTTATTTACCTTGATCCATCCTCCTTGTCCGGTGACCAAACAATACAAGAGATAAAGGTCAATTTCGTGGCCATTTATCGAGGGGGTTCTACGAAACGGCGTCCTGCAAGAAGTAAAATAGAGGTGTGTACTCGCGGGTGCGAAGAAGCGGGGGGAAAGTTTGTGGTAGTAAACCGACACTTACCCTCTTAACTCGTGAAAGTGCCGGAGATCTCGCAGGAAACTCGACTTTTCTCTGGAGTATGAGATGGGATCCCTACCAAGAATTTTGGCCATAGTAGCGCAAAACCCTTGTTTACGGCACTACACGTGTCACTGGAAAACATTGATAATGGTCAACATGACCGGAACCCGGAGATGATAGCCGGAGATATAATCCACGGCCCCGGAGTCGTTTTGATCGCCTCCCGCACTAGGGATGCTCGCACCTCGCAATCGCTAGGTAGGCAGTTGACGACTCCCTGTGCTAGCACGACGTTGCACTCACTCTGACCGTAATATTGCGCAGAACCGACGCTTTCGCCGCGAACATTGCACTTCTGTTTATAAACAACACTCAAAGACGTCCGAAAACGCACAAATAATCACTTTCGATTGCTTCTAGACACCGATTTTTACATAAAAACTCCACGACGAACTCGACTATGTTAACCCATGATGCTTGACATGATCAATTACAACATGGCTGCCGGCTCTCGTTATTATAAGGCGCGAAACACTCACTTTAACGGACGTTTAACAAGTCTAAACACTTCAAAAAACACCACTTTATTTAAACAAAATTATTTCAATTCATTTAATACAAACTCCACAGTTCAATTCACAAGCTTTGCGGTTTTCGATCAATAATAAAAATGCATTTATTCTTTTTGACAACACAAAATAACAGTTTAAATGCTGTAGCAGTAATAAACTCGCGCCCACTAACGTCAAAAATACGAACCACACACGCACCAACTCGACCGTGTCATAAACTTCAACTCGCAATGTCGCCAAACAGAAACCTGTAATTTACAATGACATCTTCGAACACGCACGTTTTTCCTAAATAGTTAAAATCGAATTAAACATTCAACTTTTAACGTATAATGGTTTATAAACGCAAAAGATACCATCGTGGCGATACACATTTAAAAAGACGTTGGCGAACTAGAAGCAGAAAGAGGGATTTGGATCAGGTATTTTTAAACATAACCCCAAAGTTATGACCTAAAATTTGATTAATTTTAGATTGACGGCGACATCAAGCCAGAAAACGCAGAAAAATTGTTAAACCAAGAGACTGATTTCGACCAACCGGGTAACGCGCAACACTACTGCATACATTGCGCTCGTTATTTTATAAGTCAACAGGCGTTACAAGACCATTTCACTACGAAACCACACAAACGGCGCTTGAAAGCCCTAGAATTGGAACCGTACACTATAAAAGATTCAGAAGCAGCTGCCGGACTCGGTTCTTTCACCCAACCACAAAAACGCAAAATAGAAACTCAACCGACCGCCGTAGAACCGTCTAGTAAAAAAACGCGTGTCGATACCGACGACTAACATGCTTTTGTTCAAACACATTTTTAAACGCACTTACTCATCAGCGTTGTATATAACCGGTAAAGATGCCAGCAACAATTTCGCAGTACTCAGACCAATAATCGACTTCGAGAGTCGCATTGAAAATAAAAACGAGTTGGAAAATAATTTAAAGTTTCGTCATCTCGACATCAATTTAGGCCAAGTTGAAAAGCAATGGAACTTTTTCGCGTATTTAAATAGACAAAAAGCAGTTTTGGAAAGTACAAGGATGGAAATTCGTAGCAAAATTATGGAGTTGAAGAAGAACGAAGGAGACGAAAATAAGGACGAAATTGAAAAGTTGATTTTGCACGGACAGTTAGTTAAGGACGACTTGCGTAGTCTTAAAAATAATTTGTACGCTGTCGAAGAACAGGCCGCCCTTGCAGTTTTGTCTTTGCCGAACGTTTTACACCAAAAGACTCCTTTAGACGACGATCGGGTAATTTATACGTTCAAAAATAAACCTACGGAGCGTTCGGAATCGCACATTAGTATTGGATACAAAAGTGACGAAATTGATTACTGTAATCCCTTGTGCTACTACTTAAAAGGAGATTTGGCACTTTTCGAATATTCAGTTATTAACCAGTTCGAAGAGACGTTATTAGATTCGTCTTTTACCGAACTTTCTAATTCTGATTTTACTCGTAGTGTTATAGTAGAAGGCTGCGGTTCCCATCAGCATGGTGTTTTTACGTTGGAAGATATTCACAGTGAAAATGCAAACAACCTCAATCGAGTCCATTTGACCGGTAGCTCGTCGCTGTTTTCGTTTATGGCTTATTTTGCTCGTCACATTGTTCAACCTTCGTATCTTCCTCTTCGGTTGTTTGCAAGTGGACAAAAATACATTCCCCAACAGACGACGAAGGCAAGTTTGTTTAATGTGAGCAAAGAGACTGGCATCGAATTATTCCTAGCGACTGAAGAAAGTGAGGAACATATTGAAACACAATTCGAAGAACTAACGAGTCTCGTTATAAAGCTTTATGAGTCTTTAAATTGTCACTTTCGCTTGGTTTATTATTCTGCAAGAAATTTAGAAGCTCACGAAAGTTTGCGCATGTCCATTCAGATGTATTCGAGTTATTTACAGAGGTATGTCGAAATTGGACATTGTTCGATGTGCGATACATATTTGAGTAAAAGACTTTTGTTTACTTATAACGAAGGTAAAATTAGAAAGTTTCCCAAGATTATTTCGGCTTCAATTTTAAGGACTCAGCCTTTAATTGCCTGCATTATGGAGTACCAAAATTTAGATAAAAATGATGTTTTTAGTGGTTTAATTAAAAATTATGTTGGATGAAAGAGCATGTAAATTATAATAATAAACGTTTATTTAAAAAAAACCGGTTTGTCTGAAATAAAACCTACGAGATACAATTTGTAGGAAATTTAAAGTTCATTATTTTTCTGTAGGGACATTTTTCTCTAAAAATGCGTAGTTTTAGAGTTTTAAGCCATAAACTAAAAAATCAGTTTTTGGTCGATTTAGAAATTTTTCTCAAACTTTAAAGCGCTCTAACGCCTAAACCTTTTGTCTGATGAAAAAAATCTAAGAGAAGTAATTTGTAGGAAATTTAATGTTCTTTATTTTTTAATCGAAACATTTTTTCCGAAAAGTGCGTAGTTTTCGAGTTCTAAGCCATAAACTAAAGAAATCAGTTTTTAGTCGATTTGGAAATTTTTCTCAAACTTTAAAGCGCTCTAGCACTTAAACCGTTGGTCTGATGAAAAAATCTAAGATATGCAATTTGTAGGAAATTTAATGTTCCTTATTTTTTAATCGGAACATTTTTCTCTAAAAGTGCGTAGTTTTTGAGTTCCAAGCCATAAACTAAAGAAATCAGTTTTTGGTCGATTTGGAAATTTTTCTCAAACTTTAAAGCGCTCTAGCGCCTAAATAGTGTCTGATAAAAAAAAATCTAAGCGATGTAATTTGTAGGAAATTTAATATTCTTTCTTTTTCAATAGGAACATCTTTTCCGAAAAGTGCGTAGTTTTCGAGTTCTAAGCGAAAATTATACTTTCAATCCGAAATAAATGACGTAGTTTTAGATTTTTCGGAAATATAAGTGCGTGCTCTACTGTAACGCGGCCAATACAGCCAGACAGACGAGTGGTGTTATATTGGCTGTAGAAAGTACTTTTAAATAGAATTAATAAATCTGAATAATATCAAGCGGTTAAATGTTTGCTAGCTTTTTGACTATTATGTTTAGTAAAAACAAAAAACGGGCTTTTCTTTGATCAATAACTATATTTTTTAAATTAAACTAACGAGGCGGTTTAATAATCGAGGGCACATATGAGCGCAACCCCTCTCTTAATCCAGTGAGGTTCTGACTTCTTACTAGGAACCTCTAGTGCCACAACATAATTTGTAGAGTGTCCTGTCGTGGACAAAGTGCCTGCTCTTGTTAAAGTTTTATAAACAGGAGACGTATAAACTCCTGTAGGCTTCTTATGCCCTTCTTCGGGTACAAACCAAATTGCCGGCATATCTAAAAATAAATAGGTCATCGACGAGATTAGAGCTGGACCTAAGTCACCAGTATAAAGTTCTTTAGGATTGGATTCGTCCAAAACCATATCTTTGTAATTCCAACGCGCACCTTCCAAAAATAACCCGTAAATGACGGCCCCATCGGTTTGACGCTTCTTTGGGTGCTCTGGCAAAACCTGAAGACATTAAGTTATACTCCCTAATAAAACAAAAACTGAAAAAAGATGCCTACTTTATATCCAAAACCAATCGTATCAATCGAGATGACGTTCCTACGCGCATAATTTTGCAACGTCCCAGTTAGAAAGGCTTGGGGAAAGTAAAATCCAGATATCCAAAAAACTGGCGGTATTCCGTTAGAAACCCAAGAGTTTAAAAATTTAACTCGCGCCCCTAAATCGGTTACCCAAGCGGCTGAAAATAGACTTCTTAATTTGCACAACAATAAAAAGCTTTAAAGCAAAACTTCACCTAGTGGTTTGAGCGAGGGATAGGCTTTGCTCGCCCATAAGGCCGGAACTATATTTTTAAACAAACTACCCGACATTTTCTCCAAAGCTTCCGACATAACTACAAGCCCTTTCAACGCTTTGAGTAGGTCTTTTAGAGAAGTTTCAATAACTTTTAGTAGTTTGTTGTAGCGTATGGCTTCTTGGATGAGGACAGTATTTAAAGATTCTTCGTAAAGCACCGGGTATCTAAGAGACGTATAGGCTTAAAATCGTATTTCAATTAAAAAAACAAAAGTGCACCTTTCCGATATTACAACCACATCGAATGTCTTTGGCAATACGTTCAAAATTGAAAGCGCAGCAGAAGTACTCTCGTCTTCTTGACTTGCACTAGCGCTGCCGACTTGTTTTGGCTGGAGTTGCAATAAGGTGGTCAAGCAAGTGTAAGTGTAAGCTTGTGCACAACTGATGTCTGCGTTTGAGTGAAGTCCAAATAAATCGGGATCGTCGTTTAGAGGAAGTTTTCTGATGTGTTCCAAGTAGTCGACCAAGGTGCTGTCGGCTGGTAACTAAAAAAAAACATTTTTAGTGGAAATTTAGGAATGCGATGACACGAGAGGATTTTACGAGAGCTCCACATAATATGCATTATGACTCGACTCGAGATAGCGTTAGAGCACTCGAGGCGAAGTCGAGAATTCCAAGTCCCAAGATCTTGGGTTTGCAAACTTACTTGGAAGTAGTTCTTGAGAGTGTCGAAAGCGTGCGTATCAGAAACGACGTTGGTGCTGTAGTAATCGGCCAAAATGTTCATGAGACACCTTCGATCCCAATCGTCCGTAACGCGTCCTCCGTAATTGATGTGGCCAGCAGTGTACGTTAAAACTTTGAACGGAATCTCCGTGTATTCGATCAAAAACATGTGCAATTGCGAAATGCATATTTTCAAGTCACCGCTGGTAAATTCGTAAGGTATGTTGAAGCCCAAAGGACCAAATTTACGGCGTTCCAAAAGCGTGCCGTGGAAGAGACAAAGAGAAAATAGCAACCACTTAAATGTGACGGCTTTCTCGTGGTCAGAATGAAAGAAGTCGGACATATCGCTAACTTCGTTACCGTAAGCTCTCAACATGTTAGCCTTAACTCCTCTCGGAGGCTCGACGGTCATTTTGGTACTATTCTGTAAGATCGCTACTGGAAAATGTGGCGAAGGAGTCGACGTCAACCAAAGTCGAAAATCGCGATGGCACTGATCTGGCGAAATATTTTCGATAATTCTCTCCAATCTGGGCATCCAACTAGGAGACAAATGACAATTTTGAAAGAAAACCCAAGCGCCCACTTCCGTAGAGTCCGCTATCAATTTTTCGGCTCGCGGTCCTTGCCCTTGTCCCAAACTAATCGAAAAAAGACGTTTGGAAAATTTCATTTTATCCGCGAATTTGTACAAGTCGGCGGCCGGATCCGTTCCTGTCGATAACACAAAAATTAACGGAATCACGCAACTCGACTCTTTAAACATTGCGCCCAAGTCGCTCGTTTGTGGTTCGACGAAACGTGCTCCCATGTTAACCGTTAAATAATCTTGCATTCCGTTGGTGACCTTATCGGGACGCAGACATTTCAAGACTAATAATTTTTGGAAACCCGTCAACGTGGCTTCTACGTCTTTTGGTAGAGACTCCCTAAAAAGTGCTTTGGTGAAGGAACTTTTCCTAGTTATTAAGAGGTTATACCTGTGCGGCTCTGCGGCTTCGAAAATTTTTTTGTAATGCTGCAAGTTTCGGGGAAACGCTTCCAAAAACTTTCCAAAACTTGACAAATTTTCCAAAGCCATAATTTCGATCCAACATTTAGTAGATATCCAATCGGGCGAAGGATTTGGCGCGTCCTAATAGAAAAGTAACGAAATTAACGAGAACTACTTACGAGAAGGAGCGCAGTGGACTTACTCTCAAAATTGAGCCACCCGCAAGAAAGAAGTGCCATTCGTGCGAGTCAATTTTCTCTATATCTATGTGAATTCTTGCGCACAACAAAAACGCGAATAGAAGTTTGTGCTTCTCAAATAAACTTCTACAAACGTTCGTGTATAAGCTGAAGGTGAAGTACTCGTTGATAATATGAACTCGCTCATTGAGGTCGTCTTAGAAGAGAAATTTGACGTAATTTGAGCTCGTGAACTGTTTGGACGGCAAACCTGATTTTTCGGTATCGGCCATGCTTCCGACAAAAATATTTACGAACCATTCCAAAGAGTACTGATACATAGGGTCGACTGACGATAAATCGGAAAGGCAGAAGAACATCAATTGGCCTCGGTTCGCCACCGGAATGTATTGGGCTCTCGTATTGTTAATATCGATTTGAGTTATCTCGGCCGCTGCCACTTTAGTCTAGAAACTTGTTTAGAACTCGCAAAACGTCCCCATTCGTAATCTCACCTTTATGTCGCCACTCTTTATTTTGGAAGCTTCTAGAGTAATGATGAATTCCAAATCGTCGACTGGAGATCCTTCCGAAGTGCTCAGTTTGTGTAAAATTCGATCTTGAATCTCTTTTAGTTCTTGTTTCATTTGGGCGCTACTTATAACCAACTGACTTCTCAATTCTTCCAAATCGGGCCTCTCTTGCATAACGACAAGAGCCAAAAGTTGATCTTGTAACCCACTAAAATCACCACCGAAACTCAAAAGTTGCGCGTAAATTTAAGACTCACCTCGGCACTAAAGTAAAATTAACCAAAAGGACTTTTATGGAAACTTCTGGCGTGTAGTGGGGATTTGGAAGTTTTGTAGTGATGTAAAGTTTAAAGTCGTCGTTGTAGGGCACAGTAACGTCTCCTAGTTTCAAGACCCACGTGTCGCCTTGTTTAAAGATTTGGCGCATTAAAATTGGATCAAGGGCCGGATCTAATTCGGTTCCGACGTTTTCGATGAGCATCTGTTTACCAAATCGAATTGCGGACTCTAAAGTTCTTATCAAATCCCTATCCGCCAACTTACAAATTGAAAGTCCCTTATCTTTGCCCTAAAATAGATTGTGGTATTTTTGGAAGAAGAGAATTCTAGGTTTACCATATTTTTAACCCATTTATTGGCTTGCCCTTGTGGGTCTATGAACAACGGCCACCTTTGAGAACACGAAACTAAAACTGCGTTTTCGGTGGATAAGTAGTCTCTGGGCAAGCCTTCCAATTGCCACTGTCGTATCGAAATGGGATCTCCAAGTATGGTAACGGGATCGCACACCGACGAATGCGGCACCTGTTGTTCCACAAGAATTCTTAACCACTCGTCGAGAAGACCTCTTCTATAACGATCCGTAAATGGAGTTAAATAAGCGACAGCGCCAGAGCTTATCAAAATATTTCCAGTCACATTCACTGTGTTCGCTTCAATCGATGCAATAGTTTCGATCCAACTAATCCTTTCATCGGCCAACCCAGATATGAGACGCACCGCTCTATTCATTCTATCTTGACACAGATTGATGTTACGCTCTTGATCATCTTTAAACGCAATTTTTGCGTTAAGTTTATCGTTTAAAATTTTAAGACCGGCCATAATTTGAGCCATTTTTGCTTTTGCAAGTGCTAAGGCCCTCTCGGTTATTTCGAGTTCCTCTTTGGCCGCCTTAAGGCAAGCTTTTTTGGGCGCAACTATCAAATTGACGAAATAATATTTGTACATGGCGTGTACCCACATGCAGAGCGACGTGCAAGCTTTCGACACGGTAGCAATCTTTTGCGGCGTAAATAACGGACTATTGACGTACGCGTCAAGTTTGTTTACCATATCTGCCGTAATGGAGTCTTTGTCGAAGTTTAATAAAGAAGCCATAAAAGCGCCAGCATCTGTCAACATGTTACGGCCCGGTTCCCAATAATCGTTCACCTTTTCTCCAAGTTTTTCACCAGCGACCTAAAACTTTTTTTTTATTTGAGAAACTTTTTGGTTTTCGTTGCATTTTAAATTGCCTTAATCGGCTTTATTCCTTTGCAGATACATATTGCCTCAATTACGTAAATGACTCCAACGGGAGGTTTTTTCATGGCGCGCACTTCTGTTATGTCGTTCTTGTTTAGAGCTTTCAAACTGGATTCGGCCGCCATTAGAGCTGGTAGCGCTTCGTCTGTCGATTTAAAGATTTTTATTTATTTTAAGTCGCTAGTCGCTACTCGCTAATAGTAAGTAGGAGCAGTTTTTTTACCTAAATCTTTTTGAGCGTCTTCTGCAATCGCTTGAGTTGTCTGTGCTTTTAATATAGCTGCAGCTTCTTCTTTTTCAACTATCGCTTTGGTTTCTTCAGCAACGAGCTATAATTAAAATTTTAGTAAATATTTTTCAGAAACATGCCTTATAATCCCGCCAATAATTTGGCTACTTCTCAACATACAGGGATAGAACGCAAACCAAATTAAAGAAAATTGAATAAACTTTAACTTGAAATAGATAATTTTTTCGTAGCGCCTTGAATTTTTTAGTAAATCGTCAAGACGGCGCGTGAAAATGAGCGCGTGAAGTGAAAAGTCATTGCACGTTTAAAATTATATATCTGGGCCCATTTTGATCTTTAAGGAATGAAGAAGATATCAAATTACTGGAAATTTTAAGTGTCTCAAAAAAGGTCTGATGACATTTTTCGATACGACTGTTATTTTACAAAATCTTGGCCCAAAATCAATTTTTCGTCCTTTTGTAACGACAACGCCAAGCCAACAGCTATGAATCCCTATCCATTTGGGAATGCAGACAGTCCCTCAAAAAACTGGCTAAGGGCAACAAAGTTGCCCTGCACTGGGTGCCAGGGCATGAGGGAGTTATAGGAAATGAAATAGCTGATGAACTAGCTAGAACAGGCTCAAAAGCTATCCCGATTGGACCAGAACCCTTCTGTGGGCTATCCAAAACACACAGAACAGTCAAGATCCAAAAATGGGAAACTGAGAACAAAAAATCTCACTGGCATAACATACCAGGACATAGATAGGCGAAGAAATTCATTGAGTACTCGTCTACGAATGCTAAAAAGCTTCTTCTTCTATCAAAGAACGAAATCAGACTTATCACAGGTCTGCTTACTGGACACTGCCCAGTGAGGTACCACCTCAAAAAACTGGGATTGGAAGACAGTGACACATGCAGGCTATGTGAAACGGAGGTCGAATCCACCGAGCACATTCTCTGCAATTGCGATGAACTAGCTCGACTTAGGTGGAAACACTTAGGGCAGGCACAACTAACGCCTGAAGAAATGAAAAGAAAGCCTCTCAGGGACACTCTAGGCTTCGTTGACAAGATCGAATTCCTGAGAATATAATACGAGTAGGGTTATGAACAAAAGATCAATGCTGGTCGCAGTTCTGTAAGGCTCACGTAGCCAATCGACCCCTGAGTACAATACAATACAATACAACGCCAACGCCAACGCCGACACCTTACATCTTTACTAGTTTTTGAGGGAGTGTGCAAATCTTTTATCTTCCCACTTTGTTTTTAGTTATTTTGTATTTTGGAAAATTACCGTATCTGCTGCAATTTTTGTGATCATAACTTCGGCATCGGCTGCGGCAATTTGAAGGGCAGGCTTCATAATTTCCAAATCTTCTTGTAGTACCTTCACTTCTTCGGTTGTAATCTGAAGTTTATCCAATCCTAAAAAATAAAAAAATTAATTTATAATTTCATTCGTCTTCCAAAAAAAACGACTTGCCCGTTTTTAGACGTCCCACTCCTGCCATCAAAAGTCCCTTCTTTTTGTTCATCAACGTGGTATAACTCGAGAGCAATTCGAGATAAGAAGTTGGCGTTACGTAATTGTGTCTCGATAGTTCTTGTAAGAATAATTCGCTGGCGTCGACCACGCTCGCATGCATGAATTGGCAGACCACCACTATTCCCGTCAATATTTCCGCACTCACGTCCAGGTTGGGAATTTCTTCCAAAAATTGTAAAGCCACCGACTACAAAGGAACGTTTAATTTTTTACTATTATAAAGTCTCATTTTTTTTAATTTCTCCAAGGCTTCCTTCAAAAGGGCACTTGTAACTTAAGATACACGGTCGTTTGTACATCTCTGTTATGTTATGGGTCCTCCTGCAGTCCTGTAGCCTCTAAGAAGGCTACAAGCCTGCTCGGATCGATCCTTTGTTTATTCTCTGGAACAGGGAGTAGACTATCTTAGGGCCAGTTGTATATTAGTAGCTCAAAGTAAGCTCCACGACACAACCTGTACACCTCGCCCCTAGTGTCTCGACAGCTGCGTTTGTCTGAGCATCTGCGTGTCATTCTTCAAGGTTTCTCCATTGCAAAGCTGCAGTACGCACTAGAGTACGGTCCCTTTGATTTTGCGCCATTATCTGGAAGAGTTTCTCATTCTACATAGAGTTATTTTGGGAGCTCTGGAAGAGGAGATACTGATCCCTATCAGTACTTGGCTTCCATAAAAGGTGCCAATTTGCTATTTTCAGAGCGCACTTTGGTACGATGGCTAGAGGTAACAGTTCTGTTTGCAGATCCTTGCCCTTTTACCCCCTCTCAAACGTTCGTTTTTTAAGTAACTTAGATTAAAACCATTCTCTTTTCAGAGCTCTGCACTGCGGACTACGCTTCCCTCTTCTTCTATTAGGAGTCAGGAGTATAATTATTTACACCTAAACGGTTTTGAAAACGAGGGACAGAAGAAATATATCGATGACTAATTAGTAGACACCGATTTATGCTGCAAACTAGTTAATGTACCTAACCATATACATTCTTTGAAGAGATTCCAAATGTTTTAGTTTAAAATTACCTGCAATGCCGAATCTGGCCAAGGGTTGAACCAATCGATAGTGCAACAATTGACTAGCGCAGGAAATTGTCTCAATCTCGCTCTAAAAATTTCCCCGATTGGACTGAAACAAATTGTAGAAACAAGTAATTAGTGTTGCTAAGTTTCCCTAATTAAAAAATAATAATATTCGCATCAGTAACTCCATATAATAAACTCGTTATGACCCTAATAATAATTAAGACACGAATTGTGTATAACAATGTCTTACTTTAGGTAGACAAGGCCGGACAAACTTTTGTGTCTATTCAAGTGTATTTTTTTAAATACAGGGTGTCTAGTGTCAAGGTTAAGAAAACATTGGAAATGTAAGAAAGCTCGTGGAGGTACCGAGAGCACACTCCGTGTAAAGGAGAGCCGAGGCTGAAAGTTTTTTTACAAAATACCCCCACTTACCCATTTTTAAACTTCATATTTGTTGTCCTAATTTTGACACCCTATTAGTTGGCCTGTCAGTTTGTTAATGGTATAGAAATGTCCATCGGTAGGACATAGAGCGTATATTATAGAAATGTCTATAAATTCCCGAACTCACTCAGGAACCACCCTGTATTTGTACAATTTTAACTACCCACACATTTTGCAAAATTAAATAAATTTACAAACTCTGAATCGTAAACAGTAAACACCGTAAATAGCTAACTGGAACAATCGCTTCAATGGCTTCCGAGCTTATTTATTTGATCCAAAGCGGAAAATTTTGATTTGTAACACAAAGAATTGTTTTTATTCTCACCCACCTCATTGTTATCACAGTGTGAAGATTCTCCCTAACTTGTTTTTGATAAGCAGAAAACAAATTCGATTTCGTAGCCGCCATGCCCATTTCGGTCACTGCTCCTTTTAAGCCTTGAAATATTTTATCCAAATCCTCCACAGGATAAACGTTAGGTACATCTCCAGAATTCAAAATGTTATTTAAATCTTCCAAAAACGCTTCGGTTTTTATCTGAAAAGAAGCAAATACTTTTATTTGTTCACGGTTCGTTTTAGAAAAATTGTTGCTAACTTGGGTGTCCGAGAAGAGAAATGCCGTCTCTCTTAAATAAAGACCAGCTTTGAGCATGAGATTCTTGATATCTTCGCGCCATTCCGTGTTACCGTAAGTTTTACTAAGTTCAATTTGAAAGCAGACGAATTCGGCCATGTGAGTAGCCAAACGTGTGAGACTCTGCCTCCCTATCGGACAAAATTGTTTATCGGAGATTCATTTAAGATTTATGAGACTTTACCTGAACCTCCCATTCCTAAGAGCAAAGAATTGCCCATAGGCTGTCGAATAACTCGAGAAACTCTACAAACGTGCCCAATAGCGTCTAAAAACAAAACCAATTTCATTGGCCTAGTAGTTTGTTCGTTGTATTCCATAAGGTAATGATCCAAAACGTTGGACAACTGAAATTAATTCATAAACAAAAATTGAAGAAGGTTGAAATTGAAATCAAACTTTTTCCATGTCCGTAATCTGTACGTATAATCGGACATCGGTTGTCGGATCCAAGAAGTCACCAAACAATATCGCTTCGTCGCCCAAAGCTTCCATAGGATCAACTTTGAAGTTTTTTCGAATTATAGTTCTCAATAACTCGTCGAACCACGACGTATCCTGAGTGTTAATCAAACGATCTTGAAAAACGCGACAACATTCGTGATACCACAAACGTATCAGTTCGTCGAGAAACTGAAAAATTAAGCGAATTTAAACAAAAATAGCGGCAAATTTGTTGAGAATCACTTCGAGATTTTCGGGATCTTTCATGAGGACGCCTTGAAAAACTTTACTCAAGTCCCTCAAATTGAACGTGTAGTGGGTTTTTGCTGGTGTCGGTAGAAGCTCTCTTAAAATTGTGCTGTAAACTTCCAGAGTCGCGAGTAACATGGGTTCGTGCATGTTCGATAAGTTTGGGGTGCGACCAATCCAAAATTTAAAAATTGTTCCAAAAATTTTAATCTGAGACATTTTTTACAAATTAGCGTTGTTGGGTTGTCCTTAAGGTGGGGCAAGGCCATTCTTATAATTACTTTGCTCGAATCCTCGAGTTCTGTAAAGACCAGGTAATGAAAGTGGCGCAACAAACGGGCAGTAACTGGATTACGACCCCCACCAGGTGGGCCCATAGCAGCAGCGAAGTTAATATCAATTATTGTTTTAAATTCGCCGATACTTCTCCGATCGTACCAACCTAAAAAGGATTTATATATATATTTTCAGTAAAACAACTGCGAACTTCTCTCTAGTTCACCTTGAAAGTCCATCCATTGACGAATTAGCTCGATTGGAGGTTGTGCACCGTAAACTTCCAAAGCTGGCATGTTAAAGTCGTCTATGAAAAATACCTGCCGCTTCAAGACGGGCGGCCCAAATACGCCCTTGCGCCTCCTATCCAATTTGGAGTCGAGCAAATCCTAAAAAGCAGAGTCAAGTCATAAACCGATGACGTAAGACGGCTTAAGACCTGGGTTTGATTCGAGGTCGTGCGTGCCGAAAAGCTGAGAAAATCGCATATAAATTTTTTGTGCATGTTTCGTCCCAATTTTCCGATTACTGTTAGAGTTTTTCCAGTTCCGGTCGGCCCGACGCACAATACGTTTCTTTCGTTGTACAGAATTGTTCCAATTAGAAAGGAGTTTCTCACATTATCAATTGTTGGAACTTCGATGTCTATAAAAGCGCTATTAATGTAAATATTTTATACAGGGCGTATCGATAATAACAGAGACCGTGATTATCTTTAATTAGTGAAACAAATGACAAGAAATGCAGTGGAGTCAGATTTTGGAAATTGATTATTCGAGATTTTGTAAGAGTTCGTCTGATGGAAGAAGACGAAATGGTAGCGTTTTTTTAAAGAAAACTAATCTAACGTGGAAGCCGAGCGTTGGAGGGACTAATACCTCGCCGGGGACTTTTAAAGGCCTTAAAAGGTCAATTGAAACTACCGAAAATTGGAGGCCAAATTGTTTTTATGACAAGCAATGAAATTGGGTCGATGATCTCCAAAATTATCTACCCTAAACTAAATAAATAAATTTAGTTGAGGTTTCCTAACAACAAACAACCCTCATTAAAACATAATTAACTTTTCACTTAAACACTCAAAATAATTTTCCAATTAAAACTTACTGATAAAGGGTTTTACAATAAGAACGACGCATTTTGAAATAGTTGTTGGTATGATGTGTGTATTGTTTTGTTTTTATTCTACTGATATTAATTTGTGTTTGTTAAAGTTTATCATTTAATTAAGGAACAGTAGCCGCTTCTACAACGATTGCAATTGTTCAGATTTATTATAAAAGCGTCGCTAAGCCGCAAAAAACTGACTTTTTAGTCTATCGCTTACAACTCAAAAACTGTGCACTTTATGAGAAAAGTGCTTCTGTATAAAAATAAATCAAATTAAATTTCCTACAAATTGCATCTGTTAGCTTGTTTATGAAAAAAGAAGGTTTAGGCGCTAGAGGGCGTTAAGTTTGACAAAAATTTTCAAATCGGCCAAAAACTAATTTTTTAGTTTATCGCTTACAACTCAAAAACTGTGCACTTTTACAGAACAGTGGTCCTATACAAAAATAAAGAAAATAAAATTTTCTACAAATTATATTTCTTAGATTTTTTACATCAGACAAACGGTTCAGGTTAGACGCTGGGTTGAAGTCAATGTTTGGCCCTGATGTATCAGACCGAAGACACCTCCGAAAAATTGAAAGTGCGCCTGATGGATAAGAAAGAGTTTGTCAAAAGTCTAGGGAGCAACCACGGAATGTACACTCTTTAGCCAGCTGGTATTAGAAGATGCTATTCTAGAAAGGGTTGCTTGAGCCGCAATTACGAGCTTGAAAAAGTTGCATGTGAAGCCTTAATTTCAACACGACGCAAAAAAAATTTTTTAGTGCAGCTCAAACGAGGCGTTAAAAGTAAGAAAACTTTTAACGTCTTTTATTGATAATTAAATTACGCAGCGTGTTTTTCCGTCTAATTGATATTGGCACACCTCTTGTTTAAAAAAAAAACTTACCAGAATATTTCATCTCGACAGTTATTTTACAAAGTTCGGCTTTTTCCATCCAATTATACCAATTGGGTTGTATGGGTTCGTTGTCGTCGGTAGGATCTGTAAAGCCGCCGTCGTGTAAACTAAAATAGAGCGAAGGGGGAGGGAGAACAAAATGATAATTTTTAGTCAATAGTTAAAGTTCGCAGTTATACTAACTTATAATCGTAAACGAGTCCATCTTTTGGAAATGGGGGCTTGTGTCCGTGTTCCTTCATGAGTTCTCTCAACCAATTCGAAAAAATGACGCGTCCGTCGTTGTCGCAAGTACACCCAACGGTCCAAATTAAACACCAAACGAACCAGGGAATTACAAGTTTGGCTGCGGAAATAAAATAAAATCGTTTGAAATTCAAGCTCCCAAAGGCTCGACAAACAAGCGCTCGAAGGGCCGAGTATGGAGGCCCGGTTAGGTTAGAACTGGTTAGGCTAGATTAGGTTAAGGCTTATAAAGAATAGTTTGGGATGCGAAAGTTGTTCAAGGATAGACAGATGAACAGATTCAAATCAATAGCCACCCACTTTGTCTAGCTAAAGGTAGACGTACGTACTCTGCAACAAAACTCGCACGCCTTCTTAGATTTGGCTGCACGCACAATAGAGTAAAAGAGCCGGGACCTGGATGCGCAATAGAATAGAGCAGTGAGGATTTAGCTGCAAAATCGAGTAGAGAATTGAGGATCTGGCTGCGCAGTAGGATAGAGCAGTGAGGATCTCATCTCTGCCCAGGCTCACTTGTTCGAACGATTAGAAATGCTAGCATTTCACGTCTTCTTCAGTCTAGCTCTAGGCTATTTAAGTTTTGTCGTACAGTGGGCTCTTCTGAAAATCTCCGCACTAGCTTTAATTGGGCTTTGGTTTTAGAAGAGTTTTCAATACGCCCTCTCCCGAAGATAAATGTTAAATGGCTGAGGTTTTCATGAGCTCTTGAAAATAATAGAAAAGTCTATTAAAGTAGGCAATTTTGGATTATATACTCGTACTGTAAGAATCGATCTTGGGATTATTAAAAGCCTCCAGAAATTATAAGTAAATAAAAAATTTTGTTTTCGATAGCGTATTATAGTGCTTTTTCCAAGCAGACAATAACAAAAAAGTAAAACTATCAAACACCCACGCACCGCTGTTATGAGAAGAAAAATACACAATTAGTCAATTAGTAACAAATTACGAAATTTTTCAGACAAAATTTTCTTAGAACGGTGTTTTGATGTAATATTATAACATCAAACATTTACACAAGCGTAGCTTGATGAAAATCATTTTAATTATAGCCAACAGAGCTTTGCCGCCAGTTATAGTAGCCTATTAATGTAATTTTCCATTTCAAAGTTTAATATACGTTAATTTCCTAATTGTAAGAACCTAGATATTTAAATCCAATGATAAGCTTATTTTAATTCAAGTGGGTAATTTGATGCAAAATAATCAAAATTAAATGAAGTTTTAAGAACGAGAAACTTTGAAGATTGTGAAGATTTATTCGAGAGAGCTTAGCGGTCGTAAAGAATCTAATTGGTATTATTGGTATTCAAAGGGTCGTAAACTTCGACTGACAGTCTTACTTACGCACTCGCCCATAATAGCATCTAACAGCCAAACAGCCCTTAACGGCTAAAAGCCTCTGAGGTGGGGTCCGGACTAGTAACGGATTGCATCCGCAGACTGAACGAGCTAAGGGAGCAAAATTTTGTCAACCTGGTATGGGTGCCAGCTCATGCCGACATACCAGAAAAAGAGAAAGTGGACGGTCTGGCTAAAGAGCCCATTGGACCAGAACCAGCTTTTGGCATTACCTATAAAATGGCAAAGAGAGAAATAAAGTCACTTCTGGTGAAGTGGTATATTAAACACTGGAGGGAAACTCCTGGACAGGGACATTCTAAAGTCCTACTGGAGAAACCCTCTGACATAAGAACCAGCTCTCTACTCAGAATGAGCAGAGGTGAGCTGCGTCTGGACTAGATATTAATAACGGGTCATTGCCAGCTGAAAAAGCACCTGTAAACGATGAGACTATAAGAAGACCCACTCTGCAGAGAATATGCAAAAGAAACTCCAATTTATCTTCTGCTACACTGTGAGACTTTCACAAGAAGTCGTCACAGCATTCTCGGAAAGATGCTCCAAAGAGAAGTGCCCAAATTATCAATAGAGAAAATTCTGGACTCCCATCACTCATTGTATAGCTAGAGTAATTGGCGGAGACGAAGATGTTAGATTTGTTAGACCGTAAGAAGTGTTAAAACTAAAGGCCACGTAGCCACAGCTTCTGTTTCAAAACGCCATTTATAACAACGGAAAAACGTACGTAACAATCTAAGGAACTGCGGAGCAGGAGGTGGTTTGTTATCCTTTCCTGCCAAAGGCCCCATTCGAAAGTCCATCAAATATAAAAAGGACATGACGATGGCCGAATCGACGGAAGTTAAAATTTCTCTAAGCTGAGATCTTAAAAGTTCGACAGCTGGTATTAGATAAATTTGAAACAGTTCCAAAAAGATCTCGCCAAACTCTTCTGCAAGCTACAATCAAAAGAGTAGTTTGGGAGAAAAGTAAAAAAGTAAAATTTCTTACCGGTGGTAATCTTCTAACCCAACAGTTTAAAAAGGGCTGCAAGCCTAAAACTCCAGGCTCTAGGTAAACCATACCGCATCTAGATACGGTGGCAGGTGACGCTACAGCCAAATCTGCCACTTCGAACATCATCGTTTGGGTGTCGCGTAGTTTGATGATTTCTCCACTACTTAGGCACAACTTTTTATTGTCGTCCAATACGGTGTTCATATTTTCGATCCAGACCGCGTCCACTGGACCGTCAAATACGTACCAGCGTTTATCTTTATTTTCTGCGCTTACTCCGATCCGGACTAATGATGGCAGGATTCCGTCGGTCCTAAAAGGTCATACGGCTTTAAAGTTTTAGGCCACTAAATTGGCATACTATGGCAAGTAGTCAAAGAGGTTGTAAGTGTCTTAACGACGGTGACTACCTGCCCAACTGCAGCCATGGAAGTTACGCTAAACATATTCCCTTCTCAATTCTAAATGAAGAGGAAGGTAGTACTAGATGGATGCAGGATGTGACTTGATTTTTTAATAATTCGAAACATAGAAGGTGAAGCCAACTATTGGAAAGAGGTTGTCCACTGTGCGAAAGAGAACGACGTGGGTTGAAGGCAAGAAAGAAGCTACAGAATTGATGACTGAGCAATAAAAGGAACCCAACTAGTAATTCTGATCGTGTCCTGGCAGGCACAGGCACTAAGACAGACAAGAAGTGACCTACTTTGCGTGTACGCTGGTCCGTAAAGCATCTGTATGGAAGAGAAAGAGTATATTTTAGTGCGCCATGGCCTTGCAAAGTTGGAGTGACTTGGCCAAGACCGAGAAACTCAGAAACTTGTATATATTAAGAAAATTCGACTCATTTATTTATTTTCGGTCGCCTCTATCGACACGGAATTTTAAAAAAGTGAGATTTAATTTTACGAGCAAAATTGACATGACCTAATTTTGATGGATATTTCTTTCAAATATACGCTACACCGCTAGCTTAGCCGCCAAAAAACTTGTCTTAAAAGTTTGTACAAAACGGAATGGAAGATAAGAAGCTTTGACGTAAAGCTTTTAGTCTCAGATTATAAATATAAGTAGAGCAAAATTAGGTTCAGGTGGTCTAGAGGTAGTCTAGACATATAGGTAAGTGCATTTAATTGAACAAAAGTTAGCAAAGCGCAAAAAACAACTTGGATTAAAAAGTAGCTATAGCCTATTCCATCAAGATATGTAGAAATAAATACGTCAGTAGCCCAGGAATTATAGATTTCTATTTGAACATGAATCGTCGCTTTTGCCCCATGCCCCATACTATATGAGGAGCATCACAAAAAAGTTCCAGCATAGTCTCTAAATAACAGGTGTCAAATAGAACAATTTTAGGTTAAGTAGTTCGAAATTGGCGCCAAATTCAAACCGTCAAAGAATAAGAATAGGGTCATTTCGAGTTATTTGCTTGTATTTCGGAATAAGTATATGCTGCCACCCAAATTTTTTCTTACGCATACGAGCCACACTGCCACACTAGCCACACTGAACTCTTATCTTTCTTCTGCGGAATATTAAAAAAAATTGTCAACTTACCACTCGTGAGTTTGCAAATCAAACTCGCCGTAAAGCTGACCCATGGTGATAGATTTCGGATTCAAGACGTAAGTGTGAACTGGCTGAAATGGATAACCACTAGGAGCTGGCTTTCCTCTGACGGCGGTTAGTGCGTCCTTTAAAATTTCGTAGCACTATAAAAGAGAAACAAAAGTCAAGCTATTAAAAAATATCATAATTTATTTCATATAACGACGCAAGCGTCGAACTCGAAACATTTAAAAGATGATATGTGTGCAACAAGTTTTCAGTCGGCGTCGCGACGCTCTCCCCGAAAGATTTACACGAACACACCGAACTGAAACAGTCGCTTGAACGTAATTTTTAATTCGTAAAAATAAGATGCAAACATGAATAAACTTTTAGAAAAGAATTCGACGACAAGTAGTTACGAACTTATGAGTACTAGTAGCGCGCGTTTAGAGAGGAATTTTTCAGAACAAGAGGTGGAAATGTGCGCAAATTTTAACGTTTATTTAAACTTTTTTCACGTCTATTACATCCCGTTTATAATTATAATGGGCGTAATCGGCAACATTTTATCGTGTACGGTCTTCTTGACCACCCATTTGCGTATGAGGAGCTCTAGTTATTATTTAGCAGCTCTAGCGCTCGCCGATTTGGGCTTCTTGAGCGTGCTCTTAGTGGTGCACTGTAGTTTTAACGAAATAATTGAAATTTACAACACGAACGGTTGGTGTCAATTTTTTGTTTACACGAGTACGGTTTGTAGTAGCTTGAGTGTTTGGTTAATCGTGGCGTTTACTGTTGAGCGTTTTATCGCAGTTCAATATCCACTTCAGAGGCCGCAAATTTGTACGGTGAAGAGGGCGAAAATTGTAATTTTTATTCTTTTCTTAATAGCGCTCTCGTCGCAATCTTACATATTTTGGGTGGCTGGCATAATAGACGTACACGGTGCCCCAGAGTGCGAGATGAAACCTCAGTACCACGAGTTGATGAAGTATATTAATTTTATCGACACCATGGTGACGTTAATTGGGCCGGTTATTTTAATTGTGGCCATGAATACCATGATTGCTCGAAATTTGTATTTGTTCAGGAGGAGATTTCAGAATGGATCTCTAGACGAATGTTTGAGTGACGATCAGCTTGGTACCGAAATGCAACGAACTCAAACTCAGGTTAGTCAATTATTTGGTTCATATTCTATTACACCGGGTGTAATAACAATTTTTATCTTTGTATCGAATGATGTTTTTAATTCCAAAATAATTTTTTTAAATGAAACTAACCTCTATCTTAACCGATAATTATTTATTGTATTTCAATTTTTCTCTAAGGAAATTTTCTGAGAATTCAAATGATTGGAAATCGAGAAACTATACTCAAATATTATTATTATCTCGTTAAAAACTTTTAAATGATTTAATTCAATTTATTTTAATGACTTTTCGAACTCGGTCATTCAAATACAAACATTGCAAAGTTTTTCTATTGTTTTCAACAAATTAATTAATCAACGAATGAATATTTTATGGGATGTAATTTTTATTTTATTTTATTTTATTTTATTTTACAAATTTGGGACAACAACAGGTGCACAATCACCTCACGTTAGCTCGCCGATTGCACACCCAATAACAGTTGTCCACGTACAATACTTCAAAAAAGAGAATAGTACAATGCTTTGCTGATTCAATACATTTTTAAGAATTTCAAACACAGGTACAAAATTAAAATAATAGTGTGACTGGCAAAAATGTATCTACATACTATATGGAATAACCATTAAAAAGATCAAATATTACTCATTACACACAATCACTACATAGCATCAACAGTGCCCGAATGGAGCAGCACAAAACGTTTGAAAGTCGACAGGCTCGACGAAAAAATATCCGGGAACTGCTCAAACTCACTGAACCTATTGAATGTACGCATGATTCTGTTAATTGGGCAGTTCTGTGTGTAGCTAGAGCCAGCAAACCTGGGCGCAAACAATCGCAAACAATTTTGTATTGAATTGCAAACTACGTCGACGAAGTCGGCGTCAAAGGGAGCTTGCAATATTAGATTCCGTAGTAGTAGGTATACAACATCATAATATCAAAACAGTAAATTTCAATTACTTATCACTAATTAATCTGTATGAAAACGACGGAATATCTCGAAAACTGTTAACGTTAAGTACGGAGATAATAAATTATTGAAAAAAAATAAAATTCTTTAACAAAATCGTAATCGTTTGAAAAAATCGGATTGTAACAATCGGAAAACTTTCAAAGCAGCCACTCAAAAGCACAAAGATTCGAACAAAATTATTATTTTCTTTTTTTAGCTATAACTTTTTGATTTGTTAATCTCTTTTAATTATTATGTTCAAACATTTTCATTCCCACTTTTAAATCTGCTTTCAAATCCGGAATCGCCATTTCGATTAGTCAATTAGACTCTTAATGCCAACTTTATTTTTTCTTATGGGCGCCATATTCGATTTTGGTACCAAACGGTTTATTTTTTAATTCTTAATCCAACCATGTAGCACTCGGTAAAGAAATCCAATATGGTGCTCATAAAAAAAAAGGTTGACATTAACCCTCCGTTAGGCGCGTGGTCTACCATCGTAGACCACGCCTCTGTAAACTATCATAACTTTTGTAAATTTCGAATTATATTTATGTAATTTTCAATAGCTGCTAAAAACACTTGTCTCTAGCGAATTAGAGTACTGGACATTCCCTACAATGGTAATTGCCTTTGTTATTGCACGCCAAAAGCGAGTGGTCTACAATGGTAACCCACGCGCCTAACCGTGTTAGAATTTCTTGTCGTGCTATTTATTGTTAATGCGACTATTTTATTCCTAGATTTTTAAATATAATTAACGGAAATTCTAAATCCGTTAAAAAATTTAAATTTTATTAGGGAACTCGGGAAATCCCCTTAAAGTTCAACAATAATTTTCAAAAATATCACTATGAACTTTCCAACATTTTTTCATAGGTTTACATGTAAATATTAGACAAAATAATTCCAAAAGTTGTTTTCCGATTTTCACTTGTTTTCGAATTACGCGTTTTTAAATTTTGCGAAGCTAAGCGTAAACATCGCTACATAAACGCTCTTTGGGTATACAAAGCAAATCACTCTGAAGAAAAAATAAACAGAAGCGAATTTATTCAAAAATGTGCATGGGAGCTCATGCGGCCTCAAATCGAGTTCAGGGCCTTACAGGCCCAAGAGGTACAGGTTCAGGTAGTCTTACAATTGCCAGCTGAAATGAGACGGCGAACTGGGAAGTACTGAGAATTTATTGCCCTATTGTCTCCTCCCCTGGCAGGCCCGCAAATTATGTTGGACGTTGCACCTTTTGTCCTCGACAAAGGAACAAATGCAGTCGAAAGTTTTGTACAAATATGCCTGCAAAGACCATACGAAAGACATATGAACTTCGTGTTTTAGTGAATAAAAACGGACAATTTTGGTCGATCACAGTTTTATTTTGATTTGAAGAAATTTTGATTTTTTAATTTTTTTTATTACTTTGGGCTATCTAGTACGAGGATATTAAAAAATATTTGTTTATAAATCACTTTTAATGCGTTATAATAAATAAATTCCCAACCCTTAATGAATTTACGTGAAAATTGCCCATTCTGAGTATTTTGATTAGATTTCTCAAAATAAATACAATGTTGGTTAAAAACTTATTTTGTACGATGGGCAATAGTCAAGTGAACCACTTTTCTCAAAAATTCGTTTCCAAATGCTCAAAACCACTCTTTTATACAGATAAGAAAATGGTCTACGATCGTAGTCCACGCGCCTAAACACGTTAGTAAAGTGCACGCGCCTAACGTAGGGTTAAGAGACCAAGAACAAATCGACTAATCGAAATGGCGACTTCGGATTTTAAAGTGGCAATGAAAATGTTTTTACAAAATTTAAAAAGGTCTATTATGACCGAAAAAGAAAATGAGAAAAATTTTTTTTTCTCGAGAACGCGCAACTTTATTGGAAGTGAGATAACGCGAGATCTCATTGCTGCGCAATCAATTTCCATCACCCTGTATACAGGGTGTTAAAAAACATATCCCACACTTAAAAAGTATGACCCAAAATATGCAGAAAAATATTAAAAAACACGGGCCCGCAAATGACTGGTTTCGGAGTTACAGCGGATTATTCCCATTTTTGTACTATTCGTGGTGCCCCGGCTCATTTTTTGATTGAATTTATAAAGTATTTAGGTACACGAAAGATTTAGACGAAGATGGGTAGGAAGGGAGGGCTCCGGGTCTTTATCATGGTCTGCCAGATCTTTGGGGATATTTAAAAACTTTAATGTGTGTTGCGCCTACAAATGACCTCGAGGAGGTGCAGCATCAAGTAGCAAGGCAAGGGAGGCAGGCAAGACAGTATAGGTGGCAAGGATACCATCGAATTCGAGCCAATGTTGAAGTTTTCGACAGAGTTCCAAGGACCTTGCGGCAGAGATAGCGTAGTGTAGGAATAGGGGAAGGCACTTTGAGCATCTTTTTTGACTTTTTGACTTTGTTTCATTCATTTTAAGGCACACAAATAGAGCGACAAACAAAAATCATAATAAGAAGTGATGGTAGTGGAAAATTTTTAGGTACTAATATGTGCCCTTTTTAACGATATGAGTGAAGTTTAAAGGTTTCACATCCCACATTAATGAGAGATGAACGTAATATCGAAAATACTAAAATCTAGTTACCATAGAAAACAAGTTCCTAAAGCAAACATTATACAGATCTAATCTTAAAATTAAGTGGTGGACAAAAACAATGAATAAATAAATAAAATTAGCATTTTAATCTAGTCAACAGTGTTGACCTAAAAATGATGTTCAAACTAATTTTTGACGTTCGAGCAGGAGGAGGTCGCGCCTCATCAATTTGAGAACATGTCAATTTGAGACACGACACGACACCAGTCAATTTTAATTTCTCCACTTACAGTTTTCTTGAAGTATTTATAAATTTTGTCGAAAAGTTTCAAAGCAGAATTCGCGATTGTTTAGAACATCATAATCATAATAGACAACATTTTCGTATTACCTGTAGTTATTTCATTTTTTACCTTTCAGAGCGCAATATCGTCGAAACTGCTATTCCAAAAGTAAGAAATTAGCATACCGTCGTAGAGGCAATTGAATTAGCTTTCAAAACAGGTGCCACTCGGTATCCCTTCCCATTTAAGATTTAAGGGGTTACTTCTACCTTACTTTGGGGGTTGATCCGGTGAGAACGTAATAAAATTGAGTGGTCTCGCGGAATTTTATTATTTTATACTAAGAAAAGTTATTGGAAGTGGGAAGTTTTCATATTGACATTCTATGTATACAAAAATGCATCAGACTTACAAACATAAGCGAAAATAGACATAGATTTATCGTATAAAGTAGGGAGAAGGCGTTTTAGAAAAAAGTTTTCTAGATTTTCTCTTGCGAAAATATCGTTTTGAGACTTTTTGTCCAAAAATATTAATTTCGAGAAAAGAAAAGGAAATAAAAGACAACGCTAGAACCCCCCCCCCCCAAAAAAAAAACTTCTCCCTAAATCTTTCGCAGATTTCGTCTACGTTGAAAAAGTAATAAGATCGAAAAAAGAATTTTCTTTTATAATAATTAATTTCTTGGCGTTTACACTTTAGACGAATCTAAAAAAAGGAGGAAAAAACGCTCGAGAAAGTCTATTGTGTGTAACGCCTCATTAAAATCTATTATAAGACACTTTCGACGAGATTTTGACTTTTAATAAAATTTGGCGACTCATTTTAAATTTCATCGGCAAAATAATCTTTAAAAAAATTTAATGAAATCGATACAGTGGGGCCTAAAATAAGGAGGTCATGTTTGCACCGTTTCCAAAACTGTCCACCTCTTTGACGTATTCGCAACTCTCGTACTCGTGCACTCTCTTGCAAATTCATATAAGCTTTAGTTTTTAAATATGAAAAATGGATTTACAATATACAAATCTGAGGTCAGATGAACTGGGTAGACAAACTTCTACTTCTATGGTTTTTATGAACCACTCAATAACTATAAGGTCTATAAGATATTATATCCAAAAATGAATGGAACATCTTCAGTATCTTTTATTACGGTACCTAAAACCCAATGGGGAAAACCAGAATATTAACCGTAAATGTCGGTATTTTGGTTGTTGCGAAGTTACAGAAGATGTCGCATCCATTTTTCCAAATCTTTTAAAATTACCGAGTTCTTTATAAGAGATAAGAGCCATCGAAATTTGCTCACTCTGTACATCTGACTTCAAATTTTTATAATGTACCTATTGTTTCTACCTATTATAACTCTTCCGGGTAAAATTGTGAACAAATGTCTAAGTTTGCTTTGTAAGTTTAATTTATGGCTCTTTTCGACCGGGCCATAAAGCCATGTAAAGCCAAGAAGTCATTTTGGTATATCGAGAAACCGACAGTACTGTAGGTTTCACGTTATTCCGAAATGACTTAAAAAGGGCCATACCTTAAACTCTTTTCTTTAATTCTCCCAGGTAAAATTTTGAACAAATGTCCAAGATGGCTTTGTAACTTTAATTTACGGATCTTTTCAAGCGGCTTACCGTAAGTAAAGCCAAGAAGTCGTTTCGGAATAACATGAAACCTACAGTACATCCGTGAGTAGATGGTAGATCTATGGTTCTACTTCGGAGATTATGTACTGTAGGTTTCAAGTAATTCCTGAATGGCTTCTTGGCTTTACTTACAGTGAGCTAATTGAAAAGTGCCATAAATTAAATTTACACCGCCATCTTAGACATTTTTAGTTCAAAGTTTTACCCGGAAGAATTAAAAAAAAGAGGTGCATTATTGTACTTTAATACCTACATTTACTTTTTTGTCAGTAAATACAACCAGACAATTAACAAACCAGACATAGGAGCTAAGAATTATGATATTCAAATAAAAAGGGATAAGTACAAGCTTTTAACCCTGCTGCTGTGGCACTTGTGTGCGTCGCACACTTCGCACTATGGGTCCCTGTTCGCACTATTTGTACCGCGTGATAATAAACTGTGCTCACACCTTTTACAATAAACGAAGGACAAGAACGCATAAACGAACGCAGCACGCAGCTCATTTCAATTCGTCAATAATTAATGTTGCCACGGAGAACTTATTTAATAAAATAACTTTCTTTACCTTTACCGTCTTTTAAATGGTTGCTTAGCCACGGACTGCGTATGAGGTATTTTGGAATGTTCTATTGCGTCGCGAAAGTTAACACTAACATTCTTGACACATTTCAGAAAAGGCAAGTTTTTTTAATATGCACAAAGCGTGCCATGTCAAAATATTTTTGTTTAAACTTCAATTTATTAAATTTTGAGTTCTTATTACAGTAATTGGTTGGTAGACGGGTTGCAATATTTAGTGGGTAAATAGCGCCACATAAAATTTTATAAAGCGCGACTTTCAATAAAATATCTGCTTATCGGTTGTTACAACATACAAGTATTCAAAATTAAAACGATTAAATTTAATAAGTGTGGAGCGAATCCTTTGTTTATTTTAGGGTGATCAAACACAAACAGTGAGCGAGAGAGCACACGTATATACCTACTATATACGCTATGTTGTAATATACATAATTATAATATTTTGTTTATATACGATCCATTATTCATAAAATATAATAATTATGTACATGCATTATAGTAGTTTCGAAAAATGGCGTTGTCAATTTGAACACTTCCCACCTCAAATATTTTCGCTATAAATCCTTATATAAAGACAATTGAAAGAGCTTTGAGAAAAGGTGCTACTCGATCCACTGTATCAAGACTAAGTTCCCATATTTTGCCTACATATTCCTGTTTTTAGATTTTCACAATAATAATGATCTGCAAAGTTACAATCAAAAAACCAGAAAATGGGACAATCGTTATACCGGCGCCACTTCAAAAATTTGAAAAAAATAATCTCCTTATTTTGGGCCACCTTGTATCGATTTCGTCTGAAAGCTTATTGTTTCTATGAAATCTTGTGGCTGAAACCAAAATTGCTTCAGTATATTAGTTTTTCTTTTTTAATACGTTACACACAGACACACATATTATTCGGTCTGACTTTTAAATACTTATTTGGGGGGGGGGGGGAGGGATAAATCTAGTAAGATTAACAATTGATTTTAACTATCTTTTTAGAGCGGCAGCTTACACCAAAAATTGACCTCGCGTCAACTATCTAAGCAGTCCGTCAGATCGTGGAGAACCGCTCGAAACGCCAAATTCGTCTCAAGACAACATTCCAAATCAATACGTATATAATTAACAAAAAGTACACGTTATTCGATCTATTTGTAAAACAAATACTCCTTTTGCAGATTTGAAATCTTCCAGTAATTTGCTTTCTACTCGGATTCAACAAAGCATCACGAAAACGCTATTATTGATATCGAGCATATTTATTTTGTTCAATTTGCCCAGGTGAGTGAAGGTCTTTCCGAAACCAAACAAGTGTCACCTTGAAATAGTTTATACATATAAATTAACAACAAGATAAATTTTAAATAATATAAACAATAATGTAATTCAATTACAAGAAATTCGCGCCATCGATTTTTAAATAAAATTATTATACCTAAGAACTTAATGATTCATTAATGATGACTTTACATTTGATATTTTATGATTTAATTCAACGTTTAATTGGTTGCAAACAGTCGCTGCTTACATTCGAATGTTATTAACCGTTAACCCGAGAAGGCGGTACATGGTACCGCCGTGCAAAATTTAAAGTTTTATAACAATTTTATTGACACACCTAAGAATTTGCTGACTTGTCTAGCTTGAAAATATTGTGTTATCGACGAATTGACCAGATGTCGCCGTCACCAGTCTTTAGTATCACTAAATTAGAGACCGTTTGCCAAGGTTCGCGTGGTTTATTATACCAGCCGTCGCCTACAGCGTGACTAATTTTATTACGTGTGTATTTGTATATTTTTATAAAATGTTAAAAATCAAAGTAATTATATTGTGAAATTTCTTTGTTTTTTATTGGAAAATATAATTTAATTGATTTTTTTAAATTAAAGTAGGTACACTGTTAAAATATAATTTTCTTTAGAAAATGGCATCTAACTCGGAAGAAACGGTAATAAAATAAATGTTACTTCATAAAAATTAATTTTTTTTTGGCTTATCTTATACTTTAAGCTTTGCATTTTAATATTAGTTAATAAAAAACTGATATTTGCGTATTATTCTGTGAGTTTTACTGCTATACAATAAGAGAAGCGTCAGATACCGCCGTTCGCCTATAGCGTAAAAAATATCAACGTCGCGAGTTAAGGGTTAAAGATATATGGATATATCGCGATACGGAAATTAATTAGTAGGGTTGATATCGACGTAAAAGAAAAAGTGAGGTTAGTACGACTTCTTGAATTGACCACGGTTTAACGGTTGTATAGCAGTAAATGATTATAGTTAAATTAAATGACAAATTTCTTTTTCGATCGTACGTATTACTTTCTCGAAGTAGACAAGTCAACGAATCCGGAGACCTTACTACTGAAGTATCATCTAAAAAGCAACAAACGGCAACATGATTGGAATATATCTACTAATAAACTAAACCACATACAACCAAACGTTCTACGTTAGGTTAGGTTAGGTTAGGTTAGGCCGGTTGTGGTCAACAGAGTGAGAATTGGGCACACACGGCTCACTCATGACCATGTTTTTAATAGACAAGACGTCCCCATCTGTGCTCAATGCAGCGAAAATCTCACTGTTGATGTTGACCACATTCTGTATTCTGGCCCATATTTCAACAAATTCAGACAACTGCACCACGTTGCTAGAGACACGCTGCGTACAACAAGAAATGCCGACAACGTAAATATATGAATAGGTACCTCAAACAAATAAATATTTACAATAAACTGTAAATTACAAATTGTAAATATCCATAAGTCGCGAATAATCTTAAGTAATTGAAGCGACAATAAATTAAAAAAAAAGTCAACGAAAAAGTAAAACGAATTAAAAATTTAAAGTCGGCAAACTCTATAAAATAAATACAATAAATAAATAATAAATTAAATAAAACTCTATATCTATAAACGTTACCATTACTTTATTACTTACCTCGGACAAATATTTTCTCTGAGAAACTGAGTAAAGATGGTTGCATAAGTATTTTTTGCCTTTCGAGGTGCTGAATTTGTCGTCGCCAACCCAAACGTCCCAAACAATATGAGTGCTTTTAAAGGGTCTCCACTCTCGCTGTGAGGGTTAAACGGCTATTTTACTTCATTTGAAGAAGTGATATTGGTTGCCTAACATCGTAGTATATTAATATCAATTTCAATCGCTTATATCTGCGATTGTGGCACATTTGAAAAAAAAAGTAAAACAATAGGGGGCTAGTCCACAATGTATCTCAAATGATGATAAAATCTGAAATATCTAAAATTGGTAATTTGGGCGTCAGGGCTTTCAAGAAATTGAAGTTTTAAACTATTTTTCATTAAATTAAATTTTTTTTTGCAAATTAAAAATATAGCGGGGTAGACATTGAAATTCTACACATATGAAAACTTCGACCGACCTTTCAACTATTATAATAAGCAAAAAAAGTCGTATGAAAGTTTCCATATAAAGTGCATATGCTGATTTTTAGGTGCACAGAAGCATTTAAGCGTATGGTATCCTATGGTAACGTTTATATTGTGTTTCATTTAAATTAGCATTTATATTTAATTTATAAAGTTTGCCAACTTTGAACTTTTCGTATATTTTTATTTCCTCATTTAATTTAAGAAATCACTGGGGTGTAGGTACATTTTTTTTTATTAAATATCTTGTTAAAAAGTTATATTGACTTCATTTTTAAATTCAACGCGTATTTATACAGGGTGATTCATTAAGGATGGACCAAACGAAGCAGGGCGATAGAGGACCTCGATACGCATCGATTTGACCCCCATGTGTATAATCCGAAACTTGATGGTTCGGGAATTATCATGATTTAAGTGTATTTCCAGAAGAACCTGATTTTTCCATAGATATTTTGTCATGCTGACTAAACCGTTCGTTTTAGCTTGATGAAATTTTCCAGAGGTGTAGTCAAATAATGAGCCTATCACACCGTATGTTAGCATCCTCAATGTAACTGACAATAGTTGGAAAAAAAATCTTTCTAAAATTTCATTACAGCAGAAGCACTCTCCCTTATTTTACAACGCTCTTGCAGAAAATTTTGACATGGAAATTTTTTTTGGAACATGTTTTAAAAACTTCTCTGTTCTATTGACAATGTACTCTACAAATTTCATTCACCTAGTCCTATAGCTTCTCATCAAACTTACTGGAAAAAGGCGATATTTCATGTTCCTTATCGCAATACATTGGAACGATGATGATAGTTTTCAATTGTTGCGAATTGTCAATAATAGTGACAGAAGTGAAAATACAGGTTTTGTTCATTAGTTTTTCGTGATCAAATCTAGTTACTGTGGGCTCAGTTCTCGCTCATTCTCGATTCTCGTTCGACGACTAATTGCTCTGGTACTTGTAGAAGGATCCGCAATGACTTCTTCCGATACTATTTCAACGCGCTCAGGATTCCTTCTAATTCTTCCTTCTCGATCACTCGCTCCAGGCAAACGGCCCTCCATGTATGCGTTATGCACGCGTAAAATAGCCCGGTGATCCGGGTAAGTTGCAGGTTGTGGTCCTCCTCGATGCATCACTTGAGCTCGATACAACAGTTCCTTTTGCATAACCATAGTAGTAATGCATTACTGCATATTCCCGTTGCGAATAAGGCATAACTTGACTTAAATAACGAACAATACACCCAAAATCCAAATAATGAGCGAGAACTGAGCCCACAGTAACTAGATTTGATCACGAAAAACTGATGAACAAAACCTGTATTTTCACTTCTGTCACTATTATTGACAATTTGCAACAATTGAAAACTACCATCATCGTTCCAATGTATTGCGATAAGGAACATGAAATATCGCCTTTTTCTAGCAACACAATTTTTTGGACGAGAAGCTATAGGACTAGGTGAATGAAATTTGTAGGGTACATTGTCAATAGAACAGAGAAGTTTTTAAAACATGTTCCAAAAAAAATTTCCATGTCAAAATTTTCTGCAAGAGCGTTGTAAAATAAGGGAGAGTGCTTCTGCTATAATGAATTTTTAGAAAGATCTTTTTTTTTCCAACTATTGTCAAGTTACATTAAGGATGCTAACATACGGTGTGATAGGCTCATTATTGGACTGCAACTCTGGAAAATTTCATCAAGCTAGAACGAACGGTTTAGTCAGCATGACAAAACATTTATGGAAAAATCAGGTTCTTCTGGAAATACACTTAAATCATGATAATTCCCGAACCATCAAGTTTCGGATTATACACATGGGGGTCAAATCGATGCGTATCGAGGTCCTCTATCACCCTGCTTCGTTTGGTCCATCCTTAATAAATCACCCTGTATATTATACTAACCACGAAAGAAGTACGTAAGGAACAAGTAAAAGGGCCTAATCGTTAGCAATTTTGCGGATATGGGCAGTAGCACGTTAATCTACCAGAAAAAATGATTCAAAAGTTCCTTTGCAATTTATTCTTTGGTTTGACGAGAATTTTTCTAGGTATCTTGATTTGAAACTTACTTCACTTCCTATAATTTAAAATCTAGATACCTGAAAAAGTGCTTGTCAAAAGCACCCTGTATCTAAATTCACCATTTAATAATTTTCGACAAAATGATTTAATTTTATTGGTATCGATTGCACGATGTTTTTGTAATTTATCTGATTCTCGTTTTAACTTGACGCTTGTTGTTGGTCTTGTTGTTGTTGCTCTTTTTACAAACTCAAATTTTGAAACGCATCTAGGTCGTCAGCTAAGGTTAATCTTAAACAAATTGTAACCAGCTATCGATTTTGATTCAGTTTAAACAAAAGCAAACTTTTTAAATTAATAATTAATTTCAGAAGTAGATAACTTATTAAGAGTTTACTGCTATACTTCTAAATTACGAAAGTACAAAACTTAAAAGTCATCTTTAATTAATAATTAAGTATTTACTAAAGTTGGTAATTTTTTGTTTCAGTTACGTCATACGCCTGACGGTATATTTTGTCTACGCTCTGTGGAAAAAGACTCCTCCCGAAATGTTGTGGTGCGTTCAACAATTTGCGATGTTATTATTTTATACCAACTTCAGTATAAATTTTTTGTTGTACGCAATGTGCGGCATCACGTTTCGAAGATGCCTGTGGCAACTTTTAAGGAACAAACTCAAGAGCATCATCAATAAAACGCCCTGTCAGCAACGGTGAGCCATCGTTATTTTTACAATTTTTGGCTCGCTTTGATTCGTCTATTTAGGAAAGAAACGAAAATTAAGCCTTATTATTCTGTCTACTATTACCAAAGGTAGAGGCTGCCCGATGAAATACGAACCACCCTGTAGATGTGTAGATGGAACCTACCACCCCAATATATCGTCAATGGACCTCACAATTTGTGCATATTTATCGTTAACAACTTACTATAAACCCTTGCTTATTGCCTGTATTAAAGAATACTTTGCATGTGCCCTAAGAGCAACTATATACTGGGTGTCTTTAAATACACCTATAAACTTCTACAGTGAGTAGTGAGTATACACATACACGTACGCGTACAGCGTACAGGCTTATTCAAAAATATAATTAATCACATGACTATTGTGCGTTAAAAACTAGTCGATTCCGTGAAACAAACCGCGCATTACAATTTAATTTTCCTTAAGCGACCTTCGTGCCCCTCAAAATTATTAAAAACTCGAAACTCGACCGATACTTTGTTTGAAAGGCACTAAAAAGTTATATCAATTATAAAAACAATTAGCTAAAGCATCATAGCAATTCGCACAAGTTTGTTTCTTTAGTAAAATTCCGCAATTTTCGAATTTAAACTCAAAATTTTCAAAGGGCACTAAATTTCGTGTTACATATCAATCGACGCGTTTTAATAAGGGTTTTCGAATGGCGCAAACAAATTTTAAAAAAATTAACGGGTTTGTATTTTACGAGCCTAAACGTGATTTTTAAGTTATTTGGCGCTTCCCGAAGGCGCTATAATGCGCTGTTTTCGACCGAATCGACAAGTTTCTGTACCGTATAAGATGGTGTCTTTGATGGTTCTCGAGAGGATTATCGCCCCTGAAAGTCAAAGATAAGCAACTTCTCAAGACTTGAGTTTTTAGTTACACAATATGAAGCACAGCCAATTTCTGCTGGTTCACGCGTCTATAGTTTACTGTAGAAGTTTGTGATGTATTTTAAACACGCTCAGCATATTACATGTATAAGTTGATTACTATTAAGCACTGTAAAGTAGTGGCTGGTGTAAAGAACTTAAGCTGAGTTGCAGCTCGAGTTGATAGGATTGTCGCCAGAATGACTTTGATTACCGTTGAGTGAAAGCACCTAATATAGCCAATTTTCAGTAAAAGTTTTGACTTCAGTTTTTGAAAAAAGTTTCTATTATGAGTTATAAAAACATCAGCCACTGCTTTCGGCACAATAATCGTGAATTGTCGAATGAAGTATCAAATTGTTTCAGCAGTTTCTAAATTGTTAATGTATTTAGTTGTTGAGAATATTGACGTATTTTGACAGAAGTCGTTATCTATGTAAAGTAAATGAATCCTTCACGACCGCAACTACTTACTACAAGCGCGTTATTCCACTTTGTAAGTATCGTCGACTCAAATAATAGTAAATGAGATACTAATGCGAAAACGTGACGTATTTGTATCTAGTTGAGACTAGGGTGGTTGGGTGATCATTATCTTAAGAACAGGGCAAATATGAAAAGTGGTATAAGAGTATTTTGTAGGGGTTTCCTGACAAACAAAAATACGCCACGTTTGGGCTCAGTAGCCAAAATTTTAATAACAAAAGTTGAAATATTGATTTTTCAGGTTTTACTCCAATCAATGTGGTGTTTAGGTAAAAATCTCCAATAAAGCGATGTTATTATTGTTAAAATCATTAATGTTAAGAGTTTTAATGTGATGTTAACAACTTGAAAATGTAAAGAAAAAATAAAAGTTTACCTATTTTGCAATTAATTAGTTATAACTGAAATAAGTCGGTCTAAAATTGATAATTAGGGAAAGGTTGGGCAGCAAACAACCGCATTGAATTTACGATTATTTCGAAACGACGGCAAACAACATTGATTATACCAACCGATCCGTTGGATAAATAAAGGTGTTCTGTTTTGCAAACATTTTAAAGAAAAGCCTACCTTCGTCTTTCCCGATCCCGTCGGTCCCACCAACATCAACCCGTGCCTCACGACGGTCGTCTCGTACAGCTGAATCACTTTCTTCACGTAATCTAAAATTAATAAAAAGTAAACCGTCTTCTAAAGTCTAAAGCTCTAAAGGGTGGTCTGCACTAGAAAAGAGGACGAGCGAGTTACTAGCTTACTATTCGGCGATCGTACCGAACTCCAGATAGAGCTCGATTCTCGTTACTAGGCCTCACTTACAAACTTACCATCTACGTCTTCCAAGCCGTGTTTAACCGTAGTCAAACGAATGGACTCTTCTAGTAAACCGTAATCGACAGGTTCTTCGGCCATCCTCGGAAACAAGTCAGATACAATACCTAAACGTAAACGAGTCCGATTAAAACGTGATTTAACTCCAATAAATGAGGACGAGTACCGTAAAAAAGTTTCAAATCGTCTTTCAAAAATTTAGGCACGTTCACGTCCATCAAAGACCTCAAGACGATTTGTGGCTCAAACATGTCGGGCTTCTCTCGTTTCAAATTACCAGCAACGGCGATGACTGTCTTAACTGCCCTCATCCCAAAATCGTAATGATCTTGACTACTCAACTGTTCCGAGCTCAACTTGAACGTGGTCGTTATTTTGTTCGCCAACTGTTTGGCGTTGCCAAAACCGAACGAAAATAACGAAATTTCGGCGATTAGTGTGTAATCGGGAACCATCATTGCCACCGGACGGAATAGAGCCTTCAAATTATCCGGCAATTCCGTCCGTCCCGCGTAGCCCGGATTCATCGTTATGAACACGGAACATGAGTCTTTCAACGCTATTTCGACTCCTTCGAACAGAAATCTGTAAAAGAAAAGTGGCTTAAAGACTGGAAACAGATAAAGACAGAAGATTCTATATTTTTGTTTATAGATTTTTTCCCTCTCTCTAAAGCACAAAAAAGCAAAATTATTTGTTTTAAAACCAACGACTATTACGCAAAAAATGGGAAAAGTATACATATCTTTTTGATTAAAATACGTTTAATGAGTTGTTGGCAAAAGAAAGTTTTATTTAATTATTTTAATTATTAATTATTGCTGGAAATGTTAGCGACTAGATAGGTATGCTTTTTACCAAATTAATTACCAAAAAATATAGCTTTTGACGTGCTATTATGTAAACTTGAGTCAATGGTGCATATTTAAATTTCGATATGTGTATAAAGCTAAATTAGAATCTGCTGTGGGCATTTGTTCAAACATTGTAAATTAATTTCGAAAATGCTTGGTTTCGTTTCAAATAATGTAATGTTTATTTAATTTGTGTACATTTTTGTTTTTAAACAATAATCAAAAGTATTTGACATGAAAGTGAAGAAAAGAAATTTTTCAAAAATTGAAAAAATGAAAAATGATCGACAACCTGTTCTATGATAGCTGCAAAATGAATGGGAAAGACACTTGAGACATTACAGGGGAGTAGTACAAATCTAATTTGCCGTTAATTAATTTTTTTCGTAAATTTAACTGTGATGCAAATCGCATTTCAAAGAGCTGTTTTTCGGATTTGATTTTATCCAATTTGCCAATGTTAGCTGTTTCTCTGTAGTGCCACAAATCGGTCCCATTCACAGATGGGATTGTATATACATTGTACACATGATTGTGACATCTGTGAATGGAACCGATTTGTGGCACTATAGAAAAACAGTGCACCCAATAAAATCTTCTAACTTCAATTTGTACCTCAATTAAAGGTGTAATTTCGTTACGACGTCCAGCGGTCGCGTCCGGCCGCGACGTCCAGCAGTCGCGTCCGGACGCGACGTCTAGCAGTCGAGCACACGGCCGAGCACTGTTACAATGCACTTTAATGTAAGTAAAGAGAGAAGCAGTGCTCGACCGTGTGTTCGACTGCTGGACGTCGCGGCCGGCCTCGACTGCTGGGACGTCACGTCCGGCCGCGACTGCTGCACGTTGCGGCCGGATGCGACGTCCCAGCAGTCGAGCATACGTTCGAGCACTGCTTCTCTCTTCACTTACATTAAAGTGCATTGTAGCAGTGCTCGACCGTGTGCTCGACTGCTGGACGTCGCGGCCGGCCTCGACTGCTGGGACGTCACGTCCGGCCGCGACTGCTGCACGTTGCGGCCGGATGCGACGTCCCAGCAGTCGAGCATACGTTCGAGCACTGCTTCTCTCTTCACTTACATTAAAGTGCATTGTAGCAGTGCTCGACCGTGTGCTCGGCTGCTGGACGTCGCGACCGCAGACGTCGCAACGAAATCACACCTTAACGACGCAACTAAATTAACTCTTTTCTGTGACCTGTCCAGATGTCCAAGCCTACACGCCAAAAAACGAGCTTACAACTTGTACGGTACGCGTGTCCGGTCGGTTGGGTCGATATCGAGCCGTTCCAACCGGCGCGTGTGAAACTAGCCTTAAAGTTCTAACAACGGCGTTTACGAAGATGAAACCAACGTGATTGATATAAGTATTTACTATTTACTTTGCAAAAATTTATTCTTCCGTTAAAAATACAATTACCCTGCGTCCTGCATCTATATCAAAGATCAAAGGGCAAAAATAAACATAGTTTTTGCTATTTTACCAAAAATTATGTATGAGGGAGATGCGACTCTTATTTTACGCGAATTACGTTTACCTCAAAAATGCGTTTTCATTTCGTGAACAAAGAGAGCGACGCGCTATTTTTAAAGAGGAACATTATTCAACAATCTCGTTATTCCTACCAGGCTGGAATCAGTATCAAAATGTGGGGAAACATCATTACTCAAAATAATCAAATCGGCAGACGTCCTAAGTGGTGGCCTTTTTAGAGCAGACGCGATTCAAAGTGTCAAAAAATCGCTCACAACCCTCTTACCAGAATAAATGTTACATCAAAATGTAGATAAAGTTATGCTGATTCAATTTATTAACAAAAATTTCGGCAGACGGTCACATTTCACCGGAAGACGCAATCAAAGATCGCTCTTTCATCTCACTTTAGTGCGTAAGCGGCCACGCGGCAGAGCGAGACGGCGATCGTGAACAAATAAAGTAGTACGATTTTTGAGTCAATGAAATTAAATTTTTTTTCAGAATAAAACATAAAGTTTTGAAATTTATTAATTCATACATATTATTCATTAGTAAAAGTGTAAGAATAAAAGACAATCAAAACTTATAAAAAACCATTTGCCAAACACAAAAAATATAATTCGCAAGGGACGATGTCTAATAATGGCACTAAAAAATATTTCCTTGTTATAAATTAAGCCTAAGCCTTAAAAATAATTATTGAAAATTGAAAATGATGTCGTCGAATGACGACGTTGGTACTTAATGGGTTCTTAGTGGGACTTCTGAGTATTATAAGTAAACAAAACGGAGATGAAAGATCAATAAAGTAAAAATATTTCAAGATTCAGACAAGAAAATCTTTTGTTCTGCCCACGAAGTTGTTTTAAGTCCGAAATTGCTTTTTTTAAACCGCTATTTTGGCGAAAGAAATAATAAATTCCTTTTCTACAATAATAGGTGTATAGGGCGACTTTCAGTTTAGGCTTGGCCTGAATAATTTCCATTTTTTGTACTCAAAAGTTCAGAAAAACGTCGTTATTGGTCTTCTGTCCAGTCGACAGTAATCTGTTAGTTCTTACGGGCGTTTGAACTGTTTAAAAATCGTTTTGTAGTGTATAGACACACTGTATATTATAAGCGTTAAGTAAGCAGTTTTCGACTGGACGAGTCTAGAGTAAGAGTAGATAGTGGAATGTAGTGTAAAGAACAATAAAGACAAGTTTCCAACTTACTGGTATGAATTTAAAGTAACAAATATACAGGGTGTCAATTTGAAAACTTTCCTCCTTTAATATCTTCACTTCAGTATAGAATATTGAAATTCTGCAAGACCTGTCAATTTTATTACCGATAGGGGAATTATCCCTAGATCATCCCCTAAAGTGGGGTATTATCATACCTTAAATCTTAATTTTCATTATGCTCTAAATACTAATAAATTCCGCTATGAAACTTTTACAAATGAAAATGAAAGTATAGGGGGTACTTACACGAGACGATAAAATTGCGTAGTTATTAGTTTTATTATGTAGATATTTATGTAGGTACTTATTTGTTTTTTATTGTGAATTTCGTTAAAATAGTAATTGCAAAAAAAAATTGGAAAATGAAAAAAAATCTAGGGCAAAATCATTAGCGAAGTTAGCAATAAATTCAGACTTTACAATATCTGAGGAACAAGAGATTATTGAAAGGCACGCCGAAATGAACGACACAAATATTTGAAATTTTTCTTTCCCTTTCTAAGAAAAATATTAATTTCAGTAAAAAACTACCGCGAGCAGTTTATTACCAACTAGCGGGCAACGTGGGCTACGCCACACGCCTCTCCATTTAAGTAGTTTGCAAAAGTTATAATAATAATTGTATAAAAAATAAAATACAAAACCCTAATAATCCCAATACCGCCCTCAGCGACCATGTAGTAAACAACCTCCATTCTCTTAACCTGGCTTCACCAACAATCTTACATAATGGGCTTAATTTAAAGTCACGTCTATATTTGGAAATGTTAGAAAAAAAATTCGATTAACTACCGATCAGAGAGATACGTAGAAAAATTTAAGAACTTCTACTTCAACATAATCAAGAACTAATCTAAAAAACATGGAGAGAAAAAAAAAAGAAAAAGAGAGCAATAAAAAAATAAAAAAATAACATCTAAGCACAGCATAACATTTTACAATTATATTTTATACCAAACTTTCCCAAAATGTTAATACACATTACACATTTTGTGATGCCCCCCCCCTCCCCAAATAAGAGAACCAAGCAAAGCACGGGAATTGGGAGACCAAGTGAACGTTTTTAAATGTAAGTGTATAAAATTAAAAATGAAAAAACCAAAATTCATGTTGATGCGTTACACAAACCTATTTAATAAAAAAAGGAAAAAGAAGGAAAATATGTTTTTTCTACTGTATTTTTGTTTCCATGGTGTGTTATAGGTTATTGTCTTTTTAAAATGTACTTTTTAACTTGAAAAAGCTATCTAAAAGAATTGCGAAACGTCGTTCGAATGTAAAGTCGACCGTTTTGGTTTTTTGAATAAAAAGGAAAACCATTAGGAAAAAATAAAACAAGTAGGCTGGAAATTTTCTTCTAACAAATATAAAAGTGGATCTTGCCAGGCGGAAATGTGGTCGCGTATTGTTTACATTAAGATTATTTAAAGAATTACGAAGTTGGAAAAATCCAACCAATGAAAATTGCTCAAAAATAAACGAAGCGATAAAAGAAAAAACTTTTGCTACTCGACATAAAACATCAGTTAACAAGACCTGTAATCCAGAATATGAAAATTTTCATTGGTAAGAACCAATAAAAATAGGCGAAAATAGGCAAATTCGTGACTTTTTGAACTTCTTAATTGTTAAACAATCTTATTATAAACAACACGCGACCACATTTCCGCCTGACAAGATTCCCTTTTATGATCAGTAGTCCAGTCAATGGGGGGGTTTTGCCCTACAAAAGGTGGTGTAGTTCTGATTTTTGAATATGTTATTGAGTTAGGGGCCCTGATGAAAAATCCAAGTTTTCGACCTTTAGGGGAGTCCGCGCAATCCGCCATCTGAGATTAAAGGTACGAAAAATTGGTTTTTCAGATTTAACTTCTTATAGTCTAAGAGCTAGCAACGTTTTCGAGAGAGAATTTCAGGTGGGCCAGTTTTAAGATATGTTATCTCTCTCACTCTCCCGGACGTCCTACGGGCAACCTGGCTGGTGGTAGCTGGTGCGTTCATTAGTTTTCATCGTACCTGTACAGGTAAAATATGAATTTTTCAAATCATTTTAAGAAGGTTTATTTTTTTAAAATTATTTTAATTGAACTTTTTGGCACATAAATCTATTATTGCCAGACATTTTCATTGTTGTTTATACTGTGCCAGACGCTGAGAAACAAAATGGCTAAGACCTCAAATACTTTCCAATTTATCTCAGCAATTCCAATTTTTGGTATCTTGTCTATAACGGAAGCCTAATTATAAATCCAAGTTTTCCACCTCGGCAGACCTCCGGATCTTTGTCAAAAATCCAAGAAACTGCTAAATTTTTCACCTTTTTTCAGTGGCTGTCAATTTTGACCGCGAAAGATTAATTTGGTGGCAAAGACAGTTGAATACTTTTTTAAATAGACATAATTTTCTACCATTTGAGATTAGAATGGTCTCTGCAAACCTAATAGTATCTCTTTATGTACTTTGTATCAAATAGGGTAGTTAAGATTTTCTGGTATGTTGTACATGATGAAGGTCTAATGACAAATCTCGTTTTTGACCTCGGTGGATCTCCGGATCTTTGTCAAATCTTCAAAAATATATATGATTTAGATCTGCTGATGACAAAGATTCGGAAGTCCCCCAAAGTCGAGAACTTGGATTTATGATTAGACGTTTACCATATTCAACATACCAAATAATCATAACTTACCCTATTTGATACAAAGTACATAATCCGGATCTTTGTCAAAAGCTGTATCGCCAAAATGTGACAAAATTGCAAACTTTTGTACACTTGTATCTTGTATCTGAGATACTATTAAGTTTGCAGAGACCATTCTAGTCTCAAATGGTAGAAAATTATGTCTATTTAAAAAAGTATTCAACTATCTTTGCCACCAAATTAATCTTTCGCGGTCAAAATTGACAGCCACTGAAAAAAGGTGAAAAATTTAGCAGTTTCTTGGATTTTTGACAAAGATCCGGAGGTCTGCCGAGGTGGAAAACTTGGATTTATAATTAGGCTTCCGTTATAGACAAGATACCAAAAATTGGAATTGCTGAGATAAATTGGAAAGTATTTGAGGTCTTAGCCATTTTGTTTCTCAGCGTCTGGCACAGTTTAAACAACAATGAAAATGTCTGGCAATAATAGATTTATGTGCCAAAAAGTTCAATTAAAATAATTTAAAAAAATAAACCTTCTTAAAATGATTTGAAAAATTCATATTTTACCTGTACAGGTACGATGAAAACTAATGAACGCACCAGCTACCGCCAGCCAGGTTGCCCGTAGGACGTCCGGGAGAGTGAGAGAGATAACATATCTTAAAACTGGCTCACCTAAAATTCTTGTTTTCCGGACGTTGCTAGCTCTCGTACTATTAAGGGTTGATCCCACGACAAAACTGTCAAATCCAACTTTGGAGAAGACAAAATGCCCTACAATATTTATGCCATTCATCTTCTTCCTATCTGTTACGGTTTCTGAGATATAAGCTAGAGAAAATCGCTATTTTTAGCAAAAATGAATTTTTTTGGTAAACTTCGCTTGGAGACTTTTTTACCGTTCATTTGAGAGAAAATTCTCTTAAACAAAAGTTGTAGGATTTTAAATTGCCTTCAAACTGAATGTATCACTGATATTTTAGCTTAACCAGATCCAAAGTTAGAGCAGTTTTATGATAACCTATCAATGTCGAAAAATGAGTCATGAGTGTTCGCAGCACAATGTTTTTGATACAGCCCCCCCCTCCCTTCACCCCATATCAACCCACAACAATTTCCCTCACATTTCTACATTTATTCAATTTAAAATGGTTATGGGGGGGGGGGGGTAGAGATGTTGAGCATATTTTCTCGTTTATATTGCCAACAACCTGTCTCATATGTCGACAATTATTATGGGAGGGTAGTATTTTAGAAGAGGGAATTAGAGGGGGGGGGTCTACCTTATATAACATTAAAATTGGTTCAGGGGCTTGGCAACCACACGCGTTCAAAGATTGCGGTAAGTCGCACTTCTCCATGAAACCAGGTTTGTCAGTACTCTTTTGGCCATAACTCCAAAACTTTTTGTCCGATCCGCAATTTATTTTTTCCATCTCCAAGCTGGTTAAATTCACTATGAGATCCGTTTCATGAAATTTTGATTAAATCCTATAAAATACCCACACTAGCCCACTGAACATGTGGAAATCGTCATATTTTGCAAAAACGTACACATTTAGCGTGCTGGTGTGAGTATTTTACGGTATTTAATCAAAATTTCATATATAGGGATGATAGTAAATTTAAGCAGCTTTTAGATGAAAAAAATAAATTTTAGATCGGTCAAATAGTTTTGGAGTTATTAGGAAAAATGGGTCAAGAAAACTTGGATCCCACAGCAGTACACGGTTTTTCACGTGCTAGGATTTTCATTTTATAGGGCTTGATTAAAACCTCATATATGCGGTCTGATGGGATATTTAACCAGCTTTCAGATGAAAAAAAGAAACTACGGATCGGACAAATATTTTTGGAGTTATAGCCAAAAGAGTACCGACAAACCAGGTTTTATGGAGAAGTGCGACTTACCGAAAGTTAGCCAATCTTTGAACGCGTGTGGTTGCCAAACCCCTGAACCGATTTTAAGGTATTATGAGGTTGACCCCTCCTTCTCCTCAACCACTACCCTCCAAAACGTTAGAATTGTCGACATATGAGACAGGTTGTTGGCAATATTAACGAGAAAATTTGCTCACCATCTCTACCCCCCCCCCCAATAACCATTTTAAATTGAATAAATGTTGAAATGTGAAAGAAATTGTTATGGGTTAATATGGGGTGAGAGGGGGGGGCTGTAACAAAAACATCGTGCTGCGAACACTCATGATTCATTTTTCGACATTTATAGGTTATCATAAAGCTGCTCTAACTTTGGATCTGCTTGAGCTAAAATACACTCAGTTTGAAGGCAATTTAAAATCCTACAACTTTTATTCAAAAGAATTTTCTCTAAAATGAACGGTAAAAAAGTCTCCAAGCAAAGTTTACCAAAAAAATTTATTTTTTCTAAAAATAGCGATTTTCTCCAGCTTATATCTCAGAAACTGTAACAGATAGGAAGAAGATGAATGGAACAAATATTGTAGGGTATTTTGTCCTCCCCAAAGTTAGATTTGACAGTTTTGTTGTGGGATCAACCCTTAAGAAGTTAAATCTGAAAAACCAATTTTTCATACCTTTAATCCAAGATGGCGGATCGCGCGGACCCCCCTCAAGATCGAAAACTTGGATTTTTCATCAGAGCCCCTAACTCAATAACATATTCAAAAATCGGAACTACACCACCTTTTGTAGGGAATGGCGAGTTATTCTCCCCATTGACTGGACTACAGTACCATCAGCCGAAAAAATTCCGTCAGAATCTTTTTCATACTCGTGCGCCAATACCTCCTAGTCCTAGACTACTACCACAGTAGTGGCTGAAACGGCAGGTATCGCAAATAGAACCTTTCGACCACGGCCCATTTTCCCCAGAACTTCTACCTCTAATCATAAAATTGTTAATAATATACCATTTCCTGTTAGAGAAAGATAAAAACCAATATGTGTCGAGCGTCGAAAAAAAAATGTAAAATTTTTTGTGGAAAATTTCATATTACGATATGGAATTCCTATGGAAATACCTACCGATCGAGATACAAAGTTTATACAGTATCGACTACGGATGATGCGCAAATTATGTAAAAATTGCAAAAAATTAATCAATTACAGAGTACGTAAGCATTGGTTCGTCAGAAAATTCTCATAAAGCATTAGGTTACTCGAAATGTAAATCAAAGATGTAAAGATGTACCTAAATCCTGTGAAATAAGTTATTGCTAAAAAACCTTACGGGGAAATGGGAAATAAATTCAGGTTTGGTTAGGTTAGGTAAAAAAAGATTGTGCACCAAATGTAATTATTTTGGAAAATAATTTACCAAAATAAAAATAAAAAATATTTTTCAAGTTTGAATAAATGAACTTGCCGATTCAACCAGTTCTAGTAGTAAAACTAGTAATACAGTGTAGTCTCCATAATCCGAACACACTCTAATCCGAACATCCATCAGTAATCCGAACAAAAGACAGAAAAATCATCAGTAGTCCGCACAATTAGTTATAATACGAACATAACAATTCGAAGTGTGGCTAAATTCTACAATGTAGGAAAGTCTACAGTCTACAGTATGCAATATTTAAAAAAATATGGATTTTATAGCCTCTACCACTGATAAAGGTCCAGGTAAACGAAAAAACATTTAAATCTATGGAAAATCCTGCTATGGAAAAAGCCGTGCTTACTTGGTTCCTTCAGGAACGTGCCAAAGGGGTGCCTATATCTGGCGAAATTATATGCAGAATTTTGTTTTTTAAAGGTTATCCAGTAATCCGAACTTATCTGTAATCCGAATGAGAACAGGTTTCTAATTAGTTCGGATTAACGAGACTACACTGTAGTTTTGGTAGAATAAATTTAAAATAACAACAATAATTTATTGTAATTTAATATTGAAGATTAAATTGAAAATAAAAAGAGAAGATAAGATAAAAATTTTATAAAAAAGACATATCATTTTTTTTAAATTAAAAGTCTTAGTGTGTTCAAGACATTCATGTTCCGTAGGTATGCCAGAAAAATTTAATATAATTTAAAATTAAAATTTTCTTTTAAAAGGAAAGTTTATATGTTAAGGAAAGAGTACGTAATCGGTAAATGTATACATTTAGCGCCAAGTTAGTATACACATTTGCCGTGCGCCCAGGGAAAAGTGCATATACTATGTACAAAATCATGTTACTGTGTACTTTAGCCGGTAAAAGTACACATTACCCGCCCTGATTAAGAAAATGTACAGATATTTATGGTAATGAAATCAGATTCTTTTTAAACATGTAGTACTTTTGTTTAATTCTTATAGTTGCAGTTGCACAATACAAAAAAACAAAAAATCGAAGAATACGGCTTTTGCTGAACCAAAGATTTCCTTTGGCAGGATTGATCTTTGGATTTTGGATCCCTAAGATGGGTTTACGAAGCGGAGGGAGTAGGGTTTAGGTATATAGTCGAGTTTGGTATCATTTAATCTCCCCCCTCACTCGCCTCATACCTCAACCGCCGTAATTAGCATCGATGAACTTGGCCAATCTAATCGGGCAGCGGACACTCGAAGCGCATATTAGGGCGGAGCGCACTTAAATTTCGACACACTCGGCGAAATTAATTTAATATGACATTAGATACCTACATATTATACGAGCGTTCAAAAATTAACAATTTTTCAGCAAATTAAATACGATTTTACGACAAATCTATAGTTCCTTTTTCATTAAATATATGCCATGTCAAAATATCGTAAAACATCTCTTCCAACTACACGAGTTAATGAAGTGCCAGTTTTTATTACGTTGAAATGTATAAAATTAGATACAGTATTACCGAACACCCTTACTAGTCACGGAGGCAGCGAGCACTTTAACTAAACGCTACGCGGTACTCTTCTCGAGGTGCTATACCTCAACGCGCTGTAGCAGATAAAATGTTCGTTTGGCAAAAAATATCTAACAGACCTAATTTGTAGGAAATAGAAAACATTTTATATTTGTATAGGAACACTTTTTTCTAAAAGTGCACAGATTTCGAATTATAATTGATAAGACAGGTTTTTCGACAGAATTTGGAATTTTTGTCAAATTTTAACGCGCTCTAGCGCCAAAACTGTTTTCCTGAGTAGAAAACCTTCCAGATATAATTTGTAGGAAATTTAAAGCAGTTTACTTTTGAAAAGAAGCACTTTTTTTAAAAAGTACATCGTTCAGAAGTTACAAGCGAAAAACTGAAAAAACAGTTTACGGTCGATTTAAAAAATTTTGTCAAATTTTAACGCGCTCTAGCGCCTAAACCGCGGGTCTGAGGTAAAAACCTTCCAGATATAATCTGTAGGAAATTTAATGTAGTCTGCTTTTACAGAGCACCAATTTTTTTCAAATGTGTGTAGTTTTGAAGTTATAAGCAAAAACTGAAAAAACAGTCTATGGTCAATTTTGGAATTTTTGTTAAAATTTAACGCGCTCTAGCGCCAAAACTGTTTTCCTGAGTAGAAAACCTTCCAGATATAATTTGTAGGAAATTTAAAGCAGTTTACTTTTGAAAAGAAGCACTTTTTTTTAAAAGTGCATCGTTCAGAAGTTACAAGCGAAAAACTGAAAAAACAGTTTACAGTCGATTTAAAAAATTTGTCAAATTTTAACGCGCTCTAGCGCCTAAACCGCGGGTCTGAGGTAAAAACCTTCCAGATATAATCTGTAGGAAATTTAATGTAGTCTGCTTTTACAGAGCACCAATTTTCTTCAAATGTGTGTAGTTTTGAAGTTATAAGCAAAAACTGAAAAAACAGTTTACGGTCGATTTTAAAAAAATTGTCAAATTTTAACGCGCTCTAGCGCCTAAACCGCGGGTCTGAGGTAAAAACCTTCTAGATATAATCTGTAGGAAATTTAATGTAGTCTGCTTTTACAGAGCACCAATTTTTTTCAAATGTGTGTAGTTTTGAAGTTATAAGCAAAAACTGAAAAAACAGTCTATGGTCAATTTTGGAATTTTTGTTAAACTTTAACGCGCTCTAGCGCCTAAACCGCGGGTCTGAGGTAAAAACCTTCCAGATATAATTTGTAGGAAATTTAATGTAGTCTGCTTTTACAAAGCAACGAGTTTTTTTAAATGTGTGTAGTTTCGAAGTTATAAGCAAAAACTGAAAAAGCAGTTTATGGTCAATTTTGAAATTTTTGTTAAACTTTAACGCGCTCTAGCGCCTAAACCGCGGGTCTGAGGTAGAAAACCTTCCAGATATAATTTGTAGGAAACTTAAAGCAGTTTACTTTTGAAAAAAAGCACTTTTCTTAAAAAGTGCATCGTTCTGAAGTTACAAGCGAAAAACTGAAAAAACAGTTTACGATCGATTTTAAAAATTTTGTCAAGTTTTAACGCGCTCTAGCGCCTAAACCGCGGGTCTGAGGTAAAAACCTTCCAGATATAATTTGTAGGAAATTTCATGTAGTCTGCTTTTACAAAGCACCAATTTTCTTCAAATGTGTGTAGTTTTGAAGTTATAAGCAAAACTGAAAAAACAGTTTATGGTCAATTTTGGAATTTTTGTTAAACTTTAACACGCTCTAGCGCCTAAACCGCGGGTCTGAGGTAAAAACATTCCAGATATAATTTGTAGACACAATGTAGTTTACTTTGACAAAGTGTAACCCCGAACTTCGTCGATGAGCTATTATTCTGCCAGCGACTTAGCTCAAGTCGAAGACGGGCGAGGGTTCAAAATAAATTAAATAAAATGTCACTGTGGATGGGAAAAAAAAATAAAAAAATATTTATTCAAAAATAAACCAACATAAAAAAAATAAAGAAACTTCTTATTAAAAAATAAAATTGTATGAAAAAAATAAATCGCAGAAAAAAATCTTCTCGGGTAATGACTGGGAGGACTGACCACGGGCTAGCAGAAACTGCGAAAGCTTTGATTCCACAGCGGCTCACTAGAAACCACTGCGAAACGCTACCACAAATTTCTACCAAAAATCTAACGCGGAAGTTTAGATTCCACAGCGGCTTAAAAAAAAAACCACTGCGAAACGCTACCACGAAAGACTTACACAATCAAGTGCGATAGCTTGGATTCCACAACAGCTCAATAAGAACCACTGCGGAAAACTACCACAAGTGGTTGTAAGGGAAGGGATGTCACTGAGGGATAAGAAAAATTAATTGAAAATTTGGTGACACAAGGAACGCGAGAGCCTGACCAGTTAATACGGAACTCCCCTTCCCCAGAATCTCGCACCTCTATTTATAACTTCACCACCACTGTACACGCGCACCAATCAGAGCGAACCCCGTGATGGCGGTACCAGTGGGGATTTCGAAGTTATCTAAATAGAGATGCAAGGGAAAATTCCTAGGGAGGTCAAAATTTGGGAAAACTAATATTGAGACGAGAAGCGCTCTTAAAGGGGGACCACGTGAATATAAATTTTAAAATTAAGGAGCAATAATTAAGAGCGGAGAATAATTTAATGAATGACAAAAATATTAAAGACTAATGACAATGACTAAAAAATTAACAGGGAGTGATGAAGCAAAAAAAAATTACAAGAGCTGACTAGAAAATTCAAAAAAACAAATTAAAAATTTTAACGTTAACTAAAAGTGAAATTAAAATTGAATTACAAGCGTGCAAGGTCGCGAATAAATCACATATCGACGTTTGCACTTGGGACGATATCTAAAACACGGTGGAAGTTAGTTAAATTTAAATTGAGACAAGGGAAAAAATGAAAAAGAAGACAAAATTTAGATATCAAAAAGGATTTACTGAATTAAAAAAACAAGGAAAATCTCAGTGACTATCGGACTACCCCAGAGATAGCGTATAAACGGTGCTGATTTTGATAGTTCGGAGCCAGAATCTCAGGATTCATAATTACTCCGAACCATCCCAAAATCCACATCGTTACAAAAGAAGAAATTTTCTTAAAATGTGTGTAGTTTCGAAGATTTTGGAATTTTCGGCAAACTTTAACGCACCTCTATCGCCTAAACCGCTTGTCTGAGAAAAAAATCTTCCAGATAAAATTTATAGGAAATATTTATAGAAATACTTGGAATAGTATAGCATAATAATGCGTCTATACAGATTGAGACCCCATTTTCCTCCAGAGCAGAAGCTGTCAAAACCTCAAAAAACTAACATCAAAAATCGCGGTGACTCTTAAATCCATCCTTGGGATTTAAGGACCAATCCTACCAAAGGAAATCTTTAGTTCAGCAATAGCCGTATAATTTACCGTACTACAGATGCAACCATGAATTTTAATTTTGATTTGGGTGTATAAGTACCTAATAATGTTGTAGAAATAATAACACGGACATAGTATCATTATTTATTTAAGAAAGTGTCTCAACTTATGCATTCACAATTCCGACTACTCGCCACTATGTGGTCAGGTTATTTTTTTGTGATTTTTATAGAGTGTTTGGAGAAGAAGGCAAAGTCTATAGTACCCAAAAATCCCGCTTTGCGTTGATGTAATTGATACTTATTACATATTTATTACACACATCATGGATATGCAAAACGAATCTAAAGTATCTCTTCAGATTGTCGTTCCATTATAAAAAATATTAGACGTACGCCAAAGATTGTCTACAAATTGTTTAGGAAGAACGTTTCGAGAGATTTAATATGCACTTATAAAATAATAATCTGGCTAAGCAGTTCTTGAGATACTATTGAACAGTTTAATATAAATCAAAGTATTAGACAACGTTGCTATGGAAAAACTAAAGATCTGAGATATTCTCTCGAAGATCCGATTACTAATATTATTACGACATTACGTTATTAAATCAGTTTCGTACTAATTAATAAGCCTCATCTTATTCACATGGAAAACGTGCTGAGCTTAAAGACACCCTTTAATTTAGGAGTTAAAGCTAAATCCTTCAGTTGAATATCTTTTCCAAATGAAGCGGAATGGAATTCAATAAAAGTTAAAATAAGGGCCACCCTACTACTTATAATAATCAAGACTCTTACCTGTCCAATCGTGCTTGTTGAGCCTTTTGAATAGTCATTATTTGTTGCGCAATTACTGACAAGACTTCGATATCGATTCTATTGAATTCGTCAAAGCACGCCCACGCTCCAGAACTAGAATTTCAAAAATTTCAATTTTACGAAATAAAGGCGACCTCCTCACCTTGCTAAGCCTTTGAAAAATTTCCCCATAGCCATGAAGTCGAGTTGGTCCGAACAATTAAACACTACGCATTGAATGGCGAACGCTTTTGCCAAATCCTTGGTGGTTTCGGTTTTACCCGTACCGGCAGGTCCTGCGGGCGCTCCTCCAAATTTCAAATGTAAAGCGCCCGTCAAAGTTAGATAACAACGATCAGTTAACGGCGTTATGACGAGCCTTCCGCTGTTACCCAAATACTCGTAACCGTAAGAAAATTCGGCGTTTACTGCCCGAACTTTCATTTGTTCTTCGATCCAATAGTACCTAAAATTGCGATTTAATCAATCACGGAAGCGAGTTCCCTTCATAATCGCTAGTTAAACCTAAGTTGGCTAATCCAGTCGAAATCGTTCACGTTGCTGACGCGCGTATCCACTAGAATTTGCGTTACGTCTCGTGCGTGTACTTCGATAACTATTAGGGCCGAAAGGATGTCTCTTTGCAAAAAAGTCAAACTACCCCTAACGAGACTTCTGAGTTTGTCCAACTGGAAGAAGATTTTTTAAAATACGCGTCGCGTCAAAAAGGAGTTTTGTGTATAATACGTTAAAAAGTAAAATGTCGAAAAATTGGGGCAACTTTTTGGTTGCTATGCCCTCCTCGACCCCGTTAGTCCAGAATTGTTGGCAACCGGCAATGACGATTTGTCCCGGCCAGTTTAGCACCCATTCTTTGCGATCGACCAAGTTCATTTCTAATAGGGAGTCTCCCAAAACCGTACGGACTGAAAGAGTAACGGTCAAAAAGCGGCTTCTTTAGAGTACCTAAGCGACTCTTACCGGTATTTTTCATTGAAATTTCCACCAGCAACAACCAGTCTTCGACGTTTGCCGTAGGATATAAAGTTGGCGAGAGATCGATGCACTCGTCTTCGGCAGACCACATCTGCGTTATGTGCAGGTCGTCTTCGAAAGTTAACTGAAAGAAAAATATTTAATTTGAGACTTTATTCGGCGTCGTCTTTAAAGGAAAAAATGTACCCTGGCGATATTTTCGAAACATTTCTTCAAGTGAGGTTGAACGGCTAATGGATTTCTTGCTTGTGATAAGATTTCTAGTAATTCGTCGTCGCTGAGGAAGAATAAGCGAGGAAATACAGATCTCTTTTTTTCTAAATATTCGGCTAAACCCTTTTCTACCACCTCGAGGGCGTGATTGCAATCTCTCAGACTTTCCAAGAGCTTGCGGTCGGCGCAGTAGAGTAAAATCTGAAAAATTGCGGAACATTAAGATTAACGGTAGAGACGGACAACTTTAATCCTCGCTTTATGGTGAGATTTGGGTAAGAATAAAGAAAACGCGGTTAACCTGCGTATAGGATCTGTAGAAGGAAGCGCTGCTAACTGATATATCAGGCCAGGGTTGCCACCTTTAGGACCTGTTTTGATGTTGTAGACGCTGGACGTCTGTGCTGACGCAGTTTATTTGGAAAGAAATAGATAATGACACTAGGAGCTTTTGATCTCGCAATTAGGGCTCTTACTCGTCTATACCCCCCCCTATTAAAACCGTAGTAAAAGTGACATACATTAGGGCAATCGTAAGCGTTTCGCATAATTCTCCTCCAAGTCCTCTCCATGGTATTGTATTTTTTACTTTCATAGGGAAGTTGGCGCGTTATGTCTTCGCTAGCAAAAATGGGCTCGAGATACATCCATTGCCTGTTAGAACGAATCGATTTATTCCCGCAAAAAATTTTCTAAATCGACAAACTCACTTTTGTACTTCCATCCATTCTTCGATCACGTCGTATGTAGTTCTCAATTTCTGTTCCCATTCGTCTATCCTCTGTTCAAAAGCGCCCTTAAACGGACTGAAGGAAATTTGCTGAGTTAACACTAAATGGTCGTCGAGCATCTGTTGAATTTCGTCGGCCACTTTCACAATGTACGTTTCTAATTTGTGGAAAAAGTCAGTAGAATATTTTAGCAGTAAACTAAAGGAGAATTACCGGTGGATTTGTACAAGGTTAGATCTAGCATGTTAAGTTCCCATTCGGCTTCCATCTTATCTAAAGATTGCTCTATAGTGTACTCTTTAGCAGCGTTTTCGCCAATAGAGCTTACTATTTCAGTGTAATCGACAATTCCCAAATCTAAGAAATCGTGAAACGTTATCGTCGGCGACCAAACGACAGTAATACCTGAAACAAACTGAATTAAGTCGATCATAATCGCAAACTTAAAAAAAAATTACCAGTTTCAGCTTTTAGCTGTTCCCAATGTCTTTGCCTCATTCCGGGATTTCTCAGAGTTTGAATTAGCGGAATCAGCGGTTTAAATGCTTCAATATCGTCTTTTATGGAAATTGCCACATTTTGAACGGCTTCTATGTCGGCAAAGATGCGAATCGATTTTATCATCATTTTGTAAAAATCAGTCACGGCTATGTCAATTCCCTCTCCGTCGACATTCACCAACGGATTGTCCATCCATATTTCGTGCCATTTTAACCAATCTGAAAAGAAGTGGATACAATAAACAACGAAGTGACTTTCCTCGATCTAGCAGCGCTACAGGCGAGTCATATAAATAATTTTATTTTTCTTAAAAACACCTTAAGAGCTTTGAAGAAGTCTCCTCTCAGTTTCTACCTTCTCTGAAATGCACCCAGTTCTCGTGAATTTTGATGATGGGCAGAGTAATTTTGAGAGTGCAAAGGCAATGAGTGAGATACTATTCTTAGCTGATTCTCTTCATTTGGAGCAAAAGTTTGGGTTTCCTAAAGGCATATCTTATGAGCCTCTCTGTTCTCATAGATAGGGACCCAACGCCACGGACAACAGCAGATTTCTTGGGCGTATTAGTTAGAAGGTAGTAAAAATAAAACATTTACCAGAAGCGGTAACCCAAAGATTTCTGTAAGGCTCGAATTCTTTAATTAACCTCGCCAGAACGTCGTAAGGCGTGATAGGAACAAGGAACAACTTTTGTCTCTGATTCAACATTTGTCCCTGTTCTTGGGCTTCTTTCATCTGCTTCCACACTCTTTTAATTTCCACGGCAATTTCGTGTATCTAAAAACCAACTTATTTGAACAAGTACTCAAAATTCATCAAGAGACTTACTCTCGTGAAGTCCCTCAAAGCGGACATCTGAGTCACGACAACAGTCAAGTGTTCTATCCTTTCTTCTAGAGTCAATTCATCGTTCGTTTGTATTTTGTAATATTTTTCAAATTCGTCTTCTAGATACAAGTGAGTAGCTTCTACTTTTTTGGTAATTCGGAGAGGCCACGCTATGGCTTCCCATTTATTTTCGAAATCTTCTTGTGGCAACGCGTACCAAAAGTAATCCAAAACGTCGTACTCCTAAAATTAAAACATAGTTATGCTTTCTTCAAGTGCCTTTCGAGAGGAGCGAAGGTCTTTTAGGCGACTTACCAGAAGATATCTCTTTACTAATTCTTCTTGGGTGCGAACACTCATCGGTACCGTTTCCATCCAATCGCGAATTTCGTAAATGTGCTCGATGGATGATGGCCTTTCTTCTAATTTCGACAATAGATACCTGTACTCTTGAAGCGAATCTTCGATGCAATTTTTCATCAGGGCGCAAAATTGATCCAACATTTTGATTATTATGTCTTGCCTTTTGTTTATCAAAAATTGTTTCACGTTATCGGCGTTGACGACAAATGGCCCTATCGTTATAAGCGATGGTAGGGTCACTTCGAGGTTCTCTCTCATTTTTATTTGATAAGAGACGTCCTCTTTGTATTCCGCCGCCGTATGTTGTTCTTCTTTGTACTCTCTAACAGAAAATAATCAAAGTTTTCAGAGTTGCAAGCATGAAACGTCTGTAGTGGACTTTATACGGCTATACTCACGCCATGAAAGTATTTACGTCCAAACAGTAAAATTCTACGTAAACGGAGTACTCTTTAGCGTAAGCAATTAATGGTATAACTGCTCTATCGTAACCGCGCATCAGACGGTCCCTCAGTTCACAAACATCCTTATCGAGCAGTCCGGTAGACGATAAGTAGAGATCGTGAGGAAACTTCAAATGTGTCAGCAAAAATGGATGAATCTGTCGTATCATGTGCGTATTTCTTATAGCTGAATCGTACAACTTCAATAAAACGTTCTAAAAAAAAAGTATTTTTGTTTAACCAGAACAGAAAATTGGAATTATCCGTACGGCGAATTTTAAGGGATCCGTCGAATAAGAAGCTCCACTTGCGTCCAATTTTAACGTAAGACTAAAAAGCGCTTGCGTGAGCGGTTTAAAAGCGCTCGTCACCAAATTTTGGCCCCATTCGAAGTCGTCTGGAATGTCTAAACAACACTGACACGGACTTTCCAAGAGCGAAATGAACAAGTTGATGGAATTTTCCACGATAGTTCTTAAAGTGAACTAAACAAAGATGGTGTAAATTATGAATTTATGTGAATTATTTTTCAAAATTTACCTGCATTCGGTATTTGACGCATTCCATAAAACGAGTTAGTTTGGCGATGTCGTAAATTTTTGGCTTCTTTTCGTTCACATCGAACCAACCTTTTCCTATGTCGCCCAAGCACATCTTGATATTGCTAACTATGGCGGCTAACCACGGATCTTGTAAAAATTTCATAGTCTGAAAGAAATGACGGAACGGTAGAGAAATCGGGTGCAAAAGTAATGGTTAGAAGAAAAGTTAAGAGAAGAGTAGCTAAATGAATGACACCTACCCGCGCCGATACCATGGCGAAGTGGCAGCACCGATGGACGGACTCCGAAAAGGGACAATGAACGAGGGCTCTCATACCCAAATTACAACCGTGGGTAGAGAGGAAGCATGGAGAGCTGACCTACCACCTGACACAGCTTCTCGCGGGTCATGGGTGCTTCAACAACTATCTGCACCGGATTGGGAAACTCGACACCCCCCAATGCGACCACTGCGCCGAAATCGACACGGCTGAGTACTCGCTGTTCAGCTGTGTCCGATAAGAACAAAAGAGAGTCGTGGCAGCCCTCAAAGTGGGATAATGCTCAGAGGAATAGAAGAATGGAACGCGATGCTGGAGCTAGCCTCGAGCATCATGAGAGAAAAAGAAAAGTTGGAGCGAGAGAAGCAGAGAGAAGCGGATGCCTGAACTCCCGAGAACTAAGTTCTTCGAGCTCGGGACGTAAGACATCCGCCAATCGACGCATCTCAACCAGGAGAAAAAACCGAGGAAAGCACGGAAGAAAGACGTGTATCAGAACAAGTCCGGAAAGCGCCATTGACGAGAGAGTCTAACTCTGGCGAGATCAATTGGAAGAAATGCTTACGCGGATTCCCAATTACCTCGCAGGACAGAACCCCCACAGATAGTGGGGGTTCGAGTGTGGTTTTAGTGAGTCGGACAATACCATCCTGTCCAACCTCACACTACCTCCACAGAAAGTGTAGGTGTCTTTCTGAAGATTTCCACATCCATAAAAAAAAAAAAATGAATGACACCCACGAGATTATCCGAAGAGACTTGAAAGATAGGAGAAACAAGGCAGCAAAAGTTGCCAATCAGCTCTCAGAGAAATGGAATGGTATAGATCGAGATTCCGCAAAGCTGACACACCAACTAGTTAAAGTATAGATAGATAGGTGATTAGAGGAGCTGACAGATGGGCCATTACTCACAAAATTGAGGTGATAGGCAAGCGGGCAGACGAACAAAAGCTTAGATAAAAGAAAGGGTGTCAAAGATATATTCAGATCAATAATAATTATCCAAACAGAAACAGATCAATAATTACGGATGTTGACAGATAGGAAAACGATAGATGAGTCATCGCCAAAAAAATTGGACCGATAAGCAAGCGGGCATATGAACAGAAGCTCACTGAAATAGAAGAGTATCGAAGGAATATGCAATAGACAGATCCAGACTCAACGAAGCTGACACATAAACTAGCCAAATCAGAGGCAGATCAATGATTAGTGACGCTGACAGATAGGAAAACTATAGATGGGCTATCACAAAAACAATTGAGCCGATAGGGAAGACGACAGGCGGGCATCAGCTCTAACAAATTGAAGAGTGTCAAAGTGCAGTAGGTAGATCGAGACAAAGCTGACACATAAATTAGCCAAAGCAGAAGCAGATCAATGATCAGGGATGTTGGCAAATAGAAAAACTATAGATGGGCCATCACTCAAAAGCGGACATATGAGCAGAAGCTCCGAGAAACGGATACACAGATCTCAAGACCAATGAGGATTTCGTCAATAGGTGAGGCGTGAGGCAAATATCTCGTAAATGGCTACTCGAATCAAAAAGTGACAAGAGTAAATATCTTTGCTAAATTTAATGGAGAATTTGAAATTTTCATCACTTTGGCAAAATATCTTGAGTGGGGTGAGGAGGGGCTACAACTCCACTACAACTCGCCTTGGAGACGCTTTTTAAACTTTTTGAAGAGAGCCGTTCCTCTTCTTTTCGCCACAGGAATTTTTTTGTTTAAATCCCAGTCAATCGGAATCACCCTGTATAATAATAACTATAATTTTAGCTGTTTTTGATTTTGATTAATCACGAAGTTTAATCACGAAAGTCAGACTAGGTGACAACTCTAATAAAATAGTCGCATTGTGTGGTTTAAAAAAAGCAATTTCTTGAGGCTTGATATGGCTAGCAACCACAGTTTGTTATGTCTTTCATCAAGAAAAGCTTACATAACAAGATAAAAAGTGCGAATCGAATATTGTTGTTTAAAAAACAATTAAAAAAATACAGACTCAGATAAAAGCTAAAGAGATTTATAGACCGACCTTCTGTAAAACGCATTTTCCAATTATTACAAAGAAGAAAATACTACGAAAACACTGACATGCTACAATGGCTCTAATTGGCTTCATTCAATTATTTTTATTGTGTACTAATTCCGCTTTCATGCCTTACACTAGCAGATCAAATTGCTTAATTGGATTCTATCTCGGTTATCAGTTTACTATTCCTATTTTATCAAATCCAACGAAATGATTCTCATAATTGGGTTTCGGATCACAAAGACTCAACAGCTTGTTCTCAACTTGCACCTTATTATGTAACAAAAATTGGGGAAAAATGTGGCAGAAAATTAAGAAGTAGAAAAGAAATAATTTTTTTACGCTATCAGTTGCGTGAAGCTGCGCCGATTCGAATTCTTCCAGACCAACAACTCTTCCGGAAGTCGCAAACAAATTCATTTGGTTGGCTTTCAAACATTCATATGCTACTAGAGACATGCTACGGCCACTTTCTGGTATAACCCAAATACTCATCCAACGAAAATATTCTCTCATGCCACGATAGTCCTTCATGCCGGTGTTAACGTACCCTACAGTTGGTTTTAAATAAACAATTTGTTTTATATAAATAAAAATTTACCTTTTTCCGGAACCTTTCTGACCTCATCTACTGGTAGAGTTAAAAAACTATAAACGTGAGGCTCCTTCATGACGTTATGGCGAAATTGCAGTTCGCCTATAGTTCGTTTATAAGTTAAATTGATCTCGAATTGGAGCTACAAATTTAGTCGTGAACAAATTAAATAATTTTTATTTTATATAAACAAACACCTTCTCGATCAATTCTGGGTCGATCTTCAGGGGCTTATTTCGTGACGCCGATTGAAATATTTTGTTCATACTTTGCGTGTCCAAACCGGTGGTCCCCGTCAATATCATGCAATCCAAGTAGAATTTATACCTACAAATTAAAGCCAACTTCGAGTTAATCCAATTTTCCTAAAATTATCCTCACCTAAGAATCTTTTCCGCTTCGGTTCTCAACTTCAAGGCCGCTTGAATTCGTTCACCAAAATGTTGCGGGTCTTCGGCTCTGAAAGTGACGTAAATCCTCGGCACTTTAAACGGCCTCTGTAAGCCGTCCAAAGTTAAAACGCTCCATAATTTTTCGTTGGGCGAGTAGTCCATAACGGCGACGTTAAACCAATCGTATAGGTAGTTTAAAAAATCGTCGTTTGTATAATCGGGATTTTGAGGCTTCACGTGCACCGCCACAAAAGCTTGTCCCGGTATGGGATGGCGCACGCCGTCGATTAATCCGTGATTTAGCCAACTTTCGGGCGTACTACAATCGCAGTTTTTTAAATTATTTAACTCAAAAAAGTAAATCGACGAACCGACTGTCGAATTCTTCGTCGTCGAAAAGTTCCAACGCCAAATAGTTGATTTTGCTGAACAACCCGAAACGTTCCTTCGTGGTCTTCTTTTGCACTATGTGTGCTGGAAGAATTTGTTTAAGCTCGATGTTTAGAGCTTTCAGAATTATTTTGATATCTCCACACTGGAACGTAATAAATATTAATGCCCAAACTAACATTTGGATTGAAGTTTCCAAACCTGATACTGTCGTCTTAGACGTTCGATGGCAACGTTCCTCGGTAACGTCTTGGGCGCGACATCGTGCGACATCTGAACTTTCGGCTTAAACGTATCGACTGGAAAGCACTTGAAAATACACCATTAGAACACTAGTTACAAACTAAATTAAACTTTACAATATGTTTTTCTTCTTCGTAACACATCCATCTCTCGGCAGGAGCTAAGAAGCTCGGCTTTGTGGGCTTAACGACATCTTTCGCTATCGGAGTTTGTCGTTCTGCTCGTACTTTCCATAAAAGTTTGGTCCTTTTGGTAGGACCTTCGATTTCTTCGAATTCTTCATCTTCTCCTTCGTACAAGTTTGTGGTTATTTCTGAATAATAACCTCTTCTTGCGTCTAACTGCTTTTTTCTTTTCTGATACAATTTATCCCCGTCCATTTTGACTTTGTGGGGAAAATCAGATTTTTTGTTTATAATTTTGAAATTCGCGCTCTCGATTACACGCAGTCTTGATTGTTGCATTAATTTATTGTTAAAAGTTTGCCTGTCGAACAATAGTTATTAGTTAGACAATGACAATAATAGCTATCCAACAACTTTTGAGAGATATGAAAAAGAAATCTCACAAAGTTTTTATTTTAGTTAGTAGCTGACTAATCATTTAAAATAATTTCTCGTAATAAATCATAGACCAAAAAAAAGGGTTTTTATCATTAAATGGGTACTTTAAGATACATCAGCTTGAATAATAGAACACTTCAGTACTTTTGAATAATTCTTTCGATCGTTTAAGTTCTCATGTTCCGAGTATACAATACGGCGTGTATGGTGGGTTGCATACCGCACAGGCGTAAACTTATATTAAAATATACAAAAGCTGAGACAAAAGAAGCCTTTTACAGCCGAATTGCCAGAAAGCTAGAAGAAAGTCAGGACTGATGTAGTATACACAGAGCCCTCTTTCCCACTAGGCACTTGCCCAGGGCCCACCGATTGATAGGGGCCCCCTTGTTCCTGTCAGATCACCAAACGAGAACCGAAATTTATTACCTTGCTTATCTACTTTCTATGTCTATTCTAACAAAATACTTTAAATTTAATTTGTCAGTGCAAACAGGGGAAAGTCCTTGTTGTAACAAACAAGTTATAGAAAAATTTGCGAAGACCAGCTTTTCGCTAAGTCTAGTATAGTGAGTCGATATTTTGTTTCGTGAAACACCTTCTTTGGAGACATTACCAATCGCTACTAAAATTTCTAAACTTTATTTTAAGCCGTTTGATCTTCAACAATCCAAAATTTTCGCCTGCGGCGCTTTACGGTTTTGTTATAAAATCAATATTAGGCGCCCCCCCCCAAAAAATTGACCGCTGATGGTTACCCTGGGAATTAAAATAAGATCAAACTGCGTCAAATATTTCCCAGGCCGGTCATTTTTTGCCAGTCCGCCCCTGAGTTCATAGGGACCCCAATATCCTCATGTGCCCAGGGCCTCCAAAAGGTTAAAGACGCCCCTGAGTATACACTACATTCCAATTTTTTCTCCCGACACTTTACTAGTAGATCAACAAGGGCGTTAATGAAGTTGAGTAAGATTGCCAAGACCAGAACTCAAGAGTTCGGAGCAACCTAACGATTTAACAGCACCCTTTTACTCTGTTCTTTCTTTCAGAATTATCGCCACGTAACTCTCATTTTGATTGCAAGAACGCTATAAATCACAAACATACACTCGAGAAAAGTCGACTGCGTCGGGAGAATGTCAGAAGCGAAATTTAAATGGTTTTATTGCTAAGTTCTAAAAGTTAAAAATTAATTTACTACTAAGAACAAAAATATATTTTAATAGTAGGTACTTGGACGAGTGACCCTAAGAAAAAAAGGTCCGTAAAAAAAATCGGCGAGCAGGGGAGATAACAAGAAACGTCCAGACACTAGACAGTATGTGGAGACCAGAGCGCGCCAAGGCGGTGTAACTTTGTTTTGTTTTTGCAAAACACCTTCTTTCAATTTTAGATTTCAGTCCCTCTAGGCCACCCCCAAACCCCCCGATAAGTCCAAAAATTATTTACGTTCATCCTCTTATTCAGGGGGCCGCAATTTTATCCTTTGCATAAGGGCGGCCAAGTGGCTAGGCGCGGCCTTGGTGAAGACCAGAAGTAAGAAAGAAGTTGCAGTGCTCTAGTGCTAGTGAGTTTTTGATAGTACACGAGGCCTACACAGAACCGAACATAAAAGACAGGCTTAGCGATGCGATGCGTTCGTTTCCAGCAGTTTGAGTTATCAAATTAATTTTCGATAACCAAATAAACAAAAAAGTCATTAATGATAATGAAAAATGTTAATCAAGTAAGCAGAGAGTTAAGCTTAAATTGATGGAATTAACGAATTAACCATAAAATTGCATTTGATTGACTTGAATATCTAAAATCGCAACAGAACTACTGAAAAGTTGTGTAAGAAGACTAAATTCGCACTTACGTGTGTATTAGATGAAACACTGAAATAACACCAAGAGTTCGTTAATTTATAATTAAGCACTAAATTAAAAAATACAATAATTTACATTTACTTCTGCCGCGATGTTAACACTTTGAAACTCAATTTTAGAATGAATATACACGTAGCGATGACTGGTGACTGTTATGTACTCCTCGTACTCCTATTAATTTTGAAAACGACTATCAACATCGTTTAGCGATAACATGAATAACACCTGCAAACCTGCATAGATAACTCTCGCGAGAAATACATCTTACAACAGCAACTAATTTGACTGCTTTTGCGTTCGTTATCAGTAATAAATAAATACACAATTTAACAACAAAAATAATTAACGATGCGTGTTATTTAAACAAACAGAAATTTAAGCCTAAATTTATGTAATCAATCGTCAATTTTGAATTTGATCGGCCGCAACTACTCAAATAGTGTACGAGCAGACTAAATGCGTGCTTGCGTGTATGTTGGGTTGCCTAACAAAAGTAAAAATTTTGTTGATTTTACGTTTGTTCGGCTACAAAAATCATTTTTAGGGCACAAATTAACAAAAAATGTAATAAATGATATGTATTATTTACACAAAACACAAATTTAAATGTAAATTTGCAAAATTAATAACTCATTTTGCATACGATCGAACCGAATAGCATTAAGTTTTAATTATTATTGTACATAATAATACATGGTACATTGGTAATAACGTTGTAAAATAGTACTTTATTTGAATAAAACACACAGAATTTGATTATAATTTATTTGTAATAATGATTGGCACACATTTTTTACAACAAAGGACTATGGCAATGTTTTGTACAATTATAATAAAACGACAATAATAAATTAATTACAGAATCGTAAAAATCAATCGAGTAAATTGCATAAGATAATGCACCATACTTTTGTCATTTAAAAAGCTCAGAACATTAAGCTAGCGGTTAGTTGACTAGTATGAAATATAATTAATAATGAAATACTGATGTGTAGGATTTATGTGCTCTATTTCAAAAATTTTTTCGACCAATTAATTAATTATTATTCTTTTTTTAATTTTTTTCTATATGTTATAATAACTAACTAACAATTTTTTAGCTACACTTTTTTTTATTTACAACAGTGACCTCTTTGGTAAAAAAAGATATTGTTAAAGACGTACAACGGGTTCTGCGCTATAAAATTATAGAGGAATCAAATGATTTGTTTAAAACTTTTTTAAAGAGAGCCAAACAATTCGTTGTTTAGCGTTAGCCTATTTTTTTTAAATCTTATCCATAATAATTCATTTGTGCTAAGTACATTGTTAACAGTTAAAACTATTTTTTTTGTTTTGAACTGCACGTGAATTGTTGCAGCAGAAAAAGACTCAGGAACTAATTTACACAATTAATGGAAAATTACATTAATTATTAGTCTCATTCAACGATATCACAATTTTAATATTGCAATAATTTTTTCTTTAATTAGCTAGATATGCTTTTCCATTATTTATTTATTAATTTATTTATTTTTAAAAGGTATATTTAATTGGTAAATAGAAATACATCAAGCTCGCCCAAATGTTTTTTTTTATTTCCTTCAAATAGCAAGCTAATAATTTGACTAGAATTGTATGTAACATTTATAATTGATTTTAACCTCCTCGCGCTCGGGCGCCACTCGAAAACTACCATCACGGGGGAAACTTTGTAAAGCATAAGACGCGCGCACACTTTACCTTTTCGATCGCTTTTTCAGGAAAATATATACTATGTTTCTTGGAAGAGGCACCTATTCTAAGACAGTTTGGTCATTTTATTTTAAAAGAGCACAATTTGTTTCTGCCTTGTGGTATCTTATTACTTTCGCCTTTCGGCAAACTCGGATTAAACCAACCGAACTAAAGTTTGAGGTCCATCCTGCTATTCTCTAACAACAGGATCTTATGTTTTACATAATTTCGCACTAAGTACAGAAAAAACGTTTCTTTTGATTAACAACAAATATTAGGTAGTAACAGAAGCAGATCTCAAACCAACGTTTTTATCGTTTCTTATTTTTTAATTATCGTTTAAATATGTAGCTTCCATTTTCTCTATTGCTCTATTTTAATTAATCGAATATCACTCTAAAAATTTTCATTAATTTTTGTAACACGCTATACAATTTCACAAGAAGTAGATAGGTACAATTCATTTTGCAAACGTGTAAAAACTACGGCAGTAATGCTAACATTTGATGCTTCACAGTGACACAAAAAAGTTTCAACAAACGTCAGTGTGAAATCCTACCTCAAATTCGAAAACAAATCCAAAGCTTCGACAACAAAAACTGCCATTTCGTTTTATTTTTGCAAAAAAGAAGAACGGAGCCTGGCTACTATTATAACTAGGAAGACACTTCGAGATGTGGCCTAGCAAGCAGCAGCCGCGACAGGCAGAAGAAAAACAGAGGCGACGTTATTAATTTTTGTTTGTGCTGATTCTACGTTATTGCACATGTGGCTCAAAAGTGTTTAGGAATGTTAAACCGGCTCCATACCGATAAAGTTCAACCCCCCGATCTATCAGTCTTGTTACTCCCCCCAGAGTCACTGACGTAAATAATCTGAGCACTATTATTAACCACTCGTAGATTTTCACTACTATATTGTTTAGTAATATCACTGCTCTGAGTTTGATCGCTATAAGCACTAGAGGTATATCTGGCCACGGATGTCGGAGAGGCAACCAATCCGTCATAACCAACTGCTGGTGTATCATCACCACAATGGAAATTATAACTGCAGCAAAGCACCCCATCCTGCGAACATAAAACAATTTTGTTTTTAATCATATATCGTTCACCGCCAACACTTCACCAACTTTATGTAAAAAAGCGTGATTTTGTTTGAAGAAAAAAACTCGTGTAATATAACATTTGTGCACTTAACAGTATTTACCCAACTGCACTAATAGTGCGCTTTCAATAAACAAAATCGTAAGACGGCCTATTATTTTTTGGTCTCGTATTAATTTCTTTTTTCTAACCAACGAGCCAACCTTTTCGAAATATACCTCTTGGGATCATTAAATATGCAATTTTAATTCATTTTAAGAACAATAATTGGGAAAAGTTAAAGCGCCTTTGTTGGTAGTCACTTGTCAAATCAAGTTTCCCAACTTTAAACAGCTTGTGCATTGAAAACTAAGCCAGATACGGCAACACCGCATATAGACATTTTTATAAAGCGGAAAATTTACTACACAAAAGTTCTTAAAAATTTTAGCCAAAATACTAATAGTTTAGCCGTTAAAGTCGGCAAAATGCGAGCGTCTGGTCGTTAGATTTTGCGTGACGCGTGACATTCAGTGTTCGGTGATTCGGTCTCAATTAAACGGCCGCTAGTTTGCTCAAGTAGTCGTTGTGAAGAGGCTAAAGTGTCAGATTCTCACGCAGAGTCATCCAATTCCAACTTCCTCCATTAAATGTCGCAATACTAGCCAGCTAAGTGCCTCAAAGCTTTCCACTTCCCAGTTTACCGATTCGGATTAAACTGTCTGTCTCGTAATCTCGTACATCGACAGCGGAGGAATCATAACAGAGGTCTAACCGAAAAAGTGTACCGAGGCCATCAAGACGAAGGACAGTGTGGATTTGAGACTAGCACTGGCAGTACGTGCAAAACGAATAATTATCGGAAGGAAATAGGAGGAAATAGGAGGAAGGAAAAGGAAGTAGTACGAAGTTCATCTCATGTTAGTGGAGTTGGAGAAAAGATGACAATTCTTGCAGCTCACAAATGGTGGTACGCTCTCCAGGAAACTAATATGGATGACTCTACAGTTAAGAAGGCCCTAAAGTCGTACACTGCTACCGATTCGGTGGTAAAAATTAGGAACCGAATCTCGGAAGTATAAGGCAGGGACTCTACAAAAATTAGAAATGGCAAATAGGCACTGGAGAACGTCTAAAGACGACCTGAAACAATATTGTATCAATTAAGTGACCTCCAGGAGCTCTAAGAAGAAGAATGTGAGTTCTACTCGAGTTGAGAGCGCTGACGATGCTCGCGTCTCTGAAAGTGGGGTTATATTTCAAATTTGAAAATTTTTTGTTGTATTTTAGAACGCATTCCTTTAGCATAGTAATTAAAAGTGCATATTTATTTACATCTTATCAAAAGCTACCTACTCGTGATTTTGTGCTCAAAATATCATTACAAACTTAATAATAATAATTTCCAAAAATCCAGCACATGCTACAGTTTGGTCACACGCACACACATATTTAAGTCCAAAACGACTTAAAAAATTGTAATAAATCCAAAAAAAAGAAACGCATATCACACACACATTCGTAATAATAGTATAATAATTAAAGGTAAAGCATGCAGTTTGCCAATACACATCTATAGAGTGCTTTGACCGGATCTAACTACTTCAAATCAGGCAAAACAGGCACTACTAGAGGTGTGTATAAGTTAAAAAAAGAGTGTAGTTAGAGTGATGTGATTACCGATGCACACAACACGCGACATTGCTCACCAATTGGGCGCAGAACGGCACCTGTAAGGGAACGTAGTGTTAATTGTTAGTAATTGCCTAGCTCAGCTTGCCTAGCTCTACGCAGCGGCCAGCCATGCCATGTTGTTATTATGTCGTATTAAAAAAAAATGCAATGAGTGAAATGAAACTATAAGACAGACGTAAAAAGTACAAATAAAAAAAAAACTCTTCGTGTTAATAAAAAACTGGCGAATTGAAATGTTAAAATATTAGAAATGGAGCAACATAGAAGGCGGTTATTCTAATTAATTTCGCGCACAATGCACAGATTGCAGGCAATTAACATGTCTGGATACCTGGTCGCTGATTAAACACAATATATTGGTACACTAAAGGAAGTTTGTTACAGTTAAGGTACTTACCTTGCAGTTGCAGGCGACGCAGGGATCTTTAGGATCGGCAAATTGAGCACCAGATTCGTACAATCTGCCTGCAAAAGTGCAAGGTTTTCCGGAAATCGACGTGTTTCCAAATGAGCATAAATCATCACAATGAGGACAACAATCGCCAGGTGCTTGTGTCGGATTATCACAAAGCAGAGGCGGACATTTCATATCCCAACAGTCTACTTCTCCGTATAAACATTCGCACGTTTGACATTGATACGACCATCTTTCCCCGTGCATTAAAATAACGTCGCTCAACTCTTGGTGTTGACAAGCTAATTGACGATCGCACTGTGGACAACATTTATTTTGGCTACTTCCAGGTATGGAACAGTTACAAATAGGCTCTCTGCACGTCACGACGCCGTAATTACAATCACATCTACGACAAGGCTGCCCCGTCGGCGAAACGGTACTTCCGTGCTGCACTTCGTTTCCCTCAAACATGCAATTCAGCTTGCAATTAGTCTGTCTTCCTTCTGGACACGTACAACGAAAACCACCATTTGTATTTACACATTGAGCGGACGCGTGACAAGAATGAATTTGTTGCTCACACTCGTCGACATCTGCAAATAATTGCTCATTAAACCCACAATTGGGACGCAATCCACTGTTGGCTTACCTTGACACAACGTTCCTAGATTATTGTCAATAACTGGACTGTGGTAGCCCGATTTGCATTCGCAGTAGTACCACCCTATCATATTGACGCAAACTGATGCGTCCGTACATCTGTGCGAATTAGTCGCACACTCGTCTAAATCTCGCTCGCAACTAGGCCCCGTATAACCATTAGGACACGCGCATTTTCCAGGACTCTTACAAATACCGCCGTTCAAACAACTCTGATTACAAATTGCTAGTGAAAAAAGTATATAAATAAAACAAAACACCGCGATAAAGTTGCAACTTACGTTGACAAACGTAACCATTTCCGCTGTAACCATTTTTACAAACGCAATGGTAGGAGCCTTGGGTGTTCACACAATCGGCGTGGATATCGCAACCGTGCTCCCCCGTGCTGCACTCGTCGATTTCGGCGCAGTTAAACTTATCTACTCTTCTGTAGCCGCTCAGGCACTCGCAAACGTAAGAGCCGGGCGTATTTAGGCATTTTGTGTTTAAATGGCAGTGGTGCCCTTCTAGTCCTCCTTCCTGTTGACACTCGTCGATATCTAAATTAAATTACGCAAATTAACCACTTATAATCAAAAGGGGCGACCGAAACTCTCAAATAAACAAGACGTACAGAAATGCCAACGTTGCTATTTGCTATTGAGACAAAAATTAAACAGTCGCGTACTGGGTCAGTACAATATTTATAGTACTCGGCCGATGGCACAGCTTTATTTCCAACTCGTTAGCAACGTTGCCATTTTAAAGTAAGGTAACCAAAAATATGCGTTATGCAACTTGCGTTACACGTTCGCGTAAGGTGTTGTAACCAAAGTAACTCGAAAGCTTGGAGTGGTTTTGATCGCCGATTTATGGGAATCATACGTTAATGATTGAAGCCAAAGCGTTAATAAAATGCATACCAGAACAAACGTGTCCATCTCCACGAAAGCCTTGATTGCAATGGCAAGCGTAAGTAGTTTGTAGGTTGAGACACGATGCGTTAGCGTGACAAATATGCCCTTTGGCGCAGTAGTCAACTCCTGTTAGTTTAAAATAAAAGGAAAAAAAGACTTGTTAGTTTGTTAGTTTAGTTTTGACAAACAAATTGTTCGTTATTAGCGCATTTAATTATAAAAGCGGCGAGCGTTAAAAAAATTTATATAAAAGTGTTTCCATACCTGGACAAAACTTGCAACATTCACCAGGTACACTATACTGTTCTTCTGGAGGACATGATAGCTTAGGACACATAGTTTCGGGATTTATCCTATTACAACTCATACTTCCATCTCGACATTCACACTCTACACACTGTCGTAAATTTACCAGATCTCCATGGTCATAAAAAACTCCATGCATGAAGCAATGCCCTGTTAACATTACATAAAAATACATTAAATATTAGCTTGAAACACATATAATTTAGAGGTAGCTTATTTCAGAATCGGAAAGGTTTCCGAACGGATTGCCGTATAGAAAATGACTAAAATGATTATTCGTGAACATTAGGGACTGAGATACTGAGATCGGAGAACAAACTTTCCGTGTAAAATTAAACTCTTACAAATAACTGCAAAACTCAAATATGAATAAGACTCCGTTTTTAATGCTCCAAAAATGTCTTTAATGCTTTACTCTAAAAAAAATCAAGGGAGCTAATATTAGCTACTGACAAGAGCTGTTAAATCATTTACCGATGTTTCTGAAAATAAAAAAATCTATTGCAAAACTAAGGTATGCATTAGATACAGCTCTTAATGCTGCACAAATTATGTTTGTAATGTTTTCCTCTTAAAAAATCAGGGGAGCTAATATTTGCTACTGACGAGAGCTGTAAAATCGTTTCTTAAACTACTGAAACCATTTTCCGATTTTTCTGAAAATACGAGAATCGATTGCAAAACTAAAGTATGCATTAGATGCAGCTTTTAATGCTGCACAAATTATGTTTGTAATGTTTTTCTCTCAAAAATTCAGGGGAGCTAATATTTGCTACTGACGAGAGCTGTAAAATCGTTTCTTAAACTACTGAAACCATTTCCCGATTTTTCTGAAAATAAGAAAATCGATTGCAAAACTAAAGTATACATTAGATGCAGCTTTTAATGCTGCACAAATTTAGTTTGTAATGTTTTCCTCTCAAAAATTCAGGGGAGCTAATATTTGCTACTGACGAGAGCTGTAAAATCGTTTCTTAAACTACTGAAACCATTTTCCGATTTTTCTGAAAATAGGAGAATCGATTGCAAAACTAAAGTATACATTAGATGCAGCTTTTAATGCTGCAAAAATTATATTTGTAATGTTTTCTTCTTAAAAAATCAGGGGAGCTAATATTTGCTACTGACGAGAGCTGTAAATTCGTTTCTTAAACTACTGAAACCATTTTCCGATTTTTCTGAAAATAGGAGAATCGATTGCAAAACTAAAGTGTACATTAGATGCAGCTTTTAATGCTGCAAAAATTATGTTTGAAATGTTTTCCTCTAAAAAAATCAGGGGAGCTAATATTTGCTACTGACGAGAGCTGTAAAATCGTTTCTTAAACTACTGAAACCATTTCCCAATTTTTCTGAAAATAGGAAAATCGATCGCAAAACTAAGGTATGCATTAGATACAGCTCTTAATGCTGCACAAATTATGTTTATAATGTTTTCCTCTTAAAAAATGAGGGGAGCTAATATTTGCTACTGACGAGAGCTGTAAAATCGTTTCTTAAACTACTGAAACCATTTCCCGATTTTTCTGAAAATAGGAAAATCGATTGCAAAACTAAGGTAAGCATTAGATGCAGCTTTTAATGCTGCAAAAATTATGTTTGTAAAGTTTTTCTCTCAAAAATTCAGGGGAGCTAATATTTGCTACTGACGAGAGCTGTAAAATCGTTTCTTAAACTACTGAAACCATTTCCCGATTTTTCTGAAAATAGGAAAATCGATCGCAAAACTAAGGTATGCATTAGATACAGCTCTTAATGCTGCACAAATTATGTTTATAATGTTTTCCTCTTAAAAAATGAGGGGAGCTAATATTTGCTACTGACGAGAGCTGTAAAATCGTTTCTTAAACTACTGAAACCATTTCCCGATTTTTCTGAAAATAGGAAAATCAATTGCAAAACTACGGTAAGCATTAGATGCAGCTTTTAATGCTGCAAAAATTATGTTTGTAAAGTTTTTCTCTCAAAAATTCAGGGGAGCTAATATTTGCTACTGACGAGAGCTGTAAAATCGTTTCTTAATCTACTGAAACCATTTCCCGATTTTTCTGAAAATAGGAAAATCGATCGCAAAACTAAGGTATGCATTAGATGTAGCTTTTAATGCTGCAAAAATTATATTTGTAATGTTTTCTTCTTAAAAAATCAGGGGAGCTAATATTTGCTACTGACGAGAGCTGTAAAATCGTTTCTTAAACTACTGAAACCATTTCCCGATTTTTCTGAAAATAGGAAAATCGATCGCAAAACTAAGGTATGCATTAGATACAGCTCTTAATGCTGCACAAATTATGTTTATAATGTTTTCCTCTCAAAAATTCAGGGGAGCTAATATTTGCTACTGACGAGAGCTGTAAAATCGTTTCTTAAACTACTGAAACCATTTCCCGATTTTTCTGAAAATAGGAAAATCGATCGCAAAACTAAGGTATGCATTAGATACAGCTCTTAATGCTGCACAAATTATGTTTATAATGTTTTCCTCTTAAAAAATGAGGGGAGCTAATATTTGCTACTGACGAGAGCTGTAAAATCGTTTCTTAAACTACTGAAACCATTTCCCGATTTTTCTGAAAATAGGAAAATCGATCGCAAAACTAAGGTATGCATTAGATACAGCTCTTAATGCTGCACAAATTATGTTTATAATGTTTTCCTCTTAAAAAATGAGGGGAGCTAATATTTGCTACTGACGAGAGCTGTAAAATCGTTTCTTAAACTACTGAAACCATTTCCCGATTTTTCTGAAAATAGGAAAATCGATTGCAAAACTAAGGTAAGCATTAGATGCAGCTTTTAATGCTGCAAAAATTATGTTTGTAAAGTTTTTCTCTCAAAAATTCAGGGGAGCTAATATTTGCTACTGACGAGAGCTGTAAAATCGTTTCTTAAACTACTGAAACCATTTCCCGATTTTTCTGAAAATAGGAAAATCGATCGCAAAACTAAGGTATGCATTAGATACAGCTCTTAATGCTGCACAAATTATGTTTATAATGTTTTCCTCTCAAAAATTCAGGGGAGCTAATATTTGCTACTGACGAGAGCTGTAAAATCGTTTCTTAAACTACTGAAACCATTTCCCGATTTTTCTGAAAATAGGAAAATCGATCGCAAAACTAAGGTATGCATTAGATGTAGCTTTTAATGCTGCAAAAATTATATTTGTAATGTTTTCTTCTTAAAAAATCAGGGGAGCTAATATTTGCTACTGAAGAGAGCAGTAAAACCGTTTCTTAAACTACTGAAACCATTTCCCAATTTTTCTGAAAATAGGAAAATCGATTGCAAAACTAAGGTATGCATTAGATGCAGCTTTTAATGCTGCAAAAATTATGTTTGTAAAGTTTTTCTCTCAAAAATTCAGGGGAGCTAATATTTGCTACTGACGAGAGCTGTAAAATCGTTTCTTAAACTACTGAAACCATTTCCCGATTTTTCTGAAAATAGGAAAATCGATCGCAAAACTAAGGTATGCATTAGATGCACTTTTTAATGCTGAAACTACATTGTTTGTAGTGTTTTACTCTAAAAAAATCAGGGAAGGTAATACTATTTATCCACGACCGTCCAATAATACGTTAATTACATATGATCTTTTTTACGAGTAATGTACATCATTACCCACGGATTTTTCATTACCCACGGATTTTTTCATTACCCACTGTGTTGACAATTGACAGTTTCTGTCAACTTACTTTTGCATACAATTTTGATTAAAACATATTATTCTGCTTTCTTTTAATATTTAATAACTACGAACAAAATATAAATTAATATTCAATGTAAATTGTAAATCAACTAATTAACTTTTCATAATACTATTAAAAATAAATATTGTTATAAATGACATTAATATAGCGCCCTCTATATATAAGTATAGGTACTTACTCCTTGAACGTCAAATTCAAAAAACAAATGCAATACTTGACAAGCAAAAACTAATATAATTTTAATCTTGATTTTTTTTATTTTTAAATTTTTAAAAATTTTTAAATTTTACGGTCGTGGATAAAGTATAGTATTCAACTTGCGGGTAATGATTATTACCCGCGTGTTGAATAATATACTATTATTTGCTACTAACTAGACGACTTAAAAAATCCTTGAATGTAGGCAACCAAACGTACACGTTTCAATCATTATTGAACCCACAGCACCTAAAATGAGTCATGCAGGCGTTCATATCTTCTTATCAAAGACACAACTTTAAAAAAAGGTTTTCAAAGTCAATGGCGTACAAATGATCCGTTTTGATTTAATTCGTGTACTTCCACGTTTCTTCATTGGAATAGTATATTTAACTAAAGCATCTGTGAAACTACATCATTATGTATTTATCTCGTAATCAAAATATTGAATAAATAGTTCCTCTAGGATAGCTCATACTGTGGATAAACTAAAAATAATTTGGCAACTTTCGATTCGACCTTGCGGTTATAAAAAAATATGAGAAAAAAATTTCGAAAGAGAAACAATAGAAGATCAAGTTTAATAATTTATGTTGGGAAAATATTTTTTGGCAATCAAAAAGACATCAAACAAATAGAATTTATTTTGCACACAAATATCATGCCACCTTGCATTGAGGTTAAAACAAAAATTGGAAAAAATACACGTTTTTCTCTTTCTCAGGTTCTGTTTCTACCTCAAAACTTTAAGTAAAATTTTGGATCAATAAAACTTACTAAGGCAACTTTGACAGCATTCGCCAGTTATGTTAACGGGATTCTTGCAAGCCGGAACTGGACACTCGACAGGACGACACTGAACTTCTCCATGCTGTAGAAATAAATAAAAGGAATGCAAAAATATTTCTAGTAAAACGCAAAATAATGAACGCAACTGCAAGTCTGGATTGCCTGTATATTATGCATCAGGCGGTTCGACACGTTTCGTTATTAAATTTTGATTTTCTTTTTAAAGTTTGAAACAAAATTTTTGGTACTAACCACGCAAGCACACAAGTCACATCCGCGTTGCCAAGTGGCACCGTCCGCGTGAACCGAGCCGTTGAAGCGGCAAGACTTCTGGCAGTCGCATTCTTCTACCTTAGTGATACGCCCTTCAGCTGCTACTAACTGCAAACCACACAATTATATACAATCAAAACAGAGTACAGACGCATAAGAGACGTTACATGGTAGTCCATATACCCTTTCGGAAAGCTCCTGAAGATGCCTTGTCAGCTCCTGTACAGTGCTCTGCAACAGCGAAAACTGGCCGCACGTCGGACACGTCGAGTCCAAACTCGGACACAGCGACAGATACCCATGTGAACCGGCTATCAATCTCACGTCCTGCATGGCACCCTAACAAAAAAAATCTACGTTATTAGTAGATCGCCAAATTGAAAAACCAACAAGGCATTTTAAGAACAAAAAAATAACTGCGCCAACTCCGACCGTTAGTTAAAGAATGTTTTACCTTGAAATGGTAATGTTTGTTCCTTTGGCCCACCCACAATTGTTGCGGCAAAGAAAAGTTTCTATCTGGAGCACCAGGTCTTAACAGTCTTTTATACAAAGGATGACAGTCCACAAGCAACTCTGCTTGCGAACCACTAACAGACACAGCTACATGATGCCACAAATCGTCCGCGAGGCGATAATGAAACGTCTCCACGTACACTTTATTGTCCACTCGCGAAGTATAATGTAATCTAACTTCGTTCTTTCTACCACTAGATTGTAGTTCTAAATAACGATTAAGTCCGTGTGCAAAACTCACTAAACTACCCGTGTTACCCACTTCTTGGCGCACCCATGCCGATATTGTAAATTCCGGGCTATTCCGTAATAAATCTGATACTTGTTCGAAAGCTGACGATGGTAGTTTTAAGTCTCGATAATCACCTAAAACAAAACAATTTCGTTAGAAAATAAACCGGGGATTAAGATTTTTAACTAAACTAAAACCTCTCAGACTTGCTTAGTTACTTGAGGATGGAAGAAAAGAACGAAACTGCTCCTAACCCGCACTTCACTCTGACTAAAACCTACCGACCTCTAATCAGTCTACGTATTGAGCTGTAGCTCAACTTATCAAAATGCCGATGCCCAGATTTCAGTTGCACTGTTTTGCTATATTTATGGCATGAAGTGCAATCAGTACTTCAGACCTATGTTGTTAAATTGAGCATCAGTCCAAAGTCCCAACTAGCATACCGCTCAGAAGTTTCGAGTGACATTTAAGATTTGGCGTGCACTAGGGTTTGAACTCAAGCTAGTTCTATAAACTACTAGTTCGGGTTTGAGCAGCAGTAACTGATTAGTTACGATTTAAGTGTCTAAGCTAAACTTAGGTAACTCAGACGTTTTGAGTAAGATTTCAGATTTGAGGTGCATTGGGGATTTTAACTCAAACCAGGTAAACAAACTACTAGTTCAGGTTTGAGCAGCAGTAACTGATTAGTTACGATTTAAGTGTCTAAGCTAAACTTAGGTAACTCAGACGTTTTGAGTAAGATTTCAGATTTGAGGTGCATTGGGGATTTTAACTCAAACCAGGTAAACAAACTACTAGTTCAGGTTTGAGCAGCAGTAACTGATTAGTTACGATTTAAGTGTCTAAGCTAAACTTAGGTAACTCAGACGTTTTGAGTAAGATTTCAGATTTGAGGTGCATTGGGGATTTTAACTCAAACCAGGTAAACAAACTACTAGTTCAGGTTTGAGCAGCATTAACTGATTAGTTACGATTTAAGTGTCTAAGCTAAACTTAGGTAACTCAGACGTTTTGAGTAAGATTTCAGATTTGAGGTGCACGTCGGATGTGAGCTCGAGCCAGTTCTTCGAGCTACTAGTTCATAGATTTAATAGTTTTATCTTTATCTGCAGACTTACTTGACTCAGTAATTCAGTTAGATCAGATCATAGCTCCATTGGCTTAAGCATTTCGAGCTCAGTTTAGCCATGATTTTGAATTTATCGATTTTGTTGCAACTTTTAAGTTTGACAGTACCTATTTTAGTTGTTTATAGTCATTTTAAACATCAAACTTATGATGGCTCATAATAAAACTGAGAAACTAGTTCCAACAAAAACCAAATTTGTAATAAATAAATTTGAAGCGGTGCTTTACGAGCTATAAACAACTAGGGGAGTAAGAGGTATCCAACAGCGCAAACTTGTGTTAATAATCGTAAAAAATCCACAATTACATGTCTTGCATATTAATGTACTCATTAGACATTATTTCATTTACTCTGCATTTTTTAATCGCTTTATTACATTTATAGTAAACAATGGAGGATTTTAACCTCTTTCATTCAAAAGCATTTTATAAACAAGTTTGTGAAACTGCAAGCATTTTCTCTAAGCATTTTCTCTATGACGAAATTATTGATCAGACTCTATGGAACCTCATCTAATATACAGAAATTTGTCAGTTTAAAACAGTTTCGAATAATAGAATGCGTTTTTTAAGACCATGTTATTTCACCACTACATCGCCGTTGCTTTAGGTTTTTGTAAAAATATTATGTAACTCAAAATACTTTAAAGAAGAGAAAAAAAGCTTCAACTCGTTAAGTATAGGCTTTCTTGTCAAATCAGTGCCAAAAACTTCTGAGTAAACTTCAATAAAACAAAAATTTCTCCTTTCTTTTACTTCTTTCATTTTTAAATTCAATTTTCAAAAGCTGTCTTTTTTAACTAGAGACTTTCGATCGAACCAAGTATTATAGCTCCTCAATTCCATTCATTGAGTTGTCGCATTGCTGCAGAACAGTCGATGACTCAGCTTTTCTTTCGGAAAACTATAATAGAAAGTGACCCTTTAAATCCAATATGTTTTTCCAAATCGTACAACTTAAGTTAAACTTCAACTTCAACTAAATCGAAAAACTCAAACTTTGAGAGGAAAGTAATACAAGGGCCATTCGGAAATTAACCTCAGACTATTATAATAGTAAGGAGTTGACACATGCTGAGGCAGTTTTGTTGGGATCTACTTCTCAATTTGAGCTTCGCCCCCGGAAAGCATTACATTTTTTAGCGGATGCAAGCCTGACCGAGCAAACGAAGCGCCTCCATAAGAACGAAGCAAGATAGGAAACTCGTCTCATGATACGAGAAGACCGCTAAGCCATTTATACTAGCAGCTAAGCCCAGAGCTGTCAATAAATGCAGTAGAATATTGATACAGCACTTAGATAGGATGAACCAGAAAAGGTTAATAGTGTCGTAGCAAAAATGGCTAAAACTGAAAATGAAGAAGGGGAAAATTAAGAGCAAATAAGATGCAGGTGAAAAAACGTTGCTACGGCTAGTAATAGACCGACACTAAAAGCTCTGATCCCTTCTAAAATAGGGTTCTATGCATCACTTGTCAGAAAGTATCAAAGTCCAAAATCAGACCAGGCAGAGAAGAAGAGAAAATGCAAGAAGTGTGTCTTTACAATGCCTCAGATAAGTTTCATAATCATGTAGGTGGGAGCTAGATAATCTACTCTGCATTGCCTTTTGGTGGGAGCTAGATGTTTTCTTCTTCATGGTCTTTTAGATAGGCGAATTGGATATTCAATAATTCACGTTCTTTTAGATAGGAGCAGGGTTTTCTAATTTGCATCGTCTATCAAATGAGAGGTAGATCTATTCTCCATTGTGTTTTGGGTGGAAACCTCACGGTCTTCTAGATGGCCGTTAGAGGCTCTCTAATTCACGATCTTTTGGATAGGAACTGGATTATCTATTCTTTGTCACTTTTTACATAGGAGCTAGATATTCTATTCTTCTTGATCTTTATTAAGATGTTTTAGTCTCCACAATCTTTTGAACGAAAATTGGATGCTAAATTTTGAATGATTTTTTAAATAGAAGTGGATGTTATTCTTCTTAATTTTCTAGAAGAAAGTTTGATGTTCTATCCTCGTATTATTTTAAATGATGGCTAAATGTTCTATTTCTCAAGATCGTTGGGCTTGGAGCTGAATTTCTTATTCTTCATAGTCTTTTAAATAGAAGCTGGATGTTCTATTCCCCATTCTCTTTTAGATGAGAGCTAGATGTTTTCTTTTCCATGTTTTTTTGGACGGGAACTGGATGCTCTATTACATCATCGTTCCCATTCGATTCTATATGTGAATTCTATTGACTCAATGTCTGATATGTGTAATTTTTCTTCTGATCGTTTCAAATTCCTCAAAAGCTTAACCAATGGCTCTTCTATATATCCGAGTGTAACTATACTTACTTAGGTACCAGACACCTTCATCTGTAGACGTGGGCGGAGATTAAGCAATCCAAGACAAAAACAAAACGTTTTGTCTTCCAGTCCACCGTTTTGTGTTGAGCTACTTAGGAAAGGCATCCAGTAATACCGTTCCAGTTTTTCCAAAGTCAGACTACTCTTTCCCCTTCCCAATTTCTGTTTATCGAATCAATCACTTTCAGTTTATGAAAAAGTGTTTTTGTGGCATGACCTCCAATAAAAATTCAAACGAATGTCAAGGATGAGCTTAAAAATGAATAAATCGGATAAATATTTATCAGTTGCTCAAATGTGGCCTTTTTTTTTATCAGAATAACATCCAGCACTTTAGTTTTCCACGTTTCCACCTATGTTCAACCTATAAACGGCTTTGAAAAACGTTCGTGTAGAAACTCTCGGACACGCCACCTTTCATAATTTTCATAAACGTAAAATGATTGACAAACAAATCTATAATTTAATCGGAAAATTGATTAGCAAATTAACAGCAGTTTGGTTAATTTTAATTGGAAAAGCTCGTTTTGTTCGAAACACAAGTAAAACTTAATTATTTAAACTGTTAAATGTTTTAACGATTTCTAAACGTTAATGAACAAATTGAACAAAGCACTTTTGCTGAAAAAGCTTGTTAGGGTGAACAATATCAAAAGTTAAGTTCATTATACGGTAGAATGGTGATGATCAAAGTGCTCGTTAAATCAGATAAAACTCGCAGCGATTTTCTACTTCGTTTATGTTTTTAAATTAAATTAATTTGCCGTTTCTCTATCTCTCTTTTTCGTTAATTAATTGCGATTTTGATTAACTTAAATTAATTTACCTTGAAGTAAATAGGCGGGCCTTAGTTGTTGTGGACCTGATGGCCCCGCTGTTGGTGTTACACCTATCCAACTATTGTTATGTAGCCCCAGTGCTGCTAATAGATCGATTGTTGTACTTGGTGAAGGTGGTGACGAGAATAGACTTGAGGGATCTAATCCAGTCACTAGAAAAAAAACATAAAACATTAAAATTTCTACTTACTGAAGTGGAAGAAAAGCGAAAAGGGGGCATTTTTGTGCTGCTTGTTAGTCGTAACAGACGTGATCTTTTTTACAGGTGAGGCACGTCTTAATGGGCAATAAAAAGTAAATGCGGCCATGTACGGGTGTTTTACGAGAAAGGAAAGAGAATATAAAGTTTTAGTTTGGCGAGAAGCCTTATCAATTTCTTGCGCTTAAATTATTAATTAATGGACCCCTTAAGCCGTCTTCCAGCGTTCCGATTTTTATAAATGCCATGCTGTTCTGTTCTCGTGTCGCTAGAAATGCATAATATACAAAATTTCAAGTGTTTCGTCCCAACTGTTCGTAAGCTGGAATGTTGACTGCCGACGAGCGACAGACGGATAATTGCTTTCTCTCCAAGTTGATTTTTGGAAAAGTTTCGAATTGTAAAACATACCCAGCCCCAATAACTCGAAACCTGTCCCATTTTGTAACTTTTACTCCAAACTACTGCACTGCTTAATCGGGCCGTAGTTCGTGATCCATGTACGAGCTCACACATTATTCAGTTTCGCGTGAACTCGAGAAGAAGCTACCAGACGAGCCCTCAGGTGGCTAATAGGTAATAGGCTCAATAAAACCTCTTTCATGGTATCCCATAGTATCCCTATTTTTTTCCTAAGTGGCATTGACATCAGTGTGGGGTTAAACAGTGCTCTCTAAGAGTCTTTAATTAACTTTATAAGAACGCAATCCTTAGGAGAAGAGTATAGGGCAATATTTGACCATTTCAACGGTCGCCAACGATTAAGGCAAGAACCTTTAATAAATAAGCACTCAAAGTTTATTGGGGCGTTTGGAAATATTACAGTGCAGTGGGTAGCCCGCGAGCTTAACTCGTAAGCTGCTAAGTTCGCTCCGATTGAATCTAAATCTAACATCTAGTTCTCTCGGAGAGAGTTGAAATAAAGTTGTGCTTTCACCTGAGCACCGTTTAACCGCATGTTCGGTAACCCCAAAAATTAAATGTCACCTCCCCATTACCAACCCCTTATTGACCAAACTCGATGACTATAAACTTTTATTATCCTTGTAAACAATTATTGCATGTTAAACAAATTTATATTATGGTAGATGTTAGTACAAAATTGATTTTATCGAAAATAATGGATTTGGGTCGTTTCTGACATTGATAGAAAACATTTCTCGTTTCTAAGCAAAATTAATCTCTTTTATTAGAAAAGAAAAAAAAAGTTAATAAAATTAATCGATATGTGAGTTAATGGTGTTGTAATAGTCTGCCCTTTTTGAAGACTCGGGGGAATAGAAATTATCCACCCCTTCCAGTGTTGGCATGCAATTTTGTAATAATAAGGATTTCCATTATACATCAGACTAGACGTGACGTATTTTTAAATTATTCATTTTTTAGGAAAAAATGTGACTTGCAACAACTGTCGCAAGGACTGTCGAAGCAGTGACTTGATCAAATAAAAGTGTCAAGGTGGGCACGACTCGAATCTTTTTCAGTCCTTGAGAAAACTAGTAAAATTTCAAGGCTCGGCTCTGTCGTCATTCTAGAAGCTCTAAAATCGTCATTTTTTGGCAAAAGTTGAAAAAAGCGGTTTGAAGGGTTTTTGGTAATTTAATTAAGAGTAGTTTGAACCATTAAAAAAAATTTTTGGTTGAAATTTGTAGTAAGAAAACGGATTTTAAGAACATCATGTTTAAATTTCAAAACGAAATAACGGCTAAAAAATAAAATTTTTTGTCTAATTTTGTTTTTTGATAGCCATACTCGGCTTTAACTTAGAAACTAAAAATAAATTGCCCTTAAAAATGTAAATAAGGGTTAAAAAGATTGTTAGCTTTAAAGACACGTATAGATTAGATAACAATAATGTCATGTTAAACTAAGCTTTGAGCTAACATGGCATTACAAGTAAAACGCCGACAAAAAAATATCATCCACTAGCAGAACTGTGCTATTGAACTTAAGGGTTGATAAAGTCGCTCGATTAACCCATTTGCACTCGGCGAATTCTTGGCGTAACTCGAGCTCGCGATTTTGAGCTTTTCCGCTCAAAAAAAAAGTTAGTGAAAGTAGGACTGTTACATATCTACGAAATATTGAGTAAAATAGCAATTCGGGTCGTGTCCGATAAGGATGGCTTGAATTTGGTTTACAGTGTCGAGACGAAGATGGTTGCAAATAGGGGCGCCGTAAAGGCTGGCGATAGCGCCGTAATAAATTTCGACTTGGACGCCGTCGCGGCTCGCGGACATTGTCACAGTTACACGAGAGGAATGTCTAAGAACGTTGGCTTTTCTCTTTACTTGTTACGTAAGTTTACACAATACAAATTAACATTTGAGAAGAAAAAGAGTTGACGGGCAAGAAATGACTTTTTAACTTGGGAAATTCCGTTGAAACTTCATAAGAAACGGATAAATTTAATTGGCAAAGTACCAAAAAGCGCAATTATTATTAATGCGCAAATTGAGCTTTCCAAATTTCCATTTTACTTCCCTTATTTTATTGGTCTGAGCTTGACGTTAGAAGTCCTCCAGTCAATGGTCGATTGATTACGTAAGATAGAGTAAACTCATCGTCTTGATGGATTATTAATTTTTTAAAGTGGCAATCTTTCTCTTAAGCAACCCTAAAATCCGAGAACTTTTTAATTTAATCAACTCAATCACCTACATCCATTAAAGCTATTGAAAGGCGATCTAACACGCACTTGTTGGAGACGTTCTCCTTCAACGCTTTTTATACAGGCGCGACTCAGTCTTATCGCGTATCACGATGTCGTAAAATAAGGAAAGTTTCTAAAGAAATAAAAAGCAATTGGTACAAGTACGAGAAATACGGGAATTTAAAAATATTTGAGGTTTCGAAAGCACCAAAAGGGTTGTTGTGCCGACACTATCGAGAGATACTCAAAGTATTGGCAATGGACCGAAAGTATAGAGATATAACGGTCATCGAGGCCTTAGAGAACTGGGACCATCGAGATCTGAGAAGTATAGAGGTAAGTAACCGAAAGTATCGAGTTAACCAAAAGTATTGAGGAATCGAAAATACAGAGACAATAAAAGTACTAAAGTGTCAAAACAATTACCAAAAGTGCCGAGGTCTCAGAAGTACTGAGGTAAGTAGCCGAAAGTAACGAGGTCTCAAAAGTAGCGAGGTAAGTAACCGAAAGTATCGAGTTAACCAAAAGTATTGAAGAATCGAAAATACAGAGACAATAAAAGTACTGAAGTGTCGAAACAATTACCGAAAGTGCCGAGGTCTCAGAAGTACTGAGGTCAGTAACCGAAAGTATCGAGTTAACCAAAAGTATTGAAGAATCGAAAATACAGAGACAATAAAAGTACTGAAGTGTCAAAACAATTACCGAAAGTGCCGAGGTCTCAGAAGTACTGAGGTCAGTAGCCGAAAGTAACGAGGTCTCAAAAGTAGCGAGGGAAGTAACCGAAAGTATCGAGTTATCCAAAAGTATTGAGGAATCAAAAATACAGAGACAACAAAAGTACTGAGGTGTCGAAACAATTATCAAAAGTGCCGAGGTCTCAGAAGTACTGAGAAGAGTAACCGAAAGTATCGAGGTCTCAAAAGTATTGAGGTAAGTAACCGAAAGTATCGAGTTTTGCAAAAGTATTGAGAAATCGAAAATACAAAGACATCAAAAGTACTGAAGTGTCGAAACAGAAACAATTACCGAAAGTACCGAGGTCTCCGAGTACCTGAGGTGACCGAAAGTATCGAAGATCAAAAGTATCAATCTAACGAAAGTACAGAGATATCGAAGCGTTGAAAATTTACTAGATAAAATGTATTGAGTTATAGAAAGTCTCAAGGACCGTGGTATCGAAAGTATCAAAGTATAGAAGAGACGAGCGATCAGATATCCAAATAGTTAGATGTGACGGGGTCAGTCGAAATAACTCGACCTTCCGTCTCGATATGGTCAGTTGGGACAATCAGGCGTATTCTGTATCATAACCTCTAAAAATAGTGGTCAACGTTCTATCGAGGTTATGAAACAGAATAGGCCTGATTGAGTGGATCTCAAGTTAGGTATCGATGGAGTCAACCCGACAGAACTTGGTCGGGTTCAATGGGGTCAGTCTTGACAAGGAGGTCAATTTTAACCACAATAGAGTCAGCCGACGGTACTTCGCCTTCAGACTCGACCTGGCAGTAGAAACAACTCGGACTTTGCTCTCAACGGAGTTAGTATTGGCAAGTCGGTCTCAAGTTTAGTCTCGATGAAGTCAACCGCCAGAAATTAGCCTTAGGCCTCATGTGCAGTAGAGACGACTTAACTTTCGGCTTCAACGAGGTGGTCCTTGAAAAGGCTGTCTCGAGCTTTGGTCTCGACGAGGCGGTAGATACAGCTCTGATTTCGATCTGAACTGGGCAGTCGAATCAAAAGCGCATCTCGCTCGAAAATTCCCATAAGCTCAAATTTTACAGCTCGTGTTGAGAGCAAAGTACTTCTGAAGTCGTTAAAAGACAGTAAACCCTAAAAGCCCTTTTGGGCTTAAAAGTATTTTACGAGGATAATTTATTTGAACGAAATTTCAACATTCGATAAAGGGTCGTGACTCAATTGATTTTTATACGGCATTGAACCAATTTGTCCCACCTTTCGTGCGTTTAAAATTCACAAGGGACGTCTTTAACAAACGACATAAGGGAACTGATTTTTTAATTCCCTTCATTGCTCCTCGACACGAAATCGCCTTTAAAAAAGCCGTTTTAATTAGCCAAAAATAAACTGAAATTCGTGCAATTCTATTAACGGCGTCCCCATTGGACGTCCACAACAATATTACAAATTACCAATAATATCAACTTCTATTGCTATATAAATATCACCATTAATTTACGCCATCCCTTTTAATTAACTAATGAAGACTGACGTTCAAATAACTTATACTCGCCGCTCGCAATAATTTTATTTTACGTTCGGTAGATCATAAAAAAGACATTAACATATATTTATATCAAACAAATTAATGTAACACTAAAAAGTTTACAGCTCTTCGTAAAAAGTATAAACTTCAAATGCAAAATAATGTAATTAATGGGTGTTGGTCTGCCTTAAACATAGACCGACTTAAGGGATCGAACCGCAATTAGTAAATTGAGGGTGTAAAAGGTCAACGGCTCAAAGTTTAAGGGGTTCATTAATTTACCTTATTTGTGTTATAAAATATATCGTTAACAAAGCCCTCACCTATAATTTGGTTTCAATAGCCGCCAATAATTTGAACAGGTCAGGACTTGAGAGTAGACCTTTCTCAAAAGGGCCAAATTCGACACAATGCGCAACTGTTATTTCTCCTATTGCACATATTAGCACTTAAGAGAGTCGCCTAGAATTTTTTTGCTACAGCCATCAGGGTTCCATTAAAATCAAAGAGAGATCTAATAATTGCCAGGTATGAGAGAGTCCTCAGGACTCGAAACCAGTAGCGGTTAAGAGACAGTTAGTGATGGGTAAGTCTAGGAAGTCTTTCAATGATCACCAACAATTATTGCCTGCCTTTTAGGGGAATTTTCTGATTTATCAGCACTTGTTGGGGGGTGAAATTAAGAAGTTCAAGATGAACATTTTGAATTTACCTCACTGGTGCACGGTGCTAGCTCCGCTTGAGCGTGTTATTTACAAAAATAACAAGACAATTACGAGCAAAACGCTTTTTACGATAAAATCAATAAGAAAATTACACGGGTAGGTAATTGATTATTTTTCATTCTAAACAAATATATATTAAAGTTACATTTCGTTGTTTGTAATAGATGTTATCGCGAGTATCACCATGTTTAGTTTAGTTTTTCATTCCTCGTCACAATCCTTCATTAAAGGAAAATAATGAAAAATTGTCGTCACAAAATTATGTTATTGGAAACCAATTTTCCGATATTTTTCCACTTATAAGCATAACGTTTTATTAAAAAAACAGGTTATTAAAGGTTAAATAAAATTACTATTTACCTCACTGGATAATTTACGAAAAATATTAAATTTGAGGACGACAGGACGTCGGAAAGAATGGATTGATATGGGTCGAGTTACGAATTCATTAAAATCGGCTGGTAAAGTGATAATATCTCAAGAACAGTTTATTTAGGACTTGATTACCCCAGTTTCTGTTCAAAATTCAACAGAAAAACCAAATATGCAAAACAAACGAAAAAACGTCCCTTTACGGTAGGGGTAGACCGATGAAATTCAGAAGTTTACACAGAAACACTCAAATTCGTGCTAAATAATTAAAACTTCGCCACTTTTGCTATAAATCCTTAAAACGCCTAAGCGGCGTTTTTCATTTCTGGTTTATGAATTCGACTTAATTGTTTTCTTGCCGATTTGCAAATTTTATACTTCTCACACATTCGATTGACACAGTGCAATAATAGGATTTCCGTTTCATTAGCTTATTTTAGCTAAAATTAAGTAAACAAACTAAGCAATTAAACAAAAAAAATACATTTCTTGCAAAATTTTCACCCGTGCAGTGGCGTGATTTTCTTCTCGAGTAATTTAATTCGCTTAATGAATGAAATAAACCTAGTAAATAATTCATATAACCATTGCGAATTGCCAATCAATTCAACTTTTACGTTTAATTTATTTTCGAGCTCTGGGGTATTTGTAGTACGTATTACCTGTAATCATAAAATTTTTATTCGTGCACAGTAATTTGCATTAAAATTTGTAAATTGCATAATTTACATGCAAATTGTATACAATCGATTTTCAACCCTTTTGAGTGGGCTAGAAGCATTTATCTTCATTATGAGAGGTCACAGAAAATAATTTCAAAAGAAAACCTAAATTACTTAGATCGCTACCTACATAAACTATGCAAGAAGTATTTTTAAAGAGGATACTTACATCAGCAATTTTAGTCAACTAAAAATAATTTCCTAATTATGTGAAATTGGAGCTAAGGTTAACAAAAAATGGAGAAAACGCAGTTTTTCCGCGTGGAAATGAGTTTGAACAAATTGCAAAATTAAAGTGACGATAACTCGAGAACGGTTTGCGCTAGACCTATCAAACTAAACATCGTTTTTAGTCTAAACTCACTAACAAATCGGAAAATGTAAACACATGCACGGGTTTACTTAACAAAAATGGAGAAAACGCAGTTTTTCCGCGTACAGGTGAGTTTGAACGAATGGGGAAACTAAAGTGACAATATCTCGAGAACGGTTTGCCCTAGATCCATTTCACCTAACATCGCTTTTGGTCCAAACTCGATAACAAATCTGAAAATGCAAACACATGCACATGTTTACTTAACAAAAAATGAAGAAAACACAGTTTTTCCGCGTAGAGATGAATTTGAACAAATGGAGAAACTAAAGTGACCATATCTCGAGAACGGTTTGCGTTAGACCCATTTCACCTAACATCGTTTTTGGTGTAAACTCGATAACAAATACAAAAAATGTAAACATGCACAGGTTTACTTTACAAAATGTGAAAAAACACAGTTTTTCCGCTTAAAGAAAAGTTTGAAAAAATGAGAAGACTAAAGTGACAATATCTTGAGAAGGGTTTGCGTTCGACCCATCTAACCTAACTTCGTTTTTATTCTAAACTCAATAGCAAATCGGAAAATGAAAATACATGCACAGGTTTACTTGACCAAAAATGGAGAAAACGCAGTTTTTCCGCGTACACGTGAGTTTGAACGAATGGGAAAACAAAAGTGACAATATCTCAAGAACGGTTTGCGCTAGACCCATTTCACTTAACATAGTTTTTGGTCTAAACTCAATAACAAATCTGAAAATGCAAACACATGCACAGGTTTACTTAGCAAAAAATGAAGAAAACACAGTTTTTCAGCGTAGAGATGAGTTTGAACAAATGAGTAGACTAAAGTGACAATATCTTGAGAAAGGTTTGCGTTAGACCTATCTAACCTAACATCATTTTTAGTCTAAACTCACTAATAAATCAGAAAATGTAAATAGGTATATCCACAGGTTTACTTAACCAAAAATGGAGAAAACGCAGTTTTTTCGAATGGAGATAAGTTGGAGTAAGTTGCTAAATTAAAGTGACAGTATCTCGAGAACAGTTTGCGTTAGACCCATCTAATCTAATTTCTTCTAGTTTAAACTCAACAGCAAAACGTAAAACGTAAGCATATGCACAGGTTTAATTAATAAAAAATTGAGAAAAAACAGTTTATTTCGCGCAGAGACGAGTTTCGACAAATGGCGAAACTAAAGATACGTATTTCGAGAACAATTTTCTTTAGACTCATCTTACTTAACCTCTTTTAGTCTAACCTTAATAGAAAAACGCAAAATGTAAACACTTGCACAGGTTTACTTAACAAAAAATTGAGAAAACGCGTTTTTTTCGTGTAGAGATGAGTTGGGAGAAATTGCGAAACTAAAGTGACAATATTTTGAGAACTGATGTTTCCTTTAGACGTAATCAACCTACCTAAGGTTGTTTATTCAGAATCAATTATAAACATCAAAATTTAAAAATATACAGGGTGTTCCTAGACACTTTATACATTTTGCTAGTGCAGAGCTAGAGCTCCTAGTAGTGGGAATCAGCGAAATAACTGACATCGAGATTTATCGCAGAAAACGAAGTTATTTACGACATATTGAAACGCCAAAGTGCGCTACATTAATTTGAGAAATTAAGTCATTAATAAAAATTTGTCTCAAGCCTAATTACGACGTCATGTAAAGCCGATCCATTTTAAGTCCGTGGCCAAAACATCCAGAACTTGAGAAGTAAATTAATGGGCCAACTTTTTCTTCCTTTATAATCCCAATATGTCAATACCTCCCTCTAATTTATAAAATTCGGCGAAAATTATTAAGTTTATAATTAATTCGTGATGACAGAAGACTAACTTCTGGCACACGACAAACCTTTTTGTTGACACAGACACCAAAGCAGCTGTCGCATAAATTGGTCGTATCCGAATTAATTTTATACTCCATTGAGCTCACCTTATTAGAAAATTAGGCAAATTAATTAAGTCTTCAATTACTTTTCTCGTTGGATCTCGAAAGCGACTTCTTTTTTTTCGCTTGGCGCGGAGCCCAGCACAATTTCGTAATGGTAAAACGTCAAAAAGTGCTCGTTTTCGTAAGTCACAATTTTTGTTTTTGAGTCTCGAAAGTGGAGAGAGGAGTTAATTAAGAGGAGGAGAAGAGAATTAATTAGCGCGCAAATGACGAGTGCGTGTGTTGGCAAAAATTGAGGCTAATAAAGTACAAGTTTCGTAATTTTGTTTTGGGTCAAAATTACTTTTTAGTTTCTAAGATTTAATTTTATTTAAACCACATGTCCTTGTGACGTGTGGTGTACTTTATTTGAGTTTATATAGTGTGAGTTTAGATTTAGCAAAAGTTGATATTAATTTAATAAATCGTCTGGCACCTTTTGTCACGTGAGGCGGTTTAAATTTTAACGTTAAAAGACAAATCGAGTGATTCCACCTGGAGACAAGACGATGACATCCTTACGGATACTATACGACTACTGCGGTGGTCTCATCCTTGCCAAAATTCTGTCATCGTACGAACAGTTGCAATTTTATTTGTTAGTCTACCGAATTTTTATATTTTTAGAATGTTAAAGCGATTTTCAAAAACTACAACTAACGCGAAATAAACAACACAAGTAGGGGTAAAATTTTCGAAAATGGAAAAAAAAATTAGCGAATAGTTAAGGGTTGTTTTTCGCGTTGCAGTATTTGATCGTTTGCCAACTATAGCGCACATATGTCCTTGGCATTTATAAAAGACAATCCCGACCAAATATTTCCCCTTTCTCGCAATTCCTTTTTGGGGATGACGGCTAGAATACGCCACGTTAAACCCTTAAGGAAACAACAAATAGGTCAAGCATTAAACATAACACCCTCTCGAACCTTATACTCGTTACATTCACAAACATCACAACAGTCGAAAGTTATAACCCAACCGCGAAATACCCCTTAAAATGAAGACGTCGGAAACCACGACACGTATTTCCTTTTTAACTTCTTCTCGTTGAAGTTAAAAAAAAAGTTTTTTTAAAAAATATAATTAGAGTAAAAGGCTTCAGTATAGATTCCAGCCGGGCTCGTTTCGCGGCTTGCTGGATATTGATTTCCGCATCTTATAGTCCCTAGGGCTGCTCCCGCGGCCAACCTTACCCAACATTGATTACACCCTAATGCAAACAATTACCTACTCCTTTTATCTCAACTTAATTATTTAAACTCGCGTTTGATTCCAACTTTTTTTTCTCGTGACACTTTTATAAATTAATTTTGGGTAGCTTTCCCATCCAAATCGTGGGTAATTTGGCGGCTTGTGGGAACAAACGCAGGTGAGCGCTTTGGTTGCACCTACGATACAATTAGCGAGGGGTGCTCATTAGCTCGAAACGGCAAAATTTTCAAAAGCGGCTTTGTTAACAAAAATCTCATTAAATAATTAATTCGAAAGGGACGTAAAACAACTTTGGTATATTTTACCCGACGAAAAGCTTTCGAAGAATTTCCCGAATAAATAAAAGTCGGCGGTAATTGTTTGTAAAGTGCCTCGGGTTCAATTAAATTTTAGCCTTTTGATGGAAGAGGGATGGCTTTTTGAAGCTTTTAGGTTAAAAACGAATAATTGATGACTTGGAGAAACTTTCGAGTTTCGAGCATTGTACAAAGTCAGCTGACGGTAGTCTCGAAGAGCGCGACTATATGGATCTCGCCACAGCTGTTGTGTGAGTTACGCAGAATATTAGAGGCTCTTGAAATATTCTTTTGATGCCCGGGAAATGCACGCTATACGGCAGAATTTTAAAAAGAAATATACCCAAGGTCACGAAAAATCGCACACGGCGCGAGTTCCTTTTTTGGCAAGGCCGATGGAAGCAGGTTACATCAGTGCGACTTTCTGAAGTCGGCTGCAAATCTAGGCCACATATTACACGTAGCTAGGGCTTTGTAAGCTTATCAATAATTTATCGATAATTAACGATAATTGACAAGATTTTACACGACTACGAGGTGTGGGAAGCAATAAAATAGTCTTAATACCAAGACAAAGCTCTCCGAGTACTCTTTAAAAGTAATAACCTCGAAGAGTTGTAACGTGCGTTTAAACACGGGGATTAAGGGCTCGAGATAGCTTGGCAGTTAGAACACTCGGCGCGACATCGAGAGACTTAGATTCGGATATCTATGTGCAATTATTAATTAAATGCGCAAGTAGCCAAAGTAGGAGAAGATTTTGCTTCACCAGACATGGTAAGCGTGCCCTAAACTTATCTAACCGGACGACTCTCTCGTGAATGATACGAGCACTTGAGAAAAGCTCAAGAAAATTTAATCGCCGCCGTGGTGCCTTAAAAATAATCTTAAAAGCGTCTCCAGAAAACTACATAAAGAGCTCGGCGACGACCTAATTTTTAACTGCACGTCTAAACGATTTCCATCACAAATCATAAAATATTCGAATAAAAATATTATAAAAATCAGATGCATTGTGAAAAATGTTGTACGACGTGCATTCCAACATCGAGTTGGAGCTATAAAACGGTAGTAGAAAACAACTTTATAAGGGAAGAAGAGAAATTCCCGGCGTTACATTACGTAATTTGAATCGTCGAGGAATTTAACGAAACGTTTCCGTAACGTCCTAGAGAGCGTGTAATTGTTTAATCTCTCATACGAGCACCAAGAACGTCTTTCCAAAAAGCTCGCAAATTATTAACGATAAATTAATTTATTTTGCAACGTTACCGACGCGCTTACCGCTAAAAGAGAAGGCTTAAAAGAACATTTTTATGTGTTTAAGAAATTTGGATGTAACATAAATTAAGATTATCCACTAAAAAGGGAAGCTTTGAGCTTTACAAATTAAAATTGCTACTACAAGAGTAATGAAAGAGCTCCGAGTGCTCAACTTTTGCATTATCATTATAATTTAACCCATAAAACGTTTCGGAAAAATGCTGGATAAATTCAACTTTTAGTTTGTGATAGTATCGTAACAAGCTGTTAAGTTTAGGAACGATGGGTCGCTTCAAAAAAGCGCTAATTGTTCGTGGGTAGCTCTTCTTCTACAAACAACAACAAGTATAATCAATTTACAACACCCAAGGACATGATTGTGCATGCAGGCAGAGAGAAGTGAGAGCTGGCGTGGAAGTCTGCCAGTCAAGACCGTAACCACGTCTTACGTGGGTGAATTGTCTTATCCTTGATACTCGTGGACCCGATGCGACCAGTAAAAACATTTTTTCCGGCAAAGAGGGCCCTCTAAATGGGGACTCGTCCCAAAATTATGAGCGTCCGAGAAGACCTCAGAGATGGAAGATGCAGAAGAAGAGAATGAGGCTGATGGGACAAGTAGAAAACTTTTTTCTAGCAATGAGGGCTCTGTAAACAGGGCCTTATCTAAATAATATTACTTAATTATGAGCGTCCGAGAAGTCCTCAGAAGTAGAAGATGCAGGGGAGAGAATAGGACCGACGGAACAAATAAAAAAAATTTTACGGCAAAGAGGTCTCTGTAAATGGGGTCCCGTCCCAAAATTTTACTTTATTATGAGCGTCCGAGAAAACCTCGCAGATCGAAAATGCAAGGAAGAACATGGAGCCGATGGGACCAGTAAAAATTTTCTTTTCAGAAATGGGGGCTCAGTAAACAGGGCCTCGACTCAAATATTTTACTTTAGTATGAGCGTTTGAGAAGACCTCATAGACAGAAGATGCAATGGGGCTAATGAGACAAGGTAAAACAGTTTTCTTGGCAATGAGGGCTCTGTAAATGGAGCCTCGTCCCAAAATTTTACTTATTATGAGCGTCCGAGAAGACCTCACATATAGAAAATGCAGAGGACAGAACGAGCTGTCCCAATAAATTTTAAGCACACACCCAACCTTTGCGGCACTAATAAGACAATCTACCCTAGGTCTGCTTACCTTAAACTAGTGAATGTACAAAAAATCCATTCGAGTAGGCGTGTTGTAGCCTTCTTTGCGGACGGATCTATAACACGGCAGGAGTGTACAAACGGCTGACTAGCTTAAGCACGAGGGGTAAATTTATACAACCCACGAAAGAAAACGTTTCCCAAGAGCAAGATGGCTCAGGAAATTCTGATTTGAAAAAGTTAGAAATCTGAACTTAAACCTACACAAGTAAGGAGGTTTGCGAGCTGATGGGCTTTGTAAGCCGTGGAAAATAACCAAACGTCCCAAAAATGTTCACATTACTGTACACTTTAAGCCCGTTCCGTCTACATCCTTCAGCTAACCACTAGACAACACTGTAACGATTGCTCTGGTCTTTTGGTCTTTTTGGTATCCCACAATCACACAACTTCTAAAAATGTTCTTCCCAGTTTAGTTACCGTTCTTATAGGCAGTATCTGATTTTCGCCTCAGATTATCGTTCCCATTGAGTAGAAACTCTACGTAAGGGCGAGACTGACACGTTTGTTTATTTCTCTGAAAGTCGTCCAAAAGTCTAAGCGAAAGAGCCGTTGTTTTCTAGACTTTTTGATACTCATCATTCATTACCCGCATTTAAAGCAAGGCTCTTAAAACTCGAACCCTCAGGCGGTTGAATAAAACACCGACATTGTATTGGCTAGTAAACGAGCATCGTCCACTTTCACTTGCGTCATATTCGTCCGAGAATCGGACTTTTAAATTGATCACTCGTCACAGTCGGAGTAAGACGTTAGCTACTACTAGCGTTGTAACACCTTCCCGAGCTCGGCGTTTCTCTGGCGTTTTCTTTGGCTCACGGTCAAAACGAATCACGACATTTTTTTGCTAAAAGCGAGCACTTGCACAAAACCAACTTTATAAGAAAATAAATTACCCAACGAGGTCAATATACGAGCTCGTGAATCGTAAAAGGCCGTTTGTGAGATCCTAAGTAGCTGACCAGTATTGAGTTTTAATTTGGCCCTCTATCCAGGCTAGTCGACTACTTACGACCTTTTACAAAGTCAACTTTGGTTTGGTGTAAAAAAGTGTTTTCAAGCAAGAATTAGACCGGAATTGCACACAAGATACTCTAGTCAACCGTTCGAAACGCTTACTCGTACATAATGGGTAATTATTTAACGTGAGATTAGTACCCATAAATTAAGTAGAAATTGTTAATTACAACAAATTTGTAAAACTTACAAAATTCAAGCCTCTCCGTTTCTATTTCCAAACGAATTCATTTGTAATAAATTTTAAACTTCTTCCGTATCCCATTGCTTATTAGACTTCAAAAGCTTAAAATATATTACAAGTTAACACGAATGTATGCAATTTATTTTATATAACAGCTTACTTAAAATAAATAACAAATTGTAAATTAGGGTAAAAATACATTTTTCGAAAAAGAGATAAAAGGATATTTTAAAAGGTGGTCACATCTTTAAATAGTAAGCCAAATTGTCATTACAAATCAATGATATCATATGCATAAATTACGATAATTAATTGGCGTCGCGACTATTTTCCTTTAAGTCGAAACGAAGGTCCAATTAATTTTGATAGTTTGGAATTTTTGTGTAGTAGTTCAATGGTACGAGGTGCTAACCTATCGCTAATCGATCTGAGCGTATAGTGATCGGATCTAAGGGGACGCCTCCTAACCCGCAAGGTCGACATTCGAACATAATCGAGTAGATTGGTGCTAACCACCCCACCTTCATTACATCCAGTAGTTCAATTTCTAGAGAGAACTTCGAGTATAATGTATGGGACCTAAAACTAGGGTAAATATCGGGAGAAACGAACAAACTCACTGTGGGAAGAGAAATTTTGCATAATGCCAAAATGCAATTCTAAAGGCAAAGGATGCCATTAAGTATCTAGAGGGCCATTTTAACCATAAACCGAATGAGAAAGCCTGTGTGGAGAAATTACATCGACAGGCCCAAAAGTAGCATCTGCTTTCTGTAATGTACACGTGGCAGCACTCTACGTGGCACCCAAAAATGCTATGTCTATTTACGTCAATTGAGACGCTCTCGTTCCACTTCCACGAATGGACGGACAGGTCCTCGAACTTGAGTTTATAGTTACCGAACAAATTTTTATTCCTTCGGCAAGTCGGTGAGCACAAGACATCGAGCAGTTCGTGAGAGTGTTGCTAAGAGTATCAGTTCGCCACCGTGGTCACGAATTGGATATTTCGGAAAGCTCTTTACAGCGTATTCTCACAAAAGATTTGCATCTTCAATTCAAAATTTAATTAACTTAAGAACTAAAGCCGTGAAGCCTACTGACCACTCACAGCGAATAGAGCTCGTTAAATGTTGAATGAATTATATGGAACAAGTGGATGCTGATTTTTTGAACAAAATCATCTTTAGCAAGGCCCAACTTAGTATTCATTTTATAATCGTCTTTTGGTCTAAATGGAGGCCACTTAGAGCACTCAATTGAAACGTAAGTAGAATATAAAAAACCCTACAATCCAAAATACAAACTATTATAACGAGCTAATATGCGCCCAAACTAAAAACAAACTAATTCTGGATTCTGGATTGCTCAAGGAGGGCTCAAGCTGCACTTAGACCACTTATAAGATCGAACTTTCAGAATGAACTCCAGAATTCTGCCAGAAGGGAAGGTGTTAATTATGGTCATGTCGAGCCAGAAGTATCCCAACATGGATCTTCTTGTCGACGTTAGAGCGGGACATTAGCACAGTACATGTTAGTTTACTTCCATGACATGTGGGATTGTCTACACTATCCCCCGTATGTGAAGGAACATCCACACACTGTGGAGATTCCTGCGATTGCTCGTAGACAAGTTCGGGACAGCTGCTGTAGACAATATTTTCCGAGCCTTCTAAAGGGGACCGGAATGGTTTTTCTACCCTAGCCTCTGGCGTAAGCTTATGTTGTTTGTTTGAGGCTTAAAACGAAAGACAATACTTAAGGTATCGGCATCCCAACTAAAAGGGGCGATTGTGATTACCAACCTCTTAATGATGATGATAAGATAAGGATTTTTTTTAAATATCTTAACGTACGATCTAAACAACTAAACTTATTAATTCCGCTATAACAGACCCAGAACTCAGTAAAGAAAGGAGAAAAACTTTAGAAGAACAGTTTTTGTAAGGGGTCCTTGTACCCTGTAAGGGCCCCTGCATAAAGGTTAGGTACCTCCTATTCATTGGCTCAGGGTAAGCAGGACCCATGGTGGAGTGTCTCAGTGTCTTGCTGTCTAAGCATCAGCTTAAGTAGTGTCCGTTCGCCTCACTAAACACATAAATATGGCACTCCCATAGTAAGTATACTATAGAATGATACCGAGGGAGAACGGGCCTCCCAGTCCATCACCGTCCACTTTTTCTGGTTTTTGTCTCTTAACAAATCTAAGCCGTTTTGAGCTTCTGTGCATTTCAGCTCTTTCTGTGCCTCTTTAGGAACCATTCCATAAAATAAGCGTACATGTTTAGTAAAAATCGGAGACAAGTCCTCGAAATAATTTGAGGGTTTCCAATCTCCAAAGAATTGAGTTTTCCAGCGCGACTGCCACTGAAGGTTTATTGTTTGTTGTTCGTTAGCGACTAAGTAGTAGGTGCTGAAGAGAGTTAGTAATGGCCGGGCTGTAAATATGCTGGGGAAGCTTCAAACAGAAGATGAGTGGGGCATGCAATTTTACATACTTTGGTGTCTTAACCTTCTCCTTAAATGGAACGAGTGTGGAGGGAGTAACAAGTAAGCTGAGGTAAAGTTATCGAGTAAAGAATAGATATCGTATAGTGTCCAGAGGAATAAATTATTAAAGGTGAAGCTGTTGAGCTTTCAAATTGAAGTACAACAGTACAGCCATCATTAACGAATGAATGGAAGCGGATGGCTAGAAATGGTGTAGCAGTAAATCCCAATGGAAGAAGCTTTAACGCGAGATGTGAAAGAGGAAAGAGGTCATGCCAGCAAGACGCGTTGTAGTGATAACGGTTGAGAAGAGTGGGTTGTGTGTTACTGTTTTACGATAAAAGAGACCTCGGAGAAAGATTTCGAGACCTTCTTCATCAGGTTGGTGCAGATTTGACTAGTGAAACCCTAAGAAGCTACTTCTCTCTCTCACAAAAATCTTTTTTAAACATCGAAAGGGGCAAATTTGACGTTAATTTCTAGAGATTAGCAACTGACAAGTAGCTCAATTATTTCGTGCCGCCAAAAGCAGAGTAATTTTCATCCGCACACAAAAGAAGTCAAATTAGTGAAAATTACGTTATTTTCCTGACCTCGGTCTACGTGCTGCTTACTTTACAATCTGTATAATAAACGTATACAAAACATAATATACCTTGATTTCGAAATCCTGCTTGACATTGAAAAGACAATGCGCTTCATTTGACGAGGATGATTACGTCCTTTTCTCTATTCTCTCTCGAAAGCGTATTCACCTTCATTATGTGAAATTTGTAACGAAATTACACTCAAACGAGATATGCTCGTAATGCTCCAGCATGTTACACAAAGTTTAGTAGTAAAATTTTAACACAAAGTTCCCCATCTAGTCTATCAAACCCTTCTCCTATCCTTATTCCCACATTAGTTTGTATTATTTAAAGTCATTTTCCGACTTGAAACGAGATGTAAATTAAGTGAGCATTTAATATGCATCAAGACATCATCTTGTACAAACCCACAAACCGTGGGTGGTAAATTTTGCTTCAGTTATCTTCCGTAATTTGCGAGTAAACAAATTTCGGATGATTACACTTTCGTAGTAAATCAAAAGGTTTCGTGTGGAGTATTTTTTTAATTTCTCGCGCAAAATTTTGTCGTTACAAACTGAAAAGCCCACAGGAGGCGTCGAGATGCCGAAAACGCCTATTGGAACGACTGTAAGGGCTCATCGGAATGAGTCAAGCTAGTAATTTCAGAAAACAACCAACTCAGCAACTCAGTAACTCAGCAAGTCAATAGCTTCTTCTTCTACGTCTTCTTTTATTTATTTCATCAATGATCGGGTTCTGTAGGTATTAGAGGGATGATATAGCCCCAGTGCTGGATTTACCTATAGGCCAACTAAGCCCTGGTCTAGGGCCCAAAGACGTTAGGGGCCCAAAACTTCAGCGGTCTTTTCAACTTTAAACGACAAGACCGGACCAGGGGTGGATCCTTCTACGATCTACCGGGCGATATTTTAGGAAAATGGGCTGCTAATGATTGCGAAAATTTTACGGCACTTGCATTTAAACAATGCAACTCTTCATTGAAGTACTTTACGTTCATAATTGTTATAGGCACGAATAGCGCTGCAGCGTTACAGTTCCCTGAATGCGCCCAGTTTCGAAAGTGCGATATAACTTCTGTTGATCTTCAAAATTGAAAAAAAAAAAGCCTGCGGCGCTAGGTGGCCTGAGGGAGACAAAAATAGCCAAAAATTAGAAAAACAAATTTCCCCAGAACTCTTCTGATTTTCCTTGCTTCCGGGCGCTGAATATGTCACTACACCACTGAACAAGCTGTTACAAAACAGCAAAACATTTTAAAGTAAATTAGTAATTAATTGGGGGCCGCCACTATTTAATTCGCCCGGGCCGTTTTTTCTCCAGAATCCGACCCTGGGCCGGATCACTTTTTTAAAGAGCCCATTTTATTGGCTATGTAGCCCAACAGCAAATTAGCACCAAATTTTCGAATTTAGACGAAACGAAATAATGCCTAATAACTGCCAAATGTCTTTTCAATTAGAAGCGACTGATAAGAAGACATTGATACTCGAAATTGGAAACGCATTACCGAAACCATCTCTTCGGCAATTTTAAACGCTTATTCCACTATAACGACTACGTCACATTACGTGAAAAGGCTCTTAAGTTGGTTACAACTTATAACTTATAACATTTTAAGCGTTTAATGCGATTCCGAAAAGCCTTTAGAGAACTACAAATGCCACTTACGATACGATTTAAGAAGCAACTCGATGTTAAATTGACGCGAGTAGGTATTTCACGACGTCTTTGAAGTTTAAGCGCAAGTCGGTGCAACTCGACTAGGAAAAAATTGTAAATTATTCGCAATAAAATTAAACAATATTTTTGCAACCCCTCCACGCTCTACGAGAGACCTACTTTTAAATGGGGACGTATCAAAAAGAATAGTTGGCAACCACCACCGAGAGACGAGAAAAATATTAAAAATCAATTTCGTCTAAAAGCTTCAGATCCTCGACCCTGACGCTGTTCCAAAAATGGAAAAACTAACAAAAATTTGCACCCGAATTTTTCCATCGATCTCCTCAACATTCAATTCAATCCTCGTATACATTGCTTCTTGATAACGATAAACTTAACACTATATTGAGATATAAAGCAATATAACACTACCCTTGACAAGTTGATGTTATTTATTTTGTTTATGAACGTTACACATCCCCCACTAACGTTTGATGAGGTGAAACTTTGGTATGTTTGTACAAAGGGGGAAGGTTTCGATATATTTTAACAAATCTCACCCCATATAAATGTATACTCGGACCGTAAAATTACTTTTTTTGTCTGAAAATACAGCGTGTCCCACCCGCAAGAAGAAACACGAGAATGCCTTCAGAACGGAGAACATTTAAAAATTTTACAAGTTAACGTTGTCATTTACAGAATTTTGTTTTGGTCGAGGGTACATGAAACGCGACACAAATCGAAAGTGTTTTGTTTTTAAATACGTCCAATGCGATACATACCCCCGAAGGCGTGTATCTGCTGTTCTGAGACGGCTATAAAGTTTCAACCGAAATCTCTTTAAATCAAAGTTTAGAGCACCCAGTATACGAATATTTAATGCATTAAATAGGTTATAGATAGTTCACTATTTAAAGTGCCTTTTGGGCAAATTTCATCAGTTAATTTCTTTCCGTGTGGAAAATATCGATTTTTGAGCTCGACATCCTCATTTTCAAAATTTATCAAAAAATCAAAATATCTCCAAAACCTCAAGGTTTACAAAAAAAAAGTTTTATAGTAAAAGTGTCAGAAATATAACGTAAATCGCGAATTTACAAAAAAAAATTCAAAATTACCATTTTTAATATTGGCCACTATACAGGGTGAGTCTAGGTGGGACGTTTTTCAGTTAAAAATCGATCTTCTTAAACATTAGAAGAAAACTGTTTCAGCAAAAGTTGTTCTTTAAGGCACGCTCTACGATGTTAAAGTATTTCACAACGTACAGGGTGTTTTTTTCAAAAAGTGCTTAAAACTTTATGCAAATTTTGTAAAGAAAAACTCTGACGACCAACTTAAAATTCCCCTCTATGGCTAACGATCTCGATAATTGAGCCTAAAAATAAAGTTTCTTCAAAGCAACGCACAAAATTATGTTTTTTAATAAATAAAGTTTTTTGAAAACTCCTAATTTAAAGTTTAGTGTCTAAAAGTCTTGGCAATATTATTACCGCGACTGTTACGTCACTTTTCCGTTATTGCTGTTCCATTTAGAGCGCTTTCAAACTTCAAAGACATTGTAAAGCCCTCTCGATATAATTCAATTTTGATTGCCTCTATAAAAAGTTTTATTGCACACAAACTTCAATTAATTAGAAAAGCCTAACATTAAAAAGCAATTAAATAAATTAATCAATAAGCAAATAGCAATTAACGAAATGAGCTTTCAATTAGTTTCCTTTCCAAATTGTTTTTCCAGGCGGTAAAGCGATAAAAAATTCAAAAACTAATGGTGAGTTATGGAAAAATTGAGTTAAAAATAAAACTTGTATTTCTTATACAGGGTGAAGAGATGAGACAATTTATAGACGAACTTAATCAATTTCCTTTCCTATAAAAACCCTTCCAATATAAAATTATTACGGGGCACTTTACTAATCTATTTTATTGCCCTTTCTTTCTACCCCAAAAAATAATCGTACAATTTCGTATATTATTTAAAATAATAATAAGAATAATTTATTAAAGTTTGCGTGTCTTCACGAAATAATCCTTCGAGAGAGAAACAATCTTCTCAGACCTTATCGAATAATTTTTGGACAATTTTACGAATTTCAAGGTCAAATCGAATAATCAAAACGAGCAACGGTCAATGACAATTTCATTAGAAGCATTAAAGCTTGATTAAAACGAATCAATAAATAGAAAAAAAATTATTCTTGTTATTATGCGTATGCTCAATGAAAAACATTTCGTGACAGTATTAGTTTTTCGTCATTATACGTTTTTTTTTAGTTTCAACCCAAAACCATTTATATTTCGTCATTAGTAGAACATGTCCAGGATTTCAATTACAACACAAATATCTTTGTTTGCGTGTGGAATAAGTAATCTCACAATACATACAAAATGATAAACATTTAACATAGTATTTGGACTGACAAGGGTAAAAAATGTACTGGGGTTGATTCGCGTGTATTTCAAGGGGGCGAGAAAGTTGGTAAAACAAGTAAAACGAGAAGAAAAATGTTTTTTTTTACAGCTGAAGGGTCGTGTAGAAAGGCGATTTTTCAAATTTCCGTACTTGGAATAACAAATTTGACTTTTATTAACTTGGTGTGACAAATATGTCACAAAAAGCACCAATAAAAAACTTGAAAATTACGATAATTAATTTTTAAGCGCCAAAATATTACACTTCTAACAACTCTTTTCAACTTTTCTTGCCGCTTAACACGAGAAGCTGTTAAACGTGCCATATATGGAACATTAGCAGTAGTCTTGTGTACTGCGTTTACGTCAAATGCCCAGACATTTTGCAAAACTTTTTCAAACTCTCTTAGGGAGCAATATTATACGTTTTCAAAGTGTTCCACATCTGTCACGGCTAGCTTAAAGCAACTGTAAACCAACAGCATTTTAGTAAAGTTAAGAGAACTTGCCAGGAATGTTAGTTGCATTTTGATTTCAGGGAAAAGTCGCTATTAAATTTTAAATATTATTATGAACGATCAAGCTGAGCCTTATATGAGACGGAGAGCTTAAGACAACTGCAAATCTAAAATCTATTTATATCGAAATATACTACATATTAACTTGATCAGATAGGCCCAGTATTGCTACTAATTATACGTTTTCCACTTAATCGGTCATTGTTTAGCCCGGTACAGATACGGCACAAACCTAACCAAAGCAGCGGTTTCATTAATAGTTACAGAATTGAGCACTAAATCCAACTTTACGCATTGTAAAATTTAAGTCTTCTTTATAATGCCGCAATCTTTCACATACGGGTAGTGCCAAATATGTCACTAGTGGCTATATCTTCTAAATACAGTCAACTTTAGTGCTAATCAGAAAAATTAGCATTATTTTGTCGCTATCATTTAAGCGCCAGTTGAGCCATGCAAAAGAAAACAAGGCGGCCAAAGTGGCATATAAAATAAAAATCAAATTTTAAAACTTATCGTTATACTGGGTGGCCAGATAAATACGCTTTCTTCGATATCTCTTGCAGTATTAGAAATAACAAGAAATGGTTTGTAGCGTTTACGCCTAGTATTTAAAACCATTTAAAAATATACCAAGTGATATACTACAGGACGGGACACTAAAACTTCGTGAAATACTGATAATTTAGAATTGCTTTAAAAAATCGCAATTACTTTAGTTTGGGGGCTAAGATAAAAAAAACTTTACGAAACGCAAGTGAAGACCTTACTCAACATGTACGTGTATACTAAATTAATGGACATCATACAGAGTGTTCAAAAACGTTATTCAAACTTCATCAACTTTAAAGACGTCTAACTTTGATTTAAATGTTGTTTATCACTCTGTATATTTTTAAATAAAAATCATTTCAAAAATTTTAAGCCATTTCTAGTTACTCCCTGTATAAGTTGAGAGCAGACAGCCCAAAGTTCGATCACAAGTATTCCCATTTTGGGGCTACTTGTTGAATCAAGCTCAAACTTGCTCAAACGGCTTTCTTTCAAAAAAAGAGCGACGAGTTCCTTTCTGACGCCCCTGCGGGGCGCGTTCTTTAAAAACTCGATTTTTAATCCTAATCTAAATCTAAAAAACTGTTAGTTGAGCCTGTAAAGAATAAAAATGGGCTCATTTAGAGAGAGATACAGATCAAAATTCGTGTGTCTAAAAATAATTATGGTGTCCTTAAAGTGAGTAATCAAATAAATTGAATCGAAAAGTGTACCTACCAAGAAAAAACGAATCGATCCGAAAAATTTTATCACGCCACCATTAATACGTTCCTTTAACCCTTTTTAAAGGGAAATTCTTTTTCTAATTATAATTTTCTTAGAAATTCACCGCTTTCCCGTACGGAGTGGGAAAGCTATTTTTGACTTTTTTTTACTTGTAGACGAAACCATTTCAAATTTCAACAATAATTGATATTGATTATTCTATTATTGAGTAAAATTGATTTGGAAGTCCGACCTTTCAATAAAAAGTAATTTTTTAACAAGTCACAATTATAAAACGTCTAACTCGCCGTACAAAATTTCAATATTTGGTTATGTGTTTCCAGTCAATCCTAAGGATTCCCCGAGGATTAACTGAAACCGTAAAAGTAATTTTTCAATAATCAGCTAAGAAGCATTTTTTATTAACAATTCACAAGGACGTTCGTGTGGCGATAAAAAATAATTTATAAAGGGACATTATTAATAGAATAGATGAGTTTTTTGGTCGAGGCGAACACGCCGACGACGAGACGTTAGCGTCGAAACAAGTGTTAAGCGTCGATGGATGACGGAGACGTACTGTCTGATCTTTCAGCGATAGTATCTGATTACGCTCTTTTTAACACTTCGCCACTTTTAAAATTTAAAAATAAGATCAAAGATTTCTATTTTCAATAAACCCGCATCCGACTCCGTTTGTTACGTATAATAGCGGGAGTACTCAAAAGTTTGGATAAAAATTTTCAAAAAGTCGGTTTTACTCCAAAATTACATTTTTTAAGTGACAATATCTTGCAAACGGTTAGTTTTAGACGTAAAAACCTTTAATAATATTTGTTCTAAATTTTATTAGCTATAAAAGTATGCCTTAATATACCAGGTGTTGCTTAGAAAAAAATTGAGAAAAAGCCCAATTTAGCCCAGTGGTGAAGTCCAAGGCTATTTTAATATTCAAGTGACTATATCTCGTGAACGGTTAGTTTTAGACGTAAAAACCTTTAATACTATTTGTTCTAAATTTCATTAGCTATAAAAGTATGCCTAAACATACCTAGTGTTATTTGGATAAAAACTGAGAAAAGCCCAGTTTATCCCAGTGGGGAAGTCCACAGATATTTTTAATATTCAAGTGACAATATCTCACAAACGGTTGGTTTCAGACACAAAAAACCTTCAATAATATTTGTTCTAAATTTCATTAGCTCTAAAAATATGTCTAAATATACCGGGTGTTGCTTGAAAAAAAATTTAGAAAAAGCCCAATTTATTAGTCCAGTGGTGAAGTCCACAGCTATTTTAATATTCAAGTGGCCATATCTTGTGAACAGTTACTTTTAGAGACAAAAAACCTTTAACAATATTTGTTCTAAATTTCATTAGCTATAAAAATACGCCTAAATATACCGGGTGTTGCTTGGAAAAAAATTAAGAAAAAGCCCAATTTAGTTCAGTGGCGAAGTCCACAGCTATTTTAATATTCAAGTGACAATATCTCGCAACGGTTACTTTTAGACCTAAAATCTTTTTAATAATATTTATTCCAAATTTAATAAGCTATCAAAGTATGTATAAATATACCAAGTGTTGTATTTAAAAAAATTGAAAAAAGATCAATTATTCAGCCCAGTGTTAAAAACCACAGCTATTTACTATAGAAGTGTTAATATCTCGAGAACGAGTACATTTAAACGTACATAGACTTACAATACATTTGTTCTAAACTTAATAAAGAATCTAAATATGCATAAATTACCAGAAAAAAAAATCTGAAAAGGTAAGCAGAGTGATAAGTACTTTAAAAGATGTCGACATACACATTTTATATCCGTGGTCCGTGAAGATTTGTTTGAGAACCTCTGCTTGACATTTTAATAATTAATCTCAAAACTTGATCGCTTTATTCTCTTGTGAAACTTTAGGTAAAAGTTTTAAGTTTGCAAGATATGCGAGCAATAAAACGAGATGCGAAATAATTAATTTGTACAAAGCGTTTTAATTACCTTTTATAAGCTCGCGTTATTTGATATATTATACGTTATTAGACAAGCAATGAGGCGAAAAGCAAATTAATAAGGCAAAGTTTACACCCCTCTTGTTACATTTCTATAGAAATTACCAACATTGAAATCCTACCCCCGTCTTCCTCCACAAAGCACCCTCCTTTATTGTTTAGGATCGTGCCAAGGTAATTGTTCTATAAACCTTTAAGAAAGAAGATTTATTGTAGCTAATATCATCCTCATTTTGTATTTTACTTTAATGCTATAATTATTACTAAACGTACCCATTATGAAAGCCAAAAAAAATGTAGTTAACCACCGTAAAATACGCTTAAAAGTGTATTAATATGGAAATTTAGGCGGTAGTAATTTATGCAAAATAATTCATGGGGTTAATAATTCTTTTTCGGCCAAATTAAATTTTAAATGGTTTGATAAACGATTATATGCAACATTTGCATTTTGAGTTAATTTTTTAACAGCTTTTGCGCTAATCAAAACTTACTCGATGGGATCAAGTCTCAGACAGCTTTAATTTAGTCATAATCGGGCACTGCTTTAGATTAAATTTTGTTATTAAGAATAAATTTAAATGGCGACAACTTTTCAAGCTAAAACATTTCTAATAATTGACCAAAGATTAAATAGCATAGATCTTTTAGAATCTAAAAGCAAATAGCGATAAATTGCAAGACAATTCAGTATTCTTGTATAAGCCAAGCAAAATGAGCAAAGCAATACTAAAGTGATCATATCTCGTGAACTGTTAGATTTAGGGTTACCAACTAGCAAATGGTATTTATTCAAAATTTAATAAGGAACCCAAATATACCAAAATATTAGGACGTTGCTTGGAAAAACTTCGCGAAAATTCAGTTTTCCGTACAAGTTGAGCTAAGTGAATGTACTGCAATACTAAAGTCACCATATCTCGTGAACTGTTAGACTTAGAGTTACCAAGTAGCAGATAGTATTTATTCAAAATTTAATAAGGAACCCAAATATACCAAAATATAAGAACGTTGCTTGGAAAAATTTCGCGAAAATTCAGTTTTCCGTACAAGTTGAGCTAAGTGAATGTACTGCAATACTAAAGTCACCATATCTCGTGAACTGTTAGACTTAGAGTTACCAAGTAGCAGATTGTATTTATTCAAAACTTAATAAGGAACGCAAATATACCAAAATATAAGAACTTTGCTTGGAAAAATTTTGCGAAAATTCAGTTTTCCGTACAAGTTGAGCTAAGTGAATGTACTGCAATACTAAAGTGACCATATCTCGTGAACTGTTAGACTTAGAGTTACCAAGTAGCAGATAGTATTTATTCAAAATTTAATAAGAAACTCAAATATACCAAAATATTAGGACGTTGCTTGAAAAAATATTGCGAAAATTCAGTTTTCCGTACAAGTTGAGCTAAGTGAATGTACTGCAATACTAAAGTGACCATATCTCGTGAACTGTTAGACTTAGAGTTACCAAGTAGCAGATAGTATTTATTCAAAATTTAATAAGGAACCCAAATATACCAAAATATAAGAACGTTGCTTGGAAAAATTTCGCGAAAATTCAGTTTTCCGTACAAGTTGAGCTAAGTGAATGTACTGCAATACTAAAGTCACCATATCTCGTGAACTGTTAGACTTAGAGTTACCAAGTAGCAGATGGTATTTATTCAAAATTTAATAAGAAACTCAAATATACCAAAATATTAGGACGTTGCTTAGAAAAATATTGCGAAAATTCAGTTTTCCGTACAAGTTGAGCTAAGTGAATGTACTGCAATACTAAAGTCACCATATCTCGTGAACTGTTAGACTTAGAGTTACCAAGTAGCAGATAGTATTTATTCAAAATTTAATAAGGAACCCAAATATACCAAAATATAAGAACGTTGCTTGGAAAAATTTCGCGAAAATTCAGTTTTCCGTACAAGTTGAGCTAAGTGAATGTACTGCAATACTAAAGTCACCATATCTCGTGAACTGTTAGACTTAGAGTTACCAAGTAGCAGATAGTATTTATTCAAAATTTAATAAGGAACCCAAATATACCAAAATATAAGAACGTTGCTTGGAAAAATTTCGCGAAAATTCAGTTTTCCGTACAAGTTGAGCTAAGTGAATGTACTGCAATACTAAAGTCACCATATCTCGTGAACTGTTAGACTTAGAGTTACCAAGTAGCAGATTGTATTTATTCAAAACTTAATAAGGAACGCAAATATACCAAAATATAAGAACTTTGCTTGGAAAAATTTTGCGAAAATTCAGTTTTCCGTACAAGTTGAGCTAAGTGAATGTACTGCAATACTAAAGTGACCATATCTCGTGAACTGTTAGACTTAGAGTTACCAAGTAGCAGATAGTATTTATTCAAAATTTAATAAGAAACTCAAATATACCAAAATATTAGGACGTTGCTTGAAAAAATATTGCGAAAATTCAGTTTTCCGTACAAGTTGAGCTAAGTGAATGTACTGCAATACTAAAGTCACCATATCTCGTGAACTGTTAGACTTAGAGTTACCAAGTAGCAGATGGTATTTATTCAAAATTTAATAAGAAACTCAAATATACCAAAATATTAGGACGTTGCTTGGAAAAATATTGCGAAAATTCAGTTTTCCGTACAAGTTGAGCTAAGTGAATGTACTGCAATACTAAAGTCACCATATCTCGTGAACTGTTAGACTTAGAGTTACCAAGTAGCAGATGGTATTTATTCAAAATTTAATAAGGAACCCAAATATACCAAAATATAAGAACGTTGCTTGGAAAAATTTCGCGAAAATTCAGTTTTCCGTACAAGTTGAGCTAAGTGAATGTACTGCAATACTAAAGTCACCATATCTCGTGAACTGTTAGACTTAGAGTTACCAAGTAGCAGATGGTATTTATTCAAAATTTAATAAGAAACTCAAATATACCAAAATATTAGGACGTTGCTTGGAAAAATATTGCGAAAATTCAGTTTTCCGTACAAGTTGAGCTAAGTGAATGTACTGCAATACTAAAGTCACCATATCTCGTGAACTGTTAGACTTAGAGTTACCAAGTAGCAGATAGTATTTATTCAAAATTTAATAAGGAACCCAAATATACCAAAATATAAGAACGTTGCTTGGAAAAATTTCGCGAAAATTCAGTTTTCCGTACAAGTTGAGCTAAGTGAATGTACTGCAATACTAAAGTCACCATATCTCGTGAACTGTTAGACTTAGAGTTACCAAGTAGCAGATAGTATTTATTCAAAATTTAATAAGAAACTCAAATATACCAAAATATTAGGACGTTGCTTGAAAAAATATTGCGAAAATTCAGTTTTCCGTACAAGTTGAGCTAAGTGAATGTACTGCAATACTAAAGTCACCATATCTCGTGAACTGTTAGACTTAGAGTTACCAAGTAGCAGATAGTATTTATTCAAAATTTAATAAGGAACCCAAATATACCAAAATATAAGAACGTTGCTTGGAAAAATTTCGCGAAAATTCAGTTTTCCGTACAAGTTGAGCTAAGTGAATGTACTGCAATACTAAAGTCACCATATCTCGTGAACTGTTAGACTTAGAGTTACCAAGTAGCAGATGGTATTTATTCAAAATTTAATAAGAAACTCAAATATACCAAAATATTAGGACGTTGCTTGGAAAAATATTGCGAAAATTCAGTTTTCCGTACAAGTTGAGCTAAGTGAATGTACTGCAATACTAAAGTCACCATATCTCGTGAACTGTTAGACTTAGAGTTACCAAGTAGCAGATAGTATTTATTCAAAATTTAATAAGGAACCCAAATATACCAAAATATAAGAACGTTGCTTGGAAAAATTTCGCGAAAATTCAGTTTTCCGTACAAGTTGAGCTAAGTGAATGTACTGCAATACTAAAGTCACCATATCTCGTGAACTGTTAGACTTAGAGTTACCAAGTAGCAGATAGTATTTATTCAAAATTTAATAAGGAACCCAAATATACCAAAATATAAGAACGTTGCTTGGAAAAATTTCGCGAAAATTCAGTTTTCCGTACAAGTTGAGCTAAGTGAATGTACTGCAATACTAAAGTCACCATATCTCGTGAACTGTTAGACTTAGAGTTACCAAGTAGCAGATTGTATTTATTCAAAACTTAATAAGGAACGCAAATATACCAAAATATAAGAACTTTGCTTGGAAAAATTTTGCGAAAATTCAGTTTTCCGTACAAGTTGAGCTAAGTGAATGTACTGCAATACTAAAGTGACCATATCTCGTGAACTGTTAGACTTAGAGTTACCAAGTAGCAGATAGTATTTATTCAAAATTTAATAAGAAACTCAAATATACCAAAATATTAGGACGTTGCTTGAAAAAATATTGCGAAAATTCAGTTTTCCGTACAAGTTGAGCTAAGTGAATGTACTGCAATACTAAAGTGACCATATCTCGTGAACTGTTAGACTTAGAGTTACCAAGTAGCAGATAGTATTTATTCAAAATTTAATAAGGAACCCAAATATACCAAAATATAAGAACGTTGCTTGGAAAAATTTCGCGAAAATTCAGTTTTCCGTACAAGTTGAGCTAAGTGAATGTACTGCAATACTAAAGTCACCATATCTCGTGAACTGTTAGACTTAGAGTTACCAAGTAGCAGATGGTATTTATTCAAAATTTAATAAGAAACTCAAATATACCAAAATATTAGGACGTTGCTTGGAAAAATATTGCGAAAATTCAGTTTTCCGTACAAGTTGAGCTAAGTGAATGTACTGCAATACTAAAGTCACCATATCTCGTGAACTGTTAGACTTAGAGTTACCAAGTAGCAGATGGTATTTATTCAAAATTTAATAAGAAACTCAAATATACCAAAATATTAGGACGTTGCTTGGAAAAATATTGCGAAAATTCAGTTTTCCGTACAAGTTGAGCTAAGTGAATGTACTGCAATACTAAAGTCACCATATCTCGTGAACTGTTAGACTTAGAGTTACCAAGTAGCAGATGGTATTTATTCAAAATTTAATAAGAAACTCAAATATACCAAAATATTAGGACGTTGCTTGGAAAAATATTGCGAAAATTCAGTTTTCCGTACAAGTTGAGCTAAGTGAATGTACTGCAATACTAAAGTCACCATATCTCGTGAACTGTTAGACTTAGAGTTACCAAGTAGCAGATGGTATTTATTCAAAATTTAATAAGAAACTCAAATATACCAAAATATTAGGACGTTGCTTGGAAAAATATTGCGAAAATTCAGTTTTCCGTACAAGTTGAGCTAAGTGAATGTACTGCAATACTATAGTGACCATATCTCGTGAACTGTTAGACTTAGAGTTACCAAGTAGCAGATAGTATTTATTCAAAATTTAATAAGGAACCCAAATATACCAAAATATAAGAACGTTGCTTGGAAAAATTTCGCGAAAATTCAGTTTTCCGTACAAGTTGAGCTAAGTGAATGTACTGCAATACTAAAGTCACCATATCTCGTGAACTGTTAGACTTAGAGTTACCAAGTAGCAGATAGTATTTATTCAAAATTTAATAAGGAACCCAAATATACCAAAATATAAGAACGTTGCTTGGAAAAATTTCGCGAAAATTCAGTTTTCCGTACAAGTTGAGCTAAGTGAATGTACTGCAATACTAAAGTGACCATATCTCGTGAACTGTTAGACTTAGAGTTACCAAGTAGCAGATAGTATTTATTCAAAATTTAATAAGAAACTCAAATATACCAAAATATTAGGACGTTGCTTGGAAAAATATTGCGAAAATTCAGTTTTCCGTACAAGTTGAGCTAAGTGAATGTACTGCAATACTAAAGTGACCATATCTCGTGAACTGTTAGACTTAGAGTTACCAAGTAGCAGATGGTATTTATTCAAAATTTAATAAGAAACTCAAATATACCAAAATATTAGGACGTTGCTTGGAAAAATATTGCGAAAATTCAGTTTTCCGTACAAGTTGAGCTAAAAGAATGTACTGCAATACTAAAGTGACCATATCTCGTGAACTGTTAGACTTAGAGTTACCAAGTAGCAGATGGTATTTATTCAAAATTTAATAAGAAACTCAAATATACCAAAATATTAGGACGTTGCTTGGAAAAATATTGCGAAAATTCAGTTTTCCGTACAAGTTGAGCTAAGTGAATGTACTGCAATACTAAAGTGACCATATCTCGTGAACTGTTAGACTTAGAGTTACCAAGTAGCAGATGGTATTTATTCAAAATTTAATAAGAAACTCAAATATACCAAAATATTAGGACGTTGCTTGGAAAAATATTGCGAAAATTCAGTTTTCCGTACAAGTTGAGCTAAGTGAATGTACTGCAATACTAAAGTGACCATATCTCGTGAACTGTTAGACTTAGAGTTACCAAGTAGCAGATGGTATTTATTCAAAATTTAATAAGAAACTCAAATATACCAAAATATTAGGACGTTGCTTGGAAAAATATTGCGAAAATTCAGTTTTCCGTACAAGTTGAGCTAAGTGAATGTACTGCAATACTAAAGTCACCATATCTCGTGAACTGTTAGACTTAGAGTTACCAAGTAGCAGATGGTATTTATTCAAAATTTAATAAGAAACTCAAATATACCAAAATATTAGGACGTTGCTTGGAAAAATATTGCGAAAATTCAGTTTTCCGTACAAGTTGAGCTAAGTGAATGTACTGCAATACTAAAGTCACCATATCTCGTGAACTGTTAGACTTAGAGTTACCAAGTAGCAGATGGTATTTATTCAAAATTTAATAAGAAACTCAAATATACCAAAATATTAGGACGTTGCTTGGAAAAATATTGCGAAAATTCAGTTTTCCGTACAAGTTGAGCTAAGTGAATGTACTGCAATACTAAAGTCACCATATCTCGTGAACTGTTAGACTTAGAGTTACCAAGTAGCAGATAGTATTTATTCAAAATTTAATAAGGAACCCAAATATACCAAAATATAAGAACGTTGCTTGGAAAAATATTGCGAAAATTCAGTTTTCCGTACAAGTTGAGCTAAGTGAATGTACTGCAATACTAAAGTGACCATATCTCGTGAACTGTTAGACTTAGAGTTACCAAGTAGCAGATGGTATTTATTCAAAATTTAATAAGAAACTCAAATATACCAAAATATTAGGACGTTGCTTGGAAAAATTTCGCGAAAATTCAGTTTTCCGTACAAGTTGAGCTAAGTGAATGTACTGCAATACTAAAGTGACCATATCTCGTGAACTGTTAGACTTAGAGTTACCAAGTAGCAGATGGTATTTATTCAAAATTTAATAAGAAACTCAAATATACCAAAATATTAGGACGTTGCTTGGAAAAATATTGCGAAAATTCAGTTTTCCGTACAAGTTGAGCTAAGTGAATGTACTGCAATACTAAAGTGACCATATCTCGTGAACTGTTAGACTTAGAGTTACCAAGTAGCAGATGGTATTTATTCAAAATTTAATAAGAAACTCAAATATACCAAAATATTAGGACGTTGCTTGGAAAAATATTGCGAAAATTCAGTTTTCCGTACAAGTTGAGCTAAGTGAATGTACTGCAATACTAAAGTGACCATATCTCGTGAACTGTTAGACTTAGAGTTACCAAGTAGCAGATGGTATTTATTCAAAATTTAATAAGAAACTCAAATATACCAAAATATTAGGACGTTGCTTGGAAAAATATTGCGAAAATTCAGTTTTCCGTACAAGTTGAGCTAAGTGAATGTACTGCAATACTAAAGTCACCATATCTCGTGAACTGTTAGACTTAGAGTTACCAAGTAGCAGATGGTATTTATTCAAAATTTAATAAGAAACTCAAATATACCAAAATATTAGGACGTTGCTTGGAAAAATTTTGCGAAAATTCAGTTTTCTGTACAAGTTGAGCTAAGTGAATGTACTGCAATACTGAAGTGACCATATCTCGTGAACTGTTGGATTTAGAGTTGCCAACTAAGCCCGAATTTATTCAAAATGTAATAAAGAACTCAAATATATCAAATATAATGGGAGTTACGTACAAAAATTTCTAGAAAATAGGGTTTAAAGAAAATAGAAAAGGTCGTGAAAATTGGTCTAAATTTAATAAAAATTTCTTAATTACCGCTAATTATTTAGTATTCAGATGTATTTATTTCAAAATTAAAACGATACTGCATTAATTAATTCAATTACTTTCACCCTAGTAATTTTAATATCTCCGCCAAGATTTTAAGCTCTATTTAAGTGCAATTCCCGTTTTGAAAGATTGAAAAACACAAATATAATTTTATAAGGAACCAAAAATATTTATATTAAAATTTTAAGTTGCACAATCATAACTTTAAGAAAAGACAAAACTTTAACCGAAAGACTTCGAGTGGAAGTGAAACGTTTTAAGCTTTTCAATTAATGCCGTTAAAAGTTTTCCGAAAAAGATTCGCTTAAAAATAATGCCCTTTAACGTTACTAAAAGTATTTCATTAACTTTCTTTTCGAGTCGATGGCTTTTACGCTTTGAGCGTTTAAAAGTTGGCGAGTTGGTTGGAAAATTTTAAAAATTCAATGACTTTTCGAATAATGTCGGAAACTACAAAACTCACTTAGCACTTAGCCTAGAATCAAAATTTTAACGCCGCCTCAAGTTTTCTTTAATTGGGGCTAAGTGGAGAGAAGAGCCTTTTGGCTTATTTTCCACGCAGTAAACTTCTTAATCTGGTGCTTAATTCTCGTAAGGGATTGCGGATGAAAGTTTGCAATTTGACGCGAGGACGAAGCGCAGTGCAGAATAGACAAATTGTAAAGTGTTGGGTTGAGTTTGGAAAATTTTTATTTGGACTCGTTGCGAAAAGTTTTAAATTTACTCGAAAATTATGTTATTGCGAAGACTTCTTCGACGAATTATTAGGTACGGACAAACACTCTTTGATCATTTAACGCCTCTTATTGGTGGTGTTTAATTTAAGTAAATTTACGAGATGTCTAAATATTTAAAATTGGACTGGTGCTCTTATCTTTTGAAATTTTACCGGCATCAGGAATTCCAAACTGTTTGTTATTAAAGCAAATATTTGCAGTAATTTGGGTGTTAAAATTTTATTTTTTTCTCCGAAGGGGATGTAAATAAATTATTTTTGATGTTGCATGTCCTTTTTTTAATGGGGGGTTGATTTTTGAATATATTTGAATAATTTTATTACGTTCACCCTCGAGTTAAGTAGGGATGTTTTTTACGATAATACGTACAAATGAGGGTGTATTACATATAAATATAATTGATCGATAGAAAGGACAACAACCTGTCCAAAAATTGGACCGGATTTTCTACGGCTTTTTCGAGGGACGAATTGGAGCAGGTATTTCGTGTGGTTTTGGTGTAGGTTTTAGCGTGGATTATCGAGTGACATTCCGATCACGTGGGTGCCCTTTTTTCTCGGTTTAAGGAGAACCTCATTTAGAGACATCGAACTTTCTTCCAATAGTCGATATTTTTCCCCGAGGTATCTCACGCAAGCAGTTGGTAGAGTTCAAAGAGAAGTGGCTCACGCGAAGCAATAAAAAATTAGAAATTAAATATTAAGCTCTCCGTGCCGAGGGGTCGTGGTGATTTTTCGTTTTTTGGGTCTCGGAGGAGAGTTTAAGTTTTGGATTTTTCTCGTCTTACCTGAGGCGAGCCACAGCGAGGTGGTCCAAGCCGCGATGAAGCCGCAGGCCATGGCCTCTCTCACGGCTTAACACTATTCTGTCAGCCCGAGGGATAGCCCCAGGAAGGCCCCCCCATGGTTTTATAACCGACACTTCATCGTTTCGACACGCACTGAAAACTTTTAAAAAAATTCGCCAACACTTTACGTATCACATCGGAGACGGAGTCCAAGAAGCAGAAATACACATGGTGTGCACTAAGCTAAGAGAGGGTAATCTACAAGGAGAACCCGCGAACTTGGCAGCGGACCGTGTGAGACTAATGCGTGTAGAATACCGCCTGCGCCGGGACGCGGGGCGAGGGAAAATGCGCCGACGCCGCGACGCTACCGCACTTAGAAACACTTTGCAAGTCCACTCTTAAGACGTTCTCACAAAAAGCACACGATAATTTTTATTAATCTAACCCAAAACTACCTCTTAGTCGGTGTACGCGAAGAACGTTATACTTTCGCGTACCTCACGATATAAAATTATTGCGCTACCGCCACCGTTAGGGTTGACCGGCCAACCAAACTCACCACCTGCGAATTCACGACCAATACGTTACCATCGAGCCTTATGCATCCGGTAATTCGTTACATGGGCATTAAACGCACTAAAAATTTTATTACAAACCATGTGAAATAATACCGTAATCTTTTAAACAAACGATACGATCCCTAATAGCTTTCGTGCAGACACGACCCCTCAGTTTTCAGCCGGTGGAATTAGTACAACTAGTAAAGGCAAATCGTTAAAATTCATAAACTCGAATCAATTCGAGCTTCGAGTTTCTTCTCGAAACGTTTCTCAGCAAAATTTGTTATAGTTATAGCCAAGAAATATAATCCGCATAACTTTAAAACTGCAACTTTGAACATTTACAATTATAAGGTTACATAAAATTATTATTACGATGAAACAGGGGCGGTTTAAGTTTTTAATGAGTGCAAAACCAGCTACCAAACTCGAGTTTTTCAAAAATGCCTTTGGTGGAGAATTATTTATTTGCCTTTTTGGTTCCGCGACTAATTGAGGAGTAAGTGCGAGTCGTCGAGTCGTCCTGAATCGGTGGCTTAGCGTGCCCTTCGATGACTGATTTGTAGAAATTATTAAATGGGCCCTCGGTGTGCGGTTAAACGCTGTGGTCGCTGTGCGCTACGCAGCCGACTATTTTTGGGCACAACCTCGCAAAATCAACCACGGGAGTTTTTCAGATTTAAGTTCCCCCAACCCACCAGTTTCTTAGAGCTAAAGTTCCCGTTCGGAATGTTTCTCCCCAATCGAACTTAGATGAACTCTAGTAGGCCTTTGATCGGGTTCAAGCCGAGGTTAAAGAATACCAATTTGTGACTAAAATTCGTGAAGTTTCTTCAGAACGTTGGAGAGGGAGGAAAAATACATTTTCAACGATATAATACGGCACAAGGACCCACATCGTTGAAATCGCATTTTTTGACTATCAATTGGCAGTCAATTAGTAGTCAATCTCCACTATAAGAGCAAAGGTAGTCACAATATCCCACATCGCGTGGGACACATTGTATATTAATAAAATAGCGATCGATTTCCAAAGTGTCGCCTTTCGGACAGACGCCGTATAAATATTTTCGAGCAGGTCAGTACTAAGTGATAAAAAATTGGCAGACGAAATCTTCAGAATTGTTGCACAATAATACTCATCGATAATTAATCTAATTGTTGTTGTTGCACAATTTTTAAATTGAACCGAGACCTTCTAAAATAAATTTTGCGCCCGACTACAAAACAAAATATTGAAAGCGACTACAAACTGATGCAACGGTAAAGACGCTCTAGTGTATTATTATTATCATCCTTATTATATGGGAACTAAATTGATTTATTATTTGTTAGCGCAGACAAACACAATTGTCTTTATTTGTTAACATGGCAACAAGCCAATTTAATATCAAAATACCGATACGATCGTAAATCAGTTTCATGAACGTTACCGAGAGGAGATCACTGGGCCAAATTTCGTGCGAGACATTAATATTATTAGTAATGCGGCTATAGTTCAGTAATAAAAGCTGTTGAAGCTAATTCCACAACCTTTCGAAATGTGAAAAAAGATACCGGAAGTATCAGAATCTCTCCATCATATCCAAAATTGAAAATTATAAGGGGTGTTCTATTGGAAATAGAAAAGCTAATCTCATTTCCGGCTGTACGAAAAGTCACAATACGAAATTTTTGGTTTGAAAAATTGTAATATACAGGGTGTTGTATTTAAAATAGGAAAGTTGAGTCCATTTCCGGTTAAACCGAAAGCAAAATAATAAAATGTTTAATATCGTTAGACAGAGAATTTGACACTGTTTTTAAAAATCGTAAGATATACAAGGTGTTTTTTAAAAATCTTTATATTTTTTTAATTTCTGGTTTAACCGGAAATGTTTCTTTAACTACAATAGTGTCAAATAATAGAAATTTATAGAATAAACAAACGTGAAAAGTTGCAATTGGCAATTTTTTGTACAGAAGCAATTATCAGTTTTTAAAATTTTGACTTTCAAAAAATTATAACTCCGGTCCTGGCTATAGCAAGCAAACGAAACAAACGGCATTTGATTAAGAACTTCAATGTCTACAACATATCCAAAATTACAAAAAATAATCGGAGCCGATTTAGAGTAGATCCTTTTCAAAATTTTAATCAACTTTGGGTCTTTAAAAGTAGTCAATTTTGAAATTACTTTAAAAAACGACTTTGACGAACGTAAAGCCCTATCTTTTGCCTATTTGTTCTTGTGTTTAGGGTTTTATTATAATAAGTATCTGGAAAGTTATAATAAAAATACTAGAAGATGAGCGGATCGTTATACCGGCCGCCATTTTGAATTTAAAAATTTAAAAAAATATTTTTTTAATTAAGGTAGTACTACCAGTTTTAGAATTGACGTTCAGAATTTAATAAAACTTAGCATATTGGTACATTATAATATCATAATTAACCAGTTAAATTTTTGGAGGCCTACAGAGAACTGAAAAAAAGCAAAAATATTTAAAAATTTTTGCCTTTAACATTGATCCTTATGGGAAATCACAGATTTTATTTTATTTTACAAAATTGGACGTTCAGATTTTTATGAAATTGGTATCAATAGAAAGAAAAAAATGAATTGAATTTTCTGTATTAATAAAACCTTAACTTTAGAGCTTGTGATAAGAGTAATTAATAAATAATTAAGACAAAACTTACATGTGGCAACGCCGCCAAGAAGGTTAGACGCGCGCGAAATTTAAATATGTACAGAATACGGCTAATGCTATTTGTTTCACATTTTTCTATACCTTTTTTCAGTGACTCTTTTATTTTTCCAATGAAATATTCGTTTTGTACCATTTAATAAGTTTGATTCAGACATTTCATTAGTAAACAAACATTACATGTCAAACCGATAACCTGAAAGGTATTTTTTGTCTCTTTTGCTTTTACGCGGCGTTGCCAAATATAAATACGACGGAAGTCAAATTACAGTAAGCACACATTTGACACTTGTGGTATCGGTAGTACTACCTTAAAGCCGAGTTGTACTAACTTATACTTGAGTATTACTAATGTAAGTTAATATTTCCCGAAATGCGACCAAAATAACCCCCTTATTTTGGGCCACCCTGTATCGATTTTATTTAAAAGCGTAATTTGTCAATAAAATTTTGTTAAGGTAGTACTACCGGTTTTAGAATTAACGTTCAGAATTTAATGAAACTTGGCATATTGGTACATTATAATATCATAATTAACCAGTTAAATTTTTGGAGGCCTACAGAGAACTGAAAAAAAGATAAAAATATTTAAAAATTTTTGCCTTTAACATTGATCCTTATGGGAAATCACAGATTTTATTTTATTTCACAAAATTGGACGTTCAGATTTTTATGAAATTGGTATCAATAGAAAGAAAAAAATGAATTGAATTTTCTGTATTAATAAAACCTTAACTTTAGAGCTTGTGATAAGAGTAATTAATAAATAATTAAGAAAAAACTTACATGTGGCAACGCCGCCAAGAAGGTTAGACGCGCGCGAAATTTAAATATGTACAGAATACGGCTAATGCTATTTGTTTCACATTTTTCTATACCTTTTTTCAGTGACTCTTTTATTTTTCCAATGAAATATTCGTTTTGTACCATTTAATAAGTTTAATTCAGACATTTCATTAGTAAACAAACATTACATGTCAAACCGATAACCTGAAAGGTATTTTTTGTCTCTTTTGCTTTTACGCGGCGTTGCCAAATATAAATACGACGGAAGTCAAATTACAGTAAGCACACATTTGACACTTGTGGTATCGGTAGTACTACCTTAAAGTGACCGAAACGAAATTTTATAAAAATCGCTCAAGTAGTTTTTGTTTTTCGGTGTTACACACAGACAAACGCCCAGACAGATTTTTTTAAAAATATTAATTTTTTTACATTTTTGGATTCGGGGGGACTAAAAATGTTTAGAAATGAAATAAAAATAAACTTTTCGATCATATTTTTGACAGTAATAGAGGAAGGCGACTTAAAAGTAAAAATGGAACGAAAAAAGAAAGAATCGTAATGAAATATTAAAATGCAATGACTTGCGCCATGTCGAAATTTAAAAGCGTCGGCCCCTTTTTACATTTAAGTGGTTATTACGACTTGATGTCATTCTTAAACGTCACATAAAAAGTTAGGGCTCGCGGATAGAAATTATGCCGCATTAAAATATTTTTCGAGAAAAATATTCCACTTTGAATGGTTATAGTTATAAAATTTCAAAAATGCGCGACTCGAATATCTATTACAAAATAACAAAATATAAATTTAAATTTATTTTTTAGGTTTTGGGTTACTTAACTTCTACAGTTACTTGTCGGATTGAAATCGTTGAAATTGTTCACAAATGGTGGCTACTTGTATTGCACTTAGCTAACTATATTACCACCAACCTAATAGCGACTACTTTACAGTCAGGTGGTTCAAGTCAAGATATTAAAAAAAAGGGTGCAATATGTCGCTAATTACACCACCATATGACCAAATTAAGGAAGCCTTAAGTTCAAAAAGTTACCACCTGTTTTGTACAAGTTTAATTACTCACCTTACCTATTTTAGGTACTTTCATTAAAGAGCGATAATGAGCATTTTTGTGACAAATACCAAAACTAACCCATCTGAAGCACGCAAACCATTTTTTTTCAAATTCTTAAAACAACTGCCCTCGATATGCGACCCTTCAATATTTACATCAAACATCGATATCGAAAAAAATTGTTCTTTTTGTGTATTTTCCGAAGCTTTATTTTTATTACTACGAGATGCTATCTTTTTCAAATAAAAAAATTTTGACCTTAATTCCGAACACTTTATTTATTCACTTTTAAGTTTATTTAATGAAAAATGATTAATTTTGTTTGGAGTTATAAAAAACAGTAGAAAAGTAGTGCTACCAGCGCTTCCCCTAGAAGGAGCGTGCTGGGACAAAAAGTCCGAGTTGCTATTACCAAAATATTAAATTGTGGCGAATTTATTTAAACAATTGAATTATTGTGGAAGGTTGACGACTAACTCGGGGGGGGGGGATATAGGTACAGGTATTAAAATAAGGGCGCCACAAAAGTTTTCTTTGCACAACTAACAACCCTTCAAACTGAAAAAGGACAAAACTAAAATAAATATCCAAAAGTCTATTTATAAGCCAGTCAGTAGATGATTTCTATGATGCAATAAATGGTGTAGAAGCTTTTATTTTTTTAAATTGTTTATATAGGTGTAAACATGTAAAAAACAAAAATGCTAACACCGGCGACCTCGGGAGATTTTTTGGCAGCCAAAAAACCCAACAATTTTAGGACTTGTTTTGTTTTTTCGCCTATAACTCCTAAATGGTGCATCTTAACGAAAAAGTTTTTATATAACAAATTAAAGAGCATTAAATTCTGCGTCGAATGAGTACCAACACTTAATAATTCGGTCAAGCGGTATAGTCGAAAACTGCGGTCAAAAAACGACGATTTTTTCAAACGTTTTCAAAAACTGACATATAGCATTATATTATGAGTCTGCAATTTAGAAATTAGTACTCTAGAGAAAAACTCAAAAAATGAAAGTTGTAGAGCATCTAATTTTGCGTTCATGTGTACCAAAATTGATCAAGAACCCCTCTCCAAATTGGCAATATTCTGATGTCCGGCAACTGACACACGAAGGTATAGTAGGAAAATAGTCCAGGCGAATAAGGATTTTTGGTCAGAATAGTTCCTTAAAGCTGGATTTTGGTATTCACGTACATTAATTAAGGTGTTTCAAATAAGTATATCACAAAATCCAAAAAATGTTGGCGGAGCAATTTGAGATATTCAAGGTCAACTGTTACAAAAATTGTTTTTTGCAAATAACTCGCCTCCTATAGATCGTACGTTGATGAAGTTATAATAAAAGTTATAGAGAACATTATTAGCTACATGATTGGTTATATGAATTTTTATCATAAGCTTAACCCTTTTTGAGATATAGTGCGGAGAAGGGCCGAATTCTGGTTATGGATAAACTCGGGAGTAAGAGCGTAAGTTTTATAAAACCAGTCAGTCACTAAACTTAGCGACTGATGGATAATGTGGCACTGCATGAAGTAGAATAAAAGATGTAATTAAAGATTTATGAAAGTAAAAATGGTATTAGGTCTCGTCTTGACCTATTGCAAAGTAATTTAAAAAACAGATTGTTCGAAATTGTGACACTTACTAAGCGCGCTATTGAACTTCAAACTTCAATTCAAGCTTCTTAAGGTCGTAACTCACCTATCAGCACAGCACCCGACAAGCATCGTCACAGCACCGCCGAGTGGTCAACTCGACGGTCGTGCGTGCGTTCATCTAACGCCTCAGCACGGGATCAGCACCACCGCAGTACCGGCACACACATCTTTATTGCAGTTGCATTTTGTTTGTAGAAGTAGGTATAGATTCGTGTGCATAGAATATGTTCCGGTTTTCAAATTTAGAACTAGCTATGATTGCTCTATCATTAGACGAAGAAGGGAATGATAAACGCCAAAAAAGAAGATATTGGATAATTAAGAATTACAATGCTATAATATTAGTATAAATAAAAAAATAAAGTTATTCTCGGCCTATTCTACTCAAAAAGTAGTAAAGAGAAATTATAATTTTCCGTACTTTATTTATCGCTAGGAGTAACGTTTTATATTCTAAAATTTTTATAGCAAATTTAAATTTTTTCTAATCAAAATTTATATATATGTTGATGATGCTTTCAAGTTACAGTATAAACAAATAAACGTGCATTCATTGAAAAACTTGGCCCCTGGAAAGCTTTTAATAAAAACAATCGTTTCCGACAATCTAATAAGTTTATAATTAAACAGAAATGATAGGCAGCATTATAATGATAAGTTAATGTACTATACGCAATTTCAATTAAAAATTTCAATAATTCAACGAATTATGAGAAAAACAAGATTTAAAAACTAGCTTTTCTTTAATAAACTTTACAATTAACTTCTTTTGTTTTAATAATTATGATCGGAAGTTAGAGGACAGTGATACGAATCGAATGATGTATCACACGTTATTTTTTGCTTAAAAATAAAGTTTTAAAGAGAAAAAAACGATTTGATGTGCCTATCGACACCCCTTAAATTTTAAATGTGTATTTGCAATTCCCAAAATTTGCGCATTATTAAAATTTGCGCCACAAGCCCGGCTCCTGCATATACTCCACTGATTGTAAGTTGCAACTAAGCGAAATGTGCTGTTAAGTGAGTGTACGACATCAGCACGGTATCAGCACATCACAAGCACGTCACCCGCAAAATATACTTTCGGAGAAATGTCCGGTGGTTGAGGCGTTGAGGTGCCTTGTCGGTGCTGTGTCGATGCTGTTAGGTGGGCGCGCTTACATTTAAATACAGGTAAAGAAATAAAATTTGCCGGTGACGATCAGTCGGCGTTCCTATGCTGTGCTGATAGGTGAGTTACGACCTTTATACACGACTAAGAGGCACGCTAAAGATTTCCCATATCACATCAGATAGAATAAGAACGTATTTAAAGAATTTTTAGAAATATAGCGGTGCCAGGTTCATTTAATGAAGAATTAAAAAAAAATTTTTTTTCGAAGTTGGAAAATTAAGAGGCGCGCCATTCAACTTCAAGAGCTTCTTATTCACGACTTAGAGGCACGATAAAGATTTCTTACATCACATCAGATAGAATAAGAGCGTGGTTAAAGGTTTTTTAGAAACAAAGTAGTGCCAGGTCCCCCCTTTGGGACCTGTTTTTTGTTTTTTTGTTTTATATTGTGTAGAATACGCTCCTCGCTCCGGTGCGACCCTGTCGACTCACTCGGTATAAACAATACATACCGTCAATTATTATTATTAATATTATTTTTAGTTCCTTTCAGATTTAAGAAATGGTCAGTTACATTGTCTGTACAACGGTTATAAAAGCCGCCCACAGATCTTGTGATTAATTATTCATCGGTCATCGTGACAAACCGTCGCGCGATAGGTGTTAACAATAACTTACTAAAATTAAATAAAATAAAACATCGACAACTAAACTTTTTATCGCAATTGATAAACGAATAAAATTAAATTGTTTAAATTTTCAAACACATGTAAAATATTATACAATAAACAAAATTTCCACTCATCTGATGAGCGAGCGACGGCATCTGGGCAAAAGCTTGCAGACCTCAAATGATAAAATGAATGAAACCAAAATTAACAGCCGTGTACCCTGCTAGGACTGAGCAATATTAAAAAGATAAAAAATATTTTTTCAATATCGTAATTCGATTCAAATATCGAATAAAATTTTCAGCCCTAATCCCAGCTATTGAATACTAGAGCGACTACTAAGTACAAAAATATGTACCTACTAGTACCTAAAATTTACATAAGAACTAAAAACGAAGAGCAAGAACAATAACGAACAAAAATAAGGATGGGAAGGAAGCCAAGAACAAGGTATAAGGTCCTTAAAAAAATAGTAGACGAGTTTAATAAAAAGAGAAAAAAAATAGACATACGTACCTTTTGATAAGGGTTCACAACACTTGTAGAAACGTAACAACTAAATCGCACATGGATGAAACAAACTCTCACAAATCGACAATTTTTAAGCCAATTATCCCACAAGGGTGTAAAACTATAAATTCTTTAAAATTTATATCTACAGCAATAATTGACAAGAGCACTTTAAAATCGCGCACAAGTAGTAGGTACGTTCTCACTCGCAATCTAATTCTTAATGAATATTTGTCAAAACTTAAAAATATTCGTATCAAAAGACGCGATAAAGAAAGAAATAGACAAAATTTATCTCTGTTAGACAAATCGCAGTGAGTGTAGCAATTGCGAATTTTAGGAAAATAACATAAAACAAAATAAAGACGTTCAAAATATTACCAGCTAACTAATCGCGACTCTGTGGGAGTTAATCAAAGCTAATCATAATCCAGAGTGGTTATTAACGAATTACTGATGATAAATAAAGAAATAACAGAGCCGTAGGCAAACAATTTAGCTTGTTCATGAAATTCAAATAAACAAAAAATATTGTAGGAGTATTACGGGGTCTCTTTTAACCCCCGGTACCCTAGACTTTAGTCTAGTTAGCCTAAGCTTGAAAGTCAGTTTCTAACCGAACTGTTGCAAAGTGTTGCAAAAACGGGTTTTCTTATATTATTTATTTTTATATAATTTAGGGAGACATAAAACAATGCCGCATCAAAATATGTGCCGCCCGAGGCGGGACGCCCCCACAGTCGCACCTTGAGTACGCTACTGCGGGCGACAAATTGTTTTGCGAAAGCACAACCCACAATGCAAGTGTGAAGTGTGCATTGTGCCTCTTTTTTTTACACCTACAGACAAATAAGGAGGTAAATAAAGGTAAGATATAGATATGCATAGATGCATAGATAAGCGAACGTATTAAAGAGGTGTACAAGCGCACATATGGGCAAAACGACAAAAAAAGAGAGAGACAGACACTTAGAAAATTTTACTAAACTTCTCGCTTAAGTTTTGGGTAAAGAAGAAAAACTTTAAAATACTCAAACTGGTAAAAAACCTTTTTAAAAAAATTATTGCAGTTACATAATATAAGTACCAACAATTATATTTTTTATGTTAATTTGTTGTTGTTTTAATACATGTATTCATTACAATTTTCTTTCCAATCCCATTGATAATTAAAGTAAAATTAATTAATTTTAAAGTGGTGAAAAGCCTTTAAAATGATTTTTTTCGGAAATACTGAGAAAAGTACGAATTGTGCATATTATATTGATTGTCGAGTAAAATAATAAAAAAAATCAATTTTCTATTTGGTGCATAGCGAACCTAGTGCAGCGAACTTTTATTGGAATACTTATATCTTATCCGACCAACGTATTTTACATAAGTTGACGACCCCTAAAGCTAAAACGTCATGTTCCTAATGGAATTGCTATAGAATGTTATATAACTGTTGTCTAGTTATTCATTATGCATATTTATAACCACCTAGCACCTAACTATAACAAAATTGGTGTCAAAAATTAATTAATTTAATGGACGGGAATTTTTTTACAATTTCCACTTTAAATTAATTATTCAAGCAAAACGCAAGTTTTGAGCGTTGCATACTTGCGCTACTACTGGAATATACAAGATTTGGCACAGTTTTAGTGGACTCACTTAGGTTAGGTATCGAGTAACGACACCTACTAAAACAGAGCCTTTTGAGACTACATTTTTTGTGTTACTTTAACACTAAGTTTTCATGAAGAGATTTGAAAGTTAAACTGGCACTGTCAATATTAGTATGTAGTACCATAAGATGCGCAATGATTTTACCTTTTCATTAATGTTTTTAGTTTTTCTGTAGGACGAACTGGCGAGCAGAAACCGACAAAATTGTCCGAAACAACTTAAATTCGTATGTTCACCTTTGGACTTTGATTGGTTTAAACACGGCATAACATTCAAGTTATTTAACAATAAAAGACATCCACATTTATTATTACCAAAGTTAATAACTTAAAAGTACACCCATATCATACTTGTGTATTTAACTAATTGTAATAATTTAATTATAAGTAAACTACTTAAAAAAATCTTCAACTTCAGCTAATTCGCGCTCCCTAGCCTGCTCGTGCGCCCACCTAGTTTCGGCCAATCGATCCGAAATCGACCACTTGTGATGAAAAATTTTTTGATCGCAACTCTGACACTTTTTATTACCAAACGGTGGCGCTTTCATATACTTAAACAAGCAATCCTGATGAAATAAATGACCACAATAAATTCTCTCGATATATCTCGGACTATTCTCGTCAATCTCCATATCCTAAAATCAAATTTAGTTCTCTTCCATTCGCACAAACCTCACACATCTAGATCTATTGTCCCAAAACAAACTTACTTTAGGGTCTTCGGGGAAGCATTGCTCTTTACAATATTGACACTGCTCGGAAGGTAGTCGTTTCACGCAGTCGACGAGGAAGGCGGTGGCTTTCTCTAAAGACGCTTTGGGCTTAAAAGGTGGTTCGCTCGGTTTTGGCTTCCTAAGAGGAGGTTCGACACAACGACGCGCTATTTCCTTAGCTTGTCCCAACATATGACAAACAAACAACGGTGGAAAATTAGAATCGACGTCGTTCACTCTAAAATCCGACTTCAAACATAATCCAACATTTAAAAAAACCACAAACATTACCCAACAGCCTCGTTAGGATAATTTTCAGGTACAAACAGCTTTGTTCTAAGAACGTACTCGTTATTAACCGCCTTTAACAATAAACTCGACTCTTTTTGTTTTAACTTAAATTCGTCATTTTTATCATTTAAACTCTTTTTTATCGCGTTTATTTCGTCGTAACAACAACAAAGTGGATTTTCGTCGATGAACTGTTTGACAAACTTCAACACCGGCAGGACTTGCGGCTTACCGATGTACTTCTTGGCTTCGTTTTCGCACACGTTAGTCAGACCGTTTAATAATTTTTCGGATAAACTCTTACTCTTGAGTTCAATCAATATGATCGAGTTTGGGTAGTCGTACGAGAATTGTATGCAAATTACTATCGTTTTAAAGTGGGTACGTTTTATTTCGGCACGCACCATTGTCTTGACACAAGAGATAAGTTTACAACCCGGGATGACATGTTCGGCCAATTTTTTAACTTCAAACAACTCATCTTCTATCAAACCCATATGCAGGATTAACTATTATTGGAGCGAAATTATTTTGCGGCCCTTTAAAGTTAGATTTTTATTAGAAGCAATAAGTGAGGTTATGTCGCAATCCGCGGATTGTTATTCTTTTTTTACAGCTTTTCTACAGGATGTGTCGCAATCTTCACTATTGAAAGCAATGAGTGAAGGAACTGTAACGACTGTAAAGTAATGTTTAGTAGTTATTTTAGTTTCAGGCGTGGTATCTCCTATTAAAATTTGAATCGAAAACGCAAAAGGCAAAATAATTTTTTTTAAATTAAAAACTACCACTTTAATTTTGTTTTTATTGCTCGTTTATGTATCCACACGTATATTTGATTTTACAAATCACTTTTGATTACATTTTTAAAGTTTAGTTAAGTTTTAAATAAATAAATTCAAAAACTTATTAAAACGCCACTGCTGCCTCCATCTATTGCACTTTTGCGAATTACTCGACTTCTTTATCAATATTTATTTTTTGTTTATCGTTTAAACAGTTAAACTTATAAATAAACACACTAGGTAATCATGAATCATCGTATTTATTAAATAGGACTAATTATGGACTTATAAACTCCTTTTAATTAATTTTTAACGATTAAAAGAAAGCTTTAGTACTGCGGCTACTATCTATTAGCGGGCGTTTTGCAGAACTATTTATTTAGTAAATAATAGAGATGGGCACTATCGAATAAAAACTATCGAATTATTCGATAGTTACAAACTATTCGAATTATTCGATAGCTGAAAAAGTATTCGAATGAAAAAGTAACGAATAGTTTTTAGTAGTCAATGAAACAGTATTCGAATGAAAGTAGTAACTTAACCTAGTAACTAATATTCATTTTAGTCACTGGTCGAGGCGAATGAATAGTGAATAGTAACTATTTACTTGGTTTAAGTTCGTATCGCGTCGATTCTTTCCCGCCCCGTTCGTTGCGCTATCACTGTCAAATCCAAATGTTTGCCTCTATTTTACTAGAGTAAAAGAGAGAGATTTATTACGTAAGCTAAAAAAAATGAAATAACCAAATAACCTTATTTTTTATGGAATGAAACGATAATAAAATAATATAATGTAAAATGTAATGTAATAATCATTAAACTACTAATACTATCTATAAGTGATTAATTAGAATTCAAAAATTAATAAAAAATAAAAACTCTTACAAAGTATAAAATACATTTGTTAAATAAAGTTTCAGTTTCTAACTAAAAAATGTTTTGTAATTTGATTAGGTACGAATGAAATGTTAAGGAATGAATTTATTCGTACAAATTCACTCATATCTGCTTATTAATAATACGTATTTTATTGAATAACTAACCGCAAACAAAAATAGTAATGAATGAATTTATTCGAATAAATTCATTCGATAGTTCAAATTACTGATTTAGTAATTATTCGATAGTTCATTTCATTCGATAGTGCCCATCTCTAGTAAATAAGTCATTGGGCGAGTTTTTATAAGAAACAACAAGTCTGAAATATTGAAAAAGCAGCTTTTTTGAAGTTGCTTGCTGTCACAAAGAAAAACGTCGCTAAAGCTCCGTTTATCCTAAGTTGCTAAATTAAAGTTTTTAAATGAAAGTGAAAGATAATGGAGTTACTACCACTTTTTACTCTCGTCGTTTCCGATATATTTATAAAACTCGGAATTATAATAATTGAATACGTCTCT